>JAZKJV010006027.1:0-600000 GCA_037367405.1 Ottelia alismoides
TTCTTGCGGAGGATGTGGTTGGAGATTTCAATCTGTCCGGATCCGATGGAGTCATTGAATAGATGACGGAGGAGAGATCTCAATGCAACGGCTCGGGATGAGAAGATGGGCCTTATAACTCCTCTCATGCTTCTTCTTCTCAGGTGGTGCAAGAAGAGCAGCTGCACCGGTGATGGTGCGATAGAATTGTTGCTGCTCGCGGGATGCTCCTAGATGGCACGGATGATGGTGAGGAGCTCCTGTATTAGATCAGAGTGTGTGGGTAGATGCAAAGGAGGGGGGGGGGGGGGGGTTGGAAGGGGAGAGCTCGAAAGGGGGGTGGTCAGAAGGTGGGAGGATGGAATGGAGGAGGCGGAAGGGATGTCGTCGAGGAGGGGGATGCCATTCTTTGTAATTTTTATAAATAAAATGGGTACTATGGAAAAGAAATTCACAGAATCTGATTAATTTTAACAGTTAAATAGATGGAGTTAACCATAGATATATACGGTAAGAGGTAGCAAGTTTAGGGGGTCAGGGGAGGAATATTGATGTTTCAAAGATCGAGAAGGTAATTTACAAAGATTATAGGATTCGTGGGTAAAAACCCCATTTTTATTTTAAAATGAGAAGTAAAATGACATGCTATGATTTGAAAAAGAAGTAAATATGCTATGATGCTGAATTTTATATTTTCTTATGCATTTTATATTTTCTTATGCAGGAAGAGGGGTAAAATGCAGAAAAGAGATTATGAAACTATTATATGAATATAAGATATCAAGATTAGGAAGACAAGCTATAAAATCCAATTTAATTCCTGTAGAATAATCACATTATGCACCAAAATCAATTTATTCATCAAAAATAGCACTCAGAAAATCCTTAATTCTTCCCTGCAGGATAAATATGTTTATAGATTTTTCTCAAAAATAACCCTACAAACAAAGTCATAAAATGAGCCGACACTATAAGGGTGCGTTTGGTTGGCGGTTAAGGCGGGTTAAACTGGTAGAGAGTAACCTGTTTTTGGATTTTGGTGTTTGGATAGAGGGTTAAACTGGAGGTGGGTTAGAAGTGGGTTTGGGGTGGTATGATAGTATTGAAGTTTGAAAAAGTGAGTAGTTATTGTGATGTGATTATATTGAAGTTTGGAAAAATGAGTAAAAGTGGAGTAGTTTATAATTTTTATATGATATGATGGTATAATATATTATTTTTTGATAGAATTGATGATGTAAAATTGATTTATTTAATTTTTTTAAAAAAAGAATAAAGTGGGGCCCACGGGGAGAGAGGGGGATGTGGTTAAGGGGGGTAAACTCCCTTAACCCACAAGGTAACCCGTCATCCAAACGGTACCTAAAGAAATACTTTATTTTGATCATCTCCAAATAAGGTTCAAAGTATGTCACAAAATAGAGAATAAAATTATCTTTGACTCGATATTGATATCGCAATTTGGATAAAAAAAGAGAAACTTATTGAAGGTTCAATGCGGAGATCAAAATTCAAAAAGCTAAGTAAACAGTACTACTAAAAGGTCCTGGCGTATGTATACGCAATTTGCCAAAACCACCAGAGCTTGCTACATGTTACATGTATCCCAAAGGACGGGCTATGTCTGTTAAGTTCTGATCTCCCACGGGTATGATCGCAATATTAACAAATCATGTGACTGGAGTGATGTGATCAAGCAAGCATTAAATAGACATATTACAAATAAATTGTTTGGAGACGAGCAACAAGCTGCGCCGTCAATCCCTTTTGGATGGCAAATCCAATTCTTCGGAACACAACTATTCTGGATGGCAAATCCATTTCTTCTTCTCAATGAGCGACTGGATGTTGGCTGATCGGGTCCGATTCCGATCGTACAGACCAAAATGCATCACGTTGCGGGCTGATCTATTCTGGGTGGCTCGAATCTAACGGTTGCAAGTCGAAGATGCTCCAACGGGCGTGGATGATAGGTACCTCTTGATCTAATGGTGGTTGTAGCTTGAAGCTCAGCTACCTCTTCCTGTCTCCGATGATGCAGGTCGGACGAAGCTCGCAAGGTGCATATCCTCTACGATCGACCTGCAAGTGATGGACATTTTTTTTGATAGAGCTGCTTGTCAGGCGAGGGGGGATCTCGTTGATGAAGGTGGATTATCCATGCAGCTGATGTAGACCTGCAATGCACGACCGGTTGCTCAAGCCTAAAGCACGGCCTGTGGTTACGCAAATGGAAATAGGGAATAAGGTGGCGTAACTCCTACACGCACATGCATTGATTCAATTAATATTAGATCAAATTTCAGCAACTTGGATCTACGCCAAAATATCATATCATCCGAGCCATTTTGATTATCTACCCTGTCAATATCTTGAATACATCCTCTCACTTTAATTACCAGAGCTGCAAACTATGAATATCGTTCCAAAGCCCCTTTATTAACAATTAGGAAAAGACTTCAAGTTTTCAGATGAAGAGAAACAATTCTTATGGCATCAAAATATTGATTAAGAAATCAATGCATGTTACTACCGGAAACACTTGGGAACCAATACAGGTACTTCAGGTCTAAAAGCTAATCAGACAAAAATCAGTACCTGATTTTCTGATCTCAGAATATGATGGATCGGGATAATTTTCCAGTGATCAGGAGGTTTTAGAACCCTCTGGATCGTGCCCTCAAGGGCGACGAGACGAGCTGCGTGGTAGAGCTGCTATGTTGCAGGTGACCTTCAGAACTCGGATTGCATGGCGATGGAGCTATGACTTGGGCCGGCAAATGAAGGTTCCAGTTGCGGCGATGGCCTGTAAATGACGGACTCGATTTGAATACATGACTCAACCGTATGATCAGGGGAAGGTGAATGGGTCTCCTCTTTTTGGCGAAGGATGAGGAGTAGAACCTCGAATCCAGTTGAGCTGATGGTGGTCTAGGCTGCGTGTGGGAGAAGCGAAGCGAAGGGAATAAGTTGGAGGTGGATCTCGTTGTTTGAAGTTAGAGGTGTTCCTTTCAAGAATGGGTTATAGTGTTGGGGTCGAAAATAAGCATGAATAAGGATTGAGAATAATGTCTATTCTTTGTTCGACTAGAAAGATAGGAATAAGAATAATAAGGTGAAATGAAGGTGGTAAGGTGGAATAAAGATAGAAATAAAGGTGGAATAAGATTAAATAATGAGTTGTGAATGAGAATAGCCATATTCTTGAGAACCGTGTTGAGCGGGGAATTGATCTCTTATTCCCGTGCTTATTCTCCAAACGAACATGGCCTAAGGAAATGATATGGGAAGGAGAAGAGAGGAAGGAGACAAGGAAGAGAGATGGGAGATAAATGTGGAGTGTTTTCCACCAATAAGAATCCCCTATTGCAACATGGAATTTTTCTCTATTTGTTTATCAGCCTTAAATTTTGGATTAATCGATTGACGAAATCTCACCAAAAAATTAGAAAAATCACAATTAGATCTGTCATATAAGGTTTATCCATGAAAATGGGAAGATTTTGATGATTTGATGCTCGAATGGAGTTGTAGTGAAGAGAGAGAAAGTAAAGAGAAGAAGAAATGGAGGAAGAAGAAGAACATGCAAGGAGAATATGATAAACTGAAGAGAGCTTTAACTAATAAGAGGTGGAGGGGATGCCTGGGAATCGCTGGAGCTGATTCTCTGGCTAGAGTCTTTGCTCGATGAAGTCAGCAAGCCTTTAGAGCTCGAGCAACTACAAGGAAATGCAGTTGCAACAGCGAGGAACTTCTCGCTGGATCATGTCGGAGATGGGAGAGGGTCGTTGCTCGACCATAGTTGTCTCAGCCATCATCTGAGGTCTTGGGACTAGCTTTCTCTCTCCACGAAGTGCTGGATGAATATGGTGGAGGGAAGGTGGTGGTCTTTTATGGTGGTAGAGATGGTAATGGTTGGAGAGGAGAACTATGGGGAACTGCCAGGAGTGGGGGGCTAAATGTAGGGTGCTGGCGTCGTAATGGAGGAGGAACAGACGGAGGTGAAGAGGATCCAAGGTTAGTTTGGTCACTGGGTATTGAGAAGCCCGAAAATCACCCTCTTAATTCAATCAGATTAACGATTAAAATAAATGTGTTCGTTGCAGTCGGATAAAATTAGATTTCTTGAAAATTGCTAATATATCAATTAACAACAAGAAGTAATTTTTATTTTACTTGGGCAAGCCCAAGGTCAAACTCAGGGAGGCAACTTTCTCCTTAGATTAATTTTTAGTCTATCCAGATGCTAGGTTTTCAAAGAAGAATATATTTTTGTAATTTTAAATGCAAGTGATCAATGCAAATGCAATTCCAGACTAAATTCAAGGGTTAAAATGTAAAGTATGATCAAATTTAGTCCAAAAATTCTCAAACTTAGCCAGAATGCGAAATTTGAAGAAATTAAGCTACTGTAATATTTTTGGAGTTTTTCGACTCAATATGAATTAACTATAAATCAAATATGAATGCAGGGTGGTTTTCGTAAAATTAATTTTAATTAATACCAAATTAAATTATTTTTAGAGATTAAAATTTTCCTAGATACTTCTATGTGAGATGAATCCAGGAAATTACTAGACCTCAAAAATAATTTATGACTTATTAAAAATCGATTAAGTGAAACACTTATTAATTTATTTAGATCTTGTTATGCGTGTAAAGGTGATGATTTTTGGGCACAAAATAGAACTATTCAAATTCTACCTCATGTGAAATTTTGGTAATTTTCAGAGCAAAGCTTAATTTTATAATCAATTTAATAGTGAACAGTGGGTAAAATATGCCATTTTCTACCAAGATAAATATATTAAATTAAACCAATGCTCATATAAAATATAACAATTCTTTATAATGATAGAGCAAATATTGTTCTACAATGACAATGTTTAGAATAAAGAAATGATGTAAAATGAATGCTCAAATCAATATGCGAACATAGGGATGTATATGCAATACGAGAATAAAAAATAATTAAAGAAAATATGTTGACTGGACTGTGATGAAATTACCTATAAGCTAGAGGGCATTATTGCAATTTTCCCAGGCCCACGCATGCTCTCCAACTGGCGGGGCTAGGGCTTGAACAGTTGGAACTCCATGAGCTTTGTTGAAAATCTCCACCAGGGCACGTGCAAAGCACATGCCTGCTTGAGGGAGGGGGACTTGACGCGAATACCCGTGAAGGAAGGGGGCTCTCTGCGAATGACCTAGCCCTCACGTGCCTTGCACATGAGGTAGGGTTGAAAATCAAACGAATGGGCACGTGAAGGGGCGTAGAGGTTGCTCCAAGCAGGTGGCACGCTTGTTCGCGACGTCGCAGAGGATGTGGCGAGACCCAAGTAGTGTTCATGAAATCGGTTTGAACGGCAGCAGATGTGGCTGTATATGCCTGAGCGGATACCCTAGCACGTTGCATACATGAAATCCCTCATCAAGCACCCTTTGTGATTATGCGGTCCACATATACGGGTTGTGCGGCCGCATATGCATACCGTGCGCCCGCTTCATGTTTTCAAAGCATAATTGGGTTATTGGATCTTGATCTACGAAAAAAGGCACCTGACACCCGAATCACTGAGAAACCCAAAACCCCGATTAGGGCTTCCACATCCAGATCGCAATTCGTCCATTAGGGTTTCTGCCTCCTGACTTCCAAATCATCAGAGTTTTTTGATTATATACTTTCATTGGTCTACCTTGATGTGTGCTAATGTTTCTATTGAAGTATTGATATTTGATTGATAAAGATTATTTTGACCTCTATATGAAAGTCATCTTTCTTATATCTTGTGTTAGTGCCCCGCTCTTCTCCCGCCGAGGCCGTAAGTAAGTGGAGCCCCAAGGTGCTTCGTCCATCGCTGTCGTCAGGTAGCTACATGCTGGTAGTTTGTGAATCACCCAGTCGTCTGAGTATACCCCTGTGTTTTGACCTCTCGGTCCTATATATATATAGAAGAGGAATGAATAAACCCCTTAGACGAGAGGGGTCTAGCAGAAGGAAGGAGTCTACGGATCGGAGTAGGAGCGGTCAGGGGCCTGACTTGGGTCATTTAGATGGTCGCCAATCGAAGCCACCCCCCCCCCCCCCGAGTTCTTCTCTTCTTTCCTTTTGAGTTGGGGGGAAAAGCGATTGCACCATCGAGCACGTGCATTTGAGATAGTCCAAGAGTCTCCTCTTCGGTATAAAAACCTTCCAACTCCTCTTCGATCTATGTCTACTACTTCCTTGTCTCCCCTGTGGACGACTCTCCAGTAGTTCCATTCCTTCTGAGTTCTGGGGATGATCGTCTGCTCCAGGAAGATCGAGGAAAATCAAAAGAAATTGACTTGACCCTTTTTCCCTTTCATGATAGATTATATAATATAAAGAAAAATAAAAAAGGAATTGCATTTCAATCAATTTTGATTGATCAATTAGAATTTCCTTCCAGAACCTATAATTGTCAAAAAAGGTCCAATATACATACATTATTGGGCCTTTTGAGTAACATTCAAGAAGATCTTATTCAAATGGAAGATTTTCGCCCAGAAGATGTCAAAGAAATAAGCCTGAATCGGTGGTTAGAGTATATACAAGAAATGCCACTAGCAAGATTTTGACCGCTTGATACTTGAGGTCACTCTTCAATTGGTCATTGGCTCTTCATAGAATATATAGCTTTGTCAAAATAATTCCATCTTCAACCCCCTACGTACTACTTGAATATTTCGTCAGAGAGGGGCCTCACTCATAGATACTGACTGGGAAGTTCGATGCTGTGTGACGAGTTATATGCTTTGCTTATCGCACCCTCAGTCCGCCAGTTCATGCTCCATTTCAGAACTTGAACTAGATATTCGAGAGCTGTGTAGGGGGGTGTTTGTTCTAGAGAATGGATTCCTCGTGTCAGGGGGTGTGGACACACTTGCGCAAATTCAGGGGAAGTCTACAAGAGAGAGATCAAAAGGAAACTCCGATGAGGGATGGACGCATAAATTTAGTTTGTAGTTATTTTGTATATATTTATTTATTTATAAATAAAAAATTAGGAAACCATATAGAACCGCATATGACCCTGCATATCGCTTAATCGCTATTCAGTGACCTGTCCGAACACATGCGCATATCGCTTTCCTAAACCAGACCCAAGGCTAGAGCTGTAGCAAAGTCTTCTGGAGCAGGGCGACGTTGTGGTGATGGGCGAGCTCATTGTTGCTCGCAGCTGGACGAGATCCTGGAACTGCTTCTCATGGTGTTAGAGGCGGGAAGGTGGATTATCGGGGTTGTTGCAAAGCGGTGGTGTCACGCGGGTGTGGACGGCTGGAGCCGGTGGCATCACGGGACAGGCGCACGGCAGGAATGAGGCCTCCCCACACAATGGCTCGATACTGGATGACGAAGGGGCAACCGAGCTGGTGGAGGTACATGGGGAAACATGGGTCCGTGGTTGATGTCGAAGGTGACTGGAGGCGTTGCGGGACACATGCGTAGCAGGAATGAGGCCCTGCGGTGGAGCGCGGGAGAGGAGGCGGGCGTTGTAGGGCGTGCTAGAGTTGTCTGCCTAAGATGGAGCTGCTCAAAGGAGCTTCTCCTTATTGTTGCCTCAACCAGTGTGACAAACATTGGGAAACTCGAGTAGCAGAGAACGACCTTGCTGCAACGGTGGTCATTAACCACCGGATCTCGCAAGAGAAGATGTACAACCTTGTCGTCGCTCGATGCCAAAGGGTAAGTTGTCACCTCAGACCGTAGGCAGAGCTGGAGTTCCTCTCACGTAGTGCGGATGGCGATGCATGTGGGGCGACGCCGCTTTTTATGGGAAGTTGGGGGAGTGGTGGAGCTGCGCGAGAAGGGAAGAGGGACCTTGTGCGGTGGTTGGCGAGGTCGTGGTGTGCGGTTGCAGAGGCTAGCGTGCGGGGTGGAGGGACATGGTCAGCCGTGGCGGTTGTGCACGTAAGGAACAGAGTGGAGATGTGTGGCGGTTGCGGTGTAGTCACTAGGGGAGAGAGAGCATGCGAGAGGGAGTAGAGAACGGGTCGCGGGAGCAAAGCGGGGAAGGAAGGGGTATCAACCAGAGAGAGAAAAGAATGGAGGGAGCGCCACATGGCGCACAAGGGTGCGGCCACATGGCGGGGTAAATGAAATTAAAATTAATTAAAACAATAAAAATAAAAATAAATAAGTAATAAAAATGGGAGACACGCGGCGGCTCCATGTCTGCCACGTGTCGCTCCTAGAAAAATCATAATTTAAATCGAAAGAAAAATAAAAAATAAATATCAAAAGGGGTCAAATTAAAAAGTGGTCAACACGAATTACTCATCTCGACGAGATCTACAACTTTTGTGAAGGGTTGAAAATCAAATGAAATCATCTGTACAAAGTGTATTTTTAGGTGGTACCTTATAGGTATAAAATACCGCAATTTTATCTTTTGCAATTTTTTTATCATTTTTAAATAAGAGAAAAATCATAATAAATTTAGAGAAAATATGAAAGGAATGTTTACACTTAATTTAAATTTTTAGATTTTTAATAATTGAGAAAATAAAAGGATAAAATAAAGGGTATTTTGGTCAAGAGATTAATGGGGCTGCCCCTTGCGGGCAGCCAAGATGGCTGCCCCCGCGCCGTTTCGGCGCGTTTTTTATTTTCTTTTGAAAAATATCGCCGTGTATATTCATCCTTATATCCCTCCTATATGTCATTCGAATTTCGTCAGAAACAGAGGCTCCTACGGCCTCCATCGAGACAGCCCATTGTTAACGGTAACATGATTTTTTAAATCGACACCATCTCGATGGAGGCCGTAGGAGTCTCTGTTTCTGACGAAATTCGAATGGCATATAGGATGGATACATGGATGAATTTACACGGCAAGATTTTTCAAAAAAAATAAAAAACGCACCGAAACGGCGCGGGGGCAGCCATTCTTGGCTGCCCGCAAGGGGCAGCCCCATTATTCTCTTTGGTCAATATGTACAATATACAATAGGGGCTCAAAACCTAAGTTTCACATACGATATCTGATTTTTATGAAATTTGAAGGACTTTGAATGTATATTACTTTAAAAAGTGAGTAGATCTAAATCGGATACTCTATGAGAGGGATATGTGCATTTTAGGCTCTTAGTCTCAAACTTGGATTTGGCTTTTATTGGTCAATTTTACAAGCTAGTATTTTTTTGATATTTTTCTTTTATTAATGTTAGTAATATATACACTATAGATTTGATTTTATTGAATTTGGAGTTATTATAAAATAGATACGAAAAGGTGGTTTTAACTACTATGCAAGTGAATTTGGCTCCTTATTTAATGCAAATATGGATGCTAAAATGCACATCTTATTAGCACATGCATGAATGTTAATTATGCAATATAAGTGATGAAATACAACTAATTACTTGGGAACAAAGCTCTATTTTAAAAATTTAGAGTGATGAATCACATATTCATCAGGTATAATGGTTGGGAGGGAGTTGACCCAAGGTCAACGGTGTGTGGATCCAGATTGGAAGAGAGGAGAGAGTGGGTGAGTTGAGGGGAGTGGATTTGGCAAGTGAGATGACGCCATGTGACGTCTTACTTCTAGACAAGAACTAAAAAAGAAAGAAAAATAAAAAGAGATAGAGGATGGACTCAAATGATAAATTGTCTTCATGAAAATGTTGATTTCAATGAGATCTACATTTTTCTTAAAGACTCTAAAATCAAAAGACAACTCCTATATAAGATACAATTTCGGAAAGAATTTTATAGAATAAAATATCCATTTTTTGATGTGTTGTATTTTTCGTTGGTTTTTGATAAAAAGTAATGCATCAAAGAAAATTAAATAAAATACTAGAACTAAAAACAAACACTGTCTTTTTTATTTTTAATAATTGAAAAAGGTAAAATAAAAATCAAGAAAGAAAGTTATATACAATATATATAGAATCACAATGCACCATTTTCATATGTTTTTGATATTTTTTGAATTTTATTTATGCCAAGTTAGAAAATAACTCAACAAATATGAATGAAAAAGAAATGAGCCAACATAATTAGTTTTTGTACATGAAATGATAAGCACTAGTGTAAAGCCATGAACTTGGCATCTCTCGGATCCTATATCATAAGATCCGACTCGTCAAGAGAAAACCAACTGAATTTGTTTCGTGTGAATCGAACTTCGTTTCGATTTGTTATGATTTTCGGAAGAAAGAGAAGTAAGGAGGGTTAAGAAGTTATTAACCCATAATGACTATCATTAAGACTAATTAAGTGTAATTAAAGAAACTAATGACATATTGAAAACTGCTAATGATCATTAGCAACACTAATCAATAGTTAGCAAAAGATAAGTGTAAACCGTGAAAGTTAAATCACGATTAGTGAAAGTTAATCACGATTAGTGTTAATTAAGAGTCATTAAGCGAATCTAGAATCATCTATAATGTTCTTACTTAAGCCCCAAGTTTGAGATAGGATTTGGCCAAAATCATGGGCCGCTAAACCATGGTTAAGGTCTAAACTATGGTTTTCTAACCATGATTAGTCATTTTCTGGAGCCTATAAATAGTCCCCCCTACCCATTCATTCTCTACGATTTCCACTACCATCACCACCAAGGGCTAGGGTCGAGAGGTCGGGAGGAGGAGTGGGAGGGCCGGGGAAAGAGCGCTAGCGAAGCGCTGCCGGGGGAACGAGGAGGAGGAAGGTATGATCCTCTCTTAGTTTTCTTCGTAAACTAGGCTTTCAATTCATCCTCTTTTCTTCCAAGTTTTGTTCTTGATTCATCTTTCTTCCCGATTTATTTTCGGTTGTGGTTTGAGGAAAAATCTATGTAACACCCTACTTAGGTGTGGGCGGCTGTGCACGTAAGTGAACCCTATGATTCGTCACACATTCACTCACCTAAGACACGTGGTGTCTACCGATTCTCCCATTGCTTATTGCTCTTTCTTTTCCGCTTTTAAAATTATTTTGATGGAGAAATCCGTGTAATACCCTACTTAGGTGCGGGCGGCTGTGCACATCAGTGAACCCTGTGATTCGTCACACATTCACTCACCTAAGATGCGTGGTATCTACCGATTCTCCATCACTTGCAGTTTAATTATATTCTTTCAGTTTCGTTGTTTTTCTCTCGATTGATTTTATAGAGGAAACTCTTTTTGTTTTTATTTTGAAATATGTCTCGATATAAGGGAAACTCTGTCGAAATTTTTCGAGAAATATATCCCGATACAAGGGGAAACTCTGCCAAAATTTTCTTAGAAATATCACCCCATACAAGGGAAAGCTCTGCCGAAATTTCAAGAGAAAATATGTTCTTGGCGTTCTTTGTGTTCTTCACATTCTTCGTGTTCTTCGTTCGTTCTTCGCGTTCTTGACACGTTCTTAGCGTTTTTGATATGAAAATGAAATTCGATCTTTTCAAGAGCCTAAAAACATCCTTTCTAAAAATGAAACACTATAAAGCCTTGCATACACGAGAGAGAGCTCGATTAGGTAACGAAATCCTTCCTTTTGCTGTTGGATTTTCAAATGAGATTATTGAAATTCTTGATTTTATGTTATGTGCTATAAAGAACCCTAATTTTGGCTATTTTTGAAAAAGTCTGAACAGTTGCTTTGTGATTCCCACTAAAATAAGGTTTAAGCATCAAATCGATGCAGTGGCTTTGAAAGTTAGGGTTTGGGAGTTAAAATAGGCATAAGTACGAGTATATATGCATATGAATAATATATATGTGAGTCCATACTAAGTATTGCTGATTATGCAAATCGAGGACTTAACGAAAGAATTACATCATGGGAATTGATGTGGTTTGAGTTGGATCCTAAAAAGGACCGTGTGTCACGTTAAGGATGACCAAGATTAGAACTACAGGTCGGGCATGCAACTTGTAGGTTTGTGGGAAGGAACCTGTATTGGCGTTTCCCTACCTAGGTAGTACACGGTTGCCCTGTTATAATAAGTGCGCACGAAATGAATGTTTTGCAACGCGTGGTGCCGGGAGCCAATATCTTTGGGTTGGACGATGGAAGATGTGGTCGTGCCATGTGGAGGTTCGGGTGGTTCAATAGCGACTGGGTCACGATAATATGTATTTAAAGCCGCTACATTATATGATTAAATGTTAGCTTGTGGTTTTAAGCAACCAAGTCCTCGAGGACGGTGTGCTCATTTGTTTTCCAGGCTGATGGTTTGAGACATGTTTAATAAAAGAAAAGGAAATTGTCAGGGTAGTATTAGAGGATTGGTTGAGGCGACGTGCGACGACATAAGATTACCAAGATCAACACAATCTCCAATCCCGAAGTGTCCACAGCTTCGGAGTCCAAGAATGGTGGGGTTCCCTTGGACTAATCCCTGATGTGGAATAGAAAGGAATAGGACTAAATTAATGAGAAGGAATGCAACTTTTTGTGATAACAAGTTTTGAAAAATTACACAATTTGTTTGCTTTTCTCTTCTTCGTTACTTAGCATTCGCTAATTTTTATCCTATGATTTATGGAAAACCCAACAGGTGTCGGTGAGCCATCGCAAGGAATTTAAAAAATCCAGCCAGCTTACATACTAGACATCCAGCCAGCCATAGTAGCTTTTCTTTGTAAGGTAGTTAATAATATTTCTGTATATTTTCTTCCAGCTAATTGATGAATCCATGATTCATCATCTTTATTCTTTTATTTTAGCTAAAATCCTTAGTAAGACACATGTACATATTCATTAATTCTCATTATTTATCATTCATCATGTATTTGTTAATAATGTATATTTATCATTCTTTTTAACCAAAATAAAAGAATAAAGAAGAAAAGAAATAGAAAAGAAATAAAGAAGGATGTATTTATAGAATAAATGCAGACTGGCCCGAACCCCGAGAGAAGGTCAAGAATTGACCTGATCGACCAGGAATAAAGTAGGGGGAGATAGGGTCCATAACTTATAAAAATCAAGAAAACCAATTCTCACTTGTATTTATTCACCATTTTCTACCCTGCACATATTTTCACCTATTTTATTTATCAATAAAATAACCTCAAATAAAAATATTTCCTTCTTGAAAGTTGTGATAATGTATACTAATTTATAAAAATATCAAAAAAAATTAACTAATAAATAACTAAATACAATGAACCTAAAAAGCCTAAAAGTCCAACTTCACAGGTTCATAACTATTTATAGAAAACTCCAAATTGACCAAACTCACTTTTAAACTTTGTTTTATAATTAATATTATTTATTACAAATACCAAAAAAATCTTGGAATAAAAGGCGTGAGTTTTGGAGTTTGGACCCCTTTGTATATATTTACATTATGTGTATAAAAATTCTTTATTTTCTATCTATTTATTTATAACTCCAAATAACTTAATTCTTTTTCTAAAATGTTCATAAAAATCACTAAAAAAATACAAAAATATAACTTAAAAATAAATGTGAATAAATACCAATAAATCTCAAAATCTAAAAGCCGTAAAGCCTAACTTCTGAACCTCATAACTCAGCCATATGAACTCCGATTTGAGTGTACTCACTTTTAAAGTTTATTTTGTAAAAATATCTATCAAATAAAAGTAGTTTCACTGAAATTAGAGTTAATATGCAAAAAGTAGGTTTTGGGACCTTGTGGGTATACTTGTATATATGTATATATTGTATATATCTGTATTTATTTATTTTCTTATTTATTTGTGCACATATTGTATTTTTAAATGTTTTGTATATATTTATTTTAATTATATAAAATAAAAATAAAAATTAGAAAATCTGAAAATAATCAAAAATAAAATAAAGTATGTTACACATAGGTATTTTATACCTATTAATAAAGGTTCTTATTTTTTTTACCTTATTTAATTAATTAATTTTATTTATTACAAATCACCATAAAATTATTTAATAAATTATTAACATTATTTATTTTCATTATTTTGTAATTTAAAACCATTTATTTATCTATTTATTGTATTTATCTTTTATTTAATCTGTTGTTTCGACCTTTTCCCTGTTTCATCTTTTTCCTCCTTCAGCCAAAATAATCTGTTCAACCGAGTCGTTTTCTCCAAATTTTCTAGAGCATGGCGTTGATCCGATCGAGTTGATTTCTTCACCAAAATAAAGATTTCACAACCCTCATTTGCGCCCATATGAATTTTCAAATTTTCCGCCTCGTTTTGCGCGCCGAATTTTCATTAAAAGATTGGCATTTCTCATCTTATAAATAAGGACCCATCTTCTTCTTCCTCCCAGCTTTGGCCATTTCATCCTCCTCCAAGGAGCTCCGATCATCGTGAGTGACAGCCGACCTTCGTTGCAGTGAGGAGAGGACGCGAGGGCCTCTGATCCGGTGTTCCGTCGCCGTGCTCCGCCTCGCGCGAGCTTGAGCCTCCGGCACCGCCGAGCCGTCGAGGCAACGACCCGAAGCTTTTCGGAGCTTCAGCCCAGGCAATCCACTCCATTTAAGTAATCTTAGATTTGTTTAGTTCTGATTTTGCTCGATTATCGCTTGATTTCAGCAGCCGTAGATCTAGATCTACCCTCTGGTCACTGTAATCGGAGGACCATCATCCCTGTTTGATACACAAATCGCCGCACGATCCGCCTTCATCTTCGATTCCCTGCATATTCTTCTTCTATCTTCCATACCTTCCAGATCCGATCACGGATATCCCCGGCTCTAAATCCCCCACCGCCGACGGAGCCTCGCTCACCCTTTCTAATCTATTCTGAACCGAGCTATGAGCTCGAGTCGTTGAGATATTGCAGCTTTTGACGCATTGCTGGGAGCAATCTCGTAGTCATCGCAGAGATATGAACATCAACGCCTTCATCTGAGATCGAGAACCTACTGAGAAGTCACCTGAAGATTCGGACCTGGCAAATCGAATATCATGCCATTCCTCTCATGAATAATACAATCAATCTGCACACGTGAGTCAAAATATCCTTCCCATTGCACTAAATTCTGTGAGTTGTATTGATTTTTTTGGCTAAAGTTAATCTGAAGTGAGAATCTAAGTTGAAATTGAGATTTCATATCGTAGTGATTTTGAAATTATTCTTTGATGAATACGTAATCTACATCTGTATGTGAATGATAAATTTGAACAAAGGTCTTGTTGCACCCGTCATGACTATTTCATAATATTTCCGTGAATTTGAAAATCCAGATTTAACATTAACGGAGAATTGCTTAATCCTTATTCTGATTTGAATCAAATCGAGAAAAAGTACTCCTGTTTGTAGCAGGGGAGTCGAGGAGAGCAGCCGATCCGCCCCTCGTTCAATCGCCCAGGCATCCGAGTAGCATGAAAAGCGCCATCTGATCTGAGAGGAATACCTCCGAGCACCTCGGTCGCGGCATCAAATCCACACTTGAATCGGCAGTCGAACCTTCGTCACCCCTGATCGTGACCATCCGATGCGAAACGGCAACGCCGCCGCTTAACTCAAAAGGGGGAAGAACTTCGTCTCTTCCAGATCTATTGCTATCCCCACGATTATCTGCCTATCGTAAGGCATGCCGCTCATCCACGCGTCGACACATCAGCCTTCCAATCTGAATAAATCTGACGGTTCAGAAACACCTCATCCCACTGCTTAACTGGGTCATGTGTGCCTCACACGCACATGAGGTGTTTTGGGTAATTTGCTGCTACCTTTATGGAAATCTCTGTAATTGCAAATAACATCTTATTCTCTTGATTTCACGTGAACTTCAGGTGACTGTTTTGTGAATTTTGCACCATTTCCCCTGATTGATATCTACATTTTACTTGACCGTAACTTTGTTGAAATTATAGTCCAGTTCCTGTTGAGTTGCATTTTATTTGGTCTATTGCATAAAATAATCATAATTTGTTTCTTGATATCAGGTGAATGCATGCACTTTCCTTTGAAATTTACATAAGTACCCAGTTTAATTTGTTTGTTACCATTTGCCAATAACTTTCTTTAATTACAGTTCAATCCTTGTATTCCAGCATTTACTTTCTTTACTATTCTGCATAAAATAATCATCATTTGTCTCAAAAATTCCTACAAAAATTAGTCTAAGTTCCTCGCAGGTTGCTTTAATTCTCACAGTTTTGCTTTTACAAAATAATTGATTTGTTATTCTTGCTAAACCAAAAACTGCTAAAAAGTGTTTGTTTACATAGAAGAAACTAAATACATAAAAACTCTCAAAAATCCAAGCGTAGCTTGTTCAGATTATCTCTTTTATTTCATTGCTTGTCTTTGAAGCGAATGACCCTTGCTTAATAATTGTTGCCTCCTTGAGTTTGACCCTGGGAGCTATACCAGGTTAATAATTAAATAACAAAAATCCATCATCTTCATTGTTTTCTTTGACTTGGATTTAATAATTGTTTGATTCAGTTGGTTTTTCTTTGGGTACAACGACATTCTCCATTAATCAACTAAAACCCAAGTGAGATTACCGGCTAATCAGAATGGCGCCGTTGCCGGGGAGCACGGCTTAGTAGTTTTTATTTTTCATTTTCTTTTTCTTTTTGTTTTCTTTTTCGCGGCTTTCCGCGGCTCTTTCTGAGTCCGCGGCTTTTTGCGGCTTTTTGTTTTTCTTTATTTTTGTTTTATTTTATTTTCTTTTGTTTTATTTTATTTTTGGTTTTTGTTTGATTTTTGCTTGTTTATTTTATTTGTCATTTTGCACATATACCCCTGTTTATATTTTCTGTTTTATTTGATTATTATTTTTGGTTTGTGACACTTTGACTCTTTCTTACGAGGGCCCGAGGACCGAGGCGTCAGCTTTCGAGAAGTCGGCGCAACCGCGGGATTCGGAGGCGGCTCCCTTCTACACAGAGCCGCAGGAGAGCGTGAGAGAGAGACTGAGTGGGTGAGGATTAGCTTAGACTTTCTTTTATTCATTTGATTATTTGTAATAATACAGGGACAGACAGTGTAGACTTGGACTTGAACTCTTTAGCGGGTCTGTTTCGTCGAGCACCAGTGTGCTCGGGGGACCCTTAGGTTTTTCGTGGCTTTTTTACGGTTTTGTTTTTCTTCGCTGCCTTTTACAGTTTTACGCGGTTTTTCTCGAGCCCCTAGATTTAGGAATTTCTGCTTGACTGTGCCATAAGTAGTAGGATCCACACACTTAAATATCTGCTTATTCCCATAGATCGTTAATTGGACCTACTAATAAATCATTAATAAAAATAGCTGATTCATTTACCTTCGAGCCTACGTACCGCAACCTGCCCTGCCAAGCGCTGCTCCTGAACCCGATTTGTCAGGAGGAGGAGGGGTAGACCGAGACCGGACTCTCAGGATCGAGGGATGAGTGACCAGCTAGACGGTTCTGTCGTGTAGAAGTTGCTTGCTTAGGACTCGGCTTTTCCCGCTGCACCATATAGTTAGTTTACTTTTCTGTCTTTACATTTATGCGCGGATCATATTGCATGTAGAGTGCTGGAGACAGGTACGCATTTCTATCTTTGCATGCATCATTGATTTCATCGCGCATCGGCTTTTTCGTGTTCTCCCCCTGTTTTTGACTTAATAACTAGGAGAACCGAAAAATTCGTTAGGCCTCTTTGTTTTTATTAAAAAATATTAAAAGTAAAAACAATAAAATTGGGACTGTTTAAGCTATTGACCCTAAAAGACACCTGATCTAAAAATTTGTCTTGGGGAGAGCAAACCCCTCATTGTTTGGTTTGATTGTGCGAGAGAGTGACCCGAACACTAGGTAGAGCCCTCCGGTACCTTCCTCGACTGATTACCGGCTCTTTTGTGCGGGACAGTCAGTTGGGGATAGTATCGGGTATCCCAACAGGTCACGTAATCGCTCTGATATTCTGATTGTTCACCAAAATAAAATAGACAAGATAATTTGACCGAGCCTTTACGGTCTTCAGCTCGCGTTGTGTTAGTGAACAGAGGGGTTTGTTTGTCATCATAGTTTCTCCAGATCTCATCCGCCTTACTCGCCACATCAAGATGATGGGCAGACGATCTCTTAGGTAGCCTCTGGCTGCATCGTTTTCGCGCGCGTCTACCCGTTCATCTAGGTTGGCTCGCGAGAGCCGAGACCAGCTCTCCGAGCCCGAGTATGATTCCACCATGTTCCCCCTCGACCCCCTTTTTTTCGGTTCCGAGAGACCAGTGCCAGAGGAGAGATTAGCAGATTTATCGGCACCTGAGTTTGGATCGTTTGATTTTGCAGACGCCATGGCCGGCAGTTCTGAGGATCGCTCTAGAGGTCCACAGCCCGAGCATTTTGTTCTGGACCAGGGTGCGATCAACTCCACCCTGATCGCCTCCCTCGAGACAGTTCAGCAACAGTTGAGGGATCAGGGAGCATTCATGCTAGATATGAGGAGAGAGATGGAGCAGATGAGAGCAGAGAGAGAGCAGCGGAGAGACGGGCCGAGGATCCCAAAGGATGCAGCAGCAGCAGCCGCAGCAGCCGCAGCGGCCGTCACCGCAACAGCAGCCGCCGCGGCAGGAGCAGGAGAGCAGCCGAGACCGATGCGGGAGTTGCACAACCCCGGATCGACACTGATGCATCACTGGGTTGTGTTACCAGCCATCGTGGGGGACTTCAAGTTCCCCCCGAACACCTTGCAGTTACTCCTCCGTTTCCACGGGCTCGCCACCGAGGAGCCCCATCTCTACCTTCAGGAGTTCCTTATGATTTGCAGCACTGTCCACGATCGTCAGGTGGACCAGGACACCATCAGGATGATTGCCTTCCCCTTCTCTTTGGCAGACAGAGCAGCCACCTGGCTGAAGCATCTGGGGAAGTTTGTTTACACTTGGGAGAAGCTCCGCACCGAGTACTTGCATAAGTACTATCCACTCGGGCAGACCAATGTCGCGAGAGCCCTGATCAGCATCTTCTCCATACTCCCCAACGAGCAGTTCCATGAGGCATGGGAGAGGTTCCGAGAGCTGACTGATCGATGCCCGCACCACGACATTTCCAAGCCCAACCTTGTGCAGAGCTTTTTCAGCGGGCTGACACCAGAGCTTCAGGGCTTGGTGAACGCTTCTTGTGGCGGGTCATACTTCGCCAAGGATCACGACCAGGTCTGGGCCATCTACGAGGAGATGGCCGAGAATTATATGGTGATGTCCCAGACCCGGTTGTACACTCAGGGCAGACCCCAGCAGCCAGGACCCGTGCAGTACCAGAGGATAGCACGGGTCGATGCCGGTCCTTCCAGTTCGTCCGCAGTAGTAGCAGCACAGGCAGAGTCTTCAGCTGCGGACATGGGCATCATTAGCGAGAAGTTGGATCGGATGGAGCTGATTGAGAAGAAGCAGTGTTAGAGCATCACTCAGATGGAGCATATGGCACAGACTCTAAGCGACATGAAGACCCAGCTCATGTGTCTCCAGGAGGCACAGACGGCTTCCCAGCCCCGTCTTCAGTCGCGAGGCGATCACGGCAGTAGCAGCAGCTCGTCCCAACGCTCTAGCTCACACCAGCAGCCTAGACAGGTTCACCTTGTACAAGCGGAGCCATACCAGCAGCCGCAGCCCACCTACCAGTCACCACCATCTCCAGACTTGCAGATGGTGGTATACCAGCCTGATCAGCCTCTGGAAGTACTCCCGCCAGCCCAGTACGATGCAGAGCCGTTGATGGATGTCAATGGGATTTGGTATGACAGCCCTCAGCCCGGTATCCGACGAGACCATCCTGGATTCCGGTGGGGGACCGGAGGTACCCAGCCCTAGCAGCGGCCATCAGGTCAGGGAGGCCAGTACGGCCATCAGAGAGAGCACCAGCCGCAGTAGCAGCCCCCAGTGTACCCACCACAACAGCAGCAGCAGTCGTCCTATGGTCATCGTCCCTATCAGCAGGGACAATCTTGGAGGCGAGATCAGCCTCACCAGCAACAGCATCCCCCATACCCCTCTCAGCCACAACACCAATACCAACAGCCTCATTACCAGAGAGGCTACCCGTCAGGCTCCCACGAGAGCCCCGCCTTGGATGATATAGCCCGCCTCCTCACGGACCAGCAGGCTACCTTTCGACGGGAGATGGACGAGTTCCGCCAGGAGATGCGGGACATTGTGAGAGGGAAGGCCGCCATCCCTGACCAGATCGAGCCGAACCCCAACAGCCTGAAGCAGAAATCTGAGCAGGTAGCTTGTACTGAGTATACCACTCCTAGTGATGCATTTGGTGATATAACTGGATATCTGTTTGATACTGATTTTGTCACACTTAGGAGCGGTAGGATGCCAGCAGGCGGCGCCTCGTCTGAGCCACATCATGAGGATCCACCCAGAGCGCCTGACGAGGAGGAGGAGAGCGGTACTGAGGCTGCTAGAGATGATGACGGTGGTACTGATGCCACCAGGGATGCTGATTCCAAGGGCGGTGCTGAGGCCGCCAATTCACCAGTTGGAGGAGGTGGTACTGAGGCCACCCACTATGCCGAGCCAGAGCGCGGTATTGAGGCCGCGAGTCATCCAGTTCCAGTTGATCCAACCGATGGTGGTGCTAAGGCCACCCATACTTTTGTTGAGAGATCTGTTGTTTTTCCCACTTCTGATGTATCTCGGAACCATGTTGTGAATAAGGGAAAAGGTTTGGTTTTTTCTGGTTCCACTGTGGTGCGTGATGTATGTGCGGATCCGGCCGTCGAGCCGTCTAGACCTTTTCCTAGTCCTTCATCTGAAAAGGACCCAGTGATCCCCTTCCCTAGAGCCCTTTAGATGGGGAAGGGGAAGAAAGCAGAAAATCCAAAAAAGAGAGATCAGGAAGAGTTCAGCCAGCAGATGATAGATCGATTTCACATACAGCTAACTCTTCAGGAGGCTTTGCAACACATCCCCCTTCTTCAGCGTTCGTTGAGAGACAGGACCACAGTCAAGAGGAAGAGGAGGAACCACCATTAAGAGATCCATGTGCTGACGAAAGCCACGTGTTTCGTGATCCAGAACCGTCTGCTGGCCAAGAGGCCAGATTCAGGAGCCCCTTATGTCAGATGTCACATTAGAGAGCAAAGGTTCGACCGTACTCTACTAGATAGCGGATCGTCGATCAACCTCCTTCTGGCAGCCCTTCTCGACCGCTTCGAGTTGGGCACTCTTAGACAGAGCAGGACAGTCCTTCACTTTGCTGATCGATCTGTCAAGAGGCCGAAGGGGTTGTTGCGAGACGTTGTCGTCACTATTCAGGGCCTGCAATTCCCCGTGGACTTCGTAGTGTTGGACATGGAGATCCCTGATTTAGTGACCGATACCCCCATCATTCTCAGTCGTCTGTTCTTGGCCACAGCCAAGGCGGTGACTGACCATGATAGCGGGAAGGTATACTTTCGCGTCGAGGGCGAAAGTGTACAAATAGAGACGGTCGAGGACAGCAGAGCTAGAGACAGATCATGCTCGGAGACCACTTCAGATACAGAGCAGCTGACAGATGTCGGGCTAGACATCCACCAAGACTGTGACTTTGTGATCACAGACGATGAGGCAGTTTGGGCAGACCCAGCAGCACAGGCCATCCTCTCATTTTCAGACCCCGCTGATGCAGAGATGACAGCAGAGGAGAGCTTGGAGAGCACATTCCTGGTTCAGGATACCTTAGAGGCAGCAGAGCAGGTTCTTGACCGCGACATGGATTTTTATGATGATGGTGGTACTGATGCCACCTTGTGTGATGCAGATCCCTTGGAGTCAGAGTCTGATTGGGCAGATTGTGATGATTACATGCCAGACCTGATTCCCACTGAGCCTACAGCTGAGGAGGAGGTAGATGCCGAGCAGAGCAGAGACAGTTCAGTTGAGCAGCCTTCTTCAGATCCAATTTGCGAGGGTACGTTTTCATTCTCCCGAGCAGATTTGGCAGCATACACGCGGCTTCTTTCGAAGCCAGATTTGCCAGCACCCAGCTGTCCAGAGATGAAGCCGCTCCCTACTTCGCTGAAGTATCAATTCCTTGCGGGTGAGCCGAAGATGTACCCAGTCATCATCTCCGCCGATCTGACTTGAGAGCAAGAATCCCGTTTGATGGGGGTTATTGAAAAGAACCGCAAGGCAATCGGATGGAGCGTAGCAGATCTCCAAGGGATTAGTCCGGTCCTGTGCTCCCACCATATCTATCTCGAGGAGGGGGCGAAGCCGTCGCGTGAGTTCCAGCGGCGGCTGAACCCGAATCTAAGAGAAGTTGTCATGAAGGAAATCTCGAAATGGTGGAGCGTCGATTTTATCTATCCCATCTCCGACTCCAAGTGGGTCAGCCCCTTGCATGTGGTGCCCAAGAAGACGGGCATCACGACTGTGATCAGTGAGTCTGGAGAGGAGATTGCTACACGAGTACCCACTTCTTGGCGGGTCTGCGTTGACTACAGGAGACTCAACCAGGCCACCAAGAAGGATCATTTCCCCCTGCCCTTTATAGATCAGATCATTGAGAGACTCGCAGGGAAGAGCCACTATTGTTTTCTGGATGGGTACTCGGGCTACAACCAGGTGGCCATCGCTCCTGAAGACCAGGAGAAGACCACCTTTACCTGTCACTTCGGCACATACGCCTTCCGACGCATGCCATTTGGGCTATGCAATGCCCCTGCGATATTTCAGAGATGCATGCTGTCGATCTTTTCGGACATGGTAGGGGAGTGTTTGGAGGTCTTCATGGATGATTTCTCGGTTTACGGCGACGGATTCGACTCCTATCTTGACTGCCTAGACCGAGTACTCCAGCGATGTATAGAGGTTCACTTGGTGCTATCTTGGGAGAAGTCACTTCATGGTGACTCAAGGGACGGTGCTTGGCCACATCATCTCCAACAGGGGCATGGAGGTTGATCCGGCCAAGGTTGATGTCATTAGAAAACTCGCACCGCCGTCCAATTTGAGGCAGTTACGGTCATTCCTGGGGCACGTCGGTTTCTACCGACGATTCATTCATGATTTCAGCAGGATTGCCCGACCGTTGACTGATCTACTGACGAAAGACACCGAGTTCCTTGTCGATGACAAGTATCTTTCGTCCTTCGAGACTCTCAAGCAGTGTGTTATAGAGGCTCCTGTTCTTCAGCCGCCTGATTGGTCTCTCCCATTCGAGATCATGACGGATGCCTCCGATTTTGCCATGGGGGCCGTGCTGGGACAGAGGAGGGATGGAGTCCCCATTGCTATCCACTACGCTAGCCGCACATTGGATTCCGCCCAGCGGAATTATACAGTCACAGAGAAGGAGATGCTAGCCGTAGTGTTCGCCCTAGATAAGTTTAGATCTTACATCATTGGATCTAGAGTGACCTTATATACTGATCACACCGCCATCCGATACCTCATGGCAAAGAAGGATGCCAAGGTCGGACTGACTAGATGGATCCTTCTACTCCAGGAGTTCGACATTGAGATCAAGGATAAGCCTGGAGTCAAGAATGTGGTGGCGGATCATGTCTCCCATTTAGAGCAGCCTGAGGAGTCTGAGCATATTGATCCCATTTGTGAGACCTTCCCAGATGAGGCGATCCTTGCTATCGCCTCACTCCCGTGGTATGCCGACATTGTGAACTTTCTTGTTGCTAAGAAAGTCCCACAAGGTTGGCCCAGGCAGAGGCTTGAGACCTTCCTCGCGAAGGCCAAGTCCTACCACTGGGAGGATCCCATCCTTTACCACGAAGGAGGGGATAGCGTCTGGCGTAGGTGCATTCCTCAGGAGGAGCACCATAGCGTCCTCACTTACTGCCACAAGCTTGAGGATGGAGGACATCATTCTGGGAGGAGAACGACACAGAAAGTGCTCCAATCCAGCTTGTGGTGGCCTACCCTCTTCAAGGACTCTGATGAGTTCGTGAAGAGGTGTACTGACTGTCAGAGGATGGGCACTTGTGGACAGCGTGATATGATGCCGATGCAGCCCATTCACTTCTGTGAGGTTTTTGACGCATGGGGCATCGATTTCATGGGTCCATTCCCTAAGAGTCAGGAATTTGAGTACGTTCTGTTGGCCGTAGACTATATGAGTCGTTGGGTTGAGGCTATCCCCGCTCGAGCCGCTGATGCGAGGACAGTTTGCAGATTTTTGAGGAAGCACATCATCGGCGGTTTGGGGTACCTCAAGTATTGATTTCATATGGGGGTCTCATTTCATCAACGACCAGGTGAAGGCCCTTGCTAGCGAGTTCGGTATAGACCATCGAGTTGCCACTCCATACCATCCACAGACTAATGGTCTAGCCGAGGTGTCGAACAGGGAGATCAAGACTATATTGCAGAAATTCGTCCGCCCTGACCGAAAGGATTGGTCACAGCTTTTGGACTCGGTCTTGTGGGCATATAGGACGTCTTTCAAGACACCATTGGGGCACATCTCCCTTTCGCCTCATATATGGAAAGCCGTGCCATTTACCTGTTGAGCTGAGACACAGGTCACTTTGGGCAGTCACTGAGATACTTATGGATCGAGATGGTGTGGGAGACCAGAGGAGGGCAGAGTTAGCAGCCCTGGAGGAGCTTAGAGATACCACCTTCTCGAACAGCCAGCATTACAAGGAGAGAGTGAAGGAGTGGCATGATTCTCATATCAGCCACAAACATTTTGAGCCTGGACAGAGAGTATGGTTGTTTGATGCGAGGCTTCATCTATTTCCAGGGAAGCTACAGAGCAAATGGAAGGGACCCAACTTGGTGAGAAAGGTACATGACAACGGTAGCATTGATATATCCGAGTTGTCTTCTGAGAGTACCTTTCGAGTGAACGGCCAGCGGCTCAAGCCATTTCTAGATCATGAGCCGCGGGTCGTTGATGTTGCCCCTATTCATTTTGCGTGAGATGTGGTCTCTTGACTCACATCTACTACATCTCACGCCTGATTTTCACTGATCTTCCGACCTGTATAGATCCATATGTCCATATCATCACATTCTTTAGTCCCACATCCCTTTCTTCATCTTTTGATTATGCTATACTTAGGGTGTACTCTACCCTAAGTATAGGGGGGATGTAGGACCTTTGGGTATTTCTTTTATTTCTTTCTACCCATGTTTTTGCTGCCTATACTTAGGGATATTTTACCGTAAGTATAGGGGGAGTAGACCCTGTACATTCTCCACTCGGTTTTCCCGTTGTGTACAGCCTCTTATACTTAGGATTACTTGATCCTAAGTATAGGAGGAAAAGCCGAGAGTCTCTTGATCTTCTATTCATTTATTCGTCTTTGTATATAGCCTTCCTTTTTCACTTCCCTATACATAGCACGAGTTATGTCTTCTTCATCGCTCTTGACTCTGAGGACATCGTTCGAGCTAAGTATAGGGGGTGTGTATATATTTCATATATACTTTAGCCATAACTCGTACTTTGTGTGAGTGTGTTAATAAATATAATGGCTCAAAACCCTAAAAATCACACAAATTAAAAATTTTTTCCTGTAAATAAACATTCTTTTATTGCACATACATAGATAGTGTACAAATTATTTTTGTAAAAATGTTTTCAAAAATCTTTTGTGTAAAGTTTATGTACATATTTTTTGTATCAAAATATGTATATAGTACAAAATTTTTCCAAAATGTTTTGAAAATAAAAAGTTTGCAAAAATCTTGTGTAAATGTGTGTAAATACTTTTGCAAAACTTGCACTTCATGCATTCATCCATCCATGATTTCAAAACATTTTTCAAAAATTTTGCATGTTTGTAAAATATTGTGTAATAGCATCTTTGTATATATGTATATAGTTTTTCTGGATTATAGTTGACATTTAAACTAGCCTAGAATTAAATTGAGAAATGGAGCTTGATTAAGATCTTAATCCACCTAATTTCTAAGAGGAACCTTAGAGGGCTTAGGTTTAAGGCTTTTCATGTCCATGGTGACTTAATTCTTTGAGTCCACTAGGCTATGATTACTTGTCATCTCAATGAGCCTAAGTAGAGCATTTAACAACACATGACTCATAGGGACAATGGCTTTACTTGGACACTAGCACTTTGCACCGAGCTCTCTACGGATGAGGTGGTGAGGAGGCAGTCTTCCTTGACTTGGGGTAGCATATGAGGGTAGTACTTCTAGGCGGAACCTCTCTTCTTCTTTTAGTGAAGGAAGTGCATCTTAACTTGGTCTGGTTGCCATGAGGTCTAACGATAGGAGTTGTGGGTTGCAATAAAGCTTCAAAAGAGGGATAGTCTACTGGCTCAAGAGGAAAAACTCCTTGTATATATGCTGCACATGTATATGTTGTACAGATGCACTTGAAAAAAAATGCAAAAAGAAAATAACTCCAAAAAAGTGGTGGGTCTTAGAGAAAATGATAATCCCACCGGAGTATGTATATAGAGTGCAATAAGCAAAGCTTGAGATTCGTGTCCCACCTTATGTAGCTTGTGGCAGGGAGACTTGGCTACACTGGTCAAGCTCCCAAGGATACATGGCTACACTGGCCATGGTCCATTCTCTTCTTCCTCCTCTTCTTGAGCCGGTTGAACTTGAACTTAGAAGGGAATACCCCGCTCCTCGAGGAAAGAGTGGCCAGATTGGGGTCATAGAGTTACTTTGTTGGGGAGAGTTGTCAAGTTGCCATTTCTGAGATGGAGAGCTTATACCTCACATTCACAGGACAAGGAAAGATTCATGGTCTTCAGGGTGTGTGTTTGATGACTTGTTCTGATCTGGATTATTGAGGAGTCTTGATTAGAGACTAGTGGAACTTAGAGGCTGTTGAGTTTTAAGCTTAAGTCCAAATAAGGTTTCGACTAATTAATAATCCAAAGATTTGATCTAAGCTCCATAATTCAATTTAATGAAGGCAAGTTTAATATTCAACCTTGATCCATGTGCATTCTCCTCTTTTTTTTCTTTCTTTCATTCTTTTTCACTTCTTTTTCAAATAAGTGTTTGCTAAGGGACTAGCAAAGTTAAGTATAGGGGGGTGATGAATACTCATTCATCACTCTTTGTTCTTATATTTTAGCTACAAAAACCTTTGCAAATGCATGTATATGTTTGTAAATACAAATAATTACCAAAAGCATGCATGGTGTAAAAACTAATAATTAGCATGTTTTTGTACAAAAATAAAAGAATAAAGATTAAAAAGAAAAAGAAGGAAATATTTAGAATAAATATTGAGCAACCTAATCCCAAGGGAGGGCTCAACATGGGCCTGACCGCATAAAATCCAAAGTAGAGAGAGATAGGGGGCTCATGTGTGTAAATATACCTGTAAATACATTAAATATATTTTCCTCCAATAATAGAATAAAAGTGGCTTGTAAATATTTGTATATATTTATAAATACAAAATCAAGATAAAAATGGAAAAATTAAAAAGAAAATAAAAATATTCACCTTGTACATATTCATCATGTACATAGCCCACTTGTCTATATTTATTTAGCCTTGTAAATGAATAAAATTAGTTTCCATAAAATTTGTATATATTCTATATTTTATGGTGTAAATAAATAAAATAAAAACCACAAAAACAAAAACCAAATAAAAAGAACAAAATTAAAAAAAACCAAAAATAACTTTGTAAATATACAATGTATATATTTGTATATAGATATTTATTTCACCTTTGTTTATAAATAATAAAAATAAAATAAAAATACCCTTTTATTCCTAATTTCATGCTATAAATAAATAAAATATAAAATAGGAATAAAAATGTATAAAAATAATCAATTAAAAATCAAAAATAAAAATCCTATATTGTATATATACCTATGTATAGCACCCTAATGTAAATACCCTATTTTTATTTCAAAAAAATAATTAAAAATCACAAAAAATAGAAAAAAATAAAACAAATATTTTCCATGTTTTAAGCTTTTAATAATTCGGCCATCCTCTATTTTTAAATGAATTTTCAAATGTTTTCCAGGTGACTGATTCCCATTGGTCCACGCAGACGTTGACCCCCGGTCAACTCCCCCTCCAGGACCACCTCCCACAGGTCCGTGATGCCCGACCCGATTTCTCACCATTTTAGCGTCACGACCCGATCACCTCACACCTAAACCCCGGGTCCAATCCGTCCACGCCAGATCCGACACCTTTGCCGGGATGCCCGCCTCGGGGTCTGCGCTCTGAGCTGCCCTACCCGATCGTCTTTAGCCGGACCCCTGGCTGAATAAAAGCCGAGCTCCGCCTCCTTTTTCCTGAACTTTGGCTCATTTGCACTCCACCCAGTGACCTCCATCGCCACCCTCGAGGTGACAGCTCGCCGTTGGCCGTGTTGCAGAGAGGATAGGGTGCTCGGACATCAGATCCGACGTCTTAGCACCGCCGTGCTCCGCCTGAAGGTGAAGCTCGAGCCTCGGGCCTCGACGACCCGTGAGGCAAGGACCCAGAGCTCCTAGAGCTCACGCCCAGTCGATTCATCCACCCAAGTAGCTCCATTTCCCTTTCTATTTCTCGAATTTTGATTTTGCCCCAATTAGCCCAGTCGCTGTTCATCTTCGATTCCGGCCACCTCCGCCTTCGATTCGATCATCGGACCATTCCACCACGTTCACATTCTCCCCGTGCACGTTCTCCTCCCTTCCATTCAACCCAGCTCACACAGGAGCTGGGGTTTCGAGTTCCACTGCCGACACCTCGCCGGAGCTCGACCGCCCCGCCGCACAAACCACTTTCACCCCCGCTTACCGGGTCGAGGCAACTTGCCCTCGACCCGCGAGTCTGCTGGTGTGTATTGCAGGGACATCCGAGCCCATCTGAGGGCCTGGACCATTGGAAGCAACAGCTCGACCGCCGCCGACCTCGCCTGAGCTCCCCAGAGCTCCGTCGAGTCATCGGAGGCTGTCGTTCGATGCGGAGGGCCCGCACGCATCTTCTCCGATCTTCAGTGGCCCGCGAGGAGGACGTCAGAGCACACACGGGCCCGGTGAAGTTCGCCGACATCCAGTTCGTCCACCATCTTCCAGAGCCGTCCGATGCACCTCCAGCTCCAGTTCTGATCTCCACCGTCCGTTCGAGGAGTCGCCAGCACCGTCGATCTGTGGAGGAGTGATCCGGACCGTCCGATCAGCTAGGCTTTCTCACGCTGCAGCTCAGCCGTCCGATCCTACACGTGGCGAGGGCACAACCGCTCGATCAGGACGAGGACCCCAGCGTTGGGCGCCACCCTTCCCCAGCCGTCGATCAGCACACGTGGCGCCCATCTGACGGTCTACTTAATAAAGGGTAAATATCCCCTTAGGCCCTTAGTTTCTGAGTAGTTTAGTTTTAGTCCTGTAAATATTTTTAGAATTTTATTTCCGTTAGGTAAATTGCACTTTAGACCCTGTCCTTTTCTGCATTTACATGTATGCCCCTGTGTGTAGTGTATCACGTGCGTCGACACGTGTTTCTTTGGGTTATTTGCATGTTTAGCCTTGTAGTTTCAGGATGTTAATGAATGAATGAAACCTTTTTATTAATTGCATATATGCCCCTGTGCGTGGTTTTTTAGAGCATGTGCGTTTATTAGTGGGTAAATTATACAGAGGTCCCTGGACTTTTAATACTTGTTAATAATTAGTCCAGAAACCTTGGTTTCATTGCAATTAGGTCCATATGTACTCAGGTCACGCGCCTCGCACGTGTTTCTTGGAAATTTTGCACCGGACCCCCTGGAACTTCTTGTATTTGCGTACAGGTCCCTATGCACTGTACCTAGTTTTGATTTTTAATAAAATAGCAAATTAACTCCAAATTCAACGAAAATTGGATACTTGGCTCCTGCCATGTTGTAAAATTTTCTAGAATTTTTGGGGACATTTTTGATTTTATTTGATATTTTTAAAAAATCAAAAACAAGCATTTTCTTTACTGTCTGACTTAAAAATTCATAAAAAATATTAAAATACCTCTAAAAATTACAAAAAAATAGATAGTGCGTATTTTGCCTTGTTTGATTTTCTGACCAATTTTGTTAATTTTCATTATATAAAACTCATAAAAATTGAAAAACACTAAAAACCCTATAAAAATTCTAATAATTAATTTAAAAATCCAAAAATAATAATTTCAGTGCCCAAATTTTCCTTAGACTTTCTAGTTTTTAGGAAAATTACCTTCAGACCTTGATAGGGCCATTATCTATTTTATATTTGCCCTCCAAGTCTGACTGAACAACACCTTCATATTTCAGTCTTGTTTTATTTTTAGAAAATTAAAAAAAAAACAGAAAAATACCAAAAATTACCCAAAACAGTAAAAAACATAAAATACATAAAAACATTTTTCTTTAAATTTTTGAGTGATTTTTGATGCACTAAATAATTGTTCATATTGGCTTGTTTCTTTGTTTTCTTTATTTGCTTTATTAATTAAAAATCAAAAAATTATAAAAATTAAAAATCCACCAAAAACACTTGTCTTTTATTTTATTTTTTTAGACTACTTCGTAGGCCGCAAGGCCATTACGTGCTCCCTGAGTCCGACCCTGGTCGCTATAGCAGGCTAATCTAATAGCCAGGACCGCTATCGCATTTATTTAATTTTGGTGGTCTGAACCTTATTTTCTTGATTGAGCTGCGATTCTTATCGATCCAGGTCGCAACGACCTGAGTGATATTTTTACCTGATCCGGACCGATTGAATTTTGGCTCATCAGAATGGAAGGGACCCTACTTGGCACATCCGGACCAATTGAATTTCGTCTATTTCCAGGGAAGCTACTGATGAATCCATGATTCATTAACTTTTTTGTCGCATTTTGTCTTAAAACCCTTAACAAATACATGTAACTACTCACTAATTCTCATATTTTAACAAAATCCCATTCATGTGTAAATATTCACTTTTAACCACTAACTTCATGTAAATAAACAAAGAACCAGAAAAAGAAAGAAAAAGGAATATGGAATATATGTATATATATGTAATATTACTTAAACTATAAATATAACTAAAAGATATATTTATAGCCTAACCCCCGAGACCAAGTCAGCATGGATTGAAGTAGGGGGAGATAAGGAAAGAAAACCCAATAAAAATAATCTATCTCATGTATATACATTCTTCATTATTTATAAATAAATATAAAACTTCAAAGAATTTTAATTATTTCATCTTAACTTATTCTTCACCAAATCTTTCTCCTAATTATTCATAAAAATGTAAATAAAAATATAAAAATAAGTTAAAAATATTACCCTGTAAATATGCCAAGAAAACCCGATTACAAATTGTCAAAATCTCAACTTCCGAACATCATAACTTCTTCATACGAACTCCAATTTCACTCTACTCACCTTTAAAGTTCATAAAATAATATTATCTAACTAATGAAGGTGGTTTCACTGAATTCGGAGTCCGTTTGCAAAAAGTCGGTTTTGGGACCAAAAGACAAAGGGGTTTCTGGGCTATTTATTTTATGTAACACACCTTATTTATTATTTTCTTAATTTTATAATTTCTAAATTATTTCATGATCCTCTAGTTTCACCATAAATTATTTCATAATTTTTGGAGACTATTTATTATTTTTATAAAATCAAATACCCTAAAATATAGGTATATTTGACCTATAGTGACACTTCCTCTATTTATTAAAATATATAAATTAATTCATAAAAATCTATAAAAATTTGTATAAATCTTATTTAATGTACTAATAATTAAGAAAATATAAAATTAATTTTTACTTAATTATTTATTAAATAAAAAAATACAAAACCTATTTATTAATACATATTTATTAATAAAATATTTATATTTTAAATAATATTTATTATTTATTAAAAGTAATTATATCATAATTTAGGAAATTAAGTTATCTAACTTTCTTGTATTTATACCTAATTAAAATAATGTCATTTACTAATTTATATTTAATTTATAAGTATTTATAGCATCTGGGCCAACCAGGTGCTGACACGTGTCAGCACCTGGAGCCTTCTTCCTCAAGAAGGTCTGCCGACCTTCTGTTCCAACTGCCCAACTTCATGGATTTTTCCCGCGCAGCTCCTAACCTCTCCGACCCATCTAAGCCCTTGGATCTCTACTTCTAACAACCACCAACACCGCCAGCCATTCATCTCTACTTGGAGGCCACGAAATCTACCTATAAAAGGCCCCCAAGACCCGCCATTAACCATTATCTTCTTCCACCTTCAGCTACCAAGCTCCAGGTTGTTCGACCACCCCAACTTCCTAGCCTCGTTCCCAACCACTCGAGCGGTGACAGCGCCGGAGGAGGAGCTCGCGAGGAAGAGGAGTCGAAGGAGAAGGGATCCAAGGTGTTCAACCACCTTGAATCGCAGCCACGCGCCGCGTAGAGCTCCGGCGAGGTCGCCCGTCGAGCAGCCATTTCCAGGTCATATACTTGGATACTCCCAGACCACTTCCTCCATTTTGCTATTTTCTTTCTCGAGCATCGTGCCACGATTAGCGTGGCTAATCACGTTTTTAGTTAGACTAATCACCCATCTAATTCGCACATTCAAAATCCACTTCAAATCAATTCAAATCCGTTTCAAATCGTTCATCGAATCGTCGTCTTTTTCGCATCTGGACATTTGGCTGAATTTGTGTGTTGTTTTCTTTAAACTTTGAAGCTCTATATCTAATCATCTCGGCCGATTCAATTTGAATCGAGCATGGTAATACGTTCCTTGCAGATTCAGGTATCTCGCGAAGCAATTACATCGGACTTTGGACCTACGACAACGCCGTTCTTCGTCTTTGAAGATCGAGCTCCAGATCAGTCCGTAGGCCATCATTGCTGAACCGTCACCTTCTTCGAGCCAGCACCGCCGCTCGGAGCGGCGCCACCGTCAACTCCACCGCGGGCGAGCTCGAGGGGTGGAGGAGCCACCCCTCTGGCCCCACAGGCAAGCCAGAAGCGCCGGAGATCCGCCGCAATAATTCGGAGAAGGAGAGGAATCCGCCAGAAGCTCCAACTGCTCAAGAACAGAGGGAGTACAGCCTTCTGACACGTGGCTGCGCCGTAGCCTTCCGATCGTGCTTTCAAGTTCTAATCTCGGCCGTAGCTTGTGAACCGGTGGAAAAATTACACCATAAGCCCAGCTAAAGTTCCAGAGTTTATTCCCGCCTCCGTAGTTTGTAATAATTACATTTAGGTCCCTCCGCAGGGACCTAAGTGTAAGAGTTTGTTATTTTTCTTGCAGAACAGTCCTTTTTGGACCTTTTTGAGAACATTTTAATTAGTATTTTTGACGCTTATGCCCCTGGGCTGTAGGGGCCATATCTTGTCCATTTGACCTCGGATTTCGACGATTCTTGATGGGTAGTTACACAACTACCCCAACTACCTAGTATAAAGTTTTCGTGGCTTTTCGACAAGTTTTCAACGTGTTTTGATTTTCTCGAAAACCACATCGTTTTGTTTCGTTTTCTTGTGTAGTTCGAGTACGAGGCTCGAACATCGTTCACCTATATAATATTGTATCACCTATATTCTATCCACCTATTATATAATACATAAATCTTTTGCAAAATATCCCTTTTTGAAAATTAAATAAAAATTGAAAAGAATAAAATCAAATAAAAATTACAAAAATAAAAACCACTAAAAAAAAGGCCTTCTGACTTAGAGAAGAATTAAAATAAGATTACGAGAAAAGAAAAATTAGGGAATATATTCTACCTCCTTGAGTTCGACCCAGGAACACTTGCCTGGTTAAATATTAGTGAAACGGTTTTCCGACAGAAAACCGTAAATTTGTTTGATAGGTTTAAGAACCGAAATTTGTTTCGCGGCTTTCTGCTACAACAGACACTTCATCCTCTTCCTTAAAGTGAAGGCCGCGAAACTCGATTTTTAGACGCATATCAAAATGGCGCCATTGCCGGGGAGGCGTTAGATTCCCTTGATTTTTCGTTTTTCATGATTTTATTATTTTTCTTCTCTTTGTTTTTCGTACGGTTTTTTCGTACGGCTTTTTCGTGTTTTGTTTTCCTTTCTTGTTTTCTTTACGGCTTTCTCAGCTTTCTCGATCAGATCTTGTGTGCTAATCATCTTTGCAGGGCCTGCAGGATCAATCGGTTTCTTCGGAAGCCGAGTCAGTTGAAAGGGCAGAGGTCGGCTCCTTCTTCACGAGTCGACTGCAGAGGGCAGAGAATTAGTATCCTTTTATTTGAGTGAGAAAGGGAGAGAGTTGTACTAGCTTAATAAAATTTTCATTTTTTTTAGGGGCTTGACTCATCGGATACCGTGTATCTGGTGAATCAAGGCACCCACCGCGGCTTTTATCGCTTATCGGTTTTCCGCGGTTTTCTAGATGCTTGCTTAGGATTTTTTTTCGCTCTATCTGCTTGTGCCTCGTAGCTAGTTTTAGGACTTGCAACTTAGGTGCTTGCTCTAGGGTTTTAACAAAAAAAAGACAAAAATAGACGTTGTTTGAAAATCAATAAAAATTGAAAAATTAAAAATTGGGACTGCTAAAAATATCTGACCAAAAACCGTAAAAGCGATTCAATTGATTTGGGGAGAGTAACCCCCGCACATTTCTCAGAGTGCGCGAGTTGAGAGCCGACACTTAAGGATAGAGACAAAACCCCGTATTTCTTGCGGGATACTACTGGATCCATACACCTGATCGCTGTTCCTCAGTGGGTAAGCTCGGGTAGCCGGAAACGGTCCGGGTTTACTTAGCAGAGTGGGAGGTTTAGAGGACACTGCGCAAGGCTCCGTCCTCAAGTAACATGGGTAGCCGGAAACGGTCCATACTTACTCCCATACTGGCTGAGTGTGAGTGGTCTCGCGTAAGGATTCGGGCCAGTGTCTTGGAGAAACTATCGGGCTCCTATTGGCTTGCTCAGCCCGCGTAACCGCAACGATTGCTAAAACAACCCTAAAAACGAAAAGATAAAAGAACGAACTCTTACGGTCTTCATCAGGGTTGAGTTGGTAAAAACGGGGTTTGCTTTGTGTTTGTTTGCAGGGCGTGAGTTTTCCGCGGCTTTCGCATTCCTTCTTCTCTTGAATCGTACACGTGCTCTCCCAATCTTCTCTTGACATCGAAGATGACGTCTCGACGGCTTTTCAGCTCAGACTCTGTGAGCTTTCAACCGTCCACCGTCGAGCGTATGTCTTCACAGGCTCGGGATGACCCTCTTCCCAAGCTGGTCCCATCCGATCTCGAGGCGAGTCAGACCCAGACTCCCTCGCCTCTAGGCCAGATCATTGAGGCAGACCTTCGCCTCAATATGGAATCCAAATCTCCTGAGTATTTCTCAATGAGTTCTTACGAGAGTTTCCATTTTCCAGACGACCAGATGGCTCGTGGGAAAGCACCGGCAGCAGATGAGAGGCCAGCAGCTGAGGATCATCCGGAGGGAAGAGCAGATCTGAACGGAGATGTCACGACAGGAATTCTCGACACACTTCAGCAGATGAATCTACAGATTCGAGAACAATTTAGAGTTCAGACCGAGTTGCAGGCTGAATTAGTCGCACTCAGAGCAGGGGTCGGGAACCAGTTACCGCCTGCGGTTCCCGCTACTTTACGGGACGAGTATGATCCGGGCGCTCGAACGCTCCATCATTGGATTCGGCTACCGCCGAATCAAGGGCCATACGAACTCCGACCGTCCTTCATCTCCTTGCTTCCCAAGTACTATGGGAATGCCGCAGAGGAGCCGTTCACGTTTTTACAGCAGTTTGAGATGATATGCGGAACGGCCTGCTATCCAGGAGTGACACAGGAAGCCGTGCGCCTAAAGGCTTTTCCTTTTGCCTTAGCCGATAAAGCCCTTTATTGGCTAAGCCATCTAGGTAGAGAAATCTCCACTTGGGACGACCTGAAGTCCACCTTCCTGCGCAAGTATTTCCCTTTAGGAAGGACGAACATGATGAGGAGTCAGATCTCCAACTTCACGCAATTATCGAACGAATCATTCCATGAGGCATGGGATCGATTCAAGGACCTGACAGAGAGATGTCCTCATCATGAGATACCAATGAAGGTGCTAGTACAGAATTTTTTCGGAGGACTCCAGCCGGAAATTCAGGGGCTAGTTAGTGTCGCATGTGGTGGCAGTTACTTGAACAAAGATGCCGAGTCAGTTTGGACCATCTTCGAAGGGATGGCCGAGAACTCAAGAGTTGTAGACTCTACTCGGGCATATCAGAAAGCCCCGCAGCCACCACATCACCGAGAGCATCATAAGGTGGCGAATATAGCAGACTCTGAAACCAACACCAACATGAGCTTCATTGGTGAGAAATTAACATTGGTGGATGTAATTCATAAGCAAGTCCAGGACCTGCAGCCGCTGCGAGAGTTGGAGAAACTCTCATCTCTACCTCAGCAGCTGAGTGATCTTTCGAAGAAGGTCTCTGATCTTCAACTTCAGTACCAGCAGAGTCAGACTTCTTCACAGCCAGCACGGAGGATCGCACCCGCTCCACCCACCCGTCAGATACAATATGTTCAGAGCGAGCCCGAGAATCCACAGATTGATTGGCATGAGGATCAGTCTCATGCCAATGCCGGCCAGGTCATCAGCACTGCAGAGATGGAGGTGGAGCCGCAAGCCACTTTCGAGATCAATGGGATTTGGTATACTCCAAACGTCTACCATCAGCAACCGAGTATACCGAATCATCAGCAGCAGCAGTCGTACGGTCATCCGCAGCATGGACGTCCGCAATTCCAGCATCGCCAGCAGTTCACGCCGCAGCAGTCTCATCCAAACGTCTACCATCAGAGACCACAGCCTACTTATCAGCACCCTACTCAGTTTTCACCGAATTATCCTTTTCAGCAGCCGCAGCAACCTTCCTCTACACCACAGCGCTACTCCCAGCCGTCCACCTCTCAGCATTTCACGCCAAAGCAGGAGAGAGGAGCAAGCCAGGGCCACCATACCGAACTAGAGATGTCTTCACAGGCCCAGGCACTCAATCAGATCATGGATATGCTCAGCACGCTCCAGATCGCGCACAAAACAGAGATGGAGCAGGTTAACCGTCGTCTGGACGAGTTAACCGTGCCGAAGACCACTCTCCCAGCCCAGCCTCAGATGAATCCGAACAACAAGAGGAGGCATCCAGATCAGGTAGATACTACAGGTAAGATCTCGTTTCCTGAATTTTTGTCTAACTTCATTCGTCTCAGGAGCGGTAGATCACCGCAAACACCTACTGGAGAGGAAAGGGAACCAGAGGAGCACGAGCATGATCCGAATGCCGAGGAGGAAAAACCGCAAGAGGATGAGGATATAGAATCAAGAGATGGGAGCAATGCCAACAGCTCAGATATGGATACTGGCGACTCAGATGACGATATCACGCCAGATCAGGCAGAATACCCAGAGAAAAACATTTCTTCCCCTGTCTTAGAGAGTTTTGTAAATAATTCTGAGACTCTCGATGTACACGCTGATTCCAATGATTTGAATAAAAATTCTGATTTTCTGACTCCTGACTTTATTCCTTTTCCCGGTGCTTTGTTTGGAAAAGGAAAGAAAAAGATCAAAAATAATCCCGAATCTCCACAATTTGAAAAGTTGCTCAAAGATCACATTTTTCTGAAGATTCCACTGCACGATGCCTTGGATCGTTTTCCTACACTCAAGAATCAGTTGAGAAACAAATGTACTACTCGTAGGAAAAAGAGATCAAGAGTTGAGAAGCATATTTTAACCAGGGCAACTTCGTATGCAATTCGGAACAAGGTACCCAAGAAGAAGAAAGATTTGGGAGCTCACTATGTTAACTGTCAGATTGAAGACACTACATTCCATCGAACTCTCTTAGATAATGGTTCCTCGATCAATTTACTTCCATCCTCTTTGCTTGATAAGCTCAAGCTAGGTCCTCTTTATAAATCACGGGCGATTCTTCAGTTTGCAGATCGATCTATAAAGAGACCTAGAGGTGTCTTAAGGAACATTATCGTGACTGTTCAGGGCTCGCAGTTTCCCGTGGACTTTACAGTCCTAGACATGGCATGCCCTACTCCGTTACACCTTGCTCCAATCATTCTCGGGAGACCCTTTTTGCAGACAGCAAGAGCACTCTTTGACTATGATGCTGGGAGAGTATCATTCCGCACAGACAACGGAGAGATACACATTGAGATGGAGAGAGAATGTAGCAGTCCTAGATCAGTGTTGTCATTTACTTCAGAGGACACCAGTCTTGCGGAAGATTGCCAGAACATATATGAGACACAATCTCTTGATCTTGAGAGTATTTATTTTGATACCCAAGATATCCTACAAGAGGATAGGGTAGATCACTTGGTACCTAGTTCTTCAGATGATTGTTCACATACAGAAACAGATTTCATATCAGATTCAGATGAGCAGTCACCTGCGATAGATATCTCTGTGCCGCAGATTGAAAGAACACATATTACAGCACAAGAGTCCATCAAATACATTGCACAGATTATACAGTCCATTCAGCGTAGAGAGTCGGATGGTGTAATGCTGACACATATAGACACCTTCTGTAGTCCGACTCCAGCGACGCATATTTCAGAAAAGAGGGCTATGCCATGTACAGAGTTCACTTACAGAAAAGGCTCTACTCTTGCAGCCAAAGATCAATACGCACAAAAGAAGCAGACAATTCAGTATGATCCTGGTTGAGTAATCAGATAACCGTTCGTGGTTAACGGACAGATGCTGAAGCATTACGTAGAGACTACTGATCATCTGGCCCGTACTGAAGTGATCTATTTTGTACAGGAATCATGATCATTCTTTTACTCCTTCCTGTACAAATCCTTTTGAGCCATTCGGGAGATTCACCACACTTGTATATTCTTCATAGACCACAATCGTCCCCATTTTTTTTGTTCGTCTTCTATGCTTAGGATACCAGATCCTAAGTATAGGGGGGACCGATTGTCCGCTGATTCTCGTTTTATTTTTGTACTAATTCTTTTGTATAGCCAGTCTTTTTCACGAATCACTGATCCCCAATTTTTGGCTACATTCTTTTTATACTTAGGATGCCTTATCCTAAGTATAGGGGGGACCGAGTGATTTCGATGATTTCGTATTCCTTCCTTTTGATTTCTTCGATATTTATCCTTTTCATTCAGTCATCCCGTTTTTGCTCTCTCATAATACTTACGATGACCAGATCGTAAGTATAGGGGGGGTTGACTGACTTGACATCGATATTCCTTTTTCACTCACTTTTACTTAGCACGAGTTATGCCCTCCTTTTTCTCCTTTGACGCTATGAGGACATAGCTCAAGCTAAGTATAGGGGGGTGCGTATATATTATATATATACTTTCGGTCATAACTCGTACTTTCTGTATTTTCTATATCTATAAAATCCATAAAAAGTAGGTACGGGTTAATTTTAAAATACACTCTCTTATTTATAAAATCTTGGTAAATAAGTAAAATATACTTAAAACTTATAATTAAAAACTTGTAATTAAAAATTTGTACTTAAAATATGTATAATACTTATTTAAAATCCTATTTATTAAAAATTTGTATAAAAGCCATTCAACCCTTGTAAAATACTTTGTAGATAAAATTTGTAAAAAACATTAGACACTTAACTTAAATAAAATTTATCTTGTAAAAATTGTGAATAAAACCTTGTTTATAAAAATCATAAAATCCATAAAAAATACAAAGTCCTAAAATTTGTAAAAATTACAAAATCCTTAAAATTCATAAAAAAATGAGTAAAATCCAGAAAATAGACTTCACAAAAACATGGTTGCATTTGCATTCGCATTTTTCAGAATAAGTTTGATTTCCGGGACTAAGGACTGAGTCTAAAGGATGGAGCTTGATTACGGCCTTTAACTTTCATTGTAAGGAGTCTGATTAGGAACTGGAATTTAGACTCTTCAGGTCTGGTGACTTAAATCTTTGGGTTCCGTAAGACCATATTCGGGAAATCAAGTCATCTGAGCTTAAGTAGACCACTTGGAGTCATCCGTACAACTCTTCACCAGTGAACCAATTCTGAACACATGCACTCTGCACTTAGCTCAACTCGCATAGAGTTTCGAAGGACAGTACATCTTGGTAGTGCATTTCTATCCTTATCTTTGCGGCATTGACGTCTAAAGACGGGAGAGATTGGGGTTGCGATAGTTGCTTCGGATGAGGGAAGGATCTGCTGACACAATTTTTCTAAGACCTCAAAAAATGGACGGATTAAAAAGATTCTATAACCGTCGAGGCACAAGAGATGAATGCAGTGCAAGCAAATTACAAAGTCAAGACAAAGCAGAAGCCACCAAATAGACCAAACTGGTCAAAGCTTCCACCAAATATGCCTGCACATCTTAGTGGAGACTCAGCTACACCGGTTGGGCTTCACAAGGAGATGCGTCTACACTGGTCGCACTCCACTTCTTTTCTCATTCTTCTAACTTCTCCCTATATTCGATTGTGGACATAGCAGAACTGAACTCAGAAGGGAATACCTCCCTCCCCGAGGAAAGAGTAGCGGGATGAGGAAGCCATAGGAGTGTATAGCCGGGATTGACGGTTTCTTCGGTTCTTTAAGCAGGAAGAGCTAAATCAATTCACACACTGTGCAAGTTGATTTCAAGGATGATAGAGTTTGCGATATGACTAAGTGAGTCTGAACTAGCCGATGAAGTGATCTCGAGTAAGGATTATGGAACTTGAAGACTGTTGAGGATGAAATCCTAATCCTAGTTAAGGTTCCGACAAAATGCTTGTTTCAGGCCCGATCGAGCTCTGTCCTTGGTCTGTTCTCATGAATTGGTTTAGGAAAACAAATTCATTCTAACTTTCTTTCTTTTTCACTTACTTTTTCAAAATAAGTGTTTGCTAAGGGACTAGCAAAGTTTAAGTATAGGGGGTTGATGAATCCATGATTCATTAACTTTTCTGTCGCATTTTGTCTTAAAACCCTTAACAAATACATGTAACTACTCACTAATTCTCATATTTTAACAAAATCCCATTCATGTGTAAATATTCACTTTTAACCACTAACTTCATGTAAATAAACAAAGAACCAGAAAAAGAAAGAAAAAGGAATATGGAATATATGTATATATTTGTAATATTACTTAAACTATAAATATAACTGAAAGATATATTTATAGCCTAACCCCCGAGACCAAGTCAGCATGGATTGGTCGACAAACCAAGAAGTAGGGGGAGATAAGGAAAGAAAACCCAATAAAAATAATCTATCTCATGTATATACATTCTTCATTATTTATAAATAAATATAAAACTTCAAAGAATTTTAATTATTTCATCTTAACTTATTCTTCACCAAATCTTTCTCCTAATTATTCATTAAAATGTAAATAAAAATATAAAAATAAGTTAAAAATATTACCCTGTAAATATGCCAAGAAAACCCGATTACAAATTATCAAAATCTCAACTTCCGAACATCATAACTTCTTCATACAAACTCCAATTTCACTCTACTCACCTTTAAAGTTCATAAAATAATATTATCTAACTAATGAAGGTGGTTTCACTGAATTCGGAGTCCGTTTGCAAAAAGTCGGTTTTGGGACCAAAAGACAAAGGGGTTTCTGGGCTATTTATTTTATGTAACACACCTTATTTATTATTTTCTTAATTTTATAATTTCTAAATTATTTCATGATCCTCTAGTTTCACCATAAATTATTTCATAATTTTTGGAGACTATTTATTATTTTTATAAAATCAAATACCCTAAAATATAGGTATATTTGACCTATAGTGACACTTCCTCTATTTATTAAAATATATAAATTAATTCATAAAAATCTATAAAAATTTGTATAAATCTTATTTAATGTACTAATAATTAAGAAAATATAAAATTAATTTTTACTTAATTATTTATTAAATAAAAAAATACAAAACCTATTTATTAATACATATTTATTAATAAAATATTTATATTTTAAATAATATTTATTATTTATTAAAAGTAATTATATCATAATTTAGGAAATTAAGTTATCTAACTTTCGTGTATTTATACCTAATTAAAATAATGTCATTTACTAATTTATATTTAATTTATAAGTATTTATAGCATCTGGGCCAACCAGGTGCTGACACGTGTCAGCACCTGGAGCCTTCTTCCTCAAGAAGGTCTGCCGACCTTCTGTTCCAACTGCCCAACTTCATGGATTTTTCCCGCGCAGCTCCTAACCTCTCCGACCCATCTAAGCCCTTGGATCTCTACTTCTAACAACCACCAACACCGCCAGCCATTCATCTCTACTTGGAGGCCACGAAATCTACCTATAAAAGGCCCCCAAGACCCGCCATTAACCATTATCTTCTTCCACCTTCAGCTACCAAGCTCCAGGTTGTTCGACCACCCCAACTTCCTAACCTCGTTCCCAACCACTCGAGCGGTGACAGCGCCGGAGGAGGAGCTCGCGAGGAAGAGGAGTCGAAGGAGAAGGGATCCAAGGTGTTCAACCACCTTGAATCGCAGCCACGCGCCGCGTAGAGCTCCGGCGAGGTCGCCCGTCGAGCAGCCATTTCCAGGTCATATACTTGGATACTCCCAGACCACTTCCTCCATTTTGCTATTTTCTTTCTCGAGCATCGTGCCACGATTAGCGTGGCTAATCATGTTTTTAGTTAGACTAATCACCCATCTAATTCGCACATTCAAAATCCACTTCAAATCTATTCAAATCCGTTTCAAATCGTTCATCGAATCGTCGTCTTTTTCGCATCTGGACATTTGGCTGAATTTGTGTGTTGTTTTCTTTAAACTTTGAAGCTCTATATCTAATCATTTCGGCCGATTCAATTTGAATCGAGCATGGTAATACGTTCCTTGCAGATTCAGGTATCTCGCGAAGCAATTACATCGGACTTTGGACCTACGACAACGCCGTTCTTCGTCTTTGAAGATCGAGCTCCAGATCAGTCCGCAGGCCATCATTGCTGAACCGTCACCTTCTTCGAGCCAGCACCGCCGCTCGGAGCGGCGCCACCGTCAACTCCACCGCGGGCGAGCTCGAGGGGTGGAGGAGCCACCCCTCTGGCCCCGCAGGCGAGCCAGAAGCGCCGGAGATCCGCCGCAATAATTCGGAGAAGGAGAGGAATCCGCCAGAAGCTCCAACTGCTCAAGAACAGAGGGAGTACAGCCTTCTGACACGTGGCTGCGCCGTAGCCTTCCGATCGTGCTTTCAAGTTCTAATCTCGGCCGTAGCTTGTGAACCGGTGGAAAAATTACACCATAAGCCCAGCTAAAGTTCCAGAGTTTATTCCCGCCTCCGTAGTTTGTAATAATTACATTTAGGTCCCTCCGCAGGGACCTAAGTGTAAGAGTTTGTTATTTTTCTTGCAGAACAGTCCTTTTTGGACCTTTTTGAGAACATTTTAATTAGTATTTTTGACGCTTATGCCCCTGGGCTGTAGGGGCCATATCTTGTCCATTTGACCTCGGATTTCGACGATTCTTGAGGGGTAGTTACACAACTACCCCAACTACCTAGTATAAAGTTTTCGCGGCTTTTCGACAAGTTTTCAACGTGTTTTGATTTTCTCGAAAACCGCATCGTTTTGTTTCGTTTTCTTGTGTAGTTCGAGTACGAGGCTCGAACATCGTTCACCTATATAATATTGTATCACCTATATTCTATCCACCTATTATATAATACATAAATCTTTTGCAAAATATCCCTTTTTGAAAATTAAATAAAAATTGAAAAGAATAAAATCAAATAAAAATTACAAAAATAAAAACCACTAAAAAAAAGGCCTTCTGACTTAGAGAAGAATTAAAATAAGATTACGAGAAAAGAAAAATTAGGGAATATATTCTGCCTCCTTGAGTTCGACCCAGGAACACTTGCCTGGTTAAATATTAGTGAAACGGTTTTCCGACAGAAAACCGTAAATTTGTTTGATAGGTTTAAGAACCGAAATTTGTTTCGCGGCTTTCTGCTACAACAGACACTTCATCCTCTTCCTTAAAGTGAAGGCCGCGAAACTCGATTTTTAGACGCATATCAGCTACAGAGCAAATGGAAGGGACCCTACTTGGTGAGAAAGGTACACGACAACGGTAGCATTTATATATCCAAGTTGTCTTCTGAGAGTACCTTTCGAGTGAACGGCCAGCAGCTCAATCCATTTCTAGATCATGAGACGCGGGTCGTTGATGTTGCCTCTATTCATTTTGCGTGAGATGTGGTCTCTTGACTCACATCTACTGCATCTCACGCCTGATTTTCACTGATCTTCCGACCTGTATAGATCCAGATGTCCATATCATCACATTCTTTAGTCCCACATCCCTTTCTTCATCTTTTGATTATGCTATACTTAGGGTGTACTCTACCCTAAGTATAGGGGGATGTAGGACCTTTGGGTATTTCTTTTGTTTCTTTCTACCCCTGTTTTTGCTGCCTATACTTAGGGATATTTTACCCTAAGTATAGGGGGGGTAGACCCTGTACATTCTCCACTCAGTTTTCCCATTGTGTACAGCCTGTTATACTTAGGATTACTTGATCCTAAGTATAGGGGGAAAAGCCGAGAGTCTCTTGATCTTCTATTCATTTATTCGTCTTTGTATATAGCTTTCCTTTTCACTTCCCTATACTAAGCACGAGTTATGTCTTCTTCATCGCTCTTGACTCTAAGGACATCGTTCGAGCTAAGTATAAGGGGGTGTATATATTGTATATATACTTTAGCCATAACTCGTACTTTTGTATTTTAATAATATGGCTATTATTTATAAAATTGGAAAAAAAATATTTTGAAAAATGTTTGTAAAATTATTTATAAAAACCTTTGTAAAATTATTTTTGTACAAATGATTTGTAAAATGTTTGTAAATTATTTTTGTATCAAAATTATGTATATTGTACAACTGTTTGTAAAATGTGTGAAAATAAAATGTTTGCAAAAACCGTTTGTAAAATTGTTTGTAAAATGATTTGTAAAATTTTTGTAAAATCATTTGTAAAATTATTTTCAAAATTATTTGTAAATCTTTTGTAAAATGGTTTGTAAAATTTGTGTAAAATATTTTGTCCCGTGGGATATAAATTATGGGTATAAAAATTATTTTTGTAAACTTGTAAAATCCGCGTGTGAATAAAATCTGTAATTATTTGTAATTTATGTAATTTATAACTTGTGTATAAAATCCGTGTATAAAATATGTATATTTAATCCACAAAATTTGTACATAAAACTTGTAAATATAAAGTCTTTTTGTAAAACTTTGTATAAAATGTGTATAATCCTTGTAAATTCTTGTAAATGTGTATAATTGATTATTGAAAAGACATAAAAATTGAAAAAGATAAAATTCTTAAAAAAATGCAAAATTCTTTGAAAAACTTTTCAAAATTTTTTTGTCTTTTCTTAGAAAAAACAAGTTTTGTAAATATTTTCTTGCATGAGCATTTGCATTTTTCAGAATAGTATTGACATTTAAACTGGTCTGGAATTAAATTGGAAAATGGAGCTTGGTTAAGACCTTAATCCACCTAATTCTCAGAGGAACCTTACGAGGTTAAGACTTTTCAGGTCCATTTAGGACTTAATTCTTTGAGTCCACTAGGCTATGTTCACATGTCATCTTGATGAGCCTAAGTAGAACATTTAACAACACACGCATGACTCTCACAGACAATGGCTTTACTTGCACCAGCACCTTACACATAGCTCTCCACGGATGAGGTGGTGAGGAGGCAGTTTCCTTTGGCTTGGGGTAGCATACGAGGGTAGTACTTCTAGGCGGAACCTCTCGTCTTCTTTTAGTGAAGGAAGTGCGTCTCAACTTGGTATGGTAGCCGTGAGGTCTAACGACATGAGTTGTGGGTTGCAATAAAGCTTCAAAAGAGGGATAGTCTACTGACTCAAGAAGAAAAACTCCTTATGTATATGCTGCACCATGTAGATATGCTGTACATATGTGTTAAAAAAAAGAAAAAAATGCAAAAATAAAAAAAAACTCCAAAAAAGTGGTGGGTCTGAGAGAAAATGATAGTCCCACCGGAGTGTATATAGTTCAATAAAGCAAAGCTTATGTTACTCATTCTCATCTCATGAAGCTTGCAGCGGGAGACTTAGCTACACTGGTTGGGCTCCCAGGGATACGTGGCTACACTGGCCACGGTCCATTCTCTTTCTTCCTCCTCTTCTTGAGCTGGTTGTACTTGAACTTAGAAGGGAATACCCCGCTTCTCGAGGAAAGAGCTTCCAGACTAGGGCATTAGAGTTACCTTGTTGAGGGGGGCTGTCACTTTGCCATTTCTGAGGTGGGGAGCTACATATCACTTACACGTACAAGAAAAGATTCATGGTCATTAGAGTTTGTGTATGTAGACTTGTTCTGATCTGGATTGTTGAGGAGTCTTGACCATAGATTGGTGGAACTTAGAGGTTGTTGAGCCTTAAACCTATTTCCCAATAAGGTTTCGCCACATTAATAATCTAAAGGTCTGACTGAGCTCCATACTTCAATTTTATGAAGACAAGTTTAATAATCAATATTGTTCTAAGTTCTTTCCTTTTTCTTTTCTTATTTTTCTTTTTCACTTCTTCTTTGAATAAGTGTTTGCTAAGGGACTAGCAAAGGTAAAGTATAGGGGGATGATGAATCCTTGATTCATCATCTTTATTCTTTTATTTTAGCTAAAATCCTTAGTAAAACACATGTACATATTCATTAATTCTCATTATTTATCATTCATCATGTATTTGTTAATAATGTATATTTATCATTCTTTTTAACCAAAATAAAAGAATAAAGAAGAAAAGAAAAAGAAAAGAAATAAAGAAGGATGTATTTATGGAATAAATGCATACTGACCCGAACCCCGAGAGAAGGTCAAGAATTGACCTGATCGACCAGGAATAAAGTAGGGGGAGATAGGGTCCATAACTTATAAAAATCAAGAAAACCAATTCTCACTTGTATTTATTCACCATTTTCCACCCTGCACATATTTTCACCTATTTTATTTATCAATAAAATAACCTCAAATAAAAATATTTCCTTCTTGAAAGTTGTGTGTAATAATGTATACTAATTTATAAAAATATCAAAAAAAATATTTAACTAATAAATAAATAAATACAATGAACCTAAAAAGCCTAAAAGTCCAACTTCATAGGTTCATAACTATTTATAGAAAACTCCAAATTGACCAAACTCACTTTTAAACTTTGTTTTATAATTAATATTATTTATTAAAAATACCAAAAAAATCTTGGAATAAAAGTTGTGAGTTTTGGCGTTTGGACCCCTTTGTATATATGTACATTATGTGTATAAAACTTCTTTATTTTCTATATATTTATTTATAACTCCAAATAACTTAATTCTTTTTCTAAAATGTTCATAAAAATCACTAAAAAATACAAAAATATAATTTAAAAATAAATGTGAATAAATACTAATAAATCTCAAAATCTAAAAGCCGTAAAGCCTAACTTCCGAACCTCATAACTCGGCCATATGAACTCCGATTTGAGTGTACTCACTTTTAAAGTTTATTTTGTAAAAATATCTATCAAATAAAAGTAGTTTCACTAAAATCAGAGTTAATATGCAAAAAGTAGGTTTTGGGACCTTTTGGGTATACTTGTATATATGTATATATTGTATATATCTGTATTTATTTATTTTCTTATTTATTTGTGCACATATTGTATTTTTAAATATTTTGTATATATTTATTTTAATTATATAAAATAAAAATAATAAAATCTGAAAATAATCAAAAATAAAATAAAGTATGTTACACATAGGTATTTTATACCTATTAATAAAGGTTCTTATTTTATTTTACCTTATTTAATTAATTAATTTTATTTATTAAAAATCACCATAAAAATATTTAATAAATTATTAACATTATTTATTTTCATTATTTTGTAATTTAAAACCATTTATTTATCTATTTATTGTATTTATCTTTTATTTAATCCGTTGTTTCGTCCTTTTCCCTGTTTCGTCTTTTTCCTCCTTCAGCCCAAATAATCTGTTCAACCGAGTCGTTTTCTTCAAATTTTCTAGAGCACGTCATTGATCCGATCGAGTTGATTTCTTCACCAAAATAAAGATTTCACAACCCTCATTTTCGCCCATATGAATTTTCAAATTTCCCGCCTCATTTTGCGTGCCGAATTTTCATTCAAAAATTGGTGTTTCTCATCTTATAAATAAGGACCCATCTTCTTCCTCCTCCCATCTTTGGCCATTTCATCCTCCTCCAAGGAGCTCCGATCATCGTGAGTGACAGCCGACCTTCGTTGCAGTGAGGAGAGGACGCGAGGGCCTCTGATCCGGCATTCCGTCGCCGTGCTCCGCCTCGCGCGAGCTTGAGCCTCCGGCACCGTCGAGCCGTCGAGGCAACGACCCGAAGCTTTTCAGAGCTTCAGCCCAGGCAATCCACTCCATTTAGGTAATCTTAGATTTGTTTAGTTCTGATTTTGCTCGATTATCGCTTGATTTCAGCAGCCGTAGATCTAGATCTGCCCTCTGGTCACTGTAATCGGAGAACCATCATCCCTGTTTGATACACAAATCGCCGCACGATCCGCCTTCATCTCCGATTCCCTGGATATTCTTCTTCAATCTTCCATACCTTCCAGATCCGATCACGGATATCCCCAGCTCTAAATCCCCCACCGCCGATGGAGCCTCGCTCACCCTTTCTAATCTGTTCTGAACCGAGCTATGTGCTCCAGTCGTTGAGATATTGCAGGTTTTGACGCATTGCTGGGAGCAATCTCGCAGTCATCGCGGAGGTATGAACATCAATGCCTTCATCTGAGATCGAGAACCTACTGAGAAGTCACCTGAAGATTCGGACCTGGCAAATCGATATCATGCCATTCCTCTCATGAATAATACAATCAATCTGCACACGTGAGTCAAAATATCCTTCCCATTGCACTAAATTCTGTGAGTTGTATTGATTTTTTTGGCTAAAGTTAATCTGAAGTGAGAATCTAAGTTGAAATTGAGATTTCATATCGTAGTGATTTTGAAATTATTCTTTGATGAATACGTAATCTACATCTGTATGTGAATGATAAATTTGAACAAAGGTTTTGTTGCACCCGTCATGACTATTTCATAATATTTCCATGAATTTGAAAATCCAGATTTAACATTAACGGAGAATTGCTTAATCCTTATTCTGATTTGAATCAAATCGAGAAAAAGTACTCCTGTTTGTAGCAGGGGAGTCGAGGAGAGCAGCTGATCCGCCCCTCGTTCAATCGCTCAGGCATCCGAGTAGCATGAAAAGCGCCATCTGATCTGAGAGGAATACCTCCGAGCACCTCGGTCGCGGCATCAAATCCACACTTGAATCGGCAGTCGAACCTTCGTCACCCCTAATCGTGACCATCCGATGCGAAACGGCAACGCCGCCGCTTAACTCAAAAGGGGGAAGAACTTCGTCTCTTCCAGATCTATTGCTATCCCCACGATTATTTGCCTATCGTAAGGCATGCCGCTCATCCACGCGTCGACACATCAGCCTTCCAATCTGAATAAATCTGACGGTTCAGAAACACCTCATCCCACTGCTTAACCGGGTCATGTGTGCCTCACACGCACAGGAGGTGTTTTGGGTAATTTGTGCTACCTTTATGGAAATCTCTGTAATTGCAAATAACATCTTATTCTCTTGATTTCACGTGAACTTCAGGTGACTGTTTTGTGAATTTTGCACCATTTCCCCTGATTGATATCTACATTTTACTTGACCGTAACTTTGTTGAAATTATAGTCCAGTCCCTGTTGAGTTGCATTTTATTTGGTCTATTGCATAAAATAATCATAATTTGTTTCTTGATATCACGTGAATGCATGCACTTTCCTTTGAAATTTACATAAGTACCCAGTTTAATTTGTTTGTTACCATTTGCCAATAACTTTGCTTTAATTACAGTTCAATCCTTGTATTCCAGCATTTACTTTCTTTACTATTCTGCATAAAATAATCATCATTTGTCTCCAAAATTCCTACAAAAATTAGTCTAAGTTCCTCGCAGGTTGCTTTAATTCTCACAGTTTTGCTTTTACAAAATTATTGATTTGTTATTCTTGCTATACCAAAAACTGCTAAAAAGTGTTTGTTTACATAAAAGAAACTAAATACATAAAAACTCTCAAAAATCCAAGAGTAGCTTGTTCAGATTATCTCTTTTATTTCATTGCTTGTCTTTGAAGCGAATGACCCTTGCTTAATAACTGTTGCCTCCTTGAGTTCGACCCTGGGAGCTATACCAAGTTAATAATTAAATAGCAAAAATCCATCATCTTTATTGTTTTCTTTGACTTGGATTTAATAATTTTTTGATTCAGTTGGTTTTTCTTTGAGTACAACGACATTCTCCATTAATCAACTAAAACCCAAGTGAGATTACCGGCTAATCACTGATGTACATGTAAAGGGTTGTAGTGGGACAATAGATCATGTAAACTTTATTTTGTGAATGGTAAAGTGTTGAAATATTTCCTTCTGAGTATTTTTATTTGCAATCTATTCTAAATGTTAGTTGTAATTGGTGAATAAATTATTGCTGAGTAACCAGATCCGGATATGGAGGATCCGACGATCCGAGAATCGGGGTCGCGACAGATTGGTATCAGAGTCCGGTTACTCCATTAATTTATTTAGTAATTAACAACTATGAGCGGTATTCAGAAACTAAGGTTATATTAAGATCCTTTGATCTTAGTAATTGACTGCAATACCATTCACAAGTCATTGTCCCTTACGTACATCATGCTAAGATATATAGGACCTAACCTTTGGCCTTGACTTATCCCAGGATCATGGCAGACCAAGACGTGTCTAGACAATTAGCAGCTATGATGACAATGCTCCAAGACATGGGGCAAAGGTAGCAAGCATTGGAGGAGAGGCTCAATGCACAAGCTGAGAGACCCGAGGCATCTAAGCATGCGGAAGCTAGGATTGAAGGTTCTGTCCATCTTTATGAGGAAGAATCTAGTTACCATCCTTCAACTGAGTCTGCTCCTACCCCCAGTTGAAGGAGCAATGGAGAAGGCCCTTCTTAGACACCAAACATTACTAGACAATTACCGAAAGCGAAAGATTCCTCGATTTAAAGGCATAGAGACACCTGCTGAGGCAGAACTATGGCTTGATGACATCAGTAGGATGTTGAGAATAATACACGCACCAGCAGATACTTGGGTGCACTTCACTGATTACTCCTTAGCAGACTATGCAAGATGATGGTGGAGAGCCATTTCCAAGAAATTAGTAGATCCTGTTCCATGGAATGTTTTTGAAGAAAGGTTCCGAGCTCACTTCTGTCCCTCCCATTGGGAAGAATTGAAGAGGAGGGAGTTAGCTTCTTTGACCCGAGAATCTAAGAATGTACGAGATTATCATATTCACTTTACGGAGCTGCTACGTTACTCCCCAGCTTTAGAAGCTTCACCACAAGAGTGTCTTACCAAATTTGTTAGCGGTCTTCAGGGAGATTTGAGAGAGAAGCTTACAAGTTTTAGAGACACTACTGTAGATGAAGCCATGGACATCGCATCTCGTATTGAGATGGAGAGGGATGAAAACCGCCAAAGAAGAAGCTTTAACCTTACTGGTGGACCATCCAAACGTAAGGCAAATTATAATCGAAGAGATAGTCGTTATCATCCAATTAGGCCTAATATAAGATCGCCACAGACTTTGGGCAAGGAATTATCCGGAAGAAGGGGTTTCTCTAGGCCTCCACTATATCCTCGCGACTCAGCAGTAGGAGCTAGCACCTCTGTGGCTGGGTCTTCAGCTCGAACAAAAGTACGTGTGTCTTTTTACTGTCATCAGGAAGGCCATATCAAGAAAGATTAGTCCGAAGTTGAGAGGGTCAGGGTTTAAACCAACCCCAGCAACCACCACAAAGTGTTGTAGGTTCTAGCTTGCCCAATCCTAATGGCCAGCTCAATGCAATCATTGAAGAACAAGCCTACAATTCAGGCACGGTCGTACGAGTTATCGTTACTATTCATGACTTTTCAGTACATACCTTATTTGATTCTGGTGCTTCACATTCGTTTATTGCTCGACGGTTAGTACCCACTTTGGGTAAGATACCAGTAGAAGTACAACAGTCCTATCTGATCAAGGGACCAGGAGGACAAGTATTTATAATACAAGAAATCCTGGATAATTGTATAGTACTGATATCGGGACATCAGTTACCTATTTCACTACTACTAATAGAAATGGAGGACTTTGATCTTATCCTAGGGATGGATTGGCTAGAAAGGTATCATGCATGTCTTGACTGTTTTCAGAAGACAGTAACGTTTCACCTTCCTAACTTGATAGAGTTCCAGTTCATTGAAAAGACATTCAATGATAATATCGAATATATCTCTATTTTGAAGGCACAACAGTTGTTAGAGCAAGGATGCCAAGGTTATTTAGCCTATGTAACCACTACATCAAGGCTAGACAGAATGATGGAAGATATACCTATAGTGTGCGAATTTCCTGATGTATTTCCAGAAGAACTACTTGGATTACCACCCAAGCGAGAAATTGAATTTGAAATATCTCTCATACCTGATACTCAGCCTATCTCTATCCCTCCGTATAGAATGGCACCAGCTGAGTTACGAGTGTTAAAGGTACAGTTGAAAGAACTGTTAGATAAAGGATTCATTCATCCTAGTACTTCGCCATGGGGTGCACCTGTCTTATTTGTCAGGAAAAAGGATGGGTCAATGCAGTTGTGCATTGACTATAGATAACTAAACAAGAATACCGTAAAGAACAAGTATCCTCTTTCAATAATAGATGATCTCTTTGATCAGTTACAGGGTTCAACTGTGTATTCCAATATTGATTTAAGATCTGGATACCATCACTTGAAAACTAAAGATACAGATATTTCCAAGACAGTTTTTCGAACTAGATACGAGCATTATGAATTCTTAGTTATGCCTTTTGGACAGACAAATGCCCCAGCAGCCTTCATGGACCTCATGAATAGAGTATTCAAGGAGTTCTTAGATCACTTTGTAGTAGTCTTTATTGATGATGTACTTATTTACTCCAAGGATAAGTATCTGCATGAACACCATCTCAGGCAGGCACTTGAAACTCTAAGGAAGAACAAACTATATGCTAAATATAACAAATGTGACTTCTGGCTATCTGAAGTATCTTTCTTAGGCCATGTTATTTCTGAGGAAGGTATATCAGTTGATCCTACAAAGGTTAGTGCGGTGATGAGTTGGGAACGTCCGAAGACTGTCACAGAAATATGATCTTTTCTGGGATTAGCCGGATATTATAGAAGATTTGTGAAGGACTTTTCACGAATAGCATTGCCAATAACTAGGTTGACCCAGAAGGAAGTTCCATTCATATGGTCCGATGCATGTGAAACTAGTTTCCAAATACTAAAAGAATGCCTAACATCTGCACCCATCCTTACTCTACCCTCCGGGAGTAAAGGGTTTACAGTGTACACTGATGCATCTAAAGAAGGACTTGGGGAGGTTCTTATGCAACATGGTAAGGTAGTTGTGTATGCATCACGACAGCTTAGGACACATGAGAAGAACTACCTGACACATGACCTTGAATTAGCTGTTGTAGTTTTCGCTTTAAAGATATGGAGACATTACCTCTATGATATTACTTTTGAAATCTTCACTGATCATAAAATTTTGAAATATCTGTTTGATCAGAAGGAGCTCAATATGAGACAGAGACGGTGGCTAGAGTTGTTGAAAGACTATGATTGCACCAATTCCTACCACCCTGGTAAGGGGAACGTCATAGCAGATGCCCTCAGTAGAAGAACTTACTCACTTGGGTTGGTGAGTGCTATCGAGTTCTGGGGTGTACTATCAGCGTTAAGTGAAAGGAAATCATTTGATAGTAGTGCTGATAGTATAACTATTCCTCACCAATACAAACCAGAGATTTGGGATAGAATAAAGAAAGGACAAGAGGATGATCCAGTCCTTAAAGACTTGAGAAAACAATTTGAACAGAATAAGATAGAGGGATTCCATATACAAGATGGAATATTGTATAACCATCACAGAGCTTGTGTACCAGACATACCAGAACTGAGGAAAGACATCTTACGTGAAGCTCATTGTTCTAGATTATCTATTCATTCAGGAATAACGAAGATGTATAAGGATCTTCATTCATACTTTTGGTGGCAAGGAATGAAGAAAGATGTTGTTGAGTTTGTAAATTCATGTTTCACTTGCCAACAGGTAAAAGCTTCACACAAAAAGCCAACAGGATTGTTACAATCCCTCTCTATACCTGAGTGGAAATGGGAAAGCATTTCCATGGACTTCGTTACTGGTTTACCTCAGATGACTGGTGGTAAAGATAGTATCAGGGTAATAATAGATCGTCTAACCAAGGTGGCACACTTTATTCCAATAAGTCCTATCTTTCACTCCAAACTAGCTTGCTGAGTTATATATTACACATGTGATCTGCCTCCATGGTATCCCAAAGGAAGTAGTTTCTGATCGAGATTCACGATTCACCTCAAACTATTGGGAGAACTTCATGAAAGCCTTAGGTACACAACTATGCTTGAGTACAGCATATCATCCACAAACAGATGTTCTGTCAGAACGTACGATTCATACACTAGAGGATATGCTACGAGCGTGTGCCTTAGAATGGAAGGGATCGTGGATTAAACATTTGCCTCTTGGAGAATTCACCTACAATAATAGTTACCATACATGTATTGGCATGGCACCATTTGAAGTACTATATGGACGAAGGTGTACTACTCCTTTGTGTTGGCAAGAGGTCGGAATAAAGAACCTTTATGATTCAGATAGACTTCACGAGACACGGGAAGCTGTACAGCTTGCTAGAAAAAGACTATTAACTGCCCAGAGTCGCCAGAAAAGCTATAGCGATACCATGCGAAGAGACCTTGAATTTGAGGTAGGTGACTTTGTATTTCTCAAAGTATCACCTATGAAGGGTGTTCAGAGGTTGCTTGCATGGGAAGTTAGCATCCAGGTTCGTGGGTTCCTTTGAAATTATTCAACGGATTGGAAAAGTTGCCTATAGACTTGCGCTTCCTCCACATCTTTCGGCAATACATGATGTATTTCATGTATCAAGTCTGAGAAAGTATGTTAGAGATCTAGAGCATAAGATAAGCTATGATGATTTACATGTTTAGCCAGACTTGACATACCAAGAGTTACCTGTGCAAATACTTGACATGGATATCAAGAAGTTGAGAAACAAAGAGTTGCCTCTATTTAAAGCATTGTGGCAGAACCAAGAGTTTAAAGAAGCCACATGAGAATCTGAGGTAGAAATGAAATAAAAGTACCCGTACTTGTTTGAATGATAAAATTATGTATTCTGTATATGTTCATTATAAATAAAAGGACATTCATTCTCTTTAAGGTTGTCATGTTTCAATCCTTTTTAAGGTTGTTATGCCTGCATTTCTAGTCTCGAGGACGAGAATTCCTTTAAGGTTGTTATAATTGTAAAGCCATGAACTTGGCATCTCTCGGATCCTATATCATAAGATCCGACTCGTCAAGAGAAAACCAACGGAATTTGTTTCGTATGAATCGGACTTCGTTTTGATTTGTTATGATTTTCGGAAGAAAGAAAAGTAAGGAGGGTTAAGAAGTCATTAACCCATAATGACTGTCATTAAGACTAATTAAGTGTGATTAAAGAAAATAATGACATATTGAAAACTGCTAATGATCATTAGCAACACTAATCAATAGTTAGCAAAAGAAAAGCGTAAACCGCGAAAGTTAAATTGCGATTAGTGAAAGTTAATCATGATTTGTGTTAATTAAGCGTCATTAGCGAATCTAGAATCATCTGGAATGTTTTGACTTAAGCCCCAAGTTTGAGATAGGTTTTGGCAAAAACCATGGGCCGCTAAACCATGGTTAAGGTCTAAACCATGGTTTTCTAACCATGATTAGTGGTTTTCTGGATCCTATAAATAGCCCTCCCTACCCATTCATTCTCTACGATTTCCACTACCACCACCATCAAGGGATAGGGTCGAGAGGTCAGGAGGAGGAGTGGGAGGTGGGGAAAGAGCGCTAGCGAAGCTCTGCCGGGAGAACGAGGAGGAGGAAGGTATGATCCTCTTAGTTTTCTTCATAAACTAGGCTTTCAATTCATCCTCTTTTCTTCCAAGTTTTGTTCTTGATTCATCTTTCTTCCCTATTTATTTCCGATTGAGGCTCGAGGAGACGTCTGTGTAACACCCTACTTAGGTGCGGGCGGCTGTGCATGTCAGTGAACCCTGTGATTCGTCACACATTCACTCACCTAAGACGCGTGGTGTCTACCAATTCTCCATTGCTTATTGTTCTTTCTTTTCCGCTTTTATAGTTATTTTGATGGAGAAATCCATATAATACCCTACTTAGATGTGGGCGGCTGTGCACGTCAGTGAACCCTATGATTCGTCACACATTCACTCACCTAAGACCCATGGTGTCTACTGATTCTCCATCACTTGCAGTTTAATTATATTCTTTCAGTTTCGTTGTTTTTCTCTCGATTGATTTTATATAGGAAACTCTTTTCGTTTTTATTTTGAAATATGTCCCGATATAAGGGAAAATTCTGCCGAAATGTTCCGAGAAATATATCCCGATACAAGGGGAAACTCTACCAAAATTTTCCTAGAAATATCACCCCATATAAGGGGAAGCTCTGCCGAAATTTCAAGAGAAAATATGTTCTTGACGTTCTTCGTGTTCTTCATGTTCTTCACGTTCTTCATTCGTTCTTCGCCTTCTTGACACGTTCTTAGCGTTTTTTATACGAAAATGAAATTCGATCTTTTCAGGAGCCTTAAAACATCCTTTCTAAAAACGAAACACCATAAAACCTTGCATACACAAGAAAGAGCTCGATTAGGTAACGAAATCCTTCCTTTTGTTGTTGGATTTTCAAACGAGATTATTGAAATTCTTGATTTTATGTTCTGTGCTATAAAGAACCCTACTTTTGGCTATTTTTGAAAAAAGTCTGAACAGTTACATTGTGATTCCCACTAAAATAAGTTTAAGCATCAAATCGATGCGGTGTCTTTGAAGTTAGGGTTTGGAAGTTAAAATAGGCATAAAATACGAGTATATATGAATATGAATAAAATATATGTGAGTCTATACTAAGTATTGCTGATTATGCAAATCGAGGACTTAACGAAAGAATTACGTCATGGGAATTGATGTGGTTTGAGTTGGATCCTGAAAAGGACCGTGTGTCATGTTAAGGATGACTGGGAGTAGAACTACAGGTCGGGCATGCAACCGGTAGTTTGTCGGAAGGAACCCGTATTGGTGTTTCCCTATCTAGGTAGTACCACGGTTTCCTTGTTATGATAAGTACGCACGAAATGAATGTTTTGCAACGTGTTGGTACCATGAGCCAATATCTTCAGGTTGAATGACAGGAGATGTGGTCGTGCCATGTGGAGGCAGGGTGGTTCAATAGTGGCTGGGTTACGATAAATATTATTTAAAGCTGCTACGTTATATGATTAAATGTTAGCCTAAAGTTTTAAGCAATCGAGTCCTCGAGGACGTGTGCTCATTTGTTTTCCAGGTTGAGGGTTTGAGACCCTATTTAATAAAAGAAAAGGAAATTGTCAGGGTAGTATTGGAGGATTGATTGAGGCGACGTGCGGTGGCATAAGCTTACCAAGATCAACACAATCTCCAATCCCGAAGTGTCCATAGCTTCGGAGTCCAAGAATGGTGGGATTCCCCTGGACTAATCATGACGTGAATAGAAAAGAATAGGACTTAAATTAATGAGAAGAAATGAAACTTTTTTTGATAATAAGTTTTGAAAAATTACATAATTTGTTTGCTTTTCTCTTATTCATTACTTAGCATTCGCTATTTTTTATCCTATGATTTATGGAAAACCCAACATGTGTCGGTGAGCCATCGCAAGGAATTTAAAAAAATCCAGCCAGCTTACATACTAGACATCCAGCCAGCCATAATAGCTTTTTCTTTGTAAGGTAGTTAGTATATTTCTGTATATTTTCTTCCAGCTGATGTACATGTAAAGGGTTGTAGTGGGACAATGGATCATATGAACTTTATTTTGTGAATGGTAAAGTGTTGAAATACTTCCTTCTAAGTATTTTTATTTGCAGTCTGTTTCTGAATGTTAGTTATAATTGGTGAATAAATTATTGTTGAGTAACCATATCCGGATATGGGAGGATCCGACGGCCCGAGAATCGGGGTCGCGACAACTAGTTCAGTGACAACTAGGGTTTATTTATTTACAAGAATTAGTGTTAATTTCTCACACTATTAACAAAGTTAATTAATAAAATTAGAGGGTCTATTTGATGAATTATTATTATGGGGCTTTTGCTAAGATCCATATATAAAGTAAATTAATCATGGGTTCCTCAATTTCCCATACATATGTGCATACTATATAATATGTATGTATGTATGTACGTAGGAGTATGTGTGTACATGCGCATGTGTATCCATATGTGTGTATGTGTGCACGCACAAATGTGTGCACGCAAGTGCCTGAGTGCATGCATGTGTCTTTCGTGTGTGTGTGTGTGTGCATGTGCGTGTGCGTGCGTGCGTGCGTGCGTGTGCATGGGTGCGTGGGTGCATGTGTGTGTGTGTGCATAGGGGTGTGTGTGTGCGTGTATGCATGCATGCGTGTATGTGTGTGTATGGGTGTGTGTGGTGGTTTTCTGTATGTATTTGTGTATGTAGGTATGTACATACGTATGTATGTACGTATGTATGTATGTATGTATTTGTGTATGTACATATGTGTGTATGTATGCATGTATTTGTGTATGTGTGTATTTGTGTATGTATATATGTATTTGTGTAGGTATGTGTGTAATTATGTATGTACGTATGTATGTATGTATGTATGTATGTAGGTAGGTAGGTATTTGTCTAGGTATGTATGCAATTATGTATGTATGTATTTAAGTATGTATGTAGGTATTTGTCTAGGTATGTATGTAATTATGTATGTGTGTACGTTTGTATGTAAGTAGGTAGGTATGTGACCGGATAAATTGAGCAAGCGACTAAGGGAGATAAATAACTCAGGTCATTGCGACCTCAATCACTCACAAATCTGTCAATCAAGAAAAATATATCAGAACCACCAAACAAGGTATAAAACAATGAAAATCATGAGCGGTCCTCGCTATTTTTATTAACCTGGTATAGCGATCAGGGTCGGACTTAGGGAGCACGAGTTGGCCTTGCGGCCTACGAAGAAGTCAAAAACAATAAAATAAAGAGAAAATGTGTTTTGGTGGATTTTTAATTCTTTTTAATTTTTTTGTGTTTTTAATAATGAGGAAAATAAGAAAAAGGGGAAAACAAGCAAACACAACAATTTATTTAAGCACTCAAAAATATTCCAAAAATTCAAACAAAGATATTTTTTGTTTTTAATGTTTTTAAGTGTTTTTGGTGAATTTTTCAGAATTTTTCACTTTTTAGTTAATTTTCTAAAAATAAAGAAAGAGGAAAAATGAAGGCTACTATGCAGCCAGACTTGAAAGATCAATTAAAAATATAAAATTGATCTATAAAAGTCTGGAGGCAATTTTTATGAAAAATATAAGTAAAAACTAAGCTACAGGAAAAGAGTTTATATTTTTTTGATTTTTATAGATTTTTTTAGAATTTTTATAAACTTTTTTGGGTTTTTCAATTTTAAGGGTTTTATAAATCCAAATAAGCTCAAAAATGGACCGAAGCTAAAATACACTAAAACTAACTACCACTGTTTGTTTTAGAATTTTTATAGGAGTTTTTATATTTTTCTTTGATTTTTCAATTCAGATAGTAACAAAAATCACTATTTTTGAATTTTTAAAAATACCAAAAAGCCTCAGAAATGTCCCAAAAAATTAAGAAAATTTTTACACAGTGGCATGCATGTATCCAAATTTCACCTAATTTGGGTTTAATTTGATATTTTATTCAATCAAAACAAGGCACATAGCTCAAGGGACCTAAATGCAAAGAAAAGTATTTTCAGGGCCAAACCATAACACGTGTAAAAAGCTCAGGGGCCAAACTTGCAAAAAGCCCAAAACAACACGTGTAACGCACGTGACAGGCACTCAGAGGGGCATAAATGTAATTTCTATTTATAAAAGATCAATCCATAACATACAGTAACCACATGACCAAACATGCAAATTGTCCAAAACATCACGTGACGAAGCACATGTCTCACATAGGCAGGGACTAAAGTGCAATTAAAATAAACCTAGAGACCTAATTGCAAATGTTCCAAAATAAAAATAACTACACTAAATATTTACAGGACTAAACAGAAATAATAAAAGAGGAGGGGCCTAAGTGCAAATTACCCTGTTATTAATAATCGATGGTCGAGGGCGTGCCACGTGTAGATCCAACGGTTGTTGAAGGTGCACGCCTCTTCGTCGATGGACGCTCCAGATGAGCTCCTGATGGCGATCCGACGGCTGCTAGCTCCTCGCAAGTGGACGATCGAGATCTGAACTGGGCGAGGATGCACGATTAGACGGTGGCTGAACCTCCTCCAAGAATAGCTCGTCGGCGAAGTTTGTCGGCCCAATGCGTGCGGTGGGGGGCTCCGATGATGCTGCTAGGATGTGGAAATGCTCTGTCACGATGGTTCGCAGTAGGTGGGCACCTCCGATGAGGCCGAGGACCACAGGAGTGGCCCGACAACGCCGGAAGGGCTAAGCTCCTATGCCTGGACTGATAGACCCTCAAATGGGTCTCTTTGACCTGAACTCCTGCACAAAAAGACTCCTGGGTCGAGGGCAAAGTGCCTCGACCCCTCAGTGGGTGAAATGGGTGGTCGGATGAGTCGCGCCGTAGTCCTCCGGCGAGCGGCAGAGGAGGAGGACTGAGATCCTGCTCCGAGGCGAGTCAGGATGATCGGAGGTGCGGAGAAGGTGGAGAGAAGTCTTACGGAGGTGGTAGTCGGGTCGGATGAACGAATGGCTGGACGGAGCAAAGTTAATCGGCCGGCGAAGCCGGCGGCGCGATTTGGGCGAAATCAAAAATTAAACTAACCTAGAAGGAATCTACGCTACCTGATGGCTGCAATCGACTGGGCTGGAGATGCTGGACCTCCGAGGGTCTTCGCCTCAAGGGGTCGCTGGGTCCCGAGGCTCAGGCGCACCTCGCGGCGTCGCACGACGAAGAGCTCGCCGGATTAGTGGTTCCCGGCTGCTCGTGCCTCGTTTCGACCCTCCTCCGCACGGCTGTCACTCAGGTGAGGGAGAGGAGCTCACTGGCTATGAGAGGGAAGGCCAAAGATGCGTGAAAAGTGCAGCGGAGGTGGACTAAATACTAGGAAGGGTCCGAGAAGCTGGGGTCGGGCGGAGCTCGGTGAAGCTCAGATCCCTAGAAAAACCATGGGCGAGGGTCTCGGATGATGCATATGTAAACTGGACCCGGGGTTTAGGCAAATGGAGATCGGATCAAGCCGTGAAAAATTTGAGAAATCGGGTCGGGGGAGAGATCCGCGAACCAAGTGGTCCTGGGGGGAGAGTTGACTGGGGGTCAACAATCCTCCGTGGACCACTCACAGGCCGCCTTTTATTAAATCTTTAGAAATTCAATTAAAATTATTAAATGATTTTTTTTCGAAAAAGTTAAAACATGAAAAATGTTTCTTACTTTTCAAATTAATTTCTACTGATTTTTATTTATTTTTTGAAAAATAATTTATGTTTTTACATTATATTATTATTTTATATAGGTATTTACATAAAAGAATTTTTTATTTTTATTTTTAATTGTTTATTATTATATAATTATTCCAATTTTAAATTTTATATATTTACAACATAAAAATTGGAATAAAAAGGTATTTTTATTTTATTTTTATTATTTATTTACATTAGTTAAATAAATAGATTTATATACATATGTACTTGGTATATATACAAGGTGGAAAATGGGTTTTATTCTTTTTCTTTTTATTTTATTTTTATTTTTCTGATTTTTATTTTATTTATTTAAACCATGAAATATGGAATATAGAAATATTTTTATTGGATTTTTATTAATTATTTACAAGGAGAAAATAAATAGGTATGTTATTCTATATACATGGTCTATATACACTGATGAGAGGGGTTTTATTTATTTTTATTTTTCTTTTGTTTTTCTCATTTTTATTTTAGTTTTATTTTTATAAATATGTAAAAAATATAAGAAACACTTTTTATTTTTATTTTGAGGAAATAAATTTATTTATATATCTAGGTGTATATACAAGTGTGATTGACCTTATCTCTCTCTACTTGGATTCTTTTGCGGTCAGGCCCATGCTGAGCCCTCCCTTGGGATTAGGTCACTCAATATTTATTCTAAATATTTCCCTCTTTTCTTGTATTTCTTTATTCTTTTATTTATGCATAAAAACATGCTGATTATGCATAATTACAAGATGCATGCATTTTGATAAATTGTTCTATTTATACATATATACATGGTGTTTTGCAAGGGTTTTGTAGCTAAAATAAAAAAAATAAAGAGTGATGAATGAGGATTCATCAGTATGTAGGTAGGTTGGTATGCATGTAATTATGTATGTGTGTATGTAGATAGGTAGGTATGCATGTATTTATGTAGGTATGTATGTAATTATATGTATGTGTGTAGGTAGGTACATATGTATTTGTGTAGGTATGTGTGTAGTTATGTATGTATGTATCTATCTATGTATGTACATATGTATTTGTGTAGATATGTATATAGTTATGTATGTATGTTTGTTTGTTGGTATGTATTTGTGTAGGTATGTATGTATGCACGCATGTATGTATGTACGTATCTACGTATGTAGATACGTACATATGTATGCATGTATGTATGTATGTATGTATGTATGTATGTATGTATGTATTTGTGTATGTATGTATGTATGTATCACTACAAACTGCACGGCCTTTTTGGACGCTTATTGGGGACGGTCAATGAGCAACCATCCCCTATAGTAGCATAGAGGACGGTTGTAGTTTAACCGTCCCCTCCGTCGAGTATTCGCAACGGTCGTTACTGACCGTCTCAGTTAATTTACCCTTTGGTGACGGTTATATAGCAATCCCTTACGAGTACAGCACCAGCTTGTTTTCTCGATACCCGGGCACTTTAGGGGACGGTCATAACCGTCCCCTATACTCCACTGTTGCCGTCGCGTATACCAAACTTTAGGGGACGGTTGCAACCGTCCCCTATAGTTGGGTATAAGGGACGGTTACATAACCATCGCCGACGCCTGGCGCTCCTCCAAATATCTGTCACAAAATGGGACGGTTCACTTATAACCGTCCCCGATCATTATTATAGGGGACGGTCGAAGGACCATCCCCGATGGTCTTCTATCCTCTCGGCCAAATCCATTCCTCATTCCCTTCGACCATCCTCCTGAACCCGACCTCCCCACGTGCCCTCCTCCCTCCACCGTCGGGTCGCCTGACCACCCCGCGTGCCCTCCTCCCTCCGTCGTCGGCTCGCCGTTGAAGCCTCCCTCCGCCACCCTCCTCCCTCCGACGTCCTCCTCCCTCCGCCCCCTCCTCCCTCTGTCGCCCTCCTTCGTCTGACGCCACCTCCCTCTGCCGCCCTCGTCCATCCGCCGCCCTCATCCCTCTGCCACCCTCCTCCATCATCCCCTAGTGCCGCCCTCATCCCACCGCCGCCCTCCTCCATCTGCCCTACTCCTCTAGCGCCGCCATAGATTCTCCTCTTATTCGGTTGTGAGTTTTTCAATTATTTTTAGTTTTATTAAATTTTTAATTAATATATGCTTCCTTATGATTGTTTAAAATTTTTAAATAATAACTTAGTGTCTAGAGCAATGAAGTAAATGTAATGTAGTTGTTTATATGCCTAATAGTTTAGTCTGTAGGATCAATAACTTAGTTTTTAGGACTTCTAATTTAATACATACATTCTCCATTTGTTTGCTTGTCTTCAGCTATGCTCTCTGGAATACACATTAACTTAGTATAAGATGTATACATTAACTTAGCATACATTATTGAAACTTAGGTATGGTCTCTGGGATATTAAAACTTAAAAAGTATAGGAAGAATGGTGTAGAAGTGATTCGTAAGAGATATTGACATTGTAATTAACTTTGAATCTTTACATTTAGGAAATGGACAAACGTTGGATAAACAAAAGATTCGACGATTATCGGACATATAACAAAGGCATTATCGGATTCTTAGACTGGACATTTCAATATGAGTCACTCTATCATATTGTAGGAGGTGAAGGAGATAGGATATATTGTCCTTGCATAAGATGCAAGCACACTCTGACCCAAAATCGAACCATATTTTACGAGCATCTGATATTAAACGGTTTTTGGCTTCATATACGAATTGGACGTATCATGGTAAAGGAGTCAATTTAGAAGAAGTCAATAATGCCCTAGTGGATAAGGAAAGAGATATGTCTGAAACAGATGACCGTGGTGCTATGTTTGAGATGATAGACAATATTCAAGGACATAACACTGATAAAATGATGGAATCGCTTCCGGATACCTTACATGAAAAGATACAAGATGCAGAAAAGCCAATATGCTCGAGAATCAAAATGTCTCGTTTACGTTTTCTTTTGGAGTTGTTTAAGATAAAAGTGAAGAATCGATGTACAGCGGTTACGATGACAGATGTCTTACAGTTAATTAGGACTTTATTAAATAGTCCTCAAGGTTTTCCAAAGGACTGGAAGGATGCTAAGTCAAGATTCCGCGCACTTGGACTAAACTACGAGAAAATTGATGCATGTCCAAACGACTGCATTTTATATTAGAAGGAATATTCAAACTTAGATACATGTCTTGACTGCAAAAGTAGCATATATATAATTATGGGTCATGATTCGAAGAGGAAAAAATCAGAAAAGATTTTACGGTTCTTTCCTTTGATTCCCCGATTACAGCGATTATATTCATATGAAAGAACAACTAGAATGATGATATGACACAGTAATATTAAAAAAAGATGTAACTGGTGTTATGCGACATCCGTCAGATACGGAGGAGTGAACAAAATTTGATGAAAGATATCCATCGTTCTCTGAAGAAGTAAGAAACGTACGATTAGGCCTTACTTCTGACGGTTTTAATCCATTCGAAAATATGAGTACGAGTTACTCTATTTGGCCTGTGATACTTGTTACATATAATCTGCTACCCTGGATGTCGATGTCATCTTCTTTTTTGATGATGTCGTTATTGATACCTGGTCCAAAGGGGCCAAGTAATGTGATAGATACGTAAATGCAACCATTGATTGATGAACTAAAGATTCTGCGGAATTCTGGAGTGAGCACGTATGACACGGTAAAGAAAGAGTTCTTTACAATGCGTGCTTCTTTATCATGGACAACTAATGACTTTCCCGCGTATGCTAATTTATCGAGTTGGAGTACGAAAGGTAAACTCGCATGCCCGGTTTGTATGGATAAAACACAATCGACATGGCTAAGTGCGAGTATGAAACATTGTTATTTGGGACACCGTCGTTTCTTACCTATAAATCATATATGGCTAAGAAGTGAAAATAATTACAAGTTAGAAGGATAGTCGTTTGGATGCTGGATAAGTTTGAATCGATGATCTGGAAGCGCAATGTGGATGGAATAAAAAAATTTGGGCAACTACTCTTTAGGTCGATTATTTAAGAGGAAGGTATCCGGTGGATGGCGGAAATAAAGTATATTCTTTCAGGAGCAACCCTACTGGCATACTTTATAGGTCCGTCATAACTTAGACGTGATGCATATAGAGAAGAATGTTATGAAAAATATTCTTGGAATTTTAAATCTTTCTACTACTGCGAAAGACGGTTTGCGAGCTAGACGTGATCTGATACAGTTGGGTATCCGGTCTGAACTACATCCGATAGAGTCAGAGAATTCTAGAGTAATAATTCCTGAAGCGATTTATACATTATTCAGTGATGACAAAGATAAGGTACTCAATTGATTAAATAAATTAAAGTATCAGATGGATTCTCCTCTCAAATAAGCAGATGTATAAATATGGTGGAAAGAAAGATATCAGCTTTAAAAAGTCATGATTGTCATGTATTGATGCAAGTTCATCTCCCGTTGGCCGTCAGAGGAGTTGTACATCCTGATGTTATGCAGCCACTAATTGAACTCGACCAGTTTTTTAAAGTCTTGTGTTCGAAGACATTAGATCATGAAGTGTTGTTTCGACTAGAGAAAGATATTATTATCACTTTATGTAAGCTAGAGCAGCTCTTTCCACCTACATTTTTCGATATAATGGTACATCTAATTGTTCATCTTGCCAGCGAAGCTCGAATATGTGATCCTGTACAGTATCGATGGATGTATCCAATTGAAAGATATCTAAGGAAATTAAAAAATATGGTGTTTAATAAAGTTGCACCTGAAGGTTGCATTTCCGAGGGATATTTATGTGAAGAGTGTATTACATTTTGTGACATGTATATGGATGATGTCAAGAGTATTAGATTCGATCGGTTCAAACAAAATAATGATGGTGAGTTGTGGATAGAAGATCCAAACAAACTTTAGATTTTTCAACAAAATGGACGAGCTATCCTAAAGAGTGCCCGTCGCAGTATTTCAGACGATGAAAGAGACCTTATTCATTATTATATTTTGATGCAATTAGATGAGGTTGATTCTTTCTTTGAAGAGTTTCAGTCAACAACCACTAGCAAATCAGACTTTCTTAGATGGTTCAGGAATAGTATTGAACTATTAAAAGTTACCAAAGATGAACGGTGGAGCACGAATCTTGATATTATCCACAGGAGTCCATACTCAATAGTAGTATCACATTCTGGCTATATCATTGATTCAGATTTCGAAAAAAGTCAATTGATGAAAATAAAGCATCACAGCTTTCTGGAGTAATAATGAAGGTCGATCTTAGTTCTGAAATTGATGGATACTATGACGAAATTATTGATGTATTAGAAATCAGTTTTACATATGATGCAAGGTTGTTCTATTTCATTGCATTTGGTTCGATGTGGGTCGCGTTGGAGTAGGTTACAAGAAGGATAAAAATGGAGTTTTCTCTTTAAATCAAACAGGTTGGTTACAAACAAATGAGCCGTATGTGCTTGCCAGTCAGGTAGAACATGTCTTCTATATTCCAGATAACTCAGTTAGTGGATGAATTATACCCATTAGGACAACACCGAGTGATTTCTTCGATGTTAACGAAGAGGAAGATGCATTGGATAATGACGTTGCATACCAAAATAACTCAAATGATTTTTTTTCATGAAGTAGTAAACAACGACATTGGTACTAGCAACACGAGGTAATGCTATTTTTTATTTTATATTCAAATAATTGAATTTCTTCGGATCTCTCTAAATGTATTTTTTAAAGTAAATACATTTGAAATGTAGATATGGCTCCTAGACCTAGACGTATTCAGGAAGTTCCCGAACCTCCTCAACAGACACAGGGAGGATCTTCTGATGCTGACAGTGGCGGTTCCCAAAGACGACGGAGACCGTCTCAATGTAGATTTCTGGATCGTCTCGCACCCGGGCAGACGTTACATGTTCGTATTGTTGGCGGAGATGCAGTGGGGAAAACTCTATGCAGTTTTGGAGCTACCTTGGGCAGGTTACTCGTGCACGTGTCCCCATCACGACGCACGACTTTTGACAACTTCCTTATGCTGTCAAGGCTGCCATACTTTCTGATTTGGAGGTATTCTAAATCAAACAACGAATTTGTACTATTTTATTATACTAAACTTTATTATGATTCTTGTACAAGGCTGTCTTTACATGGGAACGAAATTCCCATGTCAATTCCCAGATTCTCTCACATGCGGCTGAGATGTTGCGTCTATACAAAGGATGCATAAAGGCGAAGGTAACAAGATATTTATATATTTATAAAGAAAGATTTGAACATTCACGACATTTATTTTTCCGTTTTTAGTATTACAACCCCCAGATTCCATACGAGCAGCTTGTGTAGAACGTTCCAACTGGTGTTACACCAGATCAATGGAGGGAGTTAATCAATTTTTGGTCCAGTGAGGAGTTCGCGGTATGTATAATTGTTCATAATTATTTGTTTTATGTTTGTACTAACTTTGTTTAATTTCAAGCGATATCTACAAAAAATACTGTGAATCACTCCAAAGGTTGTAGGTCCACCCACAAGATGTGGAGGAAGAACACCAATTAAAGCATGATTTTGTAAGTATTCAGAAAAAATTAGAGTGACTAATTTTGGAAAAATAATTTATATGAATATATTCTTTTATGTTTTTTAAATTGAGGGATAATGAAATATAAATGACCCGCATAGAGGTTTTTGCCGGGTCAAAGAGACGAAATTTAGGAGGAGGAGAAGTGCAGTGGGTTGATGATGCCTACGCACTAATTTATGTAAGTAATATTTATTTTTAATTTTTAGAATATCTCATATTAATATATTGAAAATAATTAATATATCTATACATGCAAGAAGAAATGATTAGGCTCTCCACCACCACCTCGCTAGATAGCACGGGGACGAGCACTCCCCCTTTGTCCGCCGATGATGCCTTCCGCCAAGCCACATGTCCAGAACACAGTGGACGCATACGTTGTGGAGGACGTGGAGAAATGATCTGTACATGGTACGGAATGGATGGTGCAAGTGGCTCTCAGACTTCCTCGCAAGGGAGCTAGAGGGAAAGAGAGACGGAGAGGGAGCTGTGCGATGTCAAGGTAAAGATGTCTGCATCGGATGAAGAGATGGCTAAGATGCGTATGGACATGATGAATGTCATGGCATACATAAGCCGTCTTCAAAGCCAGGCTCCGCCGCCAGTAGAACCTACACGACTCGGCGATGATGAGGAAAGTGATGAAGAGAGCGAGGAAAGTGAAGAATCGGAATAGATTACCATGGATGTAAAATATGTATGTAATAAATTTTAGTTTTATCTTGAACATTTTGTTGTAATCTTTCTAGTAGTGGCTACGATGATGTAGAACTGAAAAACTGTTTATTTGTAAGTATTATGTTGTGGAAATTTGGTTTCTTTTAAGTGTCCTATGTGGTTTTGCAGCAGGAGCATGACAAAAACACCATGAATTCATTAATTTTTTTTGTTGTCAGAGGGTATTGGGGACGGTTCTAACCGTCCCCTATTGTCCTACAGAAACGTCCCATCTGTCCAAAATAGCTCACGGGACGCATTTTTGCCTTTCAAAGATTAAAGGGGATGGTTGTAACCGTCCCCAAAGCTCTTCTGTTGGCGTCGCTATAGACCCCAATGAGGACGAGATGGTTCGAATTGTCTCCTTTGATTATCAAGGGGGACGGTTATAATTGTCCCTTCCGCATGACAGGCCCCCGCTGTCTCCTTTTGGTGCCCATGTGACCTAAAGGGGACGGTTAAAACCATCCTCAAAGGTCTTCTGTTGGCGTCTTGATAACACGGATTTAGCACGGGTCTAAATATCTCACACAAGGCGGAGACAAGAGTCGCTGCGGCGACCACTCACTAAACTTGTATTAGTCAACAATGAACCCACAATATAAATCAAGCAATGATATGTGGAGTCAAATTTATTATAACTCTACAAATATGTGTATAGTGTAAGTATGTGTAGAGTGTCGAACTCAGGGAGCAAACAGGACAAATCGAGCAAAGATGCACAAAATATGATGGTGATCAAGTGTCTACAAGTATGCAAGTTTTTGTGGGTTCTATATTTTGTATATTTTTTATTTAATTTTTAAATTTTGTTTTAATTTTTTATTTTCTTTTTAATTTTCTGATTTTATATTTTCTTTTTATATTTTATATTTTTTATATGATCTTTTTCTTTTAAAAGGAATATATATACAAAATAAGAAAGAGAGTGATAAAGTATTTATAAAAATAAGTAAAAATACTCAAAAATCAGGAAATAAAATATTTTTGGACTTTTTATATTTTTCTAATGTTTTTATGATTTTTCTAGATTTTTCTGAATTTTTTTGGTATTTTTAAAGTCAAAAAAATACTGAAAAGAGTGACAAAAATTGCTGACCGAAATTAAAATGAGGATTAAAAATAGCAAACAGTATCCAAAATTCCTCAAACTAATTTTGATTGAAAGCTAATAAATATGAGAAGATACAGAAACTAAAATTGCATTTTTAGGAATTTTGTAGAGTTTTTAAGATTTTTATGAAGATTTTTAGAGTTTTCTTATTTTGAAGGTTTTGTTTTGAAATTTTGAATGATTTTTGGATTGAAAATAACAAATACTTAAATACACGAAATATAATTTTTTTGTAATTTTTCAAAAATTCTTACTAATTTTTAGGGATTTTCGAATGCAAATAGTGCTGAAAATGCATGTTTTTTATTTTTAATAAATATTAAGATGCAATAAAGATGCAAAATAAAAATATGGCATGATAATATATGCAATAGGAATGTATGATAATTTTTTGATGATTTTTCGAGTTAAAATTATGCGTGAAATAAATAGAGAAAGCACACAAAAACACTTGGCCTGGTAGGGGTATAAGTGTAAATAAAGCACAGTCCAAAGGCCTACATGCAAATTTCACGCAAAAAATATAACTGATAAATTACTTTTCAGGGCCAATTACAAATATTCAAAGCTGCAAGGGCACACATGCAAAATAGCCACCCCAGCGCGTGACAGGCACGCGCCTGGGAAGGACTTGAATGCAATATTTCAAAAATGCAGAGGCTTACATGCAATTTACCCAAAAAATATTACATATAATATCAAAGTTCCTGGATTAGAATGAAATTAACAAACCCGCAGGGGGTCCTATGTAAAATACCCTGCCACCTCACGCGCACGGGCACGTGAGGTGACGTAGATAAGACCTAAGTGCAAATAACTAAAGTATGGGGGCTTGAATGCAAATATTACAAAAATATTTAAACTACCACTGGAAGTTTACGGACTAAGTAGAAAATACAAAAATGCGCGAGGTAAAGGTGCAAAATACCCATGCCTAAAGCCTCGTGCGCAATCCGACGGCTGATGTATGTCCACTTGCCACGTGTCGAAGATCAGATGGCCGATGACGCTTCGGCCTCGACGGCGGCGATTAGATCCTCGGCTTGATCTGACGGTGGCTATGCTGGGGTATCTAACGGTCAAGATCCACCTGGAGCTCGGGCCTCAATCCAACGGCTCCGAAGGTCGGAGCAAGAACAGAGGAGGAGCGCCGGCGAGGCGACTTTCTCCGAGCTCTAGCTCCATCCTCCGGTGATATTTTGGGCTTCAAAAGCGGATGGAGACTCCTGGTGGTCGGCGCTATTTCCTGGGGGCTCCAAAAAGCCTCAGTGACGGTCGAGGGTCGCTGGAGGGGTCGGCGGAGCTGGAGGTCTTCGCGAAAGAAGCTCCGGCGATCTTCAAAACGAGCCCCAAGCTCGAGTCAAGGCACGTTGACCTGCAAAAACAAGTGAGAGGGTCCAGGGCAAACTGCTTGGACCCCGCAGAGTGGAAGCAGCGGCGTGAAGCGGCGAGGAGGAGACTCGGCCGGAGGTGCACTCCGGCGAGGTGGTCGATTGAGTGATTGAATGGGTGAAACGCAAAGGTTTTCGAGGGGTATTAATCCTAATGCTACGGCGAATGGAGTGCGAGGAAAATAAATGGAAAATAGAGCTGCCACGATGACCGGAGCCAGAGGGAGAGGGTACCTCAACGCGGCGAAAGGCGGAGGTGGTGGAGCCACCTCAGTACTCGCTCGACCCGCCTGAAGGTCTCCAAGGGAAGCTGTCAACTTCCTTGGTTGATTAGGCACGAAGAGTGGAGAGGAGCTCGTGGAAGTGGGGTATTAAAATTGGGCTCGAAAGTAGATGGTCCATTATGTAGGGTTTGACGATTTGGTTCAGACGCTTTAAAGATCGAGACACAACGGCTATCGCGTTGATCCACTGATCGAGATTTCATCTGGACGTGCAAGACCAATCACCGAGGATAAAAAGTCATGAAGGGTCCATCACGAGAAGATGCAAGGAAAAGCCTCGAAAAAATCGTGAAATCGAGGTCAAACGAGGCTCTGACAGGCGCACATGGGGAGAGACGACCAGTTGACCGAGGTCAACTAGGGCTGGCGCCTGGTTGGTCCACGTAGACCAACCAAGAAAAATCCCCGAGAAATGATTTGTAAATTCGATAAAAAATAGAAAATGATTTTATTAATTTTTGGTTATAAAATAAAAAATATCCGTTATTTTATAAGGTATTTTAATCTGATTTAAAATTTTTTTATGAGGTTTAAATTTACAAGTTACCATTTTAGGTCCATATAGGTATATATATCTATGTATTTGAATATTTTATTTTTATTTTGTGAATTTAATTTTATTTATTTTGTGTATTATTTTACGAATTTGTATAGTATTTTTATACACTTAAATATATTTTTATTTTATTTTTCTGATGTATTTATTCACTTAATAAAATAAAAGTATTAATTCTGTAGATATATATACAGGTATTATACATATGTACATTATACACAAGTATTTTATTTTGTGTTTCTTTTGTATTTTTATTCTGATTTTAATATACACATAAATTATAAATTATAAAAATATAAAGTTATAAAAATAATGAATAAATAATAAAATGAATATTTTAATCTGTACAAGTATACAATAGGGGTCCAAAACTCAACTTTCAAACCGTAGCTCTGCTAAATGCGAAACCACCGCCATTAAATAGCATATTTTAAACTATATACAATTAGAGGTGAGTTTGATGCATTTGGAGTTTTTATTTGTGAGATAAAGGTCTGGGAACTTGGGATTCTGGAATTTTATTCAGACCATAACTTTTTACCTGTACATTATTTTGAATGAAATCAATTATATATTTTTATTTATTTAATTATCTACAACTTTCATGTTCAAAGTTTCTTTATTTGAAGTATAAAAAGTGGGACCAAAAATAGGTCCCAAAATGAATAAAGAATGGATAAAAATCAAAGGTATTTTTATTGTATTTTGGCCCTTATCTCCCCCTACTTTATTCCTTGTCGACCTAGTCATCGAGATGCCTAGATCTCAGGGTTTTGGGTCTTAACAATTTAGAATAATTTATTCTTTTTCTTTTCTTTTATTTATTATATAATTTTGGCTTTAAATACAGTATTTTATACACTATTTACATGCACATGCATGAATGCTAAGATGCGGGAATTATGGGTATTTACACCCATTTGCTAGGGTTTTTGAGGCCAAAATGATAGCATAAAGATGATGAAATGTGGCTTCATCATCCCTCTATACTTTACCTTTGCTGGTCCCTAGCAAACACTTATGCAATAAGTACAGAAAGGAAAAGAAAAGAAAAAGAAGAAAAGTGGATTAAGTTTAATTATCAAACTTGTCTTCACAAAATCAAAGTTTGGAGCTTAAGTCGGACCTTTGGAATTTTAGTGTGGTCGGAACCTTAACGAGAACTGAATTTGAAATTCAACAGCCTCCGAGAATCCCAAAACTCTGCTTAAGTCTCCTCAATAGCCAGGTCAGAAATATCTCAACTCATACGCAAACCCTTACGACTATGAATCTGACTCGTACAGTGTAAGTGATGGTGGCTCTCCCCAACTAGAATGACAAAGAGACTGACTTCTCCGGTATGACAACCCAATGATTCCCCAATCCAACAACTCCTTCCTCGAGGAGCGGGGCATTCCCTTCTAAGTTCAAGTGGCAACCAGCTCAAGAGGAGGGAGTGAAGAGAAGAATGGACGGTAGCCAGTGTAGCTACCTATCCTAGGATGCAAGACCAGTGTAGTCAAGTCATCCAGCTGTAGGCTCACATGATATGACTTTGGAACTCAAGCTTTCTTATTGTACAACAATATTCACATACTTTGCTGGCATTTTATTTTTGTACAAGCCTGTCTCTTTTTTTTCTTTCTTTCTCTTTTTTTTTGAAATACTATTCACAACATCATTTACATAGGGAGTTTTTCCTCTTAAGCCAGTAGACTATCCCTCTTTTGAAGCTTTATTGCAACCCACACTCTCCTGTCTTTAGAATTCCTCATCACTGGACGGGTTGGGGTGCACTTCCCTCCCTAATGGAGGACAAGTGTTTCCACTTGTGTGTGTCTCATACCGGTAAATCCAATCCCCTCACCAATCCAACTGAGTTGAGCGATGTGAAAGGTGCAGGTGTCTAAGTTAGGTCATTATCAATAAGAGTCATGTGTGTGCTCCGAAATACTCTACTTAGGCAGTCAAGAATCCATTGAACCAAGTCCCGTGATCCTCAAAGAATTAAGTCAACTTAGACCTGAAGTACCTCAAACCCAGTTCCTATAAGGTTCCTGTTATTAGGTAGATTTTAAGGTCCAATCAAGCTCCAATCTTCGAATTTTATTTAGACTTATTCAATTATCAAACTCAATCTGAAAAATGCTCATGCTATGCAAATGCTATGCAGAATGCAGAAAATATTTTTGTGATGCAATTTTCAAAGATTTTGAACTTTTTATGGATTTCTGAAAAGATGATGATGATGCATATGCACTTTTTTGTATTTTTCAAAAGATTTTTCAAATGTTTTTGGATTTTAGTTTTGCAAATGTTTTGGGGATTTTTGAAAAGAAAAAGATTTTGGATAAAAACTACGTACAAATATTTACATGGGAGTGCTTCTTATATTTACAAGAAGTGGATTCTAAGACTTTACAGGGCAAGTGATCAATTTTATAAGTAAATAGATAGTGAATTTTAGGTGTGATGTATATATTCCTCAAACTTATTTGACACAAGTTTTTCAAACAATTTTGAAAACGATAGTCCAAACTAATTTTTACAAACAATTTTACAAACATGCACACACATTTGAAAATCATTTTGCAAAGGTTTTCAAACAGTATAGATAGATTTTTCAAAATTATTTTTGCAACCATTTTTCCAACCATTTGCAAATCATTTTTCAAACATTTTATTTCACACAAAGAGAATGAATTTTCAAAACAAAATGTTTTTACAAAGGTTGTAAACATGTAACAAAATGTTTTCCAAATAGTTTTCAAAAGATTTTCACAAAGATTTTCAAACTATTTTTCAAACATTTTGCAAAAAACATTTTCATCTGATTTATTAATCAGTAAATACAAAAAGAATTTGACGAATGATAACATCTTTTTATTAAGGTTTTTAATGAATTTTAAAGAATTATTAGCCATATTATTAAGAAAATATGAAAGTACGAGTTATGGTTAAAGTATATACGTAGTATATACGACCCCCTATACTTAGCTTGAGCTATGTCCTCATAGATCAGAGAGAAAAGAGAAGACATAACTCGTACTGAGTATAGGAAAATTGAAAGAATGAATGAACGAAGAAATGAATGAATCAATGGGAAGTTGACCGTCCCCCCTAATACTTAGGATAAGTATAGCAGATTGTACACAAAGCAGGGAGGGTCAAGGGTGGGAATGAACAGATCATACTCAGATTGTCTCCCCCTATACTTAGGGTAAGATGTCCCTAAGTATAGACAAGAAGAGGAGACAATGGAGAGGATCGAAAAGAATAGGAGAACTCGGGGTGTACACCCCCCTATACTTAGGACAAAGTACGTCCTAAGTATAGAAAACTGTCTACAGGGGCGACACCTTTTTGATAGATACAGAGGATAGAAAAGGAAAAGAAGAAAGAAGAAAATAAGAAAAAATATCAACAAATGGAAGAATGAAAGAATGATATGAACAGATAGATCTATACAGCGGAAGATGGAGGTGATAACCATGTATGAAATGCAAATGATCTGACTCAAAGAACACATCTCATACCAAAAGAATGGGGGCAACGTCAACGGTCGGCGGATCATGGTCTAGATATAGCTTCAGACGCTGATCATTGACGCGAAAGGTAGAGGAAGATGACAGCTCGGATATATCAATGCTACCATTGTCATGTACCTTCCTGACCACATACGGACGTTTCCACTTTGTAATTTCCCTGGAAATAACTTCAGCCTGGAATCGAACAACAATACGTGCTGATCTAGCTCAAACTGTTTATGGCTGATATGGGAATCGTGGCATGTCTTCACTTTTTCCTTATACTGTAGGCTGCTAGAAAAGGTTGTATCTCTCAACTCTTCCAGGGCTGCCAACTCTGCTTTCCTCTGTTCTCCTATACTCTCGGGATCCAATAATAACTCAGTGACTGCCCAAAGTGACTTGTGTGCTTGATTTCCACTGGTAGATGGCACTGCTTGCCATAGACGAGACGGAAGGGAGATGTCCCTAATGGATTTTTGAAGGAAGTCTGATAGGCCCACAAGACCGAGTCCAAAAGCTGTGACCAATCCTTTCGGTCTGGGCGGACAACCTTCTGTAGGATAGTCTTGTTCTCCCTATTCGATACTTTGGCAAGACCATTAGTCTGAGGGTGATACAGCGTGGCAACACGATGGTCAATGCCGAACTCGTCTGCAAGGGCCCTAACCTTGTCATTGATAAAGTGAGACCCCCTGTCTGAAATCAGAACTCTAGGTAACCCGAACCGTGAAATGATATTTTTTTCTCAAAAATCGGCATACGGTTTTAGTATCTACAGCTCGGGAGGGGATGGCCTCAACCCATCGGCTCACATAATCTACCACGAGCAAAATGTACTCAAACCCCTGACTCTTAGGAAATGGGCCCATGAAATAAATACCCCATGCGTCAAAAACCTCACAAAAGTGAATGGGATGCATGGGCATCACGTCTCTCTGTCCGCAAGTACCCATCTTCTGACAGTCAGTACATCTCTTCACGAATTCATCTGAATCCTTGAAGAGAGTAGGCCACCAAAGGCCGAATTGGAGCACCTTTTGTGTTGTCTGTCTCCCAGAATGATGTCCTCCTGCCTCAAGCTTGTGGCAGTATGTGAGGACGCTATGCTGCTCATCTTGAGGAATGCACCTCCTCCAGATGCTATCCCCTCCTTTATGATAAAGGACAGGATCCTCCCAATGGTAAAACTTGACCTTCGCCAGGAAGGTCTCAAGTTTCTTCCTAGGCCAACCTTGTGGAACCGTCTTGGCAACAAGATAGTTCACAATGTCAGCGTACCATGGGAGCGAGGTGATAGCCAAGATCGCCTCATCTGGAAACGTCTCTGTAATAGGTGCGCTGGGCTCAGATTCCTCAAGGTTCTCTAAGCGGGAGAGGTGATCCACCACCACATTCTTAACTCTAGGCTTGGCCTTAATCTCAATATCAAACTCCTGGAGCAGAAGGATCCATCTGGTAAGGTGAGCTTTGGCATCCTTCTTGGCCATTAGGTACCGGATGGCGGTGTGATCGGTATAGATAGTCACTCTACGAGAATATATGATCGATACTTATCCAAAGCAAAGACTACGACAAGCATCTCTTTTCTGTCACAGTATAATTCCGTTGAGCGGCATCCAAAGTCCGGCTGGCGTAGTGAATGGCATACAACAATCCATCCCTCCTCTATCCAAGCACATCCCCTACGGCAAAATCAGAAGCGTCTGTTATGATCTCGAATGGGAGAGACCAATCAGGTGGCTGAAGGACAGGAGCTGTGACAACCATATTCTTGAGAGTCTCAAAAGACGCAAGACACTTATCATCTACAATGAACTCGGTGTCTTTCGTCAGCAAATCAGTGAGCGGTCGGGCAATACAACTGAAGTCATGAATAAACCGTCGGTAGAAACCGACATGCCCCAGAAAAGACCGCAATTGACACATATTGGACGGTGGGTTGAGTTTTCTAATGATATCCACCTTGGCCGGATCGACCTCCATGCCCTTGTTGGAGATGATATGACCAAGGACCGTCCCTTGAGTCACCATAAAGTAACTCGTCTCCCAAGATAATATGAGGTTGACCTCTATGCAGCGCTGAAGCACACGGTCTATGCAGTCAAGACAAGCATCAAACCTGTCGCCATAGACCGAGAAGTCATCCATGAAGACCTCTAAACAGTCACCCACCATGTCCGAGAAAATGGACAACATGCACCTTTGGAATGTGCCCGGGGCGTTACATAGACCAAAGGGCACCCGTCTGAAAGCATAAGTCCTAAACGAACAGGTGAATGTCATTTTCTCCTGGTCTTCGGGCGCAATGGCCACTTGATTGTAACCGGAGTACCCGTCAAGAAAACAAGAGTGACTCTTCCCAGCTAACCTCTCGATAATCTGATCAATGAATGGCAGTGGGAAATGATCCTTCTTGGTGGCCTGATTCAATCGTCTGTAGTCCACACAGACCCTCCAAGAAGTGGGTACTCGGGTAGCTATCTCCTCTCCAGACTCACTCACAACTGTAGTGATACCCATCTTCTTGGGTACTGCATGTAATGGACTAACCCACTTGGAGTCGGAGATGGGGTAGATAAAATCGATGCTCCACCACTTCGATATTTCCTTCATGACCATATCTCGAAGATTCGGGTTCAGCCGTCGCTGGAACTCACGCGAAGGCCTAGCGTCCTCCTCAAAATAGATGTGGTGGGAGCACAGAGCCGGACTAATCCCTTGGAGATCAGCTATACTCCATCCTATCGCCTTGTAGTTTCTTTAAAGAACCTCCATCAGACGAGATTCTTGTTCTCCAGTCAAATCTATTGCGATAATGACTGGGTGCATATCTGGCTCACCCACAAGGAATCTATACTTCAGCGACTGCGGTAAGGGTTTCAATTCTGGACAACTGGGAGGTGACAGATCTGGCTTCTGATATGTCTGTGTAAAGGCTATCAGGTCTGCATGTGAGCTCTCGCTGCGCATGAGAATTTGATGAAGGGAACCCTGCTGAATCATCTACGAACTGAACTGGCTCGTACTTTGTCATGGCTGTCGGCTCAGAAGGAATCAGACACGGCAAATAGTCATCAAAATCATCCCAATTAATGTCTGAATCCGAGGGATCAGAACTATATGAACAAAAATGAAAATCTGCCTCACCACTCGTCCCACAACTGTCAGCCTCAAATGTATCCTCGTCCAGGAGTGTGCTCTCCAAGCTCTCAACTGCCATAAGCTATAAATATGGTGAATTTGTGGGCAGAGCGAGGGTTTGTGCTACTGGATCTGTCCAATCGGATTCATCATCTGTCATCACAAAATCACACTCCTGGTGGATGTCTAGCTCGGCCTCTGTCATCTGCTCAATATCACTAGACTCTTTGAGCATGTTGATTCTCTCGCTCTAGTCTCATCAATCGTCTCTATTTGTATGGTTTCGCCCTCTACGCGAAAGCATACCTTCCCACTATCATGGTCGGATACCGCCTTGGCAGTGGCCAAGAATGGGTGTCCAAGTATGATGGGGGCATCGGTTACCGACTCAGGGATCTCCATATCCAATACCACAAAGTCCACGGGGAATTTCAGGCCCTGAATGATAACGACCACATCTCTCAACAACCCCTTCGGCCTCTTAGTCGACCTATCAGCAAACTGAAGGACTGTCCTGCTCCGAAGAAGAGGACCAAACTCAAATTGGTCGAGTAAGGCTGCCGGAAGGAGGTTGATAGAAGATCTGCTGTCTAATAGAGTACGATCAAACTACTGCTCCTGAATCTCACATCTAACATAGGGAGCCCATGCATCAGGTCTCTTGGCTGGCAATCGGTTCTGAATGGTGCGGCAAGTAGAATGCGTGAGCACATGGATCTGATCTCTGTGGTTCCTCCTCTTCCTGCGGACTGTAGTCTTCTCTTTAAAGATCTTTTGGAAGAGGGGGTGATAACCATCCCGCACCCTATGTTAATTCGGTCAAATTAATGTCCAAATTAATGTTAATCGTTCGTTGTAGTCGGATACGAGAGGCTAGTCAAAACCCACTTAAATTTAATGTCAAGCGGTGAATTTTTTTTACTTGGTGGAGTCCAAGGTCGATCTCAGGGAGGCATCTGTCTCCTTAGGTGAACTTTAGCAAGTATCCAAGTGTTGAATTTTCGAGGAAGTATTTTTTTTGTTCTTTTTAATTTCTATGCAGACTTATGCAAACATGCAGGCCAATCTATCGTTTAATTTAATTATGATATCAAATGAAGTCCAAAGATTCTAAAAATTGGCCAGATGATTAATTATGAGGAAAACGAGTTACCCTAATTTTTTTGGATTTTTCAGACACTAAATGGATTTTCTGGAAATTAAATATGCAGACAAGGTGATTTTCAATATTTAATTTTTAATAAATTGCAAACCACAATTTTTTCAAGAACTAAAATTATCCTAGATAGCACTAATGATAAGGGATCCAGGAAAATTAACAGATCTTAATTTCACTGTGAAATGAATTAATTAAAATTAATATAAGAAAATCACTCAACGATTTATTTAGGCCTCAATATGTGCGCAAATGACATGAAATTTTTATGGTATGTTAAGAATACTGTCCTTAAGCTACTGTGAATTTTTGATGATTTTTGGAAGCATAGAGAATTAACTACAAATTAAAAGGTGTCAATGGGTAAAATATTTCAAAAATGCACCAATTAATTCATTAATAATTCTACTGATAATACAAAAATGTGACACGTAGACCAATAGATAGAGGACAAATTTCTCAACAAAATGCAATTTTTAAATTTGCAAAATGATGTAAAATGCAACCTAGGGATACGTGCAAACACAAGGGTGTAAATGCAATACAGGAAATTAAAATTACAATAAGCAAATATGCAGACAGGGACTAAAATGCAATTACCTATAATGCTGGGGACTCATGTGCAAATTCTCCACAGGGCACGTGCTCCTCACGTGGGCTCAGCTTCACAGGGACCTTTTAGCAAATATGGAAAGTCCCGGGGGCCTCTGTGTAAATTACCCAGGCCGCACGTGCTCCTCACGTGGGCGGCCTAGGCTCGGATGGCTGCGGAGGCTCGGGGCCTTCAGGAGGTTCGGATCTGGCTCGGACTTGCTTCGGGGATCCGAGCCTGGTGGTTGGGGAAGTGGCTCGGATCGGGCGACTTGGACGGATCTCCACCGTAGGATCAAGGATGATCCAAAGGCTCCAGGTCGAGGCGACGTGTCTGACTATCCACCGCTGGATCAGATGGAGTATCGACAGCTGAGATCTGCTGTGGATGGAAGACGCGTGGCGCTCGAGGCACCGTTGGATCTAAATGAATCCAACGACTCCTGTGATCTCGATAATGAGGCGACGTGGCTTGCTGAGGGTCGTTCGATCGATGTGATCGAACGGCAACTGGACGTCTCCTTAGATGGTCCTCCGTCGCCTACGGAAGAGATGGCGGGGCTCCGGCGAAGTCGCCTTTGCTCCGCCCTTCCTCCCTCGTGTCGCTGAAGCTCTCCGACTTGTCGGAGATATCCCAGAAGACTCGTAGTATGGCGACGAAGATCCTGGTGGTCTCAGGAGTGGCGGAGGGTGGATGGTTGGCGATGGCGATGAAGCTCCGAGTTGGCTCCGGTGAAGTTCCGTTCAATGAGAAGAGGAGTACCTGCATGTGTTAGAGAAGGAGCCGAAGCTCGTGCGTGCGCTCGTGAAGAGGTTACCGTGATCGGAGAGGCCTAAGGGTAACGGAGGGCGTCTGGAGATGGAGTTCCGGCCAAATGGCGGAGCTGGTGATAGGGGTGTTGCGAGGTGCGTCGTCGGAGGTCGTGAAAGGTATGGCGAAGATGGGAGCTTCGACGCGAAGCTCGGTGGAATGGATGGAAGGCGTGGAAGTGACCGTAGGCGGCGAATAAAATCGGAGAAAAACGAAGAAGAAAAGAATCGAAGATCTGAGATGGATAAGGGGATTCACCTGGGGATTGGACCTCTCTCTTGGGGTCCAGGTCGTTGCTCGAGGGACCGGTGATGTCCCGAGCTCGTGCAGCTACTCGGAGGAGCGGCTACGACATGGCGGAGGCACCGTGGATCTCGCCGGAGAAGAAGCCCTTCTTCACTCAAAGACTCGTCGAATTGCTGTCACCAATTGGTAGATCTGAGCTCAGGGAAGCTCTCGGGGTGGCGGATGCGGCTGAAGTTGGCCGATGGTGGAGTATTTATAGGTTGAAGGTGGCAGCAGTGTTGGCGACGAGGCGAGGTTCATGGAGGTAGTGGGGCTTCTATGGTGGAGGTGGTGGCGAGTGGGGTAGCTGGCGAAGATGACGGATGAGTGGGGCTCATCGTGGGAGTGTTGGCGGACGTAGATGGTGGCTGACGTGCAGCAGGAAATAGAAAGGGGGCGCCTCTCCCGCAAGGCAGGGAACGTGGGAGAGAGGGGCATCCAGAGGTAGGAGACGAAGTCTCCACCGTTGGATCTTGTGATCCAACGGTGGTGATCGAAGAGGAGATGGCCGGGTAGGATTAAATCGGGGCGCGGTGATGATGAGCCGTGATCGCGCCACGTGGCGAGCTGCGGGCGAAGCGCTAGCGAGCGGCTAGGATGAGCAGTTAGGGTTGATCAAGCGGTTGAGAAGAAAAGGCGGAAAACGCGGATAAGATGGAAAGGCAGAGGTCGATCAGAGGGTTGAGGATTTGACACGTGGCGAGCTCTGCTTAATGCGCTTATGAACGGTGATGATGAAGGCAGGAGATGATCTGATGGCCCAGGAAAAGGGGCGTGCGTGGAATGCCTGGAGTCGTTGGATCTCAGGAGGAGATCCAACGGCTGGAAGATGAGGCGGATGAGGCAAGGGGAGCGGGCCGCGTGGCGCAACCAGAGGGCGCCACGTGGCCTGTTATGAGTGGCTGGAAGAAAATACATGTGTAGAGAGAAGAGGGAGCCGAATTTGGAAAAACTCAAAACATGAAAGTTGTAGATCTCGATGAGATCTACAAGTTTCATGTTGACCAAAGACGGAGATGAGGTCAAATATGATACATAAATACAAAGGTACAATTATACACCTATGTAGTATACAAAGTGGCCCAAAAACCCAACTTTCTCATACGAGCTCCAAATTGGATGAAATTAGTCTCATTTTAAAGGTCTTTTAATGTGTAGTATTCTAAGAGTAAGTAGACCTAATTCGGAGTTTGTATGAGGGCTTTATGTGCATTTTAGTGTACAGGGGTTCTGAGGCTTTATTGGCTAAATTACAAGGGGGAATTTTTGGCCTTCTTCCCTATATTATTAACTAAGGAGTACATATTATAGAGTAGAGGCTATTTTAGTGAGTAGATATTTTACAAGGGATTTTTGGCTTCTTATTAAATGCAAATGGACTGCTAAAATGTATGAATTATGCATGTATGCATGAATGCTATTTATGCAATATAAAGGGAAATATGAATCTATTTTCTCGGGAACAAGGCTCTATTTTTGACTTTTGAAGTGATGAATCACAGATTCATCAACCCCCTATACTTAAACCTTGCTCGTCCCTGAGCAACTAAATGAAATGCAAGAGTGAAATGATTTTGGGTTCCATACCAAGGTCATGAACAAAAGTTAAAAAAAATGGAGCTTGACTCAACCTTTGGATTAGTTGTGTGGCGGAACCTTATTTAGAGCTGAACTTAAGACCTAACAAACTTCAAGTTCCACAAGTCTTCTATTCAAGACGCCTCAACAGTCATGCCAGAACAAATCCTCAAACGCAAATTTCTGATGACTATGATTCTTACTTGTACTGTGTAAGTGATTTGTAACTCTCCACATCAGAAATGGCTCGGAACCAGCCTCCTCTAACAAGGTAACTCAATAACCCGGTCCAGTAACTCTTTCCTCGAGGAGCGGGGTATTCCCTTCTAAGTTCAAGTGCGACCAACTCAAGAGGAGGGGGTAGAGAAAAGAATGGACGGTAGCCAGTGTAGCTACCTATCCCGGGATGCCTGACCAGTGTAGCCAAGTCATCCAGCTGCATTTCTTTACTAGTATACATACTCCGACAGGTATTTTATTTTCTCTTGGACCTGTCTGATTTTTTTGGAGTTTTTGCAATTTTTTTTCATAAATTGCAGCATGTACATCAGGAGTTTTTCCTCTTGAGCCAGTAGACTATCCCTCTTTTGAAGCATTATTGCAACCCACAGCATCCTGTCCTTAGATGTCAACACCACCAGACTAGGTTGAGATGCACTACCCTCCCTAGAGGAGGACGGATGTTTCCACCCGTGTGCTACTCCAAGCTAAAGGATTCTACCTCCTCACCACCTCATCAATGAAGAGCTACGTGCATAGTTCTTGTCCAAGTTAGGTCATTATCTAAAAGAATCCTGCGTATGCACGAGATATTCTACTTAGACTAATCAAGATGACATGTGAACATAGACTTGCGGTCTCAAAGAATTAAGTCACTTGACCTGAGAAATCTTAACTCCAGTTCCTATAAGGTTCCTCTAAAATTAGGTGGATTAAGGTCAAATCAAGTCCATCCTCAATATCTACTCATAACTTGGTCCAGAACCCACTAGCTTTTCACTTTGCATATGCAAAGTTATGCAGATGAGATGAGATGTCATGCTATGAAAATGCAAGATTCTTTTTGTATATGCAGAGATGATATGCAAGAGTAAATAAGAAGCTTATTTTTATTTTTATTTTTTATGTTTTTTATTTTTTTATTATTTTTTTCGATTTTTACCCACCCGTAATTATTGTAAAATATATACAAAAATATGCGAAAATACGCGAAAGTACGAGCTATGGGTAAAGTATATATGTAATATATACACGCCCCCCTATACTTAGCGTGTGCTATGTCCTCAGAGCACGAAGAGCGAGGAAAAAGACATAGCTCGTGCTAAGCGTAGGAGAGCTAAAGTAACAAAAAATATAGAAGTTGTCTCGCCCCCCTATACTTAGGCTCTGGCAGCCTAAGTGTAGCAGAAGATCAGAAAAACGGGGCGGACGAGGGATAGATGGGAAGTGGATGAGTATCAATGCGGGCATCGGTCCCCCCTATACTTAGGCTCAGGTCAGCCTAAGTATCGGTAGGAAATGAGTATGAGGACCAATGTGATCTGGAGAATGTACAATGAACCGACTCAGGTGACCCCTCCCCCCTATACTTAGGATCTGGTCATCCTAAGTATAGTTCCAAGATAATTGTTCGATGATGTGGGGATGGGTTACTAGAATCGCGGGGGTAAAGGATAGGATGTACAAGACTGATGGTATACACAGATGAGTCGGTGTGAATCTTTCAAGATGCTGCTGATGGCTGGAGTTCATTGCTGCAAGGTCTCATACGCGGCTCGATGTGAATCTGTTGTATCTGTTTCGCGCATGAATACAATCTCCTCAACATGGACTAACTGCTCATTGGATTCGACGAAGTGCTTCAACAGCTGTCCATTCACTAGGAATGTCGGTGCGTCATCTGCAAGATCTGAGATCTCGACACATCCACTATCATGCACCGTACGGACGACAAATGGTCCCGTCCACTTAGACTTCAACTTGCCTCGGAAAATCTTCAGCCGAGCATTGAACAACCATACCTTCTGTCCAGAAACAAAGGTCTTTCGTCTGATATATCTATCATGCCAACGCTTCACCTTGTCCTTGTACACCAAACTGTTGTCGTATGCTCGGTTTTTGACTTCCACAAGCTCATTCAGATCCATGTCTCTCTGTTTCTGACCCAGGTGTGTGTTCCAGTTGACCTTCTTTATTGCCCATTCTGATTTGTGCACTAACTCTGCGGGCAAATGGCACGGCTTTCCGAATACCATTCGGAACGGGGAGGTGCCTAACTATGTCTTGTAAGCCGTCCTATACGCCCAGAGCACTTGATCCAAGATCTGAGACCAGTCCTTCCTGTCTGGGCGGACAAGCTTTTGCAATATGGTTTTCACCTCCCTATTTGACACCTCAGCCATACCATTGGTTTGTGGGTGGTAAGGACTCGCGACACGGTGTTTGATGTCGTAGTCCTTTAGGAGTTTCTTCACCTCCCGATTCACAAAGTGGCTACCCCCGTATGATATCATCATTTTGGGGATCCCGAACCTAGAGATTATGTGCTCTCTGATGAATTTACAGACAGTCCTGCTGTCTGCGGCTCGGGTCAAGATAGCCTCCACCCATCTGGACAGATAATCTACCGCAAGAAGGATATATTCGAACCCGTGGCTGACAGGGAATGGGCCCATGAAATCGATGCCCCATGCGTCAAAGACATCACAAATGATGACCGGCTGCATTGGCATCTCATCCTTGGAACCAACGGTTCCTCCCATTCTTTGGCAAACTGGGCACGACTTCGTGAAGGCCGTGGCATCGCGAAACAGAGTCGGCCAGTAGAAGCCACACTGAAGTACCTTCCATGCGATCCTCTTCCCGGAGTGGTGTCCTCTTGCCTCCAAGCTATGGCATAAAGAAAGGACACTCTGGTATTCCTCCTGAGGAATACAACGTCTCCAGACACAATCCGGTCCTTCAAAGAAAAGGATCGGATCCTCCCAATGGTAGTGTCTTGCGTCCGACTTTAGTCGGTCGATTTGGCTCTTGGGCCAATCGTCGGGAACTTTCTTGGAGACAAGATAATTCACGATTGGCGTACCATGGGAGTGAGTCGATAACAAAAATCGACTCGTCAGGGAAGGAGTCTCGAATTGGTAAAACCTTGGAAGTATTAAGATCTTCGAGACGAGAAAGATGATCGGCCACTACGTTCTTCTTTCCAGGTTTATCACGGATGTCCAAATCAAACTCCTGGATAAGTAAAATCCAACGAAGAAGACGCGCCTTCGCGTCCTTCTTCTCCATCAAATACCGTAGTGCCGTGTGGTCAGTGAACACAGTTACCTTGGATCCAATTAGGTGAGATCTGAATTTGTCCAAGGCAAACACTACCGCAAGCATTTCCTTTTCTGTAACTGTATAGTTACGCTGAGCAGAATCAAGCACTTTTCTTGCGTAGTGAATTGCAAACGGGACGTCATCTCTTCTTTGTCCCAACACAGCCCCAACAGCATAATCAGAGGCGTCTGTCATGATCTCAAAAGGTAGAGACCAATCTGGGGCTTGCAGGATGGGTGCGTCCATGATCATTCCTTGTAAAAGCTTAAAGGCCTCAAGACATTTGTGATCTACAATAAACTCCATGTCTTTGCCTAAAAGCTCAGTTAGCGGTCGGGCAATCTTAGAAAAATCCTTAATAAATCTCCTATAAAATCCCACATGCCCGAGGAACGACCGCAACTGCCTTACGTTGGTTGGTAGCTGGAGTCGTCTGATCACGTCCACCTTGGCAGGGTCAACCTCCATTCCTCTCTTGGAGATGACATGCCCCAACACTATGCCCTCCGTCACCATGAAGTGACTTTTCTCCTAGGAGAGCACCAGATTAACCTCACAACATCTTTTGAGGACTCGATCCAGATTCCTAAGACAGGAATCGAAAGAATCGCCATGGATCGAGAAGTCATCCATGAAGACTTCTAGGAATTCGCCAACCATTTCGGTGAATACAGCAATCATGCACCATTGAAAAGTACCTGGAGCATTGCATAGCCCAAAAGGCATGCGCCTGAAAGTATAGGTACCAAAGGGGCATGTAAACGTGGTCTTTTCCTGGTCCTCTGGAGCTATGGCTACTTGATTGTAGCCCGAGAACCCATCTAGGAAGCAGAAGAATTCTTTCCCCGCTAGTCTTTCTAAGATCTGATCAATGAATGGTAGGGGGAAATGATCCTTCTTCGTCGCGACATTCAGGCGTCTGTAATCCACACAGACGCGCCACGACGTGGGTACTCTCATCACGATCTCCTCTCCGTCCTCGTTGGTGGTCGTCTGAATTCCCGACTTCTTCGGTACAACATGGATTGGGGCCACCCACTTAGAGTCGGAGATTGGGTAAATGAAACCCGCGTCGCACCATTTTTCTATCTCCTTCTTCACGACCTCTCGTAAATTTGGATTCAACCAGCGTTGGAATTCACGAGAGGGTTTGGCCTCATTCTCCAAGTAAATATGGTGCGAACACAGAGCGGGATTTATCCCGTGGAGATCGGAAATGCTCCAGCCTATCGCCTTGCGGTTTTTCTCCAGGATCTCTAGCAAGCGAGATTCCTGCTCCTCGGTCAATTGCGAACTGATGATGACCGGAAATTTCTTATCTTGGCCCGCAAGGAAAGCATATTTTAAGGTTGTGGGTAAGGGTTTGAGCTCAGGAATAGTGTGATCGTCTAAAAAATCTGGCTCAATCTGATCTGGTTCAGTGTTGGAAGTGGCTGGATCGTCTTCTGTGATAGCTGCCACCAAGTTCGGCTCTGGAGTCGGATCGTCAAAGGTCTCCATGCAATCGGCAAACGCCTCGTCCGACTCGTCATCCTCATCTTCTGATTGTCCTAAGGATGTAAGGACTGACAGGCCCCACTGGGCCTCTACGTCATCGAAGATGTAGGGCGATGCAGGCTCAGAGATGTACTCGTTCCTGAGGATCTTGCAGACTGACTCATGCACTGGATCATCTTCGAAGGAGATGGACACATCGGTGCTGGCTGGGTTCTGTCTCCATGGCCCAACTAAGTCTACCTGCTCGCAGTCTGTTCCGGTAGAAGAGTACTCGGTGCTGGATTCGGAATCCGATCTTTCCCATCTTGTCTGCTTCATTTCAAGTTCCTCATCTCCGCCTGGAGTTTGGAACTGAATCTTCCCATTCTTATAATCAAATAAGGCCCCCGCTGTTCTGAGGAAGGGCCTACCTAGAATGATCTGGGAATCTCTCCAATTGCGAGGGGTTTCCATATCTAGGACAGTGAAGTCCACCATGTATTCTTGCCCCTCGACTTTGATCACAATGTTCCTTAACTCTCCTTGGGACCTCTTAGTTGATTTGTCAGCGAACTGTAGAAGAGCTCTAGATTTCCTAAGAGGTCCGAGATTAAGCCGCTAGTAGAGGACTGTGGGCATCAAATTGATTGAGGAACCATTGTCTAGGAGAGTGCGTGCAAAAACGATGTCATCAACATGACTCACTACATAATGTGCACCCATGTCTCTTCGTTTCCGAGGAAACGAGTTCTTTATTGCACAAGTCGTGGCTACTGATAAAACATGTTTCTCAACACGGCTTTTGGTCTTCCTGCTAACCCTAGTAGGTGTTCATCTCACCTTAAGGTATTTTTGGAATGCAGGGGTCATCTCCACGAACTTGTCAAAAGGGATTGTGACCTTGATGTGTTTATTGCAAAATTCAGCCATCTCAGGGTCATCTTTTTGGATTTTCTTAGTTTTCTTCTTTCCACCTTTGAGAGCTCGGGGGAAAGGGATTATTGACTCCAACTCAGGTTCGGAAACTGAAATTTTCTCATTAATTTTGGGAACTGAGTTCTTAACATGACTCTGACTCTAATACAGACTCGGACTCTGACTCTGACTAAAAAGAAAATGCTGAGGCGAAACCGGTGACGCTTCTTCCGCTTCTTCTGGACGATCCTCCTCAGATGGAGGTGCGGGCTCTTCATCGGTGTCGTTTGACTTTATGCAAATGCGAGAATGCTGCTTCGAGGACTCAGATGTCCTCTTCTTCCGCCGGTGGTGGTGGTGATGATGCTCCTCCTCTTCTTTCTCCGAGTTCTCCTCAGGTAGAGTCTTGGAGGCTCCTTCCTTCTGTGCCCGTGCCCGATCAGGTATGGTCACGGTCCTTCCGCTCCTGAGGGACATATGATTTACATTATCGTACGAAAGGATCTCATGTTCAGATGAATAATTATCTAAATAATATACCTGATCTCAAGGTCGGTTCTGGCCCTGGTGTACGCTGTTCGGGTTGGCCTGAACCTGTGCGGGAATTGGGGTCCTTGGCACCATTTGTTGGTCCTGGTTACGAGAGACCCGATTGATGTCGGTTCTCATGTCCAGGTAGTCATTCTGCATCTGTTGGACCCTATCAGACAGGGTCTGGATCTCCAAGGTGAGGGACTCTAATTCGGTGGGCTGGGCTTGCTGCTGTGTAGATGCGGTCCTGTATTGGCCCTGCTGGCCGTGCCGATACTGCTGCTGATGGGACAGTGCTGGCCCCTGCTGGTAGGTGCGCTGCTGCGGCTGGTACCCCTGTTCTGGCCTGGACTGGAAGCGCGGTATGGCGACGGGCCCGGTTTCTTGGTAGACTGGGGATGGGCGGTGTGGTTGATCCTTCCCCATCTCGATTTGCCGGACTATCGGGTCACGGCTATACCAAAGCCCGTTGATCTCGTATACTGGCGGAGGATCCTCGTATTTCGTCTCCACTTGTGGGGGTGCATGATGGTTCTGCTAGGTGTAAGTCTGATCCCAGCTGCTCTGAGACCCCGGTGCATGTTCCTGTACAAGATGGACTCGATGTACAGGTACAGGTGGTGCAGAAGGGGTAGGTAGCTTGATCTTAGCTACCTTTTCAGAGAGTTCCTCCACTTTCTTTGGTAGGATCGAAAGAGACTCCATCTCCACGACTCTCTTGTGGATCTGTTCGACCATGGTAAGCTTGTCGGCAATCATCTCCATGCTGGGGATGAGGTCCTCAGTCAGATCTGCTACAGTCCTTCGAGTTGTCTCATTGGATAAGATCGAGGGAGACAACTGATAGGCCCTTGTGGCCTGTGACCTGCCGGTTTCCGCCATCTGTTCTAGGATCTTCCACACAGCGTGCTCGTTCTTGTTCAGATAGATTCCTCCACAGGCGGCGCTGACTAACCCTTGCATCTCCGGGGTTAGGCCACAGAACAAGGTCTGGACTAAGATCGCCTTCGAAATGCCGTGGCATGGGCATTTCTGTACTAAATCGTTGAACCTGTCCCAAGCTTCATGGAAAGGTTCACTGGGTCCTTGAGCGAAGCTGGCGATCTTCATTCTCATCTGGTTAGTCCTACTGAGAGGGTAGAACTTCTTCAAGAAAAGATCCTTGAACTGCATCCAGGTAGTACATACCACCCCTAAGTTTTTCAACCAATGAGCAGCCTTATCTCCTAAGGCAAAAGGGGTGGCCTTCAGTCGGATATAATCTTGGTCAACATTGGGATGGCTAAGATTGTTGCACACCAGCTCGAAGTCACAGAGGAAAGTGTATGGTTCTTCATTGAGGTTTCCGTTGAACTTCGGAATCAAACTAAGGAAGTGGGGCTTCAGCTCAAATGCCTGGGCAGGAACTGCGGGTGCTAACCAGTTCTGAATCTCGTTCTCTGCCGGGTTGTAGGTATCGACCATTGGTCGGTCGATTCCTCCAGCTACTATTATTTGTCACATCCGCGTCGTGAGATATGCATTCTTTTGTTCGGCTTCGGCGAGGCGAGCAAGAATCTGTCGTATTTGGTCCTCATCCGGTGGCATCTTTGGCGGCATCTTGTCCTCTAGTTCTGGGGATTGGAAAATAAGATCGGTGTTAGAGGGCAAATCAAGGAAGGGATTACCGAGGCGATGGTCTTCCTCGGTAATCTCGGAGGAGATGAAAGTGTTGGTTTGAGAGTAACCACCCTGAGCATGAGGGAACCAGGACTCAAGAGGGTCATGAGTCCTGGGTGGTCCAAGGTGCGCTTGGACCGATGAAGATGAGTTACTTGGGGGACTCATAGAGAGATTGGTGAATAATGCGTCGAGATCTCCCCAGTCACTCATCTTGATGAGGCGAGAAGAAGATAGGATTTTACTCCTATCTGAAGCAAGCAAAAAAAATCAATCCAAGACCCTGAGTTCACACTCAACACAGTGAAGGACTCGAAGTCGAGTCCAATTAATCTTGTAGTTTTTAAGTGTGATTTTCAAGCAAAAATATCAAGGATTACGCGGCCTATAGGGAAGTCGGCTCAGAGCCGGATGCGTCTTCCCTGTTTATCCTGTCGCCTAAGATACTGCCGCTCCTTCCTTTCTTCGCTCCTATCCCAAGCCGATGGATTCAATGACCACACCCCTATCTACCTGCAAGCAGGCGGAGGCTGACAAGGCCGGAACTTCACCCCCGGGGGTTACTGGCAGCTTGTCGCAGAGTACCGCAATTTCGCCCCTATCTACCTGAGACAGGCGGAGGCTACTTGGTACTAGTCAAAGAATCTGAAATTATTCGGTTCGGCTTGTGATATTTGCTAGGATCAGTTAGAACGTGATATGGAAGGCGGGGATTTGGGCTCTGCCATAAGGTGTTCACACACACTCAAGTACCCTCACTCAGCCTGAATACAAGGTCGGGGATTAATCTCCCGCAAGCAATTTTCAAATTTTATTCCTTTTTTTTGGTCAATACTGTTTAGCAGTCCCGATTTTAAATTAGGTTATCACTGATTAAGCCCACCACACAGCACGCCTATCGAACAGTCCCAATTTCCTTTTTAATTTAAATGTGAAAATCAGAGGGGGGAATCGAGAAAAGCCAATGCACAAAAATCGATGATGCTTATGCTGAGTGAAGAATACTTACAGTAATCCCTTCGCCTTTTTTATGAAGGATGCAGAACAGAATTGAAAACTTTTTAATCTAAATGCAAATGCAAGCGATGAAAGCCGCTCCTAGACAGGCAGTTCTATTAGCGTGAAGAACAGTTTAATTTGGCTAAGTACTGCGGTCTAAGTGCGTCTTTTAAGTGAGTTGTGTGGTCCTAATGATTACGAGCACAAGCAATTCCTAGATTGGCTCGGGGAGCCGCTAGTGCAAGCTAATTTACATTCACCCACACAGCACACGGGACACAGTTCCACTATACTTACACGCGCGAGATCCCAAACGGGAACCGCTGGAAATGATGCAAAAAATAAAATAAATAAAAAAATTACAATGCCTCTCTAATCACTCAATTACAATACTCGATCGTCGAAGCGTCCAAGACTCCTCGCGTTCCTCGCACAGAAAAAGAGTGGGGTCAGAGAGTGACTCAAAGATAAAATGATGCAAAGAAATAAAAGAGAGAATAATTACAAGAAAACCGGGGGTCAGACTACCCGGGGAAAAAAATCAAACACTCAAAATATCACTAAAAATTAACCTAAGCCGTGCCTCCCCGGCAACGGCGCCATTTTGATAACCGTCCCGCACCCTATGTTAATTCGGTCAAATTAATGTCCAAATTAATGTTAATCGTTCGTTGTAGTCGGATACGAGAGGCTAGTCAAAAACCACTTAAATTTAATGTCAAGCGGTGAATTTTTTTTACTTGGTGGAGTCCAAGGTCGATCTCAGGGAGGCATCTGTCTCCTTAGGTGAACTTTAGCAAGTATCCAAGTGTTGAATTTTCGAGGAAGTATTTTTTTTGTTCTTTTGAATTTCTATGCAGACTTATGCAAACATGCAGGCCAATCTATCGTTTAATTTAATTATGATATCAAATGAAGTCCAAACATTCTAAAAATTGGCCAGATGATTAATTATGAGGAAAATGAGTTACCCTAATTTTTTTGGATTTTTCAGACACTAAATGGATTTTCTGGAAATTAAATATGCAGACAGGGTGATTTTCAATATTTAATTTTTAATAAATTGCAAACCACAATTTTTTCAAGAACTAAAATTATCCTAGATAGCACTAATGATAAGGGATCCAGGAAAATTAACAGATCTTAATTTCACTGTGAAATGAATTAATTAAAATTAATATAAGAAAATCACTCAATGATTTATTTAGGCCTCGATATGTGTGCAAATGACATGAAATTTTTATGGTATGTTAAGAATACTGTCCTTAAGCTACTATGAATTTTTGATGATTTTTGGAAGCACAGAGAATTAACTACAAATTAAAAGGTGTCACTAGGTAAAATATTTAAAAAATGCACCAATTAATTCATTAATAATTCTACTGATAATACAAAAATGTGACACGTGGACCAATAGACAGAGGACAAATTTCTCAACAAAATGCAATTTTTAAATTTGCAAAATGATGTAAAATGCAACCTAGGGATGCGTGCAAACACAGGGGTGTAAATGCAATACAAGAAATTAAAAATACAATAAGCAAATATGCGGACAGGGACTAAAATGCAATTACCTATAATGTTGGGGCTCATGTGCAAATTCTCCACAGGGCACGTGCTCCTCACATGGGCTCAGCTTCACAGGGACCTTTTTCAAATATGGAAAGTCCCGGGGGCCTCTGTGTAAATTACCCAGGCCGCACGTGCTCCTCACGTGGGCGGCCTAGGCTTAGATGGCTACGGAGGCTCGGGGCCTTCAGGAGGTTTGGATCTGGCTCGGACTTGCTTCGGGGATCCAAGCCTGGTGGTTGGGGAAGTGGCTCGGATCGGGCGACTTGGACGGATCTCCACCGTAGGATCAAGGATGATCCAAAGGCTCCAGGTCGAAGCGACGTGTCTGACTATCCACTGCTGGATCAGATGGAGTATCGACGGCTGAGATCTGCTGTGGATGGAAGACGTGTGGCGCTCGAGGCACCATTGGATCTAAATGAATCCAACGACTCCTGTGATCTCGGTAATGAGGCGACGTGGCTTGCTGAGGGCCGTTCGATCGATGTGATCGAACGGCAACTGGACGTCTCCTTCGATGGTCCTCTGTCGCCTGCGGAGGAGATGGCGGGGCTCCGGCGAAGTCGCCTTTGCTCCGCCCTTCATCCCTCGTGTCGCTGAAGCTCTCCGACTTGTCGGAGATATCCCAGAAGACTCGTAGTACGGCGACGAAGATCCTGGTGGTCTCAGGAGCGGCGGAGGGTGGATGGTTGGCGATGGCGATGAAGCTCCGAGTTGGCTCCGGTGAAGTTCAGTTCAATGAGAAGAGGAGTACCTGTAGGTATTAGAGAAGGAGCCGAAGCTCGTGCGTGCGCTCGTGAAGAGGTTACGGTGATCGGAGAGGCCTAAGGGTGACGGAGGGCGTCTGGAGATGGAGCTCCGGCCAAATGGCAGAGCTGGTGATCGGGGTGTTGCGAGGTGCGTCGTCGGAGGTCGTGAAAGGTATGGCGAAGATGGGAGCTTCGACGCGAAGCTCGGTGGAATGGATGGAAGGCGTGTAAGTGACCGTAGGCGGCGAATAAAATCGGAGAAAAACGAAGAAGAAAAGAATCGAAGATCTGAGATGGATAGAGGGATTCACCTGGGGATTGGACCTCTCTCTTGGGGTCCAGGTCGTCGCTCGAGGGATCGGTGATGTCCCGAGCTCGTGCAGCTACTCGGAGGAGCGGCTGCGACACGGCGGAGGCACCGTGGATCTCGCCGGAGAAGAAGCCCTTCTTCGCTCAAAGACTCGTCGAATTGCTGTCACCAACTGGTAGATCTGAGATCAGGGAAGCTCTCGGGGGTGGCGGATGCGGCTGAAGTTGGCCGATGGTGGAGTATTTATAGGTTGAAGGTGGCAGCAGTGTTCGCGACGAGGCGAGGTTCATGGAGGTAGTGGGGCTTCTATGGTGGAGGTGGTGGCGAGTGGGGTAGATGGCGAAGATGACGGATGAGTGGGGCTCATCGTGGGAGTGTTGGCGGACGTAGATGGTGGCTGACGTGCAACAGGAAATAGAAAGGGGGCGCCCCTCCCGCAAGGCAGGGAACGTGGGAGAGAGGGGCACCCGGAGGTAGGAGACGAAGTCTCCACCGTTGGATCTTGTGATCCAACGGTGGTGATCGAAGAGGAGATGGCCGGGTAGGATTAAATCGGGGCACGGTGATGATGAGCCATGATCGCGCCACGTGGCGAGCTACAGGCGAAGCGCTAGCGAGCGGCTAGGATGAGCAGTTAGGGTTGATCAAGCGGCTGAGAAGAAAAGGCGGAAAACGCGGCTAAGATGGAAAGGCAGAGGTCGATCAGAGGGTTGAGGATTTGACACGTGGCGAGCTCTGCTTAAGGCGCTTATGAACGGTGATGATGAAGGCAGGAGATGATCTGATGGCCCAGGCAAAGGGGCGTGCGTGGAACGCCTGGAGTCGTTGGATCTCAGGAGGAGATCCAACGGCTGGAAGATGAGGTGGATGAGGCAAGGGGAGCGGGCCGCGTGGCGCAACCAGAGGGCGCCACGTGGCCTGTTGTGAGTGGCTGGAAGAAAATACATGTGTAGAGAGAAGAGGGAGCCGAATTTGGAAAAACTCAAAACATGAAAGTTGTAGATCTCGATGAGATCTACAAGTTTCATGTTGACCAAAGACGGAGATGAGGTCAAATATGATACATAAATACAAAGGTACAATTATACACCTATGTAGTATACAAAGTGGCCCAAAAACCCAACTTTCTCATACGAGCTCCAAATTGGATGAAATTAGTCTCATTTTAAAGGTCTTTTAATGTGTAGTATTCTAAGAGTAAGTAGACCTAATTCGGAGTTTGTATGAGGGCTTTATGTGCATTTTAGTGTACAGGGGTTCTGAGGCTTTATTGGCTAAATTACAAGGGGGAATTTTGGCCTTCTTCCCTATATTATTAACTAAGGAGTACATATTATAGAGTAGAGGCTATTTTAGTGTGTAGATATTTTACAAGGGATTTTTGGCTTCTTATTAAATGCAAATGGACTGCTAAAATGTATGAATTATGCATGTATGCATGAATGTTATTTATGCAATATAAAGGGAAATATGCATCTATTTTCTCGGGAACAAGGCTCTATTTTTGACTTTTGAAGTAATGAATTACAGATTCATCAGGGGGATGTGCTCAAGTGCCTCCTATAGAGTCAGCTGGATAGGGAATCTATCGATCATCTGGTTGCTGAACTCTTCATGTTGAGTCTTTTTGGAATTTTCTCTTTTATTCCCCTTAGCCAAGCGGAGTTCTTCAGGGAAGGGGATGGAAGGAGCCTCCTAAGATGGAGGACTAGGAATAGGTTCCTGTGCCTGTAAAGGAATAGAATCCATACAATGATCATCATGCAACACATATGGATTTGAAGTGTATACAGAAACCTTTCCTTTATTCATTTTTTGTTCTTTTTGTTACCACAGTCCTGAGATACAAAAGGTGGCAACACAACATGTAGGAGCTCAACAAAAGTAGAAGTGGTGACCTCAGTACCACCAACGGCACCTGTCTTCACAGCATCAGCACCGCGCTCTGGCTCTGCATCAAAAATGGTGGCTTCAGCACCACCGTCTGCATCTGGTGTCTTGACGGCCTCAGCACCATCATCTGGATCTCCATCATTGGTGGCATCAGCACCACCGTCATCAACATCATCATCAGCGGCATCAGCACTGCTACTCTGCTCATCTGGCGGTCGTGGTTCCGCATGTGGTTGTCGCTCAGATGAGGCACCGTCGGCTGGCATCCTACCGCTCCTAGTAGTTACAAAATCAGCATCATACAAAGAAGACATGTCACTCAAATAATCACTAGGAGAGGTATCCTCTGTGAACTGTACCTGCTCAGACTTCCTCTTCAGATTGTTCGGATTTGGATCAATTTGAGCTGGTATGGCGGCTTTGCCCTTGATGATATCCCTCATCTCCTACCAGAACTCATCCATTTCCTGCCGGAAGGATGCTCATTGTTCAGAAAGCAAGCGGGCAAGGTCATCTAGAGCTGGGTTCTCAAAGACAGGTGACTGAGAACCGGGAGTGTTCCCCTGCTGGAAATGAGGTTGTTGCTACTGCTGGTAGTGGGGAGGCTGGGAGTATGTATGGTGAGGTTGTTGACGCTGCCTCCATTGTTGTCCCTGATAGGCGGAACGAGGACCATGCTGGTATTGCTGGTGGGCATACTGGGGCTGTTGCAGCCGCTGCTGTTGGCTAGTCTGATGGCCCTGAGCTGGAGACTACTGCTGGGATGAAGTGCCACCAGTGCCCTAACGGAATCCGGGGGGTGATCGCGACGAATCCCGGGCTGCTGTGGGTACCGGTCGTACCAAATCCCATTGACTTCCGTCAATGGTTCCTGCTCAACGGGGGGTGGAAGAACTGCCAGTGGCTGATCCGGTTGATAGACCACCATCTGAGTGTCCTGAGATGGTGGTTGCGACGGGTTATACTGTAGCTGCTGGACTGGCTCTGCCTGGATGTGATTAACCTGGCGGTATGAGGCAGAAGGCTGGTTGGAGCTGCTACTGCTGAGATCAGCCCGTGACCTGGGAGGCTGCTGAGTAGATGTATGTGCTCCTGGATGCAAAGAATCTGTGTCTTCAGGTCACTCATGTTCTTCGTTATCAGGTCCATATGGGCAAGACTCTTACTCTGCTTCTTCTCGAGGATCTCGAGGCGGTCCAACTTTTCGCTAATTATTCCCATGTCGGCTGCTGCGGATTCGGCTTGGGCTACGGCTGTCGACGAAGTGTGGGGACCAGCATCGATGCGGGCGATCCTCTGAAATGTTCCTGCTCCTTGGGGGGGGGGCTTTTGCTGTGTGTAGACTCGGCCTATGCTTCATGGAATTGTTCATTAGGGATCATCGTGAAACTGCTGATCATCGCTCGTGCTGCGTTCGTCCGGTCGAGAGGATAATACTTGTTCAAGTATGCGGTCCGCAGTTGAGCCCAAGATGTGACGTACCTCCCAAGGTGTTTCAGCCAGTAGGCTGCTTTGTCAGCTAAGGAGAATGGGAAGGCAATCATTTTGATCGTGTCCTCGTCCACTAATCTATCGTGGACGATGCTACAAATCATCTCAAACTCCTACAGATAGAGATGATGCTCCTCGGTGGCTAGCCCGTGAAACTTGGGCAGTAACTGGATGGTCTGCGAGCGAAGCTGAAAGTTCCCAACAATGGGAGGTAGATGGATCCATCGGTGAGTGAGGGTTGCGGCAGGGTTGTGCAACTGCCTCATGGTCATCGGCAGCGGCCTCTCCTGGTCAGGTCCTCCACCTCCGCCAGCGGCTTCTGGTATGTCTCCACCACCGCCCTCAAGTCTATCATCTCTGCCCTCTCGCATATGCACTAATTCTCTCATGATGTCACCCATGAACACTCCTTGGTCTCTGATTTGTCTCTGCATGGTCTCCAAGGAGGCTAGTAATGAGTTGTTGATGGCAGCTTGGTCATATAGAAATGGAGGGTGCTCCTGCTTATCTGGGTGTTCTCCTCTGTCTGCCATCTCTGGATTCTCTGAAAAGGCAAAAGAACCCATCTCAGGTGCCGTCAAATGATCTGAGCTCAGTGATGCACTAAACTCTGACACTCTTGGACTGATGGAAGGAGAAGGGTAGTCGAGGGGGAACAGGGTGGAAGTGAGCTCAGGCTCGGAGAGTGGGTCTGGACTCCCCGAGGTCATCCTAGATTAATAGGGAGGAGTGCTGGATAGCGGTGCCGCCAGAGACGGCCTAAGAGACCTCCTTCCCATCATCGTGATTATTGAGAAGAGCAAGATTGAGAAATGGAGAAGAAAAAGGGGGGGGCAAAATTGTGCACAATGGTGCAGTGTTTTTGATCTTGACCTAGATCCAACTAATCAATCAAACACAATACAAGTGGTTCACCAACTCAAAGCGTGAAGCCATGAAGGTTCGGCTTTTATCTTTGTAGTTTTTAGATTGAATTCAGGCAATTAACTTTGAACGAGTCCTTAGAGCGCTACGCCTATAGGAGAGAGAGTACTGCCAGAAAAGAATCTCGTACTTGTCCTCCTCCTGTGTAACCTATAGTCTGCGCTATTTGAGGTCCTTGTAACCCTTCCTGGATCCCTACTCAGCCAAAGAAAAGAGGGAGGAAGCCGATAGGCGAAACCGATACTTCGGATCTCACTCGCAACGGAATCACCCGTGAGCGTGCAAGATCCTACTCGGACGCAAGATGATGAGACAGACACCCCCGTGAAGGCGTGGCCTATGCTCGATACTTCGGACAAGGTCGATGCTCTACACAACAGAGAGTCATCAATGGTGACCAAGCCCTACTCGTCTACGTACGATAGTAGCGCCAATACTTCAGAAATCCATGCGATACACAAGGCAGCCACAGACTAGGTTTTGAGCTCTAATCCTTACGAAGCCGCTCTACTCATTTGGAAGGAGACCTTCCCATGCAACCTGAATACAAATGAGGGCTTTGCTCACTCCAAGCAATGAGTCCAATTAACCAATTTTATTTAGATCAAGTTTTCTTTAGTAGCCCCTTTTTTAATTTTTTTGGTGTTATCACTTGTTTTGAGTAGATTCAATACAAGCACCTAACGTTTTGTATTTTTCCTTGATTCCTATTTTATCCAAAAATAGAGGAAGAGAGTCGGAAAAGCAATGCAAGGCGGGACCAAAATGGAAATCTTACCTTTGTGCCTAAATGATGAATGCAAAGATAGAAGACTTACAATGCCTCCCAGCTCTCTTCATGCGGGATGCAAAACAAGAATTTGTAAACCTATGCTATATGCCGATATGCACACGGAAATCGTCCTAAGCAGGCAATTTCTATCGTGAAGAACCACGAGTCAGTCACTGATCTTCAATCCCGGAGTCCGGTCTAGGCTCACCCCTCCTCCTCTTGACACATCGAGTTCAGGAGCAGCGCTTGGCAGGGTGGGCTCGCGGCACGAAGGTTCGAAGATGATGAGGCGACTATTTAAAGTTTTAAACTAAGTGCAAAGCGCACTATAGGTACATGCAAGATATTAAGGTGTTTGGACCTAATTTACTTGATCAAGCAAGCCTAAAAACTAAGGTCTCATTCCACAAAAGTAAAGAAAAATAAACCAAAACCGGAAAATGACAAGCGGGAAAATCGATGAAAACCGCGGTGAACCCCAAGTGTACAAACTCTTGGAAATTGGGCCCGAGTGTCCAAGTCCAAATATACCTGTATTATTACAAATTAATAATGTCTCTCTCTCTCTCACAAAATAAATCACTAACTAACTCTCTCTCTCTCAAATCCTCCTGCTCTCTCCTGTCGGCTAGGGTAGAATAGCCGACTTCGCATCCCAAGGATGCTCAGGATCCCCTAGGCGGTCCTCCTCGGTCGATGGTCCCTCGCAAGAAGACAAGAAAGAAATTGGTCAGATAGCTCAACAAAGTATATCAAAAATGGAGAGATCAAATAAAGCAATAATGTAAGCAATCACAATCACTAAAAATATGATCTATACGCTGTTGCGACCCGGCAATGGCACCATTTGATAATTTGGATTTGGCGAGGGTCTAAAGTGGTCCACACAAGGCGGGACCACAGTGTCGCTGAGCGACCGCTCACGAAACCTCAATTAATCAACTATTAACCCACAACAATCAAATAAGACAATCAAAGTGAATGTGCGGAGTTAAAATTTACTATAACTCTACAAATATGTGTATAGTGTAAGTATGTGTAGAGTGTCGAACTCAGGGAGCAAAAAGAGAGTGATAAAGTATTTATATAAAATTAAGTAAAAATACTCAAAAATCGGGAAATAAAATATTTTTGGACTTTTTATTTTTCTAATGTTTTTGTGATTTTTCTAGATTTTTCTGAATTTTTTTGGTATTTTTAAAGTAAAAAATACTGAAAATAGTGACAAAAATTGCTGGCCGAAATTAAAATGAAGATTAAAAATAGCAAACAGTATCCAAAATTCCTCAAATTAATTTTGATTGAAAGATAATAAATCAGAGAAGATACATAAACTGAAATTGCATTTTTGCAATTTTTGTAGAGTTTTTAAGATTTTTATGAAGATTTTAGAGTTTTCTAATTTTTAAGGTTTTTGTTTTGAAATTTTTAATGATTTTTGGATTGAAGATAACAGATACTGAAATACACGAAATTTATTTTTTGGAATTTTTCAAAAAGTTTTACTAATTTTTATGGATTTTCGAATGCAAACAGTGCTGAAAATGCATATTTTTTATTTTTAATAACTATTAAAATGCAATAAAGATGCAAATAAAAATATAGCGTGATAATATGATGCAACAGGAATGTATGATAATTTTTTAGTGATTTTTTGATTTAAAATGATGCGTGAAATAAATAGAGACAGCATACAAAAACACAAGGCCTGGCATGGGTATAAGTGTAAATAAAGCACAGTCCAAGGGCCTACATGCAAATTTCACGCAAAATATATAACAGATAAATTACTTTCCATGGCCAATTACAAATATTCAAAGGCGCAAGGGAACACCTGCAAAATAGCCACCCCAGCGCGTGACTGGCATGCGCCTGGGAAGGACCTGAATGCAATATTTAAAAAATGCAGAGGCTTACATGTAATTTACCCAAAAATATTACATATAATATCAAAGTTCTTGGATTAGAATGAAATAAACAAACCCGCAGGGGGTTCTATGCAAAATACCCAGCCACCTCACGCGTACGGGCACGTGAGGTGACGTGGATAGGACCTAAGTGCAAATAACTAAAGTACGGGGGCTTGAATGCAAATATTACAAAAATATTTAAACTACCACTAAAAGTTTATGGACTAAATAGAAAATACAGAAATGCACGGGGTAAAGGTGCAAAATACCCCCGCCTAAAGCCTCGTGCGCGATCCGACGGCTGATGTATGTCCACTTGCCACGTGTTGAAGCCGGACGGTCGATGACGCTTCGACCTCGACGGCGGCGATTAGATCCTTGGCTTGATCTGACGGTGGCTGTGCTGGGGGATCTAATGGTCAAGATCCACCTGGAGCTCGGGCCTCAATCCAACGGCTCTGAAGGTCAGAGCAAGAACAAAGGAGGAGTGCCGGCGAGGCGACTTTCTCCGAGCTCTAGCTCCATCCTCTGGTGATCTTTTGGGCTTCAAAAGGGGCTGGAGACTCCTGGTGGTCGACGCTATCTCCTGGGGGCTCCAAAAAGCCTCGGCGACGGCCGAGGGTCGCTGAAGGGGTCGGCGGAGCTCTAGGGCTTCGTGAAAGCTCCGGCGATCTTCAAAACGAGCCCCAGGCTTGAGTCAAGGCACGTTGACCTGCAAAAACAAGTGAGAGGGTCCAGGGCAAACTGCCTGGACCCTGCGGAGTGGAAGTGGTGGCGTGAAGCGGCGAGGAGGAGACTCGGTCGGAGGTGCACTCCGGCGAGGTGGTCGATTGAGTGATTGAATGGGTGAAACACGAAGGTTTTCGAGGGGTATTAATCCTAATGCTACGGCCAATAGAGTGCGAGGAAAATAAATGGAAAATAGAGCTGCCTCGATGGCCGGAGCCAGAGGGAGAGGGTACCTCAACGTCGACGAAAGGCGGAGGTGGTGGAGCCACCTTAGTGCTCGCTCGACCCGCCTGAAGGTCTCCAAGGGAAGCTGCCACCTTCCTTGGTTATTAGGCACGAAGAGGGGAGCGGAGCTCGTGGAAGAGAGGTATTAAAAATGGGCTCGAAAGTTAGAGGTCCATTATGTAGGGTTTGACGATTTGGTTCAGATGCTTCAAAGATCGAGATGCAGCAGCTATCGCGTTGATCCACTGATCGAGATATCATCTGGGCGTGCAAGAACAATCATCGAGGATAAAAAGTCATGAAGGGTCCATCACGAGAAGATGCAAGGAAAAGCCTCGAAAAAATCGTGAAATCAAGGTCAAACGAGGCCTTGACAGATGCACATGGGGAGAGACGACCAGTTGACCGAGGTCAACTAGGGCTGGCGCCTGGTTAGTCCACGTTGACCAACCAGGAAAATCACCGAGAAATGCTTTGTAAATTCGATAAAAAAATAGAAAATGATTTTATTAATTTTTGGTTATAAAATAAAAAATATTCATTATTTTATAAGGTATTTTAATCTGATTTTTAATTTTTTTTATGAGGTTTAAATTTACAAGTTACCATTTTAGGTCCATATAGGTATATATATCTATGTATTTGAATATTTTATTTTATTTTGTGAATTTAATTTTATTTATTTTGTGTATTATTTTATGAATTTGTAGAGTATTTTTATACACTTAAATATATTTTTATTTCATTTTTCTGATGTGTTTTATACACTTAATAACATAAAAGTATTAATTTTGTAGGTATATATATGTATTATACCTATGTACATTATACACAAGTATTTTATTTTGTTTTCTTTTGTGTTTTTATTCTGATTTTAATATACATATAAATTATAAATTATAAAAATATAAAGGTTTAACAATAATGAATAAATAATAAAATGAATATTTTAATCTGTACAAGTATGCAATAGGGGTCCAAAACTCAACTTTGAAACCGTAGCTCCGCCAAATGCAAGACCACCGCCATTAAATAGCTCATTTTAAACTATATACAATTAAAGGTGAGTTTGATGCATTTAGAGTTTTTATTTGTGAGATACAGGTATGGGAAGTTGGGATTCTGGATTATTCAGACCATAACTTTTTATCTGTACATTATTTTTGAATGAAATCAATTTTTTATTTTTATTTATTTAATTATGTACAACTTTCATGTTCAAAGTTTCTTTATTTGAAGTATAAAAAGTGGAACCAAAAATAGGTCCCAAAATGAATAAAGAATGGATAAAAATCAAAGGTATTTTTATTGTATTTTGGCCCTTATCTCCCCCTACTTTATTCCTTGTCGACCTAGTCATCGAGATGCCTAGATCTCAGGGTTTTGGGTCATAAAATATTTACAATATTTTATTCGTTTTCTTTTCTTTTATTTATTATATAATTTTGGCTTTAAATACAATATTTTATACACTATTTACATGCACATGCATGAATGCTAAGATGCGAGAAGTAAGGGTATTTACACGCATTTGCTAAGGTATTTTGAGGCCAAAATGATAGAATAAAGATGATGAAATGTGGCTTCATCACGTCTCTATAGGCCCTATCAAGTGGGAGGGACGGTTGAAACCGTCCCCTATGATCATCAAGGGGGACAGTTTCAACCGTCCCTTCCGCTTGAAAGGACCTGGCTATCTCAATTTTGTACCCATGAGGGTTAAACGGGACGGTTGAAACTGTCCCTTAAAGCCTTCTGTTGGCGTCACTACAGGTCCTTTTGACATCGACTCCCTGTCACCGATATCGACCCGTGGGACCTAATGGGGACGGTTGTAACCGTCCCCACAGGTCTTCTGTGGCCGTCCCAAAATGATCTTCGAGCATAGGGGACAGTTATAACTGTCCCCTATGTTCTTATAACGGGGACGATGGAAACCGTCCCCATTATGCATGGTATTAGGGACGGTTGTAACCGTCCCCATTCTTTAACGTTAAAGGGACGGTTACAACCGTCCCCAATGGTTGAATAAAAGGGATGTTCGCGGTAAGCGTCCCCTCTGATTAAATGAGACGATGGCAGAAGGGACAGTCTCGTGACCATCCCCTCTGATCAGAAGGGACGGTTATTATAGCAAAAAGGACGGTTCTCGACCGTCCCCTCAGGGTCATCTGCTTATAGTGTATGTATGTATGCATGCATGTATGTATGCATGCATGCATGTATGTATGTTTGTATGTAGGTATGTACGTAGGTATGCATGTACGTACGTATGTATGTATGTATGTATGTAGGTATGTACGCATATATGTATGTATGTATGTATGTAGGTAGGTAGGTAGGTACGTTTATGTATGTTGGCATGCATGCATGGATGGATGTATGTATGTATGTATGTATGTATGTATGTATGTATGTATGTATGTATGTATGTATGTATGTATGTATGTATGTATGTATGTATGTGTGTGTGTGTGTATGTATGTATGCACGTGTGTGTGTGTGTGTGTGCTTGTGCGTGTAGGTATGTAGGTATGTTTGTATGTAGGTATATATGTATGTATTTTGGGTAGTGATTAACCGAAAATCACCGAGCAACTAAGGTGAAGAAATATAACTAAGGTTGTTGCGACCTCAGTCGCTCGAGAAATCTCGGCTCAATCAAGAAAATAAGGATCAGACCACCAAAACAGAGTAAAAATCAAAGAAACACACTAGTGGCTCTGGCTATTGGATTAGCCTGGTATAGCGACCAGGGTCAGACTCAGGGAGCACGTGATGGCCTCGCGACCTACGAAGTAGTCAGAGAAATAAAAGCAAATAAAAGACAAATATTTTTGGTGGATTTTTAATGTTTTTATAAATTTTTTTGGATTTTTTATTAATAAAGAAAATAAGGAAATCAATAAACAAGCAACTTAGATGAATTATTTAACTACTCAAAAATCACCCAAAAATTCAAACAAAAATGTTTTTATGTTTTTTATATTTTTTTATGTTTTTGGTTAATATTTGGTGTTTTTCTGATTTTTAGAGAATTTTATAAAAATCAAACAAGGCTGAAAAATAAAGGCGCTGTCCAGTCAGACTTGGAGGGCCAAATTAAAATGCAAAATGGCCTATCAAGGTCTGAAGGTAATTTTCCTGTAAAGTAGAAAATGCAAGGAAAATTTGGGCACTGGAATTATTAATTTTTTATTTTTCTTTTAATTATTAGAATTTTTATGGGTTTTTAGGGGTTTTGTAATTTTTATAGGTTTTATAAATCTACAAATGACCAAAATTGGTCAGAAAATCAAACAAGGTAAAACAAACAATATAAAATTTTTTTGTAATTTTTAAAGGTTTTTTATTATTTTTTATGAATTTTCTATCTAGACAATAACTAAAATGCTTGTTTTTGAATTTTTAAAAATATCAAAAATAATAAAAAATGTCTCCAAAATTTAGAGAAAATTTTACCCCATGGTAGGAGCCATGTATCCAATTTTCATCAAATTTGGAGTCGATTTGCTATTTTATTAAAAATAAAAACAAGGGTAAAGTGCACAGGGACTGTACGCAATTAAGAGAAGTTCCAAGGGGTCCGGTGCAAATTTTCCAAGAACTCACGCGCAAGGTGCATGACCTGGGCACTCAGGGACCTATTTGCAAGAAAACTTAAGTCCCTGGACTAAATAGTAACACGTACTAAAAGTCCAGGGGCTCAAGTGTAAATTACCCACGAAATATAGCACATGCGTAGTTAAAACATTCACAGAGACATTTCTGCAAATAATCAAAACATAATTTCATTCATTAACACCCTGAAATATAAAGCCCATACATGCAAATAACCCACAAAAGCACGTGTCGAAGCACGTGTTCCACTACAAACAGGGGTATAAACGCAAATACAAGAAATGACAGGGTCCTCTATGCAAATGACCAAACTAAAATAAAAGTTCTAACATATTTACAGGACTAAAGCTTAACAACTAAAAAGCTAAGGGCCTAAGAAGAAATTACCCTTTATTTAAGCCAATGGTCGGATGCCTGCCACGTGGAAATCCGACGGTGGAGAAGAGGCGCGGCTAAGCAAGGGACTCCTCGGCGCTCATCCAACGGCAGGGGACGCGCCACGTGTAGATCCGACGGTCGAGATGCGCTGGGTCCTCTTCGCTGGATGGAGGGTTGAGAGGAGGCCACGTGGAGATCCAACGGTGCTGCTAGGCCTCCTCTTAACCCAGATCGGACGGTCCGGACGTAATCTGGAGCTGAAGGGCAATCGGACGGTCGGGGAGGATACTCGATGAACTGGACGCCGGCGAGGTTTGCCGGGCTCGTGCGCGTACAGGAGAGCTCCTCGGAGGCTGCTGAAGATCGGAGAAGGTTCGCCTGGGCCTCCCGCGTCTAATGGTCCCCTCCGATGACGCAGCGGAGCTCCGGAGAGCTCAGGCGACACCGGCGGAGGTCGAGCTGCTGCTCCAGATGGTTAAGCCCTCAGATGGACTCGCTTCGACCTGCAAAGCACAGTAACAAGCTCCTGGGTCGAGGGCAAAGTGCCTCGACCCGGTTAGCAGTGGTGGAGGTGAACTGTGCGGTGGGGCGAACGAGCTCCGGCGGAGCGACGGCGAGGAAGCTTGATACCCAGTTCCTGTGCGAACTGGGGTGAATGGATGGGCGAAGAAGATGCGCGGGGGAAAGGTGAAGGTGGTGGGCGATTCCGATGATCGAAACGAGGGTGAGGGTGGTCGGAATCGGAGCTAATCGGCGACGGGTTGATTTGGGCGAAAAGCAAAATTAGCTAAATAGGGAAGGAAAGAGAGCTACCTACTGGACGAAATCGACTGTGGAAGAGATGGGGAAGCTCCAGGTCCTAGCCTCGAGGGTCGTCGATGCCTGAGGCTCGAGCACCACCTCTGGGCGGCGCACGGCGGCGCAAAGACGCCGGATCAGTGGTCCGTCCACTCCCTCCTCGCTGCGACACGGCCGGAAGCGAGCTGTCACTCTCACGGTGGTTGTGGAGGTCCCAGGGTGGCGTGAAATGATCCAAAGATGCGTGAAAATGGAGGCGGAGCTCGGACTTTATACGGTAAGGGGTCCGGCAAGAACAGGTCGGACAGGGCACGGCGAAGCGCGGATCCAATGCAATCAACCGGGCGAGGATCTCGGATGCATGAGGAAGAAGTAGCGCCCGGGAATATCGGATTTGGTGATCGGGTCATGACACAGTAATTCGGTGAAATCGGGTCAGGCGTCATTGACCCATGGGAAGTGGTCCAAGGGGGGGAGTTGACCGGGGGGTCAACATCCCCCGTGGACCAATCAGATCAGGCCACATCAGAAATATTTAGAAATTCAAAATAAAATAATAAATGGACGAATTATTAAAAACTCAAAACATGAAAAATGTTTGTTTTAATTTTTTCTATTTTTTGTGATTTTTAATTATTTTTTGAAATAAAAATAAGGTATTTACACTATAGTGCTATATATAGGTATATATACAATATTGCTTTTTAATTTTTGATTTTTAATTTATTATTTTTGTACATTTTTATTCCCATTTTATATTTTATTTATTTATAGCATAAAATTAGGAATAAAAAGGCATTTTTATTTTATTTTTATTATTTATTTACAAGGGTAAAATAAATAGATATATACATCTATATACATGGTATATATACAATGTTCTTTTTGGTTTTTAATTTTATTCTTTTTATTTGATTTTTGTTTTTACAGTTTTTATTTTATTTATTTACAACATGAAATAAGGAGTATATACAATTTTTTAGGGATTTTAATTTATTTATTTACAAGGCTAAATAAATATAGGTGTGGTCTTATGTACATGGTGAATATGTACAAGTAAGGGTTATTTTCATTTTCTTTTTAATTTTTATATTTTTATTTTGATTTTGTGTTTACAAATATTTACAAATATATACAAGCCCATTCTATTTTCTTTTTAGAGGAAAATATTATTATTCTATTTACAGGTATATTTACACACATGAGCTCCCTATCTCTCTCTACTTTGGCTTTTATGCGGTCAGGCCCATGCTGAGCCCTCCCTTGGGATTAGGTTGCTCAATATTTATTCTAAATATTTCCCTCTTTTTCTTTTAATTCTTTATTCTTTTATTTTTGCACAAAAACATGCTAATTATTAGTTTTTACACAATGCATGCATTTTGGTAATTATTTGTATTTACAAGCATATACATGTATTTGCGAAGGTTTTTGTAGTTAAAATATAAGAATAAAGAGTGATGAATGAGTATTCATCAGGTAGGCATGTCTGTAATTATGCGCGTATTATGTATTTATACATACATATAAAAATGTATATTATATACAGGGGATCCTTCAATGAGGTGTGGTCCTTATTAGTTTTATGTTGTTTGATTTCAAAATATTTTTGTTAGTATTTATGCTACTTTTGTTAATATTTAAGTATCTTTTCAACCAATGGTGGGGCAAATTCTTGCTTTGTGGAATGAAAGCATCCTTGTAAAATTGAGGGTGGATCGTCTATTGTAGACGACCCCTGCTACGTCGGATGCGGAATGGATGCCCCCTGATAGGGGGGCGGGGATAGAGAGCCCCCAATTAGAGGCGTCCATTTCCCATCCGACGGATCCCCTGCACTACAGCAGGGGTCCTCTACAACAGGCGATCCATTCTATGTAAAATTAGTATTCTTTTCGTAAACTATTGCCTCCCTCCAAGAGCCACTGGCTGCTGTATAGATGAAGGAGAAGATCTGACCTTCACGAGCCACTTGTGGGAGAGAATTTGGATGCGATTTTAGAATAGGCATTTGATTTGATTTTGAATAGGCAAATGGAAACGAGAGAATGCACTCTTTATTTAGATAATGTGTCATGATAAAAACAGATAGGCAATCTCATTAATCAAAGTGGATAATAATTCAACCCGAAACTTTCCTAGATTGAGAGAAGGATGAAAGTACTATCATTTGATGTTGAAATCATAGGGGCGGTTTTAAAAAATGAGGTTTAGAACATGATCTCTACTCGAGGTCATACATGGGAAACGTGGTTCTAAATGGTCTTTATGACAAACTTTTCCAAGTGATTATATATATATATATATATGGTCTTCATTGGACGCGTGATATTTTTTAGCATAAGAAGACAGATTATAAAATGATGGTTGCTTAAAATTACATTCAAAACTTATTTGTACCAGTGAAATATTTGTGGTTTTGATGTTGATTATGAGTTAGGTTAATTTATAGGCCTGCAATACTTATATAATCATTTTACATTCTTGTTTATTTTCAGTTGTTTATTATGCATAATTTCATATATTTTCTACAGAAGTCTATAAGTGTTTTATAAGCAAAGAAACTAAAACTAAATAAATCAAATATAAAAAAGTAAAAAAGTTCTAAGCCTTCTTCCCGTATGAGTAGGGTCGGCTACATGGATTCTTGCTCAAATCCATGTTGAAAGATTCGATTATTTTTTACGATGGATGTTGACTGCCTAACGCAACCCCTGCAAGAGACGGATGAATAAATCAAATATATAGATCAATAATCTTATAGTTAGTTGATCTGTGAAGATATGTGATTTTTGGTACATAATTTTAAATAAGTGAATATAACTAATAATCCTATAATTTTTGGTACATAATTTTTTTGTACATAATTTTAAATATGTGAAAAATTCACAAGAATACCTACCAAGAATGGGATGTGAAGTTTAGACAGCACACCAGAAGGCAAAAGGGGACCCAGAAAAAAGTCCAAGCACCCATTCAAGGTGAGCATTGAAAGACAAGAGGAGGTGGTGGTGGACTGTTGTAATGGCAGCGGACCTCCACTGCTGATCAAAGCCAGCACTGACATGTGGTCTTGTCAACAAATGTAAAGGCTTTCCACTTGTTTGGCACCATTTCCCTTCACATAAACAGGGTCTCTATCTGGCTAAACCAAGGTCAGCATCCCATGCCCCTTTGATATATCCTATCAAGTGAGTTCTTGCCAGTTCAAACATCTTAACAAGCATCAGGCAGGATAAGTTCATGGTTACTCACTTCCTCTTGGAGCTTACAAAAGAACCTCTGATAATCTTCGTTCAGCAAGGATTAAGTATGTTTTAATGATAATAAAATGTTACAGGATCGATAACAACTGCCTCTAATTGTACCATGTCCAAGAAGCAAGACTACTGGTAGATTTTTTTTCAGTTGAAGAGTCTGAGATAGTTACTAGACATTAGTAGCCATCCACATACTATTAAGTGCAGCATGATTCAAGATTGCAAAAGCATGAATGAAAATCAGGGGATTCAACAATTGCAAGCTTGTGACGGAGATAGGACCGAGGCGATTATAATAGTCGATCGAGCAGCATGGACTTAGGACTGCGAATAATATTATAGTCTTTCAGCAGTTTATATTGATCAGTGATTTTAAGGTGACCAGCATTGAACTAGGATGGTTACTGCCTTGATACCATGTGAAAAACATATTAGAAAATTTGGCATTGATGCATATCTAGCCTATATCAGTTGAGCACCTTCTTATCATGCAGCAGAAAGAGAGAGTAGGGGAACAGCAATCAAATTCAGATTGTAATAAAAATATATTGATTCTCTATCAAGGATTTATCTTGAAAGGGAGAGCACAAACAAAAGTAAGAAACAGAGGTGCCTCTAGTCAAATACTCGTCGTTGCCCTCATCCCAAAAGTTAATCAGACATGCATCTCTGAATGCTGCTCAACCAGAACGGCCACCTCGCAGAAATAAAATAAAATAAAATACTCCCAAGTTGTTCATAAAGTAAAGACCACCCATCTGCCTTCTTAGATTCTTCTGGTCGGTTGGCCACTTCCATCAAATCCTATTTGGTTAGATCCAGTTAGAAAATACCACCATATCTGGAAGCTATTTGATCCAACCAAATGGAGGGTACCAAAGTATCTTGCACTTGCTAATCTGCTTAAAAGTAGACCACGAACTATATCCTTTGACCATTCATTGTAGAGAGGGGGGGAGTAGACCACAAACACAAGAAGCAAATTTAAACTCCAATACCAAAGTTGGACTTCACAGTATGGAATTTCAATAAGCACTCCTTAAGGTATTGATTCTGTCTTCAGAAGCAGGATTCCAGTTTGTGACTGCACAGTCAATTTTGACCAGCGTCAAAACATTCTCATTATAATCGACCTTTCTACTTTTTCTAGTCGACAGTAACTTGCTAAAGAGTTCGTTCGAGTCATTTTCGATTTTGTTTTGGAACCGAATTCGTGACAAAGATTCCATCAGCAAACTTCAGCAAGAGCCCTTACACAAGCCGCCTTGTCAAGTTAAACTCTAGATCAAGTTGAACTCTAGCGTCATCAAAAGTAAGATCTGGATTCTCGATTAATTTTCATGTGTTCTTGAAACAAATTGTCGTGAACAAAACTGGCCATTTTTGTACTACTACAGTAGAGAATCTGAAGGAGAAAAATCCAGACTGATGCATTCATTCAGGCTTAGAAGTACCATTCATGGTCACCAGCATTCAAGCGATGTCCTCACATGCCCATTAAAGCCGTGTTCCACACTGGACTTTAGCAGGTTAATTATGAGTTTAAGTTCAGCAATCTCGGAAATCGAGATAGAGCATTGATCATGGGTGTGATTTGGTCTGTTACGAGCAAGAGACTCGCTTCAGCATCTGTGCACTTGTATCATAGCAAACAATCTGAAAAAAAGAACACTACAGAAGTAATATTCTTTCTTGAGACGGTGCAAATTGTAGGATTCATCGCAAAGTGGTACAATTGAATGGTAAACTGCTTCGTTTACACGGTACAATCCGAGCAAACGAATCCAAAATTAAGGCTCGTGAATTTACGTAGAAATTTAAGTATAAGCTTTATCATATCATATTATCTAAGTAGCAACTAGTTGGAAACTTGAGTGAACTCCAAGATCACTTATTCAAGCTTTTGATGAGTTCATCTCAAAGTTGATTCGCAAAATCATATGCCAAATCCAACTACCATCATGTTGACAAACAATTTGCACAACAGAACTCATAGAGAAAACTTTGGTAATATATTGAGATCTCGCTCATCGAATACATGATAAGGGAAGAGATTTACACAGCTCTTGGAGGACTTCCGATAAAATCGAAGATGCACAAAATGGGCAAAAAAACCTTCTTTGAGAACAAAAAATCGCCCCCTAAATCCTCATATATAGGACATAAACCTTATTCGAAACCGATACCTCCTCGTATCATGGCAGTCGCACTAGGCAGAGGTTGGTTCTCATTACGTCCAACATCTACAGCTGGATGCTCCTCTCCATCTCCAGGAGGAACCAACGTAGGAGAGGGAGTTACAAGCGACAAGCAGTGCGCATACAAGCATTCCCTGAACTCCCTCCCGCAACCAATTCACAGTCAATGCAATCCGATCTTTCATTGGATCGTTCTCGTGAGCTTGCACTTGGAAATGAAATGTGTTGCGGAGTAATTAAGACTGCAAAGCTTCAACAGCTCCGCAGCTCTCTGCTTCAGCACCTGATTGCAGCCACTCTGCAGCACAAGCAAAAGCTTGGCGGCCAATCCTGCCTCCACCGCGGCAGGCGCACACTCCTCCGGCGACATCCTACACATCTCCCCTAGCACATTCAACGCACAATGCGTGCACGTCTCCGAAACCCTCATCAGCAGCCTCACAACGGCGGGTATGGCCTGCGGGCAATCCTTTAATGCACCCCTCCCCTCAGCCACCGACGACAGCGCATCAAGAATGCACAATGCCGACTCTGTACACTCCGGGGTCAAACCAGGCAGCATCTCTACGATCTGCGGTACCGCCCCGACACTCACAACGAGTCCCCGCACCTGCCTATGTCCGCAGATTAGCTTCATAAGCCTCAATCCAGCGGAAACTCCATTTGGGTGCTTCCGATCTCGCACCAATCTCATCAACCCCACCAAAAGACTCAAACTTGAGACCATCTCAGGCCTGAACCCCCTCTCCTCCATCAACATCTCGATCAGCCTAACACAATTAAGCTTCGTCTCACCGTTTCCTTCGTTCAGCATATCGATCACAAGCGACATCCTCGCCGGTTGCATCAAGTTACTCTTTGCATCGGAGTCAAGGCTTAGATTCACAAGAATGCCGACCACCTCGGATCCAACTGCGTGAGATGTGAAAGGACCCAACAAAGAACAGAGAAAAGCAACGCCGCCCAACTCGACCACGGCCTTCCTGGCAGACGCATGAACGCTGGCGAGCTGCTGGAGTTCCTTGAGAAGCTGTACCCTCGCTTGACCCTTGACCTTCCTGAGGCTCTCAAGAAGCTCACCGGCGCAGCCATGCACGTCCTCGGATTTCTTCTTCATCAGGAGGTATCTCTGGCAGAACCACGTGTAGATCAACTGGTGGAGCGTCCTGTTGGGGGTGACGGCCTCGTCCCAGAGCTCCTGCATGGTAGTGGGGCAGGTGAGGTGCCCCATGGAGAACCATTTGAGTATGTTAGATCGCTCATACGTCTGGCCGGTACAAAGGGTCACCGGATCCAACATGGGTTGCAACGAGATCGGGCATATGAAGACTGTGGGCACATCGTCCGCGGCGTCAAGCTCATCAACCATCTTCTTGAGATCAAGCTTCTCGGCGGTGCTGAGGCCTCCAACGCTAGCGACACCTCCGCCCAAGATGCCGTCCTTGACGGCGGTCTCCAGATCCATGACCTGGGCGCCGCAGTCCTGCCTCGAGGAAGGATGGTGGTGGGTGTACTGTGGCATGGCTTCCGGTATGGCGAAGGTTGGATCTTTGGTGGTTTGGGGAAATGGGTAATGAAGGAAGGAAACTAACTAGAGGAATGGGGGGGTACTGCCACCCATGACACCCATCTGCTACTGTAGGTTCTGGTCTTTTTAGATGGTGGTCGTAGTGGAGTTGGGTTCTTCCTGTGCCAGTCAAAGCTTGGAAAGCCACTCCATCATGATATAATCTCCGGTGCCACTAATTCCAACTCCAAAAGTGGAGGGGCGGGGGGGGGGGGGGGGGGAGGGGAGAGAATGGGTCAAGAAGAAAAGGAGAGACGATGATTTTTAGTTGTGTGGGGATGAAAGCGGGAGAAGGGAGATCTATGTTCTATATTGGACGAAATCTTGGCAGAGATGGCGCGGTCTACGGGGCGTGAATTCTGAGCTCTTGTTCGTCTCTGTTTCTTTTTCGCAGTTTTGGGGAAGGGGGAGAATAGGAGCTTTGTGCGTGTGGGTTGGTGTCACCGGCTCTACCCGGTGTTTTCCTTTTTTTTCTTACTTTTCCCCTCCCCTCTGCTGGTCTTCTTTCTGGGGAGAGGTGTGCACGTGCAGTCACGTCACTTTGAACAGAAGCCACTCGTTTGAAATATTAGCCATCGGAAAGTATATTTTTTCGAATAGCTGATACTTCCGTCAGATTGCAGCAATTTTCACAAAAAAAATTTAACGATTGCAATCAAACCAAGCTATGGAAATCCATCCGTGATAAGACAATCATTCTTGTTTGAAAACTCAGTAAGGTTAGAGGGTAATGGAACAATCAATATATGATGGATCAGTGGTTGTCTGACTATTCTAAATAGTTAGATCCTAAGCGTACTACAGTCTCTATTCACAACACGATATGCGACCTTCTGTATCTTAATGGACATTGGAATTAAGACTTAATTTAGACTTGGATATGCGACCTTTTGTATTTCAAGAAAACTGAATTTTTCTGGCCTTCATGTGATGGACAGAAGGTCCGCAAAGGGTTATTTCCTACTGATATTAGTAGGCCCATACTAGGGGTGAAACTGCTTGGAGGTGCAGTGAACATGGACAAAGGATTTATTGAAGACTTGGCTATGAGGAGAGCCACCAAAGCTGTTGAATTAATGCAATTACTCCTCCAGTTGGATGACCCAAAGAGTGAACTTCTTTTACTACGATCTTGTATGGGTTCAGCCAAGCTCATGCTTGACTTAAGGACATGTCAACCCACATGCATGGAGCAAGTTGCTGTTTTTTTTTTTGACAGAGGACTACATGGAGCTATTGAGGACATTGTGGTTTGTGGAGGTCCTTTCTTTGGCGACCTTCCATGACTGCTGACGTCCCTACCAATCAAGCTCGGTGGCTTAGGCCTGCACTCCGCTATTGAGGCTTCTTCATATGCTTTTGTAGCCCCTAGATCTCAATCTTGGGTGCTTCAAGATCACATTTTACGAGACAGTGGGGTATTTGATATTGATTCTGATTTTTTAGATGCCTTGGAGGGTCTACGTCTCAAAATCCCATCTTTAGATCTTACATGTTTTGCTAACAATGCTACCGTCCCCCCTAAAGCCCAGAATGCTTTGGTGAGTTCCCTTTTTAGCAAAATTATCAAAGAAATTGAGGTTGAATTTGACATGACAGCTAGACAAAAGGTAATTTTTCGATGCTTGCAATCTGACCATGCTCAAGATTTTCTTCTAGTTATTCCTATTGATGGTCTCGGAATGCATATGTCAGCTATTGAGTATCATACTATTCTCAGATATCGCCTTATGATTCATCTATTCCCAGCAGATGAGGCATGTCCAGTATGCCACAAATCTTGCATAGACTCCTTTGGGGAACATGTCATTCATTGTCGTGAACTCCCAGGTTTTAAATACATACATGATCTTGTCAGAGGTGTCCTCTATGATGTTCTCAAGAAGGCTGGGGTTGCGTCAAAGAAAGAAGCACCTGTGAATTTTTTGTCTGATCCACACGAGGGGAGATCTACACTCAGACCAGCAGATATTTTAATTTTTTGTTGGGCTGGAGGAAAACATGCATGTGTTGATTTAACTGGAGTGTCTTCATTGGTTGGTATGATAAAAAGTGAGTTTACTGCGGGATATGTTGTACAGAAAGCTGCCTCAGCCAAAGTTGCTAAACATGAGAAGGCTTGTATTGACAATCAACATGTCTTCATCCTTTTCGGGTTTGATACTTTTGGGTTCTTGGCGTCTGAAGCTATAGAGCTCATTAAGAGGATCCAGAAAATTATGCATAGCAATGTTATCGTTCTCAGGTCTATGGATGTTGTGTTCCGAAGAAATGGATTTGCCATCCAAAAGGGATTGACGACACAGCTTGTTGCCCATCTCCCAACAGTTCCTTTGTAATATGTCCTGATTTAGTATATCCATATTATTCGAGTAAAAATATTAACAGATAAATAAGCTCAACTTCAACCAAAATGAGAAATAACATTTGGATAAGGAAGATGCACCCCTCTGAACAATTTTATGCGAAGTCTGCATACCATCAATTAATCAAGAGAAAAGGTAATGCATATTAGATTATATTATGAATATTTAGAATTAAAAGGAATCCTCCCTCTCACTCCAATAAAACTTTTCATGTGGAAGCTGCTATCAAAGTGTCTTGCTAGAATTCACGGCATAGACGATATGTGCACTATGTTTAACCGAGGTGGAAAATGAGAACCATCGATTTGACACATGACCCTATGCAAGAGCAACCCTACAAGGTCAAGCCCTTGGAAGATACGGTGGTCACTTCTATGAACTTCCTAAAAGACTCCAGAGAATCAAACAAGTTTGTTATGACACACTGTTTTGTACTAGGATCTGATTGGGACATTGCATTTCGGAGCATAGCAATTCGAGGTCAGACCACATAATTGCGATCAATAAAATTTCACGCTTTCCTAATCAGTACTAAAGAATCTAATATTGGTCTCTTGGCCCTAGTGGTCAATACGCCCTCCACGCTAAATACATATAGACGCGATAAAAAGAGATCATAATCTCGGTTGGTGTTGCCTTTAAGAACTCTGCATTACAACTCAAAAGGAGAGCTTATCACTGCCAAATGTACTGTGTCTAAGGCTACATCGATCCCTGAAGCATATGTTCGTGCCTTAAAATTGGGAATCAAGGTTGCCATTTAAATTACAAATTATTTCGTAGGTTGTCTGATCAGATAGCAAGAACGCAATAGACATAGTCACTGGCCGATAAAGTCCTCAATGGAGAATAAAGAGACCTATTCAGAGCATTTCGGTAGACCTGCACTTGACTTTACTAACGTAAATTCTCCATATTAAAAGAGATAAGATTGATCATGTCATGTCATGCTTGCAAAAAGTTGTATTTATAACTCCATCCATAATAAAGATATGCACAAAACATTCCAGAAGTCATATACGCAATATTCGTTATATGAGATATGGAAATGGTAAAAAAACTCAAACCCATCCAAAGTTCAAGATATGAGAATTTTCATCTACGCCCATGCAACTCCACCTATTTCCAAGAAGCGCCCCGGTCGGGGGTAGACTCGGAAAAGACAAAAAAGGAGCAGATTGCCCCACACGGGCAGCACACTTATCTTGGAAAAACAAAAAAATAGATGCCTTCCCATTCAATTTTCACCAGTTAAAAAATAAAGTTGACACGTAAGCATTTGACCGGTCAGGGGCGCCTTTGCCTCCTACGAGCTCGTTGTTGGCTTTGACGGTAGTTCCCTCTTTCCTGGTCGCTGGAGCTTATCCGGTCACCGCCTCGGCTGCCACGCTGGCCCTGCACAAATGTGGCTCTTCGGAATCGGTCCCCTATTTTATTTTATTTCGAAAATAGGCCCTCCAGAGCTTGTTTCCTAGACAAATATTTCACATGGTACAACTTTTTTTACCTTTATCATTGATTATCCATAAATTATATCCCACGAAGTGTATTATATTTTGAATGTTTGACTATGCCATCAATGCAGCTGATGTCAGGATCAATGTTGAATTGGCATAGAGATTAGTCTAGTTGAAAGGAAAAGGTGTTATTATATATTTTACATGGTTATCTATCCAACATGGATCAATAAATTCTGAGCAATCCATGTGGCTCGTGTTGATTTCCTTTTTATGTGTCCATGGAAGAATGATGATCGGCCGATGAAGGAATAGTTGGGTAGACAATTGGATGAGAGTTACTAATTAGTTGAGGTAGAGACGAAAATGGCTATGTTATGATAAATGGAAGTAATTCAATCACGTATGGATATGGATGCATTTAGATCATTTTGAATATATTGTTATAATCGATTATTTTTTTTAAACTATCACAAACTACAAAATAGCAAAGAAGGAAGTAAAGAAGGTTCTAAGCGAGGCTAAGTCGAAAGCTTATGAAGTTTTATATAAAAATCTCGACTCTGAGGGTCAGAAGGATATATTCAGGTTGGCCAAAGCAAGAGAAAGAAAGACCAAAGACCTTTCTCAAGTGAGATGCATTAAGGACGAGGAAGGCCACGTGCTTGTTACTCAGAAGGATATAGAGACTAGATGAGAGCAATACTTCCATAAACTTTTCATTGGGGAAGGAAATAGAGAGATCACTTAGGGTGATCTAGCCAGTAGTGAAAGTTACTTGAATCGTACAAGCTATAGACGGATACAAAGAAAGGAAGTAGAGGAGGCTTTGAATGTTATGAGACCTGGGAAAGGTGTAGGACCATATGACACCCTGTAGAAGTATGGAAAGTTTTAGGTGAGCGCAGTTTGACTTGGCTTACTAATCTATTCAATGTTATTTGGCGAAGCAAGAAAACGCCCGAAGATTGGAGGAGGAGTATCGTGGTGCCTCTTTATAAGAATAAAGGAGACATTCAAAATTGTTCAAATTATAGAGGTATCAAGCGGATGAGTCACACTATGAAAATTTGGGAGCGTGTGATCGAGAGAAGGTTGAGGTAAGTTTCCAACGTCAAAGAATACCAATTCGGATTCATGCCAGGTCGCTCAACTATTGAAGCCATCCATTTGCTGAGGAGAACAATGGGGATTTATAGAGCTAAAAGGAAGAACCTCCATATGATCTTTATTGATTTGGAGAAGGCTTATGATTATGTCCCACGAGAGATATTGTGGAGAGTTTTAGAGAAGAGACAAATGCATGTCCTATACATTAACCTCATAAAGGACATGTATGATGGGGCTTTATCTTGTGTAAGGATCCCGTCTGGGAAGACTGGTTATTTTAACATCAACAATGGTTTACATCAAGGTTCAGCTTTGAGTCCATTTCTTTTTACTTTGATTATGGACGAGTTGACAAGTCACATTCAGGATGAGTTACCTTGGTGTATGTTATTTGCTGATGATATGGTATTGATTGACGAGACTAGAGATGGAGTAAATGAGAAGCTTGAGGTCTGGAGACATTAGTTGGAGAGTAAAGTATTTCGTATCTGTAGGGCTAAGACAGAATATATGGAGTGCACCTTTGATGGAAGCAATAGTGAAGGACTTGAGGTAAAGATTGGTGATGATAACATTCAGAAGAGAGATTCTTTTAGATATCTGGGATCTATTTTATAACATGATGGGGAAATTTGATGGAGATGTTACTAATAGAATAAATGCAGGTTAGTTAAAGTGGAGAGGAGCCTCTGCTGTTCTCTGTGATAAGAAAATTCCTTTAAAAATTAAAGGAAAGTTTTACAAAGCAGTCGTGAGACCTGCTATGCTCTATGGATCTGAATGTTGGCTTGTGAACCATAGACATGTGCAGAGAATGTGTGTAGTAGAAATGAAAATGCTAAGGTGGATGTGCGGACACACACACACACACACACACACACGTAAAGATCGGATTCGGAATGATGAAATCAGAAAGAAAGTTGATGTGCTCCTGATGAATCCATGATTCATTAACTTTTCTGTCGCATTTTGTCTTAAAACCCTTAACAAATACATGTAAAAACTCACTAATTCTCATACTTTAACAAAACCCCATTCATGTGTAAATATTCACTTTTAACCACTAAATTCATGTAAATAAATAAAGAACCAGAAAAAGAAAGATAAAGGCATATGGAATATATGTATATATATGTAATATGACTTAAACTATAAATATAACTGTAAGATATATTTATAGCCTAACCCCCGAGACCAAGTCAGCATGGATTGGTCGACACACCAATAAGTAGGGGGAGATAAGGAAAGAAAACCCAATAAAAATAATTTATCACATGAATACACACTCTTCACTATTTATAAAATAAATCCAAAATTTCAAAGAATTTTAATTATTTCATCTTAATTTATTCTTCACCAAATCTTTCTCCTAATTATTCATAAAAATGTAAATAAAAATATAAAAATAAGTTAAAAATATTACCCTATAAATATACCAAGAAATCCAGCTTACAAATTGTCAAAATCTCAACTTCCGAACATCATAACTTCCTCATACGAACTCCAATTTCACTCTACTCACCTTTAAAGTTCATAAAATAATATTATCTAATTAATAAAGGCGATTTCAATGAATTCGGAGTCCGTTTGCAAAAAGTCGGTTTTGGGACCAAAAGACAAAGGGGTTTCTGGGCTATTTATTTTATGTAACACACCTTATTTATTATTTTCTTAATTTTATAATTTTTAAATTATTTCATGATCCTCTAGTTTCATCATAAATTATTTCATAATTTTTGGAGACTATTTATTATTTTTATAAAATCAAAGACCTCAAAATATAGGTATAATTGACCTATATAGACACTTACTCTATTTATTAAAATATGTAAATTAATTCATAAAAATCTACAAAAATTCGTAGAAGTCTTATTTAATACCCTAATAATTAAGAAAATATAAAATTAATTTTTACTTAATTATTTATTAAATTAAAAATTCAAAACCTATTTATAAATACATATTTATTAATAAAATATTTATATTTTAAATAATAGTTATTATTTATTAAAAGTAATTATACTATAATTTAGAAAATAAAATTATTTAACTTTCTTGTATTTATACCTACTTTAAATAATGTAATTATCTATTTTCTATCTAATTTATAAGCATTTATCAAGTCTGGACGAACCAGGTGCTGACACGTGTCAGCACCTGGAGCTTCTTCTTCAAGAACCTGTTGCACCTAACTTCTGCTCGACCAGCCAACTTTGGCCATTTTTCCCGCTCAACCTCTAACCCCTCCGACCATCTTAAACCCTTAGATCTACCCTCCTAACTACCTTCTACCTCGCCAGCCCTTGATCTTGGCGTGGAGCCCAAGTATCTTCCCTATATAAGCCACCCAAGTCGCCATTAATAAACCAACTTTTCCAGCCTCCAAGCTTTCCAGCTCCAGTGGCCCGAACCCCCATCTTCTTCGCCTCGCCCAGCTTGCTCAGGAGGTGACAGCTCCGCTCGAAGGCGTTCGCGAGGAGGAGGGTACATCGGAGAAGAGTTCCAAGGCGTTCTTCAGCCTTGCATCGCCGCCATCGCAGCGTGAAGCTCCGACGAAGATCGTCCGTCGAGCATCATTTTTCCAGGTAATACACCTGGAACTCACAGACTTATTCATCCATTTTCACAATTTCGTTTCTCGATAGCCGTGCCACGATTAGCGTGGCTAATCACATCTTTAGATAGCCTAATTACCTAGCTTTCACGCAAGATCAAAATCCATTTCGATTCGCTTCCAAATCACTTTCAAATCATTCATCAAACCATCACCATCTTCATGCATTCTGGTAGTTGCTGGAGTTTGAGTTGCATTTTTCACCATTTTGGGAATTATATCTCTTAATCTCTAGGCCGATTCAACAAGAATCGAGCGTATATTCGTATTCTCTGCAGATCAAGGAGCATCGCAAGCCATTTGCTTCGGTCTTCAAGCCTTCGTCCGTCGCCGATCTTCTTCTCCAAGGACGCACTCCAGAACAGCTTTCAGCCTCAGGTGGTTGAGACCACCATCTTCTTCGACCCGTCGCTACCGCTCGGAGCGCCGCCACCGCCATCCTTGCCGCGGGCGAGCTCGAGGGGTGGAGGAGCCACCCCTCTGGCCCCGCCGGAGAGTCTGATTCGCCGGGGAGCAGCTGGGATAAATCGGGGAAGGAGGCCGTCCGCCAGGAGCTCTAACAACTCCAAGAACAGACGACGCACAGGCTTGCGCCACGTGTCAGCACCCGCAGCGTCCGATCGCGTCCTGCACTTTCTAATCTTGGCCGTCATATCCGAAATGGTGGAGAAATTGCACCATAAGCCCAGTCAATCTTCCAGATTTACATCCCGCCGCCCAAGTTTCCAATAATTACAAATAGGTCCCTTCGCAGGGACCTATATGTAAGAATTTGTTAGTTTTTGTTGCAGAACAGTCCTTAGGACCAATTTGAGAACAATTTTAATTAGTTTTTTTACGCTTATGCCCCTGGGCTGTAGGGGTTGTATCTTGTTCGTTTGACCTCGGATTTCGACGATTCTTGGAGGGTAGTTACACAACTACCCCAGCTATCTAGTATAAAGTTTTCGCGGCTTTTCGACGAGTTTTTAACGTGTTTTGATTTTCTCGAAAACCGCTTCGCTTTGTTTTGTTTTCTTGTGTAGTTCGAGTACGCGGCTCGAACCTCGTTCACCTATATTATATAGTATCACCTATATTCTATCCACCTACTATATAATAAATAAATCTTTTGAAAAATATCTCTTTTTGAAAATTAAATAAAAATCTGAAAAGAATAAAATCAAATAAAAATAACAAAAAAATTAAAAATCACCAAAAAGCATTCCGACTTAGAGAAGAAATAAAATAAAATCACGAGAAGAAAAATTAGGGAATATATTCTGCCTCCTTGAGTTCGACCCAGGAACACGTGCCTGGTTAAATAAATAGTGAACGGTTTTCCTACAGAAAACCGTAAATTTGTTTGATAGGTCTAAAGATCGAAACACTTTCCGTTTCGTGGCTTTCCGCTACAACCGACACTTCACTCTCTTCTTTTAAAAAGTGAAGGCCGCGAAACTCGATCTTTTTACCTCATCAAAATGGCGCCGTTGCCGGGGAGGCGTTAGATTCCCTTGATTTTTCGTTTTTCGTGATCTTATTCTTTTTCTTCTCTTTGTTTTGTTTTTCGTACGGTTTTTCGTACGGCTTTTTCGTGCGTTGTTTTCTGAGTTTTTTTTTTAGTTTCTTTGCGGCTTTCTCGGCTTTCTCGATATTCTTTTGTGCTAATCATCTTTGTAGGGCCTGCAGGATCAACCGATTTCTTCGGAAGCCGAGTTAGTTGAAAGGGCAGAGGTTGGCTTCTTCTTCACGAGTCGACTGCAGAGGAGCAGAGATTTAGTATCCTTTTATTTGAGAGAGAAAGGGAGAGAGTTGTACTTAGCTTAATAAAACTTTCATTTTTTTTAGGGGCTTGATTCATCGGATACCATGTATCTGGTGAATCAGGGCACCCACCGCGGTTTTTTTATCGCTTATCGGTTTTCCGCGGTTTTCTAGATGCTTGCTTAGGTTTTTCGCTCTATCTGCTTGTGCCTCGTAGCTAGTTTTAGGACTTGCAACCTAGGTGCTTGCTATAGGGTTTTAACAAAAAGACAGAAAATAGACGTTGTTTGAAAATCCATAAAAAATTGCAAAATTAAAAATTGGGACTGCTAAAAATATCTGATCAAAAACCGTAAAATCGATTCAATTGATTTGGGGAGAGTAACCCCCGCACATTTTTCAGAGTGCGCGAGTTGAGAGCCGACACTTAAGGATAGAGACAAAACCCCGTATTTCTTACGGGATACTACTGGGTCCATACACCTGATCGTTGTTCCTCAGTGGGTAAGCTCGGGTAGCCGGAAACGGTCCGGGTTTACTTAGCAGAGTGGGAGGTTTAGAGGACACTGCGTAAGGCTCCGTCCTCAAGTAACATGGGTAGCCGGAAACGGTCCGTACTTACTCCCATACTGGCTGAGTGCGAGTGGTCTCGTGTAAGGATTCGGGCCAGTGTCTTGAAGAAACTATCGGGCTCCTATTGGCTCGCTCAGCCCGCGTAACCGCAATGATTGATAATCACAACCCTAAAACCGAAAAGATAAAAAGACCGAACTCTTACGGTCTTCATCAGGGTTGAGTTGGTGAAAACGGGGTTTGCCTTGTGTTTGTTTGCGGGGCGTGAGTTTTCCGCGGCTTTCGCATTCCTTCTTCAGTTGAATCGTACACGTGCTCTCCCAATCTTCTCTTGACATCGAAGATGACGTCTCGACGGCTTTTCGGCTCAGACTCTGTGAGCTTTCGACCGTCCACCGTCGAGCGTATGTCTTCACAGGCTCGGGATTACCCTCTTCCCGAGCTGGTCCCATCCGATCTCGAGGCGAGTCAGACCCAGACTCCCTCGCCTCCTGGCCAGATCATTGAGGCAGACCTTCGCCTCAATACATAATCCAAATCTCCTGAGTATTTCTCGATGAGTTCTTACGAGAGTTTCCATTTTACAGACTATCAGATGGCTCGTGGGAAAGCACCAGCAGCAGATGAGAGGCCAGCAGCTGAGGATCATCTGGAGGGAAGAGCAGATCCGAACGGAGATGTCACGACAGGTATTCTCGACACACTTCAGCAGATGAATCTACAGATTCAAGAACAGTTTAGAGTTCAGACCGAGCTGCAGGCTGAATTAGCCGCACTCAGAGCAGGGACCGGGAACCAGTTACCGCCTGCGGTTCCCGCTACTTTACGGGACGAGTATGACCCGGGCGCTCGAACGCTCCATCATTGGATTCGGCTACCGCCGAATCAAGGGCCATACGAACTCCGACCGTCCTTCATCTCTTTGCTTCCCAAGTACTATGGGAATGCCGCAGAGGAGCCGTTCATGTTTTTACAGCAGTTTGAGATGATCTGCGGAACGGCCTGCTATCCAGGAGTGACACAGGAAGCCGTGCGCCTAAAGGCTTTTCCTTTTACCTTAGCCGATAAGGCCCTTTATTGGCTAAGCCATCTAGGGAGAGAAATCTCCACTTGGGACGACCTGAAGTCCACCTTCCTGCGGAAGTATTTTCCTCTAGGAAGGATGAACATGATGAGGAGTCAGATCTCCAATTTTACGCAATTGCCGAACGAATCATTCCATGAGGCATGGGATCGATTCAAGGACCTGACGGAGAGATGCCCGCATCATGAGATACCAATGAAGGTGCTAGTACAGAATTTTTTCGGAGGACTCCAGCCGGAAATTCAGGGGCTATTTAGTGCCGCATGTGGCGGCAGTTACTTGAACAAGGATGCCGAGTCAGTCTGGGCCATCTTCGAAGGGATGGCCGAGAACTCGAGAGTTGTAGACTCTACTCGGGCATATCAGAAAGCCCCGCAGCCACCACATCACCGAGAGCATCACAAGGTGGCGAATATATCAGACTCTGAATCCAACACCAACATGGGCTTCATTAGTGAGAAATTAACGTTGGTGGACGTGATTCACAAGCAGGTCCAAGACCTACAGCCGCTGCGAGAGTTGGAGAAACTCTCATCTCTACCTCAGCAGCTGAGTGATCTTTCGAAGAAGGTCTCTGATCTTCAACTTCAATACCAGCAGAGTCAGACTTCTTCACAGCCAGCACGGAGGATCGCACCCGCTCCACCCACCCGTCAGATACAATATGTTCAGAGCGAGCCCGAGATTCCGCAGATTGATTGGCATGAGGATCAGTCTCATGCCAATGCCGGCCAGGTCATCAGCGCTACAGAGATGGAGGTGGAGCCGCAAGCCACTTTCGAGATAAATGGGATTTGGTATACTCCAGTTCAGCAGCCGAGTATACCGAATCATCAGCAGCAGCAGCCGTACGGTCATCCGCAGCATGGACGTCCGCAATTCCAGCACCGCTAGAATTTCACGCCGCCGCAGTCTCATCCGAACGTTTACCATCAGAGACCGCAACCTACTTATCAGCACCCTGCCCAGTTTTCACCGAACTATTCTTTTCAGCAGCCGCAACAATCTTCCTCTACACCACAGCGCTACTTCCAGCCGTCCACCTCTCAGCACTTCACGCCAAAGCAGGAGAGAGGAGCAAGCCAGGGCCCCCATACCGAACCAGAGATGTCTTCACAGGCCCAGGCGCTCAACCAGATTATGGACATGCTCAGTACGCTCCAGATCGCACACAAGACAGAGATGGAGCAGGTTAACCGTCGTCTGGACGAGTTAACCGTGCCGAAGACCACTCTTCCAGCCCAGCCTTAGATGAACCCGAACAACAAGAGGAGGCATCCAGATCAGGTAGATACTACAGGTAAGATCTCGTTTCCTGAATTTTTGTCTAACTTCATTCGTCTCAGGAGCGGTAGATCACCGCAAACACCTACTGGAGAAGAGAGGGTACCAGAGGAGCACGAGTATGATCCTACTACCGAGGAGGAGAAACCACAAGAGGATGAGGACGTAGAATCAAGAGACGGGAGCAATGCCAACAGAGATATGGATACTGGCGACTCAGATGATGATATCACGCCAGATCAGGCAGAATCCCCAGACAAAAACATTTCTTCCCCTGTCTTAGAGAGTTTTGTAAATAATTCTGAGACTCTCGATGTACAAGCTGATTCCAATGAGTTGAATAAAAATTCTGATTTTCTGACTCCTGACTTTATTCCTTTTCCCGATGCTTTGTTTGGAAAAGGAAAGAAAAAGACCAAAAATAATCCTGAATCTCCACAGATTGAAAAGTTGCTCAAAGATCATATCTTTCTGAAGATCCCTCTCCATGATGCCTTAGATCAATTTCCTACGCTTAAGAATCAATTGAAAAACAGATGCACCACACGTAGGAAAAAGAGATCCCGAACAGAAAAGCATGTTTTGACTAAGGCTACATCCTGTGCGATACAGAATAAGCTTCCAAAGAAGAAGAAAGACTCAGGTGCACATTATGTCAGATGCGAGATCGCAAAAGCCGAATTCGATCGCACTCTATTAGATAACGGTTCCTCGATCAATCTGATACCCGCTTCCTTACTCGAGAAGCTCGAGTTAGGTCCTCTTTACAAATCCCGTGCGATTCTTCAGTTTGCTGATAGATCCGTAAAGAGACCTAAGGGTATACTTAGGAACGTTATCGTAACCGTGCAGGGTCTGCAATTTCCCGTTGACTTTACGGTCCTAGAGATGAATTGCCCTGCACAGTTACACCTTACCCCGATCATTCTCGGGAGGCCTTTTCTAGAGACCGCAAAGGCTCTCTTCGATTATGATACAGGGAAGGTATCTTTTCGCGCCGAAGGCGAAAAGGTACATATAGAGATGGCGAGAGAATCAAATATTTCCAGTGATGCATCTTCAGATTTTCTGAGTTCTTTAGCCTCCTGCGATTACATGGATGAGGTTCGCTTTGACGACCTCGAAAGATACCAGGTAGAGACCCAAGATTGTTTGACAGAAGACGGGTCCGAGACTTTAGGAGGTAACTCTTCTGATGGGACTTTATATTTTAGTCTGGATGATGATGAGCAAAGGGATCAGACTTTTGAGGACATTAATGCAGATCTTTTAGAATCAGAGACTATACACAATTCCTCCATCTCAGATGAATCAGAATTTTGTCTAGTTGACCTATTCTCTTCTGATCATTCTGAGGAGTCGGATGATGTCTCGAACATCTTCTGTAGTCCGACTTTAGAGCACATTGAGATGGTGAATAATCAGAATGCAGACACATCACCTACCGACACAGATCCCCATACAGATATAGATGATGTTGCAGCAGATCCAGAGACTACCTTGCCAGAACTTAAGACTTTGCCACCAAACATGAAATATGCCTTCCTTGCGGGTCCACACCAACAGTTTCCGGTCATTATCAGCTCAACTTTGACCGATGAACAAGAATCTCGTCTGATGGAGATTCTAGAAAGAAACCGCAAGGCCATTGGGTGGACTGTATCCGATCTCCGCGGGATTAATCCTGCTTTGTGTTCACATCATATCTATCTCGATCATGACAGCAAACCCTCCAGAGAGTTTCAGCGTAGGCTGAATCCGGTTTTACGAGAAGTTGTCAAGAAAGAGATCACGAAATGGTGTGATGCAGGGTTTATTTATCCTATCTCCAACTCCGAATGGGTTAGCCCATTACATGTTGTCCCGAAGAAGTCGGGAATTCAGATGGTGAAAAACGAGAGTGGAGAGGAGATTCCAAAGAGAGTAACCACGTCGTGGCGAGTATGTGTTGATTACAGGAAACTTAACACCGCGACGAAGAAGGACCACTTCCCTTTGCCTTTCATAGACCAGGTCATCGAACGGTTGGCAGGGAAGGGGTACTTCTGTTTCCTTGACGGTTACTCCGGATACAACCAGGTATCAATTGCTCTAGAAGACCAGGAGAAAACCACCTTCACTTGTCCGTTTGGCAGTATGCCTTTAGACGGATGCCCTTTGGATTGTGCAACGCTCCCGCGACCTTCCAGAGGTGCATGCTTGTTATTTTTGCGGACATGGTCGGTGATTTTCTAGAGGTTTTTATGGATGACTTTTCGGTCTATGGTGAGTCATTTGAAGATTGTTTAGCGCACCTAGACCAGGTTTTGAAAAAGTGTTGTGAGGTAGATCTCGTTTTGTCATGGGAAAAGAGCCATTTTATGGTTACTCACGGGATCGTGTTGGGGCACGTCATCTCCCAGCGAGGCATGGAGGTTGACCCTGCCAAGGTGGACGTCATAAAGAAACTCGAGCCACCATCCAACATCAAACAGTTACGGTCATTTCTGGGGCACGTCGGCTTTTATCGACGATTTATTCAAGACTTCTCCAAGATTGCCCGACCGTTAACTGAATTATTAGGCAAAGACATCGAGTTCGTTTTAAATGACAAATGTCTTCATGCCTTCCTCACGCTGAAAGAAAAGATAATCAGTGCTCCTGTCCTACAGCCGCCTGATTGGTCTCTACCCTTCGAGATCATGACGGATGCATCAGATTTTGCGGTCGGGGCTGTATTAAGGCAGAGGAGGAATGGACTTCCCATCGCTATTCACTATGCCAACAAGACCTTAAATGATGCGCAGAGAAATTATACAGTGACCGAAAAAGAAATGTTGGCAGTAGTGTTTGCATTAGACAAGTTTCGATCTTATTTACTTGGCTCAAAGATCACAGTTTACACCGATCACTCAGCTATCAGATTTTTGATGGAAAAGAAGGATGCCAAGGCACGCCTTCTTAGATGGATTCTTTTACTTCAGGAATTTGATTTGGATATCAAGGATAAACCTGGAGTAAAGAATGTGGTAGCTGATCACCTCTCCCGATTACAGTCAAATCAGCCTTCAGATGAGTACACGCTAGAGATCGCAGAGAGATTTCCAGACGAGAGCATTTTTGCGGTTACAGAACTTCCGCGGTATGCAGATATAGTGAACTTTCTGGTCACACAGAAAAGTCCTCAAGGTTGGCCGAAAAACAGAGTTGAGAAACTCGTTTCTGAGTCACGATACTACCATTGGGAGGATCCGATTCTTTTTCGCGAAGGACCGGATTGCGTTTACAGGCGATGTATTCCTCAGGAGGAATATAATAGTGTCCTCACTTTGTGTCATTCTTTAGAATCAGGAGGACATCATTCAGGGAAGAGGACAGCGCAGAAGGTACTACAGAGCGGATTATGGTGGCCGACTCTTACCAGAGATGCTTGCACATTCGTAAAGAGTTGCCCAGTTTGTCAGAGAGCTGTAGGGACAGTCAGTGCCAGAGATGCAATGCCGATGCGACCTGTCATTATTTGCGAGATCTTTGACGCATGGGGCATAGATTTTATGGGACCGTTCCCTTCTAGCAGCGGCTTTGAGTACATCCTTCTCGCTGTAGATTATGTTAGCAGATGGGTGGAGGCTATACCCGCACGAACCGCAGACAGTAAGACCGTTTGCAAGTTCCTAAGGGAACACATCATTTCACGGTTCGGAATCCCTTGTATTCTTATCTCTGATGGGGGTAGCCATTTCATTAATAAGGAGGTGAAGAAGCTAGTGAAACAGTACAGCATCGATCACAGAGTAGCTTCTCCTTACCACCCACAGACGAATGGCATGGCCGAAGTTTCAAATAGGGAGGTAAAATCAATTCTCCAGAAGTTAGTACGACCGGATAGGAAGAATTGGTCACTTCTTCTAGACCAAGTTCTTTGGGCATATCGTACTGCATATAAGACTCCCTTAGGTACTTCACCATTCATGCTAGTTTATGGAAAGCCGTGCCACTTGCCCGTAGAGATCATGCACAAATCTGAGTGGGCAATTCGAGAAATATTGATGGATATGCAAAAAGCAGGAGCCAAGAGGAAGATAGATCTGAATGAGCTGGTAGAAATCCGCAATCAAGCATACGAGAATACACTGATCTATAAGGACAAAGTGAAGGAATGGCATGACAGACACATCCGACACAAGAACTTTGTCCCTGGGCAGAAAGTCTGGTTGTTCAATGCAAGGTTGAGAATTTTTCCCGGCAAATTGAAAAGCAAGTGGGAAGGACCATACATAGTCAGAACGGTGCACGACAATGGCAGTATTGCAATATCAGATGTGTCACCTGGTGCAGAACCGTTCGTGGTTAACGGGCAGATGCTGAAGCACTTCGTAGAAACTACTGATCATCTGGCTCGTACTGAAGTGATCTACTTTGTACAGGAATCATGATCATTCTTTTACTCCTTCCTGTACAAATCCTTTTGAGCCATTTGGGAGATTCACAACACTTGTATATTCTTCATAGACCACAATCGTCCCCATTTTTGCTCGTCTTCTATTCTTAGGATACCAGATCCTAAGTATAGGGGGGACTGATTGCCCGCTGATTTATGTGTTATTTTTGTACTAATTCTTTTGTATAGCCATTCTTTTTCACGAATCACTGATCCCCAATTTTTGGCTACATTCTTTTCTATACTTAGGATGCCTTATCCTAAGTATAGGGGGGACCGAGTGATTTCGATGATTTCGTATTCTTTCCTTTTGAATTCTTCGTTATTTATCCTTTTCATTCAGTCATCCCGTTTTTACTCTCCCATAATACTTACGATGACCTGATCGTAAGTATAGGGGGGTTGACTGACTTGTCATCGATATCTCTTTTTCACCCACTTTTACTTAGCACGAGTTATGCCCTCCTTTTTCTCTTTTGACGCTATGAGGACATAGCTCAAGCTAAGTATAGGGGGGTGCGTATATATTGTATATATACTTTCGGCCATAACTCGTACTTTTATGTATTTTCTATACCTATAAAATCCATAAAAGGTGGGTACGGGTTAATTTAAAATCCACTCTCTTATTTATAAAATCCTGGTAAATAAGTAAAACATGCTTAAAACTTGTAATTAAAACTTGTATTTAAATTTTGTACTTAAAATATGTATAATACTTATTTAAAATCTTATTTATTAAAATTTGTATAAAAGCCATTCAACCCTTGTAAAATACTTTGTAGATAAAATTTGTAAAATACATTAGACACTTAACTTAAATAAAATTTATCTTGTAAAAATTGTGAATAAAACCCTGTTTATAAAAATCATAAAATCCATAAAAAAATTACAAAGTCCTAAAATTTGTAAAAATTACAAAATCCTTAAAATTCATAAAAAATGAGTAAAATCCAGAAAATAGACTTCACAAAAACATGGTTGCATTTGCATTCACATTTTTCAGAATAAGTTTGATTTCCGGAACTAAGGACTGAGTCTAGTCTGAAGGATGGAGCTTGATTACGGCCTTTAACTCTCATTGTAAGGAGCCTGATTAGGAACTGGAATTTAGACTCTTCAGGTCTGGTGACTTAAAATCTTTGGTTCCGTAAGACCATATTCGGGAAATCAAGTCATCTGAGCTTAAGTAGACCATTTGGAGTCATCCGTACAACTCTTCACCAGTGAACCAACCTTGAACACATGCACTCTGCACTTAGCTCAACTCGCATGGAGTTCCAAAGGACAGTACACCTTGGTAGTGCATTTCTATCCTTATCTTTGCGGCATTGACGTCTAAAGACGGGAGAGATTGGGGTTGCGATAGTTGCTTCGGATGAGGGAAGGATCTGCTGACACAATTTTTCTAAGACCTTAAAAAATGGACGGATTAAAAAGATTCTATAACCGTCGAGGCACAAAAGATGAATGCAGTGCAAGCAAATTACAAAGTCAAGTCAAAGCAGAAGCCACCAAATAAGACCAAACTGGTCAAAGCTTCCACCAAATATGCCTGCACATCTTAGTGGAGACTCAGCTACACCGGTTGGGCTTCACAAGGAGATGCGTCTACACTGGTCGCACTCCACTTTTTTTCTCATTCTTCTAACTTCTCCCTATATTCGATTGTGGACATAGCAGAACTGAACTCAGAAGGGAATACCTCCCTCCCCGAGGAAAGAGTAGCGGGATGAGGAAGCCATAGGAGTGTATAGCCGGGATTGACGGTTTCTTCGGTTCTCTAAGCAGGAAGAGCTAAATCAATTCACACACTGTACAAGTTGACTTCAAGGATGATAGAGTTTGCGATATGAATAAGTGAGTCTGAACTAGCCGATGAATTGATCTTGAGTAAGGATTATGGAACTTGAAGACTGTTGAGGATGAAATCCTAATCCTAGTTAAGGTTCCTACAAAATGCTTGTTTCAGGCCCGATCGAGCTCTGTCCTTTATCTGTTCTCATGAATTGGTTTAGGAAAATAAATTCATTCTAACTTTCTTTCTTTTTCACTTACTTTTTCAAAATAAGTGTTTGCTAAGGGACTAGCAAAGTTTAAGTATAGGGGGTTGATGAATCCATGATTCATTAACTTTTCTGTCGCATTTTGTCTTAAAACCCTTAACAAATACATGTAAAAACTCACTAATTCTCATACTTTAACAAAACCCCATTCATGTGTAAATATTCACTTTTAACCACTAAATTCATGTAAATAAATAAAGAACCAGAAAAAGAAAGATAAAGGCATATGGAATATATGTATATATATGTAATATGACTTAAACTATAAATATAACTGTAAGATATATTTATAGCCTAACCCCCGAGACCAAGTCAGCATGGATTGGTCGACACACCAATAAGTAGGGGGAGATAAGGAAAGAAAACCAAATAAAAATAATTTATCACATGAATACACACTCTTCACTATTTATAAAATAAATCCAAAATTTCAAAGAATTTTAATTATTTCATCTTAACTTATTCTTCACCAAATCTTTCTCCTAATTATTCATAAAAATGTAAATAAAAATATAAAAATAAGTTAAAAATATTACCCTATAAATATACCAAGAAATCCAGCTTACAAATTGTCAAAATCTCAACTTCCGAACATCATAACTTCCTCATACGAACTCCAATTTCACTCTACTCACCTTTAAAGTTCATAAAATAATATTATCTAATTAATAAAGGTGATTTCACTGAATTCGGAGTCCGTTTGCAAAAAGTCGGTTTTGGGACCAAAAGACAAAGGGGTTTCTGGGCTATTTATTTTATGTAACAAACCTTATTTATTATTTTCTTAATTTTATAATTTTTAAATTATTTCATGATCCTCTAGTTTCATCATAAATTATTTCATAATTTTTGGAGACTATTTATTATTTTTATAAAATCAAAGACCTCAAAATATAGGTATAATTGACCTATATAGACACTTACTCTATTCATTAAAATATGTAAATTAATTCATAAAAATCTACAAAAATTCGTAGAAGTCTTATTTAATACCCTAATAATTAAGAAAATATAAAATTAATTTTTACTTAATTATTTATTAAATTAAAAATTCAAAACCTATTTATAAATACATATTTATTAATAAAATATTTATATTTTAAATAATAGTTATTATTTATTAAAAGTAATTATACTATAATTTAGAAAATAAAATTATTTAACTTTCTTGTATTTATACCTACTTTAAATAATGTAATTATCTATTTTCTATCTAATTTATAAGCATTTATCAAGTCTGGACGAACCAGGTGCTGACACGTGTCAGCACCTGGAGCTTCTTCTTCAAGAACCTGTTGCACCTAACTTCTGCTCGACCAGCCAACTTTGGCCATTTTTCCCGCTCAACCTCTAACCCCTCCGACCATCTTAAACCCTTAGATCTACCCTCCTAACTACCTTCTACCTCGCCAGCCCTTGATCTTGGCGTGGAGCCCAAGTATCTTCCCTATATAAGCCACCCAAGTCGCCATTAATAAACTAACTTTTCCAGCCTCCAAGATTTCCAGCTCCAGTGGCCCGAACCCCCATCTTCTTCGCCTCGCCCAGCTTGCTCAGGAGGTGACAGCTCCGCTCGAAGGCGTTCGCGAGGAGGAGGGTACATCGGAGAAGAGTTCCAAGGCGTTCTTCAGCCTTGCATCGTCGCCATCGCAGCGTGAAGCTCCGGCGAAGATCGTCCGTCGAGCATCATTTTTCCAGGTAATACACCTGGAACTCACAGACTTATTCATCCATTTTCACAATTTCGTTTCTCGATAGCCGTGCCACGATTAGCGTGGCTAATCACATCTTTAGATAGCCTAATTACCTAGCTTTCACGCAAGATCAAAATCCATTTCGATTCGCTTCCAAATCGCTTTCAAATCATTAATAAAACCATCACCATCTTCATGCATTCTGGTAGTTGCTGGAGTTTGAGTTGCATTTTTCACCATTTTGGGAATTATATCTCTTAATCTCTAGGCCAATTCAACAAGAATCGAGCGTATATTCGTATTCTCTGCAGATCAAGGAGCATCGCAAGCCATTTGCTTCGGTCTTCAAGCCTTCGTCCGTCGCCGATCTTCTTCTCCAAGGACGCACTCCAGAACAGCTTTCAGCCCCAGGTGGTTGAGACCACCATCTTCTTCGACCCGTCGCTACCGCTCGGAGCGCCGCCACCGCCATCCCTGCCACGGGCGAGCTCGAGGGGTGGAGGAGTCACCCCTCTGGCCCCGCCGGAGAGTCTGATTCGCCGGGGAGCAGCTGGGATAAATCGGGGAAGGAGGCCGTCCGCCAGGAGCTCTAACAACTCCAAGAACAGACGACGCACAGGCTTGCACCACGTGTCAGCACCCGCAGCGTCCGATCGCGTCCTGCACGTTCTAATCTTGGCCGTCAGATCCGAAACGGTGGAGAAATTGCACCATAAGCCCAGTCAATCTTCCAGATTTACATCCCGCCGCCCAAGTTCCCAATAATTACAAATAGGTCCCTTCGCAGGGACCTATATGTAAGAATTTGTTAGTTTTTGTTGCAGAACAGTCCTTAGGACCAATTTGAGAACAATTTTAATTAGTTTTTTTACGCTTATGCCCCTGGGCTGTAGGGGCTGTATCTTGTTCGTTTGACCTCGGATTTCGACGATTCTTGGAGGGTAGTTACACAACTACCCCAGCTATCTAGTATAAAGTTTTCGCGGCTTTTTGACGAGTTTTTAACGTGTTTTGATTTTCTCGAAAACCGCTTCGCTTTGTTTTGTTTTCTTGTGTAGTTCGAGTACGCGGCTCGAACCTCGTTCACCTATATTATATAGTATCACCTATATTCTATCCACCTACTATATAATAAATAAATCTTTTGAAAAATATCTCTTTTTGAAAATTAAATAAAAATCTGAAAAGAATAAAATCAAACAAAATTAACAAAAAAATTAAAAATCACCAAAAAGCATTCCGACTTAGAGAAGAAATAAAATAAAATCACGAGAAGAAAAATTAGGGAATATATTCTGCCTCCTTGAGTTCGACCCAGGAACACGTGCCTGGTTAAATAAATAGTGAACGGTTTTCCTACAGAAAACCGTAAATTTGTTTGATAGGTCTAAAGATCGAAACACTTTCCGTTTCGCGGCTTTCCGCTACAACCGACACTTCACTCTCTTCTTTTAAAAAGTGAAGGCCGCGAAACTCGATCTTTTTACGCTCATCAGCTCCGATTGAGGATAAGATGCGAGAAAACCGATTAAGATGGTTTGGTCATTTGCAAAAAAGATCAGCTGATGCACCAGTTAGGAGATGCGAGTGTTGGGATGTTGAGCCGGCTAAGAGAGGGCGGGGACGTCCTAAGAAGTGTTGGAAAGAGATCATACAAAGGGATCTTTATTTTGTGGATATAAATCCGGGATTGATCCAAGATAGATCTGAATGGAGGCGAAGAATCCATGTAGCCCACCCTAGTTAATTGTGGGAAAAGGCTTTGTTGTTGTTGTTGTAATCGATTATTTTTTTGGTCTGTGAACAAAAATAAGTCAAAATCAAATTAGTCACTGATTTTTTTACTCGATCGATCACTTTGTTACTATTTGTTGATCATTTTTGTAACATGATCGTGATCACATTTCAGTACTTATTATCCATTGATCGAATACTTTTTGTAACATATTTGATCACCTTTTCTTATTCGCTAAACTTTGATCAACACAATGTGTGAACAGATCATCGATAATTCTCTGCCACGATCTATTCCCTGAACTATCTGATCAATCACTTTTTGACTGAGCCTTTTAACAGTTACCCGACCGGCCGATCATTTCTACATGATTGATGATCACTTTGTTGAGATTGATCGATTAACTAGATTTTTCAAGAATGTTTTTTAAAGTTGATATTATTTGTCATTTAATCCTTTTAAGGTTTGTTAATCCTTAACATCTATAATTCAACTACGTATGCTTCTCCGCTCCTTTTTCGTCATACACAACATATAATGATATTCATATTCATTCAAATGAAGAAAGATTGTGTATTTTGTCTAATATTCAAAGTTTCAAGCTTTCAAGATATATGTGGTCTCAAAGCGATTTCTTCTTTCTTAAGTAGATTCGAATCCTTGCTTTATAATTTATAAGCTTGTAATATCAAAGATTATTGCTTACTACTTTTTATGCATATCACACATGTATACATGTTTTGTGGATTCCTTTCTCTTTATAGATAAAATCTTCCTTTGGGGGTTTGTCCAAGGAAAGGCAGATGTTGTATGTGAGATTGTTTTATCCTCGATTTCAAATAGTGCAGATAATGAAAGTAAGCTTCATTGAGAGTTCGAAGGGAAAATCCCATAACAATATATTTTTGTTCATGATTTTCACTCATGTGGGGTTTTATATTAAAATTGATGTGCGCTTATGTTTTGTATTTTTCTACTTCTATCTCTTGTGGGTTGTGTTTTTAAATTTGTAATTATTATTTATAATATTTTAAATTACACAATCCATCCCCCTCTCTTGTTCCAAACTCACAAATTCACAGGAGTCAATCTTAGATCAGAATTAAGGTGCAAAGCCATAGTTTTGGGATACCATATAGGAGTGCACATGGATCGAATTTTAGTTTAATCTATGTTCAATCCAACTAAAATGTGTTTTTATTTTTTCAATCCACCGAATTACAAATTCGGTCAGATTGGATCAGAGTTTTTACACTCATATATTCTTACTCAATTATCTATTCTCTCATGTTTATATTTAGCGCACATTAACCCTCGACATTTGAAGTATAGTCCAAAAATCGATAATATGGATAGATGTAAAGAAAAGAATATTTGAAGGCCATGCATTAAAATGAAAGTTACAGACCACATAATCAAACTAAAGAATTATACTTGTTTAGAATTTAAGTTTCTTTTTATAAATGGTCTACTAATATGTTTTTCCAAATGATTTTCAAATAATACAAGTTACCAAATACGAATACAAAGACAAGTTAGATAAACTAAAAATATGGTATTTATGATTGGATATTAAGGAATATGTGATTGATTTAGATTGTTAAGTTCTATCAAAATCAAATCACTCCCGACAATACCATTCAAGGCTATGTAGTATTAACAGATAAGAACATTCGTACTTGATAGAGTATCCAAAATAAAACGCAACTTAAATATATACCACCATTTGGGCAGCATGCATGGCTCTCATTTAAAATGGACTAATATATATTTTTTTTTGAAATATATTAATCAAAATCATGTATCAATAAAAAGGTACGTAGTTCAAATAATGCTTTTTACTTTCAGATAAATGTGGTAGATCTACATGTAGCCGGCTCAATTTGATCCTTGAGATAAGGTTGCAAGATGGAACAAATAAAAGGACTAAGAATAATACATGGATGTACCAGATAGCTATCCAAAATCTATTTTCTTTTGATGGAGATCAAATGAGTGATAGCACGATTGTGGCAGATGGTATCACATGGGAGGAGGGCGGCATTGTATGACATGGGCAATGTCATCGCGAGAGAGGGGTAACAATGTTGTGCTGGCAAATGATAATGCAGTTTAAAATGGAGGCTCAAAATGTATTGAGAGGGAAAGGGGGAGTGCAATATTGACAATCGAGGGTTGTACGTGAGATAGAGGGAATTGGGAGGGCTATAGCCCATTAGGGTTAAAAGTTATAGTCATATTATAAAGATTTAGTTTTGTATTCTAAGAGAAAAGAGAGACCGGTGGCAAGAAGATATGTATCTGCCATTGATATGTAAAAGGAGATGAATGACATTGATTACGACCTTATGAGAAATTGAGAATGTATGCAAATAGATATATTATACATATGTTAACGGATCAACGGATTGGATTGTATAGGATTTTGATAATGATCCGATCTGATCCATTAATAGATTTGAAAATTTCCATTCCAATCCAATCCATTAGAATGATAAAATCAATCCAAGCTCATATCATCGGACTGGATTGGATTACATGTTTTATCTGATACGTATGTAAAATAACGAAAATCGAGAGGATCATGTCAATCCACAAGCAGATCAACAATCGTTGAGTTGACCGCTCTGAAATCTGTTAAATTTAACAATTAACCCACAATAGATATAGCAAAGCAAAAATTAATGTGGAGTTAAAATTTATTATAACTCTACAAGAAAGGTGTATATAGGTGTAAGTATATGTAGAATGTCGAACACATGGAGCAAACTAGATAGATCGAGCAATGAAGCATAAATTTTGTGTTCTTCTTATCTATGTATTATTGTGTGGGTTCTTTATTTTATATTTTTATGGGTTTCATCCTCCGCCCTTCGATTAGTGCCTCGAGATCTCATCTGGAGCACCCACTCCGCGAGCGTTGGATCACTAGATCCAACGGCCAAAACCACATCGCTCACAACCCTTCGATTCGACCTAATCGATCAGATCAGGGCCGTTCCATCGCGCCCTAACCCCAACCGTTGAATCACAAGATCCAATGCACGTACCTTCATCTTCAACCTCCTACACCTAACTCTCTCTCTCTCTCTCACGTTCTCCACTTCTAACCACTCTTCCCCCTTCCCGTTTTCTCCACCTTTTCGACCATTCTCGCTCTCCTAACCTTGTCAATTCACGCTCGAACTGCCACCATCCTCGTGAGCCACCTGGCCATGCTTCTCTCGTCTTCTGGTCAGCACGAACCCACCACTTCCACCGGCTGCACCTCTGCCTTTCCCTCTTTAAATACGTTGCATCCACCCTCTTTTTCCCTTGTCCACCTTTATGCGGGTCGAGGCCGACGCCTCTGATGAATCTGTGATTCATGACTCTAAAAGTTGAAAATAGAGCTTTGTTCCCGAGTAATTAGCTGTATATTTCCACTTACATTGCATAATTAGCATTCATGCATGCATTGATAACATCTGCATTTTAGCATTCATATTGCATAAATAAGAAGCCAAATTCGTCTGTAAATATTCACATGTATATTAGCTAAAATACCCTATTTGTTTATATTTTACACTAATTCCAAATCCACTAAAACCAATTCTATAGTGTATACATTACTAACACTAATTGAAGAAAAATATCAAAAAAATACTAACTTGTAAAATTGACCAATAAAACCCCAAACCCAATTGGAAACTAGGAACCTTAGAATGCACATATCTCTCTCATACAACCTCCAAATTAGGTCTACCCACTTTTAAAGTAATATACATTCAGAAACCTTCGAAACAAGACCAACTTCATTAAAATCGGAGCTTGTATGCAAAACTTGGGTTTTGGACCCCTTTTGTATATTATACAAATTGACTGTTTTGCCCATGTATTTTACATTTCATTTTCTTAATTATTAAAAATCCAAAAAAATTAAATTAAGTTGTAAATATTCTCCTCATATTTTCTTTATTTTTATATTGATTTTTCTCTCTTTTAAAAATGACAAAAAAAATTGCAAAAGGAAAAATGTGGTATTTTATACCTATAAGGTACCATCCAAAAATACATTTTGTACAGAAGATCTCACTTGATTTTTGACCCTTTACGAAAGTTGTAGATCTCATCGAGACGAGTAACTTTTGTGTTGACCACTTTTTGATTTAAGCTCTTTTATTATGTCTTTTTTATTTTTCTTTCCATTTAACTTTGGTTTTTTTTAAGAGCGACATGTGGTGGCTCCGGAAGCCGCCACTTGTCAACCCCATGTTTTTGGCTACTAATTAAATAAAAGCCACATGGTCGCATCTGAGCACGCCAAGTGACGCCTTCTCACTCTCCATCTACCCATTCCATCCCACTCTCCCTTAACTTAAGGGAGAAGCCATGGACACCTCCATTCCATACCTCATCTTCTCCACCTTCTCCATCTCTTCTCCGACCTCCACCTCTCCCTCTTTATATTCTCCTCCACTCTTCCATTCATCACCATCCGCCACTTCGTAGGGTGAGAGGAGTGAGCCCCTAAGAAGTCCCTGGTGACAGCAGGTCCCTCTAGTTGAGCAATAACCTCCTCCTCCTCCTCCGGCAAGATCCAGCGAAGGTGCACTTCGATGTTGCGAGCTCTTGAAGCTCGCCCAGCTCAGCTCACACCAGAGCCTTGAGCAAAGACCAACCAGAGCTAGCAGCTCTAGTACCTTTCCCAGGCGTGCCCATCCACCTCTACAGGTAATCCGTCTTCTCCTTGTTCTTCTTCTCACCCTTCAGTTCTCCTTCTCTCTTCCTCCTTACTTTCTCTCTCCTAAATTACCATCTTCTATCCATCAAAACGCAAAAGCAAGAGCACTTCCACGGACAATTAACACATTGCGATCACGAATATGATTTTTTCGTGATTTTTGGAGTTAGATTTCTCAACCAATTAATCCATCATTTACTCCACGCTAAACAAATAGTCACCTCCCCGGTTTCCATCTTGCACCCTCCTCCACCTTGCCGGCTGTGCCATCTTCGCCACCGCGCACGGCCATTGCCGGCTAGCCACCGCCCCACGTGCCCCGCGACGCCAACCCCTGCTCAGCACAACCGCACCACCCTCCTCGTCACCGTCCACCGCGCGGCGCTCCTCCACCTACAGTTGGTCGCGGCTACTGTGGTCCTCCTCCACACTTCCACGCCACCGCGGTAGCAAAGTCAGCTCGCCCACCACCGGCCGCGACCCCATCCTTCACAAGCATCGCCCCCTGGTGGTCCTCCTGTGCAGCTCGCACTTACGCACCATCAAGTCACCCTCTGGCCAAGCGCACGCCTCCGCCACCATCTTCACACATTGCAGAGGAGGGTCTCCTCCACTTGGACAATCGCGCACAACAGCCCCTCCGCGAGCTCCACCTTCTGCCCCGCCATCGACCACGCGCCAGCGTCGTGGCAGCAGCGCGCGCAACCGTCACAGCCACCAGCCGCCACCGTCCTCCGTCCGTCCGCCATCGGCACCCTTGGGAGGACCTCCCCTGTTTCAAGCAACAAAACAGAGGAGAAGTATCGCACAATAAAAAAAGGAATTTGGAAAGGGGACACTTGCACCCCTTTGCAAGTTTTTAGAAAAATTTCAACTTTCTGCTAATTGCATGTAAGTCCTTGTTCTCCATTTGAGTTCATATTTCTTTTCCTGTATTGCATTCATACCCCTTCATTTGTACGTTTATTTTGTCATCATTTTGTTGTTCATTTTTAATTCCGAAAATTGCATTCTGTAGTATAACTCTTGTTCTACCATTTTAGCATTTATTTGTATTTTTCTGATTTGCAAAATATTTATGGAAATTAATTTGGTGAAAATTGCAATATTTTGCCCATTTTGATTGATTTATTGATTGTGTCTTCTCTGCTTATCGAAAATTCTTTAAAAAATCACCATTGGTAGATATAAGTCTATGCTACAACATATCCAAAAATCATATCATTTACACGTATAGTTTGTCTTAGAAAAAACATTTAGTAAAAACCTTAATCGATTTTTAATTAATCAACCGTGAAGTATTTAAATAAAATTCAAGTTGATTTAGATAGCTCTTACCTATACCTATTTGGATTAATTTTGTTTCTGAAAAGTATCATCGTTTGTTAATTATTAAAATTGTATTAGTCATTTTCACTAAGGTCTGCTTTTTTTATTATCCGTGCATCTAAAAATTCCAAAAAAATTAGGGTTATCTCATTTCATCCATTTCATAATCTGGCCAAGTTTCATAATTTTTGGAATTAATTTGACCATCTTTCCGATTTAACGTGTAATTTGGCCTGATTTTGCATGTGTCTTGCATAAAAAAACCGAAAAAGACAAAAAAATATTCCCTCTAAAAATCGAACACTTGGATTTCGCTAAAAATCAACGTAAGAAGATAGCTGCCTCCCTAAGTTCGACCTTGGACTCCCAAGTAAAAAAGTTGCCACTCGAAATTAATTTGTAAAAACAAAAATTAAAAGTGGTTTTTGATTCCTTCTCGTTATCCGACTGCAACTAATATCAGAATTAATTTGAACGTTAATTTGCTCGAATTAACAAGGGTAACAGGAGCGTTATCAAAATAGCACCGTTACCGGGGAGGCACGGCTTAGGTTATTTTGCAGTAATATCTGAGTGCTTGATTTTCTATCCCCGGGTAGTCTGACCCCCGATTTTCTTGTGAGTATTTTCTGTCTTTTAATTTTTGCATTTTTTGTGTCATTCTCTGACCTCAGTTTATTTCTGTGCGAGGAACGCGAGGAGTCAAAGAAGCTTCGAAGATTCGGCATTTTAATTCTTTGAGTGATTTGAGAGAATTTGTATTTTATTTTATTTCTTTATTTTTTCGCATCATTTCCAGCGGTTCCCGTTTGGGTTCTCGCATCTGTAAAGATAGTGAAACAGTGTCCCCGTGTGCTGTATGGTTTGAATGGTAAATTAGGCTACACTAGCGGCTCCTCAAGGCAATCTAGGATTTGCTTGTTCTCGTAACTTTGTAGGACCACACATTACACTTAAAAGACGCACCTAAACCGTAGAACTAGTCAAATCAACCTGTGCTTCACTCGCTAATAGAACTGCTTGTCTAGGAGCGGATTTTGTCGCTTGCATCTGCATTTAGTGTAAAAATTTTAATTCAGTCTTGCATCCCGCATTGTAGAGAGCTGGAGGCACTGTAAGTATTCTTACTCAAGCATTCATCATCGTTTTCTTGATTGCATCGGCTTTTTCCAATTCTCTCTCTCTCTCTCTCGATTTTCTAACCTAGGATAAAGGAATTGGGACTGTACGGTAGACGTGATTGCTTGTATGGATTAATAACAGTGATAACTAATCTTTAAAATCGAGACTGCTAATTGAATTTGACAAAAAAATTGACTAAAATTAACCCTTTTTTGCGGGAGAGTAACCCTGACCTTGTTTTCAGGCTGAGTGAGGGTACTTGAGTGTGTGTGAACACCTTAAGGCAGAGCCCAAATCCCCGCCTTCCATATCAAGTTCCGACTTATCCTTGCAAATATCACAAGTTGAGTTATTAAGATTCACTGATTAGTACCAAGTAGCCTCCGCCTGTCTCAGGTAGATAGGGGGCGAAATTGTTGTACTTTACGACAAGTTGCCATTAACCCCCCGGGGTGAAGTTCCGGCCTTGTCAGCCTCCGCCTGCTTGCAGGTAGATAGGGGCAGGTCTTTGAATCCATCAACTTGGGATAGAAGCGAAGAAAGGAAGGATCGGCGGTATCTGATGACGCGCCTGATCACTCGGGTAAAAGGTAATCGATGGTCGTTGCGACCCAAGTCACCAAGCGGTGTCGATCGAGAAAAAATAGACCACCAAATCAGACAAAAATCAACTCAAAATCGAAGAGCGGTCTCGCTATTATTTTAACCTGGTATAGCGACCAGGGTCGAACACAAGGAGCACGAGATGGCCTCGCGGCCTACGAAGTAGTCTCAAAAAGAATTAAAAATAAAAGAAATGTATTTTTTGGTGGATTTTAATTTTTATATTTTTTTGGTTTTTTAATTAATTAAGAAAATAAGGAAAACAAAGAAACAAGCCAACACAACAATTTATTTAATGCATCAAAAGTCACTCAAAAATTCAAATAAAAATGTTTTTATACTTTTTATGATTTTTATTGTTTTTAGTGAATTTTTGGTATTTTTCTGATTTTTATTTAATTTTCTAAAAATAAAACAAGGCAAGAAACTGAAGGTATTGTCTAGTCAGGAGTAAAATACCAATTTAAATTGCAAAAAGGGCCTTAACACTCCTGGAGGTAATTTTCTTATAAACTAGAACGTTTAAAGAAAATTTGGACACTGGATTTATTGTTTTTGGATTTTTAAATTAATTATTAGAACTTTTATGAGTTTTTAGGTGTTTTTTAATTTTTATGAGTTTTATATAATGAAAAATGACCAAATTTGGTCAGAAAATCAAGCAAGACAAACTAAATAGTAGCTAATTTTTTTATAATTTTTAGATGAGTTATATTATTTTTTGTGATTTTTTAATTCAGACAGTAATGAAAAAGGCTATTTTTGATTTTTTAAAAATATCAAATAAAAGCAAAAATGTCTCAAAAAATTCTAGAAAATTTTACAACATGGCAGGAGCCATGTGTCCAATTTTCATTGCATTTGGAGTGAGTTTGATATTTTATTCAAAATTAAAACCTAGGTACAGTGCACTAGGACCTGTACGTAATTAACTAGAGTTCCAGGGGGTCCGATGCAAAAATCCCAAGAAGTCACACACCTCGGGGCACTCAGGGACCTATTTGCAAACAAAATAAAGTTTCTGGGCTAAATAATAACATGTATTAAAAGCCTAGGAACCTTAGTGTAATTTACCCACTAATATAACACACATGCGCATAAAAATCACTCATAAGGGCATATCTGCAATTTTCTAAAACATTTCATTCATTCCATAACATCCCAGAACTACAAGACTAAGTATGCAAATAACCCAACAGAACACGTGTCGAAGCACGTGACACACTACGGGCGGGGGTATATATGCAAATAAAATAAACCTCAGGTCCAAAGTGCAAATAAACAAAAAAAAAACAACTGAACTATATATTTACAGGACTAAATAATAAAAACTAAAAACAGAGGGGCCTAAAGACAATTACCCCTTATTAGCGATCCAAGGGCTGAGAGGGTGCCACGTGGAGATCCGACGGTGGAGGAGAGGGGGCGCCTCACTGCTGCAACCCTTGGTGTGATCGGACGGCGGAGACGAAGACACGTGTAGGATCTGACAGTGACTGCTCAACTGCGCCTCATCTCAGGATCGAACGGTCTGGATCAACTCCTCCTTTGATCGACGGTGCTGGCAGCTCCTGAAGCGAACGGTGGCGATCAAAACTGGAGCAGGAGGAGCATCGGACGGCAGAGAAGGATCGAGGAAGAACTGATGGCCGGTGAACTTCGCCGGCCCGCTGCGTGCACTCCCATCCTCCTCGCGGGGCTCTGATGATCGGAGAAGGCTCGTCGTGGGCTCCCGCGTCAGATGGCACTCTCCGATGGAGCAACAGAGCTCTGAGGAGCTCGGTCGGTTCCGGCGGAGGGGAGGCTCCTGGGCTCAAGTTAGAGGACCTCAGACAGTCCTCGTTGTACCTGCAAAAGGGCACCAGAAGACTCATGGGTCGAGGGCAAAGTGCCTCGACCCCGTTAGGATGGGTGATAGTGAACGGTGAGGCGGAGCGGTCGAGCTCCGGCGAGGGGTAGACGGTGGAGCTCGAATCCCCAGCTCCTGTGCGAGCTGGGTTGAGTGGAGGGGCATAGAATGTGCACGGGAGGAAGGCGAGTGTGATGGTGTGGTCCGATGATCGAAGGGACGGTGGGTGTGGCCGGAATCGATGATGGTCGGCGACGGCGAGATTTGGGGCAAACTAGAAATTAAAGAACAGGAAAGGGAAATAGGGCTACCTAGGTGGTCGAGTCGACTGGGGATGAGCTGCTGGTGCTCTGGGTCATCGCCTCGCGTGTCGTCGTGGCTCGAGGCTCGAGCTCCTGCTCTGGGCGGAGCACGGCGGCGCTAGCTCACCGGATCAGTGGTTCGAGCACCCTCTGCCTTGCTGCTACACCACCGGGGCGAGCTGTCACTCTCACGAGGATGATGGAGGTCACTGGGTGGAGAAATGACGAGCCAAAGATAGTCAAATGGGTGGCGGAGCTCGGCTCTTATATGGTGGGAGGTCCGGGAAGAAGGGCTCGGGTCCGGCTCGAAGGAGCACGGATCCCTAGGATCAATGTCGGGCGAGGTTCCCGGATGCTTGGGGAATGATTAGGACCCTGGGTTAGGCGAAATGGTGATCGGATCTGGAGGGGATAAATGGGGGAAGTTGGGTCCGCGAAACAGATCCGTGTGAAGTGGTCCACAGGGGGGAGTTGACCGGGGGGTCAACATTCCCCCGTGGACCAATGAGATGCAGCCACGTGTAAATTATTTGTAAAATCAATCAAAAATAGTAAATGGCTGATTTAGTAAAAACTCAAAACATGAAATATTTTTGTTTTAATTTTTTATATTTTTTTGGTGATTTTTAATTAATTTTTCAAAAAAACAATAGGATATTTACACTTTATGCTACATATAGGTATTTACACAATATAGGATTTTTATTTTTGATTTTTAATTAGTTACTTTTATGCAATTTTATTCCCATTTTATATTTTATTTATTTATAGTATAAAATTAAGAATAAAATGGTATTTTTATTTTATTTTTATTATTTATATACAATAGTGAAATAAATAGATATATACATCTATGTACATGGTATATTTACAATATTATTTTTGATTTTTAATTTTGTTCTTTTTATTTTGTTTTTGTTTTAATGGTTTTTATTTTATTTATTTACAACATAAAAAGTAGAATATTTACCAAATTTTTGGAGATTAATTTTATTTATTTACAAGGCTAAATAAATATAGATGAGTGGACTATATACATGGTGACTATGTACAAGTGTTCTATTTTTATTTTCTTTTTGATTTTTCTATTTTTGTTTTGATTTTTATAATAAATATATACACAATATATACAAGTCATTTTATTCTATTTTTTTAGAGGAAAATATTTTTATTTTATTTACAAGTATATTTACACACATGAGCCCCTATCTCCCTCTACTTTGGCTTTTATGCGGTCAGGCCCATGCTGAGCCCTCCCTTGGGTTAGGTTGCTCAATATTTATTCTAAATATTTCCTCTTTTTCTTTTTCATCTTTATTCTTTTATTTTTGCACAAAAACATGCTAATTATTAATTTTTACACCATGCATGCTTTTGGTAATTATTGGTATTTACAAATATATACATGCATTTGCAAAGGTTTTTGTAGCTAAAATATAAGAATAAAGAGTGATGAATGAGTATTCATCACCCCCCTATACTTAACTTTGCTAGTCCCTTAGCAAACACTTATTTGAAAAAGAAGTGAAAAAGAAGAAAGAAAAAGAAAAAGAGAAGAATGTACATGGATCAAGGTTGAGTATTAAACTTTCCTTCATTAAATTGAATTATGGAGCTCAATCAGATCTTTGGATTATTAATGTGTTGGGACCTTATTTGGACTTAAGCTTAAGACTCAACAGCCTCTAAGTTTCACTAATCTCTAATCAAGACTCCTCAATGCTCCAGATCTGAACAAGTCATCAAACACAAACCCTGAAGACCATGAATCTTTCCTTGTCCTGTGAATGTGAGGTATAAGCTCTCCACCTCAGAGATGGCAACTTGACAACCCTCCCCAACAAGGTAACTCTATGACCTCTATCTGGCCACTCTTTCCTCGAGGAGCGGGGTATTCCTTTCTAAGTTCAAGTTCAACCGGCTCAAGAAGAGGAGGAAGAAGAGAATGGACCATGGCCAGTGTAGCCACGTATCCTTGGGAGCTTGACCAGTGTAGCCAAGTCTCCCTGCTACAAGCTACATAAGGTGGATCATGAATCTCAAGCTTTGCTTATTGCACTCTATATACATACTCCGGATGGGATTATCATTTTCTCTCAGACCCACCACTTTTTTGGAGTTATTTTCTTTTTGCATTTTTTTTCAAGTGCATCTATACAACATATACATGTGCAGCATATATACAAGGAGTTTTTCCTCTTGAGCCAGTAGACTATCCCTCTGTTGAAGCTTTATTGCAACCCACAACTCCCGTCGTTAGACCTCATGGCAACCAGACCAAGTTGAGACGCACTTCCTTCGCTAAAAGAAGAAGAGAGGTTCTGCCTAGAAGTACTACCCTCATATGCTACCCCATGTCAAGGAAGACTGCCTCCTCACCACCTCATCCGTAGAGAGCTCGGTGCAAAGTGCTGGTGTCCAAGTAAAGCCATTGTCCATATGAGTCATGTGTTGTTGTTAAGTGCTCTACTTAGGCTCATTGAGATGACATGTGATCATAGCCTAGTGGACTTAAAGAATTAAGTCACCATGGACCTGAAAAGCCTTAAATCTAAGCCCTATAAGGTTCCTCTTATGAATTAGGTGGATTAAGATCTTAATCAAGCTCCATTTCCCAATTTAATTCTAGGCTAGTTTAAATGTCAACTATCATCCAGAAAACTATATACATATGTACAAAAGATGCTATTTACACAATATTTTACAAACATGCAAATTTTTTGAAAAATGTTTTGAAATCATGAATGGATGAATGCATGAAGTGCAAGTTTTGCAAAAGTATTTACACACATTTACACAAGATTGTTGCAAACTTTTGATTTTCAAAACATTTTGGAAAAATTTTGTACTATATACATAACTTTGATAAGGAAATATTTACACAACTTTACACAAAAGATTTTTGAAATCATTTTTACAAAAATAATTTGTACACTAGCTATTTATGTGCAAATAAAAGAATGATTATGTACATGAAAAAATTTTAATTTTTGTGATTTTTAAGGGTGGGTTTTTAGCCATTTTTATTTATTAACACACTCACACAACGTACGAGTTATGGCTAAAGTATATATGAAATATATACACATCCCCCTATACTTAGCTCGAATGATGTCCTCAGAGTCAAGAGCGATGAAGAAGACATAACTCGTGCTATGTATAGGGAAGTGAAAAGGAAGGCTATGTACAAAGACGAATGAATGAATAGAAAGTCAACAAGATCTCGGGTTTTTCCCCTATACTTAGGATCAAGTAATCCTAAGTATAGCAGGCTGTATACTAAGGGAAAATCGAGTGGAGAATGTACAGGGACTACCCCCCCTATACTTAGGGTAAAATATCCCTAAGTATAGGCAGCAAAATCAGGGGTAGAGAAGAACAAAAGGAAACTCAAAGGTCCTACATCCCCCCTATACTTAGGGTAAAGTACACCCTAAGTATAGCATAATCAAAGGATGAATAAAGGGATGTGGGACTAAAGAATGTGATGATATGGACATCTGGATCTATACAAGTCGGAAGATCAGTGAAAATCAGGCGTGAGATGCAATAGATGTGAGTCAAAAGACCACATCTCACGTAACATGAATAGGGGCAAAATCAACGACCCGCGGCTCATGATCTAGAAATGGCTTGAGTCGTTGGCCGTTCACTCGAAAGGTACTCTCAGAAGACAACTCGGATATATCAATGCTACCGTTGTCGTGTACCTTTCTCACCAGATAAGGTCCCTTCCATTTGCTCTGTAGCTTCCCTGGAAATAAACGAAGCCTCGCATCAAACAACCATACTCTCTGTCCAGGCTCAAAATGCTTGTGGCTGATGTGAGAATCATGCCTCTCATTCACTCTCTCCTTATAATGTAGGCTGTTTGAGAAGGCGGTATCTCTCAACTCCTCCAGGGCTTCTAACTCTGCCCTCCTCTGGTCTCCTACACCATCTGGATCCATAAGTATCCCAGTGACTTCCCAAAGTGACCTGTGTCTCAGCTCAATAGGTAAATGGCACGGCTTGCCATATACGAGGCGAAAGAGAGATGTGCCCAATGGTGTATTGAAAGACGTCCTATATGCCCACAAGACCGAGTCCAAAAGCTGTGACCAATCTTTTCGGTCAGGGCGGACGACTTTCTGCAATATAGTCTTGATCTCCCTGTTCGACACCTCGGCTAGACCATTCGTCTGTGGATGGTAAGGTGTAGCAACACGATGGTCTATACCGAACTCTCTAGCAAGGGGCTTCACCTGGTCGTTGATGAAATGAGACCCCCCATCTGAAATCAATACTCGAGGTACCCCGAACCGCGTGATGATGTGCTTCCTCAAAAATCTGCAAACTGTCCTCGCATCAGCGGCTCGGGCGGGGATAGCCTCAACCCAACGACTAACATAATCTACGGCCAACAGAATGTACTCAAATCCCTGACTCTTAGAGAATGGACCCATGAAATCGATGCCCCATGCGTTAAAAACCTCACAGAAGTGAATGGGCTGCATCGGCATCATATCACACTGTCCACAAGTGCCCATCCTCTGACAGTCAGTACACCTCTTCACGAACTCATCAAAGTCCTTGAAGAGGGTAGGCCACCACAAGCCGGATTGGAGCACTTTCTGTGCCGTTCTCCTCCCAGAATGATGTCCTCCTGCCTCAAGCTTGTGGCAGTATGTGAGGACGCTATGGTGTTCCTCCTGAGGTATGCACCTACGCCAGACGCTATCTCCTCCTTCGTGGTAAAGGATGGGATCCTCCCAGTGGTAGGACTTGGCCTTCGCAAGGAAGGTCTCAAGCCTCTGCCTGGTCCAATCTTGTGGGACTTTCCCAGCAACGAGAAAGTTCACAATATCGGCATACCACAGGAGTGAGGCGATAGCAAGGATCGCCTCATCTAGGAAGGTCTCACAAATGGGATCAATATGCTCAGACTCCTCAGGCTTCTCTAAATGAGAGAGATGATCCGCCACCACATTCTTGACTCCAGGCTTATCCTTGATCTCAATGTCAAACTCCTGGAGTAGAAGGATCCATCTAGTCAGTCTGGCCTTGGCATCCTTCATTGCCATGAGGTATCGGATGGCGGTGTGATCAGTATACAGGGTCACTCTAGATCCAATGATGTAAGATCTGAACTTATCTAGGACGAACACTACGGCTGACATCTCCTTCTCTGTGACTGTATAATTCCGCTGCGCGGAATCCAATGTGCGGCTAGCATAGTGGATAGCAAAGGGGACTCCATCCCTCCTCTGTCCCAGCACAGCCCCCACGGCAAAATCGGAGGCATCCGTCATGATCTCGAATGGGAGAGACCAATCGGGCGGCTGGAGAACAGGAGCCTCAATAACACTCAGCTTGAGAGTCTCAAAGGACGAAAGACACTTGTCATCGACAAGGAACTCGGTGTCTTTCGTCAGTAGGTCAGTCAACGGCCGGGCGAGTCTGCTGAAATCATGAATGAATCGTCGGTAGAAACCGACGTGCCCCAGGAATGACCGTAACTGCCTCAGATTGGACGGCGGTGCGAGTTTTCTAATGACATCTACCTTGTCCGGATCAACCTCCATGCCCCTGTTGGAGATGATATGGCCAAGCACCGTCCCTTGAGTCACCATGAAGTGACTCTTCTCCCAAGATAGCATCAAGTGAACCTCTATACATCGCTGGAGTACTCGGTCTAGGCAGTCAAGACAGGAGTCGAATCCATTACCGTAAACCGAGAAATCATCCATGAAGACCTCCAAACACTCCCCTACCATGTCCGAAAAAATCGACAGCATGCATCTCTGAAAAGTCGTAGGGGCATTGCATAGTCCAAATGGCATGCGTCGGAAGGCGTATGTGCCGAAGGGACATGTAAAGGTGGTCTTCTCCTGGTCCTCAGGAGCGATGGCCACCTGGTTGTAGCCCGAGTACCCATCTAGAAAAGAATAATGGCTCTTCCCTACCAGTCTCTCAATGATCTGGTCAATTAAAGGCATGGGGAAATGATCCTTCTTGGTGGCATGGTTGAGTCTCCTGTAGTCAACGCAGACCCGCCAAGAAGTGGGTACTCGTGTAGCAATCTCCTCTCCCGACTCACTGATCACAGTCGTGATGCCCGTCTTCTTGGGCACCACATACAAGGGGCTGACCCACTTGGAGTCGGAGATGGGATGGATAAAATCGGCGCTCCACCATTTCGAGATTTCCTTCATGACAACCTCTCTCAAATTGGGGTTCAGTCGCCGCTGGAACTCACGCGACGGCTTTGCCTCATCCTCGAGATAGATATGGTGGGAGCATAGGGCCAGACTAATCCCCTGGAGATCTGCTACGCTCCATCCAATTGCCTTGCGATTCTTTTCAAGAACCCCCATCAAACGGGATTCTTGCTCTCCAGTAAGATCGGCGGAGATGATGACTGGGTACATCTCAGGCTCGCCCGCAAGGAATCGATACTTCAGCGAAGTAGGGAGTGGCTTCAGCTCTAGATAGCTGGGTGCTGGCAAATCTGGCCTCGAAAGAATCCTTGTGTATGCTGCCAAATCTGCCTGGGAGAATGAGAACGTACTCTCGCAAACTGGATCTGAAGAAGGCTGCTCAACTGAACTGTCTCTGATCTGCTCGGCATCTACCTCCCCCTCAGGTGTAGGCTTAGTGGAACTCAGGTCTGGCATATGATCCTCGTAATCTGCCCAATCAGACTCTGAATCCGAGGGATCTGCATCAAACAAGGTGGCATCAGCACCACCATCATCACAAAAATCCGTGCCGCGGTCAAGAACCTGCTCTGCTGCCACTGAAGTATCCTGAACCAAGAATGTGCTCTCCAAGCTCTCCTCTACTGTCATCTCTGCATCAGCGGTGTCTGAAAATGAGAGGATGACCTGTGCTGCTGGGTCTGCCCATGCTGCCTCATCGTCTGTGATCACAAAGTCACAGTCCTGGTGGATGTCTGGCCCGACATCTATCAGCTGCTCTGTATCTGAGATGGTCTCTGAGCATGATCTGTCTCTGGCTCGGCTGTCCTCGACCGTCTCTATTTGTACACTTTCGCCCTCGACGCGAAAGTATACCTTCCCGCTATCATGATCAGTCACCGCCTTGGCTGTGGCCAAGAACGGACGACCGAGAATGATGGGGGTATCGGTCACTGAATCAGGGATCTCCATGTCCAACACTACGAAGTCCACGGGGAATTGCAGGCCTTGAATAGTGACGACAACGTCTCGTAACAACCCCTTCGGCCTCTTGACAGATCGATCAGCAAACTGAAGGACTATCCTGCTCTGTCTAAGAGTGCCCAACTCGAAGCGGTCGAGAAGGGCTGCCAGAAGGAGGTTGATAGACGATCCGCTATCTAATAGAGTCCGGTCGAACCTCTGCTCTCTAATGTGACATCTGACATAAGGGGCTCCTGAATCTGGCCTCTTGGCCGGCAGACAGTTCTGAATCGCGAAACACGTGGCTTTCGTCAGCACATGGATCTCTGAATGGTGGTTCCTCCTCTTCCTCCTGACGGTAGTCCTGTCTCTCAACGAACACTGAAGAAGGGGAATGTGCTGCAAAGCCTCCTGAAGAGTCAGCTGGATATGGAAACGATCTATCATCTGCTGGCTGAACTCTTCCTGGTCTCTCTTTTTGGGATTTTCTGTTTTCTTCCCCTTCCCCAACTGAAGGGCTCTAGGGAAGGGGATCACTGGGTCCTTCTCAGATGAAGGACTAGGAAAAGGTCTAGACGGCTCGACGGCCGGATCCGCACATACATCAAGCACCACAGTGGGACCAGAAAAAACCAAACCTTTTCCTTTATTCACAACATGGTTCCGAGATACATCAGGTGAAGGAAAAACAACAGATCTCTCTACAGGAACTCTGGTGGCCTCAGTACCATCAGTGGCTGGATCAACTGGATGTCTCGCGGCCTCAGTACCGCGCTCTGGCTCGGCATCTCGGGTGGCATCAGTACCACCTCCTCGAACTGGTGAAATGGTGGCCTCAGCACTGCCTGTGGAGTCAGCATCCTTGGTGGCATCAGTACCACCATCATCATATCAAGCGGCCTCAGTACCGCTCTCCTCCTCCTCATCTGGCGCTCTAGGTGTATCCTCATGACGTCGCTCAGACGAGGCGCCGCCTGCTGGTGTCCTACCGCTCCTAAGTGTGACAAAATCAGCATCAAAAAGGTCTGCAGACATATCATCAAAGGGATCACTAGGAGTGGCATGCTCAGTGTAAGCTACCTGCTCAGACTTCCGCTTCAGGCTGTTGGGGTTCGGCTCTATCTGGGCAGGGATGGCGGCCTTCCCTCTCACTATGTCCTGCATCTCCTGGCGGAACTCGTCCATCTCCCGTCTGAAAGTAGCCTGCTGGTCCATGAGGAGGCGGGCTATATCGTCCAAAGCGGGGCTCTCGTAAGGTGGGCCATGAGCGCCCGACGGGTAGCCTCTCTGGTAATGAGGCTGCTGGAACTGGTGCTGCTGCTGCTGGGAGGGGTATGGGTGTGGTGGATGCTGCTGCTGGTGAGGCTGCTCGCGCCTCCAAGACTGTCCCTGCTGATAGGGACGAGGACCATAGGATGACTGTTGCTGCTGTGGTGGTGGGTACACTGGGGGCTGCTGCTACGGCTGGTGCTCTGTCTGCTGATTGTACTGGGCTCCCTGACCAGATGGCTGCTGCTGGGGCTGGGTACCTCCGTTCCCCCACCTGAATCCGGGATGGTCTCGTCGGATTCCAGGCTGAGGGCGGTCATACCAAATCCCGTTGACATCCATCAACGGCTCTACATCGTACTAGGCTGGCGGGAGTACTGCCAGAGGCTGATCAGGCTGGTATACCACCAACTGCAAGTTTGGAGATGGTGGTGACTGGTAGGTGGGTTGCGGCTGCTGGTACGGCTCCGCCTGTACAAGGTGAACCTGTCGAGGCTGCTGGTGTGAGCTGGAGCGCTAGGACGAGTTGCTGCTGCCATGATCGCCTCGCGACTGAAGACGGGGCTGGGAAGCCGTCTGTGCCTCCTGGAGACACATGAGCTGGGTCTTCATGTCGCTCAGATTCTGTGCCATCTGCTCCATCTGAGTGATGCCCTGGCACTACTTCTTCTCTATCAGCTCCATCCGATCCAACTTCTCGCTAATGATACCCATGTCTGCAGCGGATGACTCTGCCTGTGCTGCTGCTACTGCGGACGAACTGGAAGGACCGGTGTCGACCCATGTTATCCTCTGGTACTGCACGGGTCCTGGTTGCTGGGGTCTGCCCTGAGTATACAATCGGGTCTGGGACATCACCATATAGTTCTCGGTCATCTCCTCGTAGATGGCCCAGACCTGGTCGTGATCCTTGGCAAAGTATGACCCGCCACAAGAAGCGTTCACCAAGCCCTGGAGCTCTGGTGTCAGCCCGCTGAAAAAGCTCTGCACAAGGTTGGGCTTGGAAATGTCGTGGTGCGGGCATCGATCAGTCAGCTCTCGGAACCTCTCCCATGCCTCATGGAACTGCTCATTGGGGAGCATGGAGAAGTTGCTGATAAGGGGTCTTGCTACATTGGTCCGCCCGAGTGGATAGTACTTGTGTAAGTACTCGGTGCGGAGCTGCTCCCAAGTGTAGACGAACTTCCCCAAATGCTTCAGCCAGATGGCTGCTCTATCTGCCAAGGAAAAGGGGAAGCCAATCATCCGAATCGTGTCCTGGTCCACCTGGCGGTCGTGGACAGTGCTGCAAATCATGAGGAACTCCTGGAGGTGGAGATGGGGCTCCTCGGTGGCGAGCCCGTGGAAGCGGGGGAGTAACTGCAAGGTGTTCGGGGGGAACTTGAAGTCCCCCACGATAGCTTGAAGTACGACCCAGTGGTGCATCAGCGTCGATCCGGGATTGTGCAACTCCCGCATCAGTCTCAGTGGTCCTCCTACCGCGGCTGCGGCGGCTGCTGCCGCTACGGTGGCTGCTGCGGCTGCTGCTGCGGCTGCTGCATCTGCATCATCCGGGATCCTCGGTCCCTCTCTCCTCTGCTCGCGCTCTGCTCTCATCTCCTCCATCTCTCGCCTCATATCCAGTATGAACGCTCCCTGATCCCTCAACTGCTGCTGAACTGTCTCGAGGGAGGCAATCAGGGTGGAGTTGATCGCTCCCTGATCCAACACAAAGTGCTCAGGCTGTGGACCTCTGGAGCGATCCTCGGAACTGCCGGCCATGGTGTCTGCAAAATCAAATGACCCAAACTCAGGTGCCGATAAATCTGACAATCTCTCCTCTGGCACAGGTCTCTCAGAACCGAAAGAAAGTGGGTCGAGGGGGAACAGGGCAGAATCATACTCGGGCTCGGAGAGCTGGTCTCGGCTCTCGCGAGCCAACCTAGATGAACGAGTAGATGTGCCCAAAAGCGGTGCAGCCAGAGGCTGCCTAAGAGATCGTCTACCCATCATCGTGATGTAGCGAGTAAGGCGGATGGGATCTGGAAACTATGATCAGAAAACAAACCCCTCTGTTCACCAACGCGACGCGAGCTGAAGACCGTGAAAGTTCGGTCAAATTATCTTGTCTATTTTATTATGGTGAACAATCAATCTATCAGAGCGATTACGTGACCTGCTGAGATACCCGATGCTACCCCAACCGACTGTCCCGCACGAAAGAGTCGGTAATCAGTCGGGAATAGCACCGGAGGGCTCTACCTAGTGTATGGGTCACTCTCTCGCACAATCAAACCAACCAATGAGGGGGTTGCTCTCCCCAAGACAAGTTTTTTAGATCAGGTGTCTTTTAGGGTAAATAGCTTAAACAGTCCCAATTTTATGGTTTTTCTTTTTAATATTTTTCAATAAAAACAAAAGTCCTAACGAATTTTTCGGTTCTCCTGATTATTAAGTCAAAAACAGAGGGAGAAGATGAAAAAGCCTATGCGCGAAGAAATTAATGATGCATGCAAAGATAGAAATGCATACCTGTCTCCAGCACTCTACATGCAAAGTGATCCGCGCAGAAATGTAAAGACTGAAAGAAACTACCTATATGGTGCAGCGGTAGAAACCGCGTCCTAAACAGGCAATTTCTACTTGAAGAACCGTCTAACTGGTCACCGATCCTTCAAGCCAAAGGGTCCGGTCTCGGTCTACCCCTCCTCCTCCCGACACATCGGGTTCAGGAGCAGCGCTTGGCAAGGCAGGCTACGACACGTAGGCTACGAAGGGAGTGAGTCAGTTATTTTTATTAATGATTTATTAGTAGGTCCAATTAACGCACTATAGGAACATGCAATCAATTAAGTGTGGGGATCCTACTAATTACGGCACAGTCAAGCAGAAAATCCTAAATCTAGGGGCTCGAGAAAAACCGCGTAAAACCGTAAAAGGCAGCTAAGAAAAAACAAAACTGCAAAAAAGCCGCGAAAAATCCTAAGGGTCCCCCGAGCACACCGATGCTCGGCAAAACAGACCCGCTATAAAATCCAAGTCCACAGTTTGTCCCTGTATTATTACAACAGTTCAAATAATCAAAAATAAAATCTACTCTAAGCCTCTCCCACTCAGCCTCTCTCTCACGCTCTCCTGCAGCTCCGTGCAGAAAGGAGCCGCCTCCAAGTCCCACGGTTGCGCCAGCTTCTCGAAAGCTGCCGCCTCGGTCCTCGGGCCCTCGCAAGAAAAAGTCAGAGTGTTACAAGCCAAATGAAATAATCAAATCAAAGCAGAAAATATAAACAGGGTATATGTGCAAAATGACAAGTAAAATAAACAGGCAAAATCAAACAAAAACAAAAGTAAAATAAAATAAAATAAAATAAAATAAAAATAATAGAAAAAGAAAAAGCCGCGAAAAGCCACGGACTCAGAAAGAGCCGCGGAAAACCGCGAAAAAGAAAACAAAGGGAAAATGAAAAATAAAAAGAAAAACTACTAAGCTGTGCTCCCCGGCAACGGCGCCATTCTGATGACGCGCCTGATCACTCGGGTAAAAGGTAATCGATGGTCGTTGCGACCCAAGTCACCAAGCGGTGTCGATCGAGAAAAAATAGACCACCAAATCAGACAAAAATCAACTCAAAATCGAAGAGCGGTCTCGCTATTATTTTAACCTGATATAGCAACCAGGGTCGAACACAAGGAGCACGAGATGGCCTCGTGGCCTACGAAGTAGTCTCAAAAAGAATTAAAAATAAAAAAATGTATTTTTTGGTAGATTTTAATTTTTATAATTTTTTTGTATTTTTAATTAATTAAGAAAATAAGGAAAACAAAGAAACAAACCAACACAACAATTTATTTAATGCATCAAAAGTCACTCAAAAATTCAAATAAAAATGTTTTTATACTTTTTATGATTTTTACTATTTTTAGTGAATTTTTGGTATTTTTCTGATTTTTATTTAATTTTCTAAAAATAAAACAAGGCAAGAAACTGAAGGTACTGTCCAGTCAGGAGTAAAATGCCAATTTAAATTGTAAAAATGGCCTAAACACTCATGGAGGTAATTTTCTTATAAACTAGAAAGTTTAAAAAAAATTGGGCACTGGATTTATTGTTTTTGAATTTTTAAATTAATTATTAGAATTTTTATGAGTTTTTAGGTGTTTTTCAATTTTTATGAGTTTTATATAATGACAAATGACCAAATTTGGTCAGAAAATCAAGCAAGACAAACTAAACAGTAGCTAATTTTTTTATAATTTTTAGATGAGTTTTAATATTTTTTGTGATTTTTTAATTCAGACAGTAACGAAAAAGGTTGTTTTTGATTTTTTAAAAATATAAAATAAAATAAAAAATGTCTCCAAAAATTCTAGAAAATTTTACAACATGGCAGGAGCCATGTTTCCAATTTTCATTGAATTTGGAGTGAGTTTGATATTTTATTCAAAATTGAAACCTAGGTACAGTGCACAGGGACCTGTACGCAATTAACCAGAGTTCCAGGGGGTCTGGTGCAAAAATCCCAAGAAGTCACACACGAGGCACGTGTCTGGGGCACGCAGGGACCTATTTGCAAACAAAATAAAGTTTCTGGGCTAAATAATAACACGTATTAAAAGCCTAGGAATCTTAGTGTAATACTGTAATTTACCCACTAATATAACGCACATGCGCATAAAAATCACTCATAGGGGCATATCTGCAGTTTTCTAAAACATTTCATTCATTCCATAACATCCCAAAACTACAAGGCTAAGTATGCAAATAACCCAACAGAACACGTGTCGAAGCACGTGACACACTACGGGCGGGGGTATATATGCAAATAAAATAAACCTTAGGTCCAAAGTGCAAATAATCCAAAAATAAAACAACTGAACTATATATTTATAGGACTAAATAATAAAAACTAAAAACAGAGGGGCCTAAGGACAATTACCCCTTATTAGTGATCCAAGGGCTGAGAGCGCGCCACGTGGAGATCCGACGGTGGAGGAGAGGGGGCGCCTCGCTGCTGCAACCCTTGGTGTGATCGGATGGCGGAGACGAAGACATGTGTATGATCTGACGGTGACTGCTCAACTACGCCTCATCTCAGGATCGAACGGTCCGGATCAACTCCTCCTTCGATCGACGGTGCTAGCAGCTCCTGAAGCGAACTGTGGCGATCAAAACTGGAGCAGGAGGAGCATCGGACGGCAGAGAAGGATCGAGGAAGAACTGATGGCCGGTGAACTTCGCCGGCCCGCTGTGTGCACTCCCGTCCTCCTCGCGGGGCTCTGATGATCGGAGAAGGCTCGTCGTGGGCTCCCGCGTCAGATGGCACTCTCCGATGGAGCAACAGAGCTCTGAGGAGCTCGGTCGTCTCCGGCGGAGGGGATGCTCCTGGGCTCGAGTTAGAGGACCTCAGACAGTCCTCGTTGTACCTGCAAAAGGGCACCAGAAGACTCGCGGGTCGAGGGTAAAGTGCCTCAACCCCGTTAGGATGGGTGATAGTGAACGGTGAGGCGGAGCGGTCGAGCTCCGGTGAGGGGTAGACGGTGGAGCTCGAATCCCCAGCTCCTGTGCGAGCTGGGTTGAGTGGAGGGGCGTAGAATGTGCGCGGGAGGAAGGCAAGTGTGATGGTGCGGTCCGATGATCGAATGGACGGTGGGTGTGGCCGGAATTGATGATGGTCGGCGACGGCGAGATTTGGGGCAAACTAGAAATTAAAGAACAGGAAAGGGAAATAGGGCTACCTAGGTGGTCGAGTCGACTGGGGATGAGCTGCTGGTGCTCTGGGTCGTTGCCTCGCGGGTCGTCATGGCCCGAGGCTCGAGCTCCTGCTCTGGGCGTAGCACGGCGGCGCTAGCTCACCGGATCAGTGGTTCGAGCACCCTCTGCCTCGCTGCTACACCACCGGGGCGAGCTGTCACTCTCGCGAGGATGATGGAGGTCACTGGGTGGAGAAATGACGAGCCAAAGATAGGAAAATGGGTGGCGGAGCTCGGCTCTTATATGGTGGGAGGTCCGGGAAGAAGGGCTCGGGTCCAGCTTGATGGAGCACGGATCCCTAGGATCAATGTCGGGCGAGGTTCCCGGATGCTTGGGGAATGATTAGGACCCTGGGTTAGGCGAAATGGTGATAGGATCTGGAGGGGATAAATGGGGGAAGTTGGGTCCGCGAAACAGATCCGTGTGAAGTGGTCCACAGGGGGGAGTTGACCGGGGGGTCAACATTCCCCCGTGGACCAATGAGAAGCAGCCACGTGGAAATTATTTGTAAAATCAATCAAAAATAGTAAATGGCTGATTTAGTAAAAACTCAAAACATGAAATATTTTTGTTTTAATTTTTTCTATTTTTGGTGATTTTTAATTAATTTTTCAAAATAAAAATAGGATATTTACACTTTATGCTACATATAGGTATTTACACAATATAGGATTTTTATTTTTGATTTTTAATTAGTTACTTTTATGCAATTTTATTCCCATTTTATATTTTATTTATTTATAGTATAAAATTAGGAATAAAAGGGTATTTTTATTTTATTTTTATTATTTATATACAATAGTGAAATAAATAGATATATACATCTATGTACATGGTATATTTACAATATTATTTTTGATTTTTACTTTTGATCTTTTTATTTTGTTTTAATGGTTTTTATTTTATTTATTTACAACATAAAAAGTAGAATATTTACAAAATTTTTGGAGATTAATTTTATTTATTTACAAGGCTAAATAAATATAGATGAGTGGACTATATACAGGGTGACTATGTCCAAGTGTTCTATTTTTATTTTCTTTTTGATTTTTCTATTTTTGTTTTGATTTTTATAATAAATATGTACACAATATATACAAGTCATTTTATTCAATTTTTTAGAGGAAAATATTTTTATTTTATTTACAGGTATATTTACACATATGAGCCCCTATCTCCCTCTACTTTGGCTTTTATGCGGTCAGGCCCATGCTGAGCCCTCCCTTGGGTTAGGTTGCTCAATATTTATTCTAAATATTTCCTCTTTTTCTTTTTAATCTTTATTCTTTTATTTTTGCACAAAAACATGCTAATTATTAATTTTTACACCATGCATGCTTTTGGTAATTATTGGTATTTACAAATATATACATGCATTTGCAAAGGTTTTTGTAGCTAAAATATAAGAATAAAGAGTGATGAATGAGTATTCATCAGTATCTTAGGCGACAGGTTAAATATGGGAGACGCATCCGGCTTTTAGCTGACTCTCCTATAGGCCACGTAACCTTTGCTATCTTGTCTGATAAACTCACACTTAAAATCAACAAGATTAATCGGACTCAATTTTGGGTCCTTCACCGTGTTAAGTGTGAACTCGGGGTTTGCTCTTGCGTTTGTCTTTGAGTCTGTCTGTGCGTGTTATCCTGTGTAATTGCACATTTTCTACCTCCATCTGCTTACAATCATCATTTCCTTTCCAAAGATGTCGGGATATTGGTCTCCATACCCTGCGACCTCTGGTCAATCCTCCTCGACCATATACCGTTCATCTTTGCCTTCTCATTCTTCCATATATTCTCCGCCATCCACGGGAGATCCTTACCCGTGGTCGGCTCCACCTCAACCCGATTATGAAGTCAGAACTTCGATTGACTTCTTCACTTCTTCGCATTTCTCACCTACTCCATATTCCAACACTCTAGATCCACTTCCATCTTGGGCTGACTGTCCTTATTCTCGAGAGCTTGCGGGAATTAAAGAATCGAATGAAGAGCAAGCCTCTGCTGAGATAGATGATTGACAAAATTATATGCCCCCACAGAATTCATTCTCACCTCAAGTAGGGACCATACCACCATTTACATATACACATCCCGACTTGACCTTAGGGCATAACTTGGTCGATCAAACAACCCGAATGGAGAGGCTTGTACATCATGATTTCCCATACTTGATTGACTTTAGTGATCAAGCTTCCATTAACCAGCCTTCATGTCACACAATTGGAGAGCCTATACATTCACAAGATTGGACTCATGAGCTAGACTTATCAGTCCCCGTTTCATCATATGAGGCTCCGACCAATATCTGCCATTCGGATGGTCCATACTCGACCCAGGATTACATGCCAGAGTATAGGTATGTTGAGTATGAGACCCAAATATCTCAGCAGTATCCTCCAATTGAGCAGAACTCTCCCATGATTTGTCATGAGAATTTTGTGGAGGATGACATCTCTAGACTTATTAAGAAACACGAATCACTTGGTAATGAGTTGAGAGATGTCATGGACATACTGCACTCAATTTCTTCCAGCTTGGGAATGATATCGGAAGAGGAAGTAAGTAGATCTGATGTTGAAAACCAAGCAAGCATTATGGAACCCACACCTTTTGTACAGATGGAGTCTACTCTATCTCCCTCTTCTACTAACCCCTTGCCTTCCAATCCAGAGTCTGATCATTCATCCACCTAAAAATCCAAAAAAATTAAAAATCCCAAAAAGACTAAAAACATTGAAAAATCAGAAAAATCTATAAAAATAGAAAATGAAAAAGACTTGAAAAATTTGGATCCTACCCTAAGGGAAGCACTCGATGAAGAATTGATTTTTAATCTTCCCTTAATAAAGGCCATAGATCACTTTCTCGACCTCAAACGATTTGTGAGAAGTAAATTGATACCAAAGAGGTCGGGTAATAAGAGGACAAGGTCTGAAAGACACATAGTGTCTATGGCCACCTCCTTGGTGATGGGGAGAAAGACCAAGAGTCGCAGAGTGAAGCGGTTGCCCCGAGTTGAATGTGAAATCAAAGACACTATCTTTACCCATGCAAGAATTGATGATGACTCCCTGATAAATATCCTCCCAACCTCTGTGTTTGACAAGCTCAAACTCAGGCCAATCAGAAAGTCAAGAGAGATCGTTCAGTTGGCTGATCGATCTATCAAACGATCGAGAGGAAACATTCCAGTCATCGTTACTTTCCAAGGTGCTCTACTCCAGATGGACTTCACAGTCATTGATATCGAGCACCGAGGAGAGTTCACCCAGTCTTCGATTATTCTCGGGAAACCGTTCGTAGCCTCAGCTAAGGCGACTAAAGATTATGAGACTCGGGAGATTGATTTTTCAGCATCAGGAGCACTCCGACCTCATCAATTCTTTGATAAACTTTACTCTAAGGTAACCCGCACATCCGCTGACAATCGTGACCATCGAGAGGTAGATGAGTCCCACCTCTCTACTACACCTGAGAGGCCAACTGACCGGACGACCGTTGATTCTGAGACTCCCCACACGTTCACTTCATCAACTGCTTGCACCACCACCATGACAGCTTCTAAGGAGGACTCACGATTAGAAGCTATCATTGAGTCGGACACGACCTTTGTGGATTGCCTTGATCATTTCGGTGATCCGACACAAGAGCCTAATAATGCCAAGCCAAATGAGATCACTAGCACCTTTCCGAGACGCGTGCTGACCCTTCAGGAATATTCTAATCTATATGGTGACTCATCTGATGAGGAACCCATGGTCAGCACCACACCTGGATCGTTAAAGGAAACAACCAAGACTAAATTGACTTCACATCAAAACACGGTTGCTCCCTCTTCTGGTCGGCTATCTAGTGAGAGGAAGTCAAGAATTGATTCCTCGAGGTGTTCTCCCGAACCTCTCAAGGTGTGTCACTCTCATCTCCTTCTTAATGATTCAGTTTCTAGAAAACCGACTAAGAAAATTTCCTTCAACATTCCGGAGAAGGAAGTTTCAAAGGAATCCTCATCGGGTCCGGACAAGGTGATTTATATGAGTGAGCTCAGTTCGGCTGTTCTTAAGCCGTATCTAAGCAAGTAGTCGTGTGTCGACCCTCGTTGGACGATCCCTTCACCTAACTACTATTCATCTGAGGACGATTCCAACAACGACACACTTGTATATTACGCACCTCCACGATCCCGCAAGAAGGTACGTCACAAACCTTCTTGATCCATGTATATTCTCTAGATCTCATCGGTTCTCACACTCACTCCTATCTTATACTTAGGCTGACTAGAGCCTAAGTATAGGGGGGACCGATGCTCGCCGTGTATATATTCCTCCATTTCCTCTCTTACCCTCACCCACCCCATTTTTGATCTTCTTCTACACTTAGGCTGCCAGAGCCTAAGTATAGGGGGACGGAGCGACTTCTATACTTTTTTATTATTTTAGGTCTCCTACGCTTAGCACGAGCTATGTCTTTTTCCTCGCTTTTTGTGCTCTGAGGACATAGCACACGTTAAGTATAGGGGGGTGTGTGTATATTACATATATACTTTACCCATAGCTCGTACTTTCGCGTATTTTCACGTATTTTTGTATATATTTTGCAATAATTACGGGTGGGTAAAAATTGGAAAAATTTTTTTACTTGTTTTATAATACTTGTAAAACTTTTGTAAAAATTGAAAAAAATGTATACTTGTATATTGTATAACACTTGTATAACACTTGTATAATACTTATTAAACTCTTGAAAAACTGTTGTTACATAGGAGGTATAACAAAGTTCTGAAAAAAAAAGAAAAAAAGGCTTCTTATTTACTCTTGCATATTATCTCTGCATCAAAAAAAAAAACAAAGAGTCTTGCATTTCATTCATCTATATAGCATGACATCTGCATCTCATCTGCATATCTTGCATATGCAAAGTGAAAAGCTAGTGGGTTCTGAACCAAGTTATGAGTAGATATTGAGGATGGACTTGATTTGACCTTAATCCACCTAATTTCAGAGGAACCTTATAGGAACTGGAGTTAAGATTTCTCAGGTCAAGTGACTTAATTCTTTGAGTCCGCAAGTCCATGTTCACATGTCATCTTGATTTGTCCAAGTAGAATATCTCGTGCACACGCATGATTCTTTTAGACAGTGACCTAACTTGGACAAGCACAATGCACGTAGCTCTTCATTGATGAGGTGGTAAGGAGGTAGAATCCTTTAGCTTGGAGTAGCACACGGGTGGAAACATCCGTCCTCCTCTAGGGAGGGTAGTGCATCTCAACCTAGTCTGGTGGTGTTGACATCTAAGGACATGATGCTGTGGGTTGCAATAATGCTTCAAAAGAGGGATAGTCTACTGGCTCAAGAGGAAAAACTCCTGATGTACATGCTGCACCTTGTATATAATTCCAAAAAAAAGAAAAAAAAGAAAAAAAAAGAAAAAATGCAAGAACTCCAAAAAATCAGACAGGTCCACGTAAAAAAAACCTGTCGGAGTATGTATATTAGCAAGAAGTCTGCAGCTGGATGACTTGGCTACACTGGTCAGGCATCCCGGGATAGGTAGCTACACTGGCTACCGTCCATTCTTTTCTCCACCCCCTCCTCTTGAGCTGGTCGCACTTGAACTTAGAAGGGAATACCCCACTCTTCGAGGAAAGAGTTACTGGACCGGGTTATTTGAGTTACCTTGTTAGAGGAGGCTGGTTCTGAGCCATTTCTGATGTGGAGAGTTACATTTCACTTACACAGTACAAGTAAGAATCGTAGTCATCGGAAATTTGCATTTGAGGATTTTTCTGACCTGACTATTGAAGAGTCTTGAATAGAAGACTTGTAGAACTTGAAGTCTGTTAGGTCTTATGTTCATGTCCCAATAAGGTTCCTCCACATAATTAATCAAAAGGTCGAGTTAAGCTCCATTTTTAACTTTTGTTCATGACCTTGGTATGGAACCCAAAATCATTTCACTCTTGCATTTCATTTTAGTTGCTCAGGAACGAGCAAGGTTTAAGTATAGGGGGGTGATGAATATGTGATTCATGACTCTAAAAATTGAATATAGAGCTTTGTTCCCGAGTAATTAGCTGCATGTTTCCACTTACATTGTATAATTAGCATTCATGCATGCATTGATAACATTTGCATTTTAGCATTCATATTGCATGAATAAGAAGCCAAATTCGTCTATAAATATTCACCTGTATATTAGCTAAAATACCCTATTTGTATATATTTTACACCAACTCCAAATCCAATAAAACCAACTCTATAGTGTATATATTAATAACACTAATTGAAGAAAAATATCAAAAAAATACTAACTTGTAAAATTGACTAATAAAACCCCAAACCCAGTTGGAAACTAGGAACCTTAGAATGCACATATCTCTCTCATACAACCTCTGAATTAGGTCTAATCACTTTTAAAGTAATATACATTCAGAGACCTTCGAAACAAGACCAACTTCATTAAAATCGGAGCTCGTATGTAAAACTTGGGTTTTAGACCCCTTTTGTATATTGTACAAATTGACTGTTTTGCCCATGTATTTTACCATTACATTTTCTTAATTACTAAAAATCCAAAAAAAATAGATTAAGTTGTAAATATTCTCCTCATATTTTCTCTATTTTTATTTTGATTTTTCTCTCTTTTAAAAATGACAAAAAATTGCAAAAGGAAAAATGTGGTATTTTATACCTATAAGGTACCACCCAAAAATACATTTTATACAGACGATCTCATTTGATTTTCAGCACTTCATGAAAGTTGTAGATCTCATCGAGACGAGCAACTTTTGTGTTGACCACTTTTTGATTTAAGCTCTTTATTATGTTTTTTTGATTTTTCTTTCCATTTAACTTTGATTTTTTTTAGAGCGACATGTGGTGGCTCCGGAAGCCGCAACTTGTCAACCCCATATTTTTGGCTACTAATTAAATAAAAGCCACATGGTCGCATCCGAGCATGCCAAGTGACACTTTCTCACTCTCCATCTACCCATTCCATCCCACTCTCCCTTAACTTAAGGGAGAAGCCATCGACACCTCCATTCCATACCCCATCTTCTCCACCTTCTCCATCTCTTCTCCAACCTCCACCACTCCCTCTTTATATTCTCCTCCACTCTTCCATTCACCACCATCCGCCACTTCGTAGAGTGAGAGGAGTGAGCCCCTACGAAGTCCCTGGTGACAGTAGGTCCCTCTAGTTGAGCAATAACCTCCTCCTCCTCCGGTGAGATCCAGCGAAGGTGCACTTCGCTGTTGCGAGCTCTTGAAGCTCGCCCAGCTCAGCTCACGCCAGAGCCTTGAGCAAAGACCAACCAGAGCTAGCAGCTCCAGTACCTTTCCCAGGCGTGCCCATCCACCTCTACAGGTAATCCGTCTTCTCCCTGTTCTTCTTCTCACCCTTCCGTTCTCCTTCTCTTTTCCTCCTTACTTTCTCTCTCCTAAATTACCATCTTCTATCCATCAAAACACAAAAGCAAGAGCACTTCCACGGACAATTAACACATTGCGATCACGAATATGATTTTTTCGTGATTTTTGGAGTTAGATTTCTCAACCAATTAATCCATCATTTACTCCATGCCTGTTTCCATATTGCATATTGCACCCTCCTCCACCTTGCCGGCTGTGCCATCTTCACCACCGCGCATGGCCATTGCCGGCTAGCCACCGCCCCGCGTGCCCCGCGACGCCAACCCCTACTCAGCACAACCGTACCACCCTCCTCGTCACTGTCCACCGCACGGTGCTCCTCCACCTACAACTGGTCGCGGCTACTGTGGTCCTCCTCCACACTTCCATGCCACCGCGGTAGCAAAGTCAGCTCGCCCACCACCGGCCGTGACCCCATCCTTCACAAGCGTCGCCCCCTGGTGGTCCTCCTATGCAGCCCGCACCTACGCACCATCAAGTCACCCTCCGGCCAAGCGCACGCCTCTGCCACCATCTTCACATTGCAGAGGAGGGTCTACTCCACTTGGACAATCGCGCACAACAGTCCCTCCGCGAGCTCCACCTGCTGCCCCGCCATCGACCACGTGCCAGCGCCGTGGCAACAACGCGCACAACCGTCACAGCCACCAGTCGCCACCGTCCTCCGTTCGTCCACCATCGGCACCCTTGGGAGGACCTCCCCTGTTTCAAGCAACAAAACAAAGGAGAAGTATCGCACAATAAAAAAAGGGAATTTGGAATGGGGACACTTGCACCCCTTTGCAAGTTTTTAAAAAGATTTCAACTTTCTGCTAATTGCATGTAAGTCCTTGTTCTCCATTTGAGTTCATATTTCTTTTCCTGTATTGCATTCATACCCCTTCATTTGCACGTTTATTTTGTCATCATTTTGTTGTTCATTTTTAATTCCGAAAATTGCATTGTGTAGTATAACTATTGTTCTACCATTTTAGTATTTATTTGTATTTTTCTGATTTGCAAAATATTTATGGAAATTAATTTGGTGTTGCAATATTTTGCCCATTTTGATTTATTTATTGATTGCATCTTCTCTACTTATCAAAAAATCTCTGAAAAATCACCATTGGTAGATATAAGTCTATGCTACAACATATCCACAAATCACACCATTTGCACATATAGTTTGTCTTAGAAAAATCATTTAGTGAAAACCTTAATCGATTTTAATTAGTCAACCGTGAAGTATTTTGATGAAATTCAAGTTGATTTGGATAGCTCTTAACTAGACCTATTTGGATTAATTTTGTTTCTGAAAAATATTATCGTTTGTTAATTATTAAAATTGGATTAGTCATTTTCACTAAGGTCTGCATTTTTTTATTATCCGTATATCTAAAAATTCCAAAAAAATTAGGGTTGTCTCATTTCATCCATTTCACAATCTGGCCAAGTTTCATAATTTTTAGAATTAATTTGACCATCTTTCCGATTTAACTTGTAATTTGGCCTGATTTTGCATGTGTTTTGCATAAAAAAACCGAAAAAGACCAAAAATATCTCCTCTAAAAATCGAACATTTGGACCTTGCTAAAAAATCAATCTAAGGAGACAACTGCCTCCCTGAGTTCGACCTTGGACTTCCACCAAGTAAAATAATTTGCCGCTCGAGATTAACTTGAATATAATTGAAAGTGGTTTTTGATTCGCTCTCGTTATCTGACTGCAACGAAAAAATAGTAATTAATTTGGACATTAATTTGCTCGAATTAACAAGGGTAGCGGGAGGCGTATCAGCCTCTCCTCCCCTTTGCGACAGAGAGGGGATCGATCAAGTATGCGATGACAACCGCCGGCCCCGGTGACGACCCTTGGCCATTGTAGGCCATGATCCGGCCTTAATCAAGCTGGTGAGCTGCTCTTCATGGCTGGAGAGGTCAACAAAGTCTGGAGCACCTCCAGGTGCTCAGCCCAAGCTATCGTCCTCCACCATCGTGTTCTCCAATCTCCATGTAAGTCTCCTCTTCTCTTCCTTCTTGTTTCTTTGAATTAACTAGGTGCTTACACACACTTTCTTCCTCATTTGATCACCTCATGAGCTCCGCCTCACCTCACTCATCTTCATCGTACCCTTCACCCACCTCTCCTCTCTGTCAGAACCTTCAGTCACCTCGCCCCCTTCCTTTTCGCCTAGCCGGAGAAGAGCTCCTACGGCCACTGCCTTCTTCGTCCACACGACCCTCCGTCCACCTCATCTCACTCGCACTCACCTCATGCATCGCTTCGGCTATTTCTCCCTAGCCATTTTATAGGTACACTCCTTCAATTATCAGAGCTTCGTCGAAGCTTAGTTTGAAAGCTCCATCTTCGACCCGCTCACATCGCCACGATGACCTCAACCTCTCCGGTGATCCCCCTGCATCCGAGCTTCAACGTCAACTCCCCCAGACCCTTTTCCCGAGCTTCTAACATCTGATGAAGGCCTGGAGGAGGGATGGGGAGGTCGTCGGAGACCCATCAAGTCTGCCGCAGGAGGAGGCAGAGGTGAGGAACCCAGTGTACAGATGTTGTTCGATTCTCACAATCAGATGACCCATAGGAGCCACGTGTCCTCCCCGAGCCTCTACACATAGCCTCCAGGCTCGGGCTGCCCGAACCAAGCCAGAGCTCCACATGACGCCATGTGGTCCGAGCCTCCTTTCTGCGGCCACCCGAACGCAACACCAAGCCTAGACCTCCACCGAACCTAGCCCTCACGTGCTCCGATCATGTGGGGGCTGGGTAATTTGCATCAGCACCCTGCCACTTTCTCTAATTTGCATACAGGTCCCTTCAGGCATGTGTAATGCATACACGCATGGGGTAATTTACAAACCAGCCACTTTGGGTTTTAATAATTGTAAAATAGCCCTTGCAGTATGGAAACATTACAGGAAAGGCCTTGCAGTTTTCTTTAATTATATTTATGCCCTTCCAAGGACCTGTTTATGATGATTTGTAATTATTTTCATGTTTTCTTCACGTTTATGCCCTTCGACTATTTTACAAATATCTTGACCATATAATCTCTCTTTAAGTTGATTTCAATTTCATTTTGAAGCATGTTTCATTGTCTATCCTTTGGCATTATTTATTTCTTGTTCTGTTAAATCTGGATGATAAATTCTAGTTATATATTGTCTTATGTTTAATGATTTTCAATGCCATATGTTAGCTTATCAGTAGATTTGCTTCATGAATTGATCCTGAAATCGATCACATGTTTATTGCTTAATATTTTATTTATGTATGACATATTTGCAAATTTTTGAATTTGAATCACATTTCATTATAAAAACCAAATACAAAAAGGTCTCCTGTTCATGCATTATCTGTCTTCATTTTTTGCATCATATTCCTTTGTTTGTTGACCTAGTTAGTTATTAATTAATCACTTGATCTGAGTATTAAGAATCTGAATAACAACTTTAGAGGCTCGTGTCCCTTAGTTCGACCTTGATACACTTACCAAGTAAAACAAATTCTCCACCTATTAGAAAGGGTGATCTTTGAGCAGGATCGATTTTTGCCTCATGTGCAACTATTAAAATGACGATATTAGAGAGGCAAAAACACGGTTCGTCAGCACACCCTTCCATAAAAAAATCCTATCATCTGCATACTGAAGTAAAGGAATTTATAAGCCATCTAGTTGGTACCCTGCATAGAAGTTCCCATCTACTGCTCTAAAAACCATTCGTGACAATGCATCAACCCCTAAGACAAAGAGCAAAGGAGCTAGAGGACACCTCTACCTGACTCCTCTCCGAGGCCGGAAGAATCCACCTTCCTGCTGCCCATTCACCAAGACCCAATAGGAGATAGTAGTTACACATCTCTTCATCCATTTAATCCACTCATTCGGGAATCATCATCTCGAAAGAGATGCACAAATGAATCTCCAGATGACATAATCATAAGACTTGGAAAAGTCAACCTTCCAAAGCATCCCCTGCTCTTCTTCCTCTTCCAATCTGTAATAATCTCTGAAGCAATGACTACCTCATCCATTATATGCCAATGAAAGCAGTTTGTGAATCTATAATAACTAGCCCCAATACCTCTCGCAAACGATTTACGAGTACTTTAGCCACTATGAGATAAATGGCATTTAAGAGAGCAATAGGTTGAAAATCCTCTACGCAAAGAGCTACATCCTTCTTTGGAAGTAGGAAGATAAGTGAGTGATTCAACTGCTCAAAACCCTTATTATTCTTCCTCAATTCCTCCACCACAACCATCACATCATGCTCTACCAGATCCCAAAACTCACGGAAAAAGAGTGGAAAATCATCTGGTCTGGAGATCCATTTGTTGGAGATCCATCTGCATTAAGATCAAAAGTAGCTGCTTGAACCTCTGATAGTCTAAAAGCACAATCTGACCTGACAGACTAGATGCTAGAAAGCATGGGAATATCCCTACCAACTCACCACGCGCTTCCCGTCCGGATCCTCCTACTCGCCTCTCGAAAGTGGTCAATCACGACAGATACAATGGCGTGCTTCCCTTCCACCTAGACACCTCCCACCTCAATGGCTCTAATAAGGTTACCTTGCCTCCTGCCACTAGCAACAACATGAAAAAAACAGGTATTCGCACCTCCCTCCGTCAACCGTGTCTTCCTGGATCTCTGTCTCCACTCTATCTCAAGCTTGTGATCCTCCTTCATCAATATCTTCTAGTTTTCTTCCCGTATGCTTCTCTCCTCTGCCACCAACTCATGAGAGTCCTCAAGAGCATCCAATCTTACCACCTCTGACTGGGCCGAGGCCCTCCTATCCTCCCAAAGTGCCCGAACCTCCTGATGAAAAGATATCAAAATACGCCTCAAGGCTCTAAGGCGAGATGGCATATCTCGAGATGCAAAACTACTAGTTGGAACCTCCTGCCTTGAAGCGATATTAATAATGAGCAAGTATAGTAGGGTACTCCTTAATGAGCAGGTATAGTAGGGGACTCCTCATTTGGCCTTCTTAATGATAAAGTATAGTAGGGTACTCCTCATTTGGATGACCCAAGCTTTTGTTTATTGCAATGACCCAAGCTTTTACCGCGATTACCTCATAGTCTTCTTTTTTTACCCCAAGATTAAAGAATCAATGTGGAACTTTTGAATACTTTCAAAGTAATAAATAAGAAGTTATATTAGATGATGATACTACAAGGAGCAGGAGGAGATGCAAGATCTCACAATCAGTAAAATTCATTTGTGCTTGCTATACAGTATATTCACAAAGTTATCGACCTTGAGGATTCAACCAAGGTCCATAAGAAGCTCGATAGACAATGCAATTTAAAAATTTTAATGAATAAGGTATTATTAATAAATAAGATATATGTTTTAAGGAGGTCCTATTAGACAAAGATGGATATGCACCTTACGAGTTAACAAGATTTAATATATGTACTGTACCCTTGAAGAGATGATCAGAAAAGGAGAATCTCTAATCAAGGAAGACAATAAGACACTAATCACACTACAGGAATTGCCCTATTTAGGGATGACAACTAGCGACGATTTTTGATTGACCGTCCCTAATGCCTCTTTTTAGGGACAGTCATCAAACAACCGTCCCCAATAACCACATAATGGGAGACTGTATGTGGACTACCATCCCTTCTGTATTAACTTAATAGGGACGGTCATTAGTGACCGTCCCCTCTGCCTTGAGCAGGTCACTGGACGTTTTCGACCCTTCTGGAAGGGCTTTGGGGACGGTCCTGACCGTCCCCATTGTTCCTCTGTTGGCGTCGCCTCTGACCAGAGGGGACGGTCATAGGTGACCGTCCCCTCTGCCTTGAGCAGGCCACTGGACGTTTTTGACCCTTCTGGAAGGGCTTTGGGGACGGTCCTGACCGTCCCCATTGTTCCTCTGTTGGCGTCGCCTCTAACGAATGGACCAAAGTGGTCGACCAGAGGGGACGGTTATAGTGACCGTCCCCTCTGCCTTGACCAGGCCATTGGACGTTTTCGACCCTTCTGGAAGGGCTTTGGGGACGGTCCTGACCGTCCCCATTGTTCCTTTGTTGGCGTCGCCTCTGACGAATGGACCAAAGAGGTCGACCAGAGGGGACGGTCATAGGCGACCGTCCCTTCTGGCTTGAGCAGGCCACTGGACGTTTTCGACCCTTCTGGAAGGGCTTTGGGGACGGTCCTGACCGTCCCCATTGTTCCTCTATTGGCGTCGCCTCTGACGAATGGACCAAAGTGGTCGACCAGAGGGGACGGTTATAGTGACCGTCCCCTCTGCCTTGACCAGGCCACTGGACGTTTTCGACCCTTCTGGAAGGGCTTTGGGGACGGTCCTGACCGTCCCCATTGTTCCTCTGTTGGCGTCGCCTCTGACGAATGGACCAAAGTGGTCGACCAGAGGGGACGGTTATTATTGACCGTCCCCTCTACCTTGGCCAAAAGGGACGGTTACTGAAAACCGTCTCTTATGCCTTCCAAAGGAGACGGTCTTTAGTGAACCGTCGCCGATCGTCACCAATGGGGACGGTCATTATGACCGTCCCCATTGGTCAGATCGAAAAAACCCCCTTTGACCTGCGTTTCTAGTCCATTTTCACATCTTCAAGCCGCCGCCCCACCATCGCCCCCTCCGCCCCAGCATCGCCTCCAGCTCCTCCTTGCTTGCCGACCTCGTCAATCTTTTTTTCCGGTATCTATCAACACTCCTTTGCTTTATTCTTGTTTATTTTACTTGATAATCTTGTTAGAGTTGTTTTTCCCCATATGATTTAGTTGTTTTGATGATATGCCTAGGTTTGCTTGATTTGTTTAGTATACAATAGATATGATTTGCCTAGTTTTCCCCTAGTTATGATTTGTTTTGATGATATGCCTAGGTTTTTCCCATATGATTTAGTTGTTTTGATTTGTGTATACAATAGATATACTAGTGTTGTGTATACAATAGATATCCCCATAATGATTTGTGTATACAATAGATATCCCCATAATGATAGTGAAATCATACAATAGATATCCCCATAATGATTTGTGTATACAATAGATATCCCCATGATGATAGTGATTTGTGTATACAATAGATATCCCCATGATGATAATGATTTGTGTATACAATAGATATCCCTATAATGATTTGTGTATACAATACATATCCCCATAATGATTTGTGTATAAGAGAAACACTTCATTATAGTTTAGGGTGGAAAACTTGTTTTCTATAATAACACAATGGTGGATTTTATTATGATTGTGCAGTAAAATGGATAAATCATGCATGGATAAGAGATACGATGATTTTCAACAATATAAGAGAGGAGTGATTGCGTTCTTGGATTGGGCATTTCAAATAGAAAGAGCTAATAAGAAATTTGGCGGTCTTAAGATTTATTGTCCATGTGTGAGATGCAAGAATATTAAATGGGATGTTAGAGAGGCTGTGTATAACCATCTTATACTCAACGGATTTTGGTTACATTACTCCATTTGGACTGAACATGGAGAGGGTATAGATTTGCGAATGGATGAGGATATGGGCGTAGATGCAGGAGTCACTACGTAAACCTTGAATAATGTTGATCACGAGTTATTTAAACTAATGGACGATTTAAGAAGACCTGAGGCACAAGACATTGGTTTAGATGATAGGTTCTCGAGCAGTTTGCCAGATGCAGAAGATATATTGGCTCCTGGGGTGGAAATGACGCGTTTGCAGTTTTTATTAGAGCTGTTTAAGATGAAAGTAAGGAACGGATCAACTGCAGCAATGATGACAGATGTGCTGGGTTTAATACGGAAGTTATTAAATAATCCTCAGAATTATCCTAAGGATTGGAAAGAGGCGAAGCAACGATTCCGATCGCTTGGTCTGAAATACGAGAAGATCGATGCTTGTGTTAATGACTGTATGCTTTTTCGAAGAGAGAATTCGGATTTAGTTCTTTGTCCATATTGTAAGGCTTCCAGGTATAAAGAAGAAAAAAATGATTTAAAGAGAAAGAAGAAGTCGGTGAAAATATTACGATACTTCCCACTAATTCCAAGACTGAAATGTCTCTTCATGTCTGAAAAACTGCAAAGTGGATGACGTGGCATTCTCGTTCAAATAAACGAGATGATAATGGAGCTATGAGACATCCATCCGATGCAGAAGAATGGATGAAATTTGATCAGAGATATCCGCATTTCTCTAATGATGAGAGAAATGTTCGTTTGGGATTAGCCTCAGATGGTTTCAATCAGTTTGGTAATATGAGTCTGAGTTACAGCATTTGGCCCGTGATTCTGATTGTTTACAAATTACCACCATGGATGTCAATGAGTTCATCATTTATGATGATGACACTACTAATTCCTGGTCCTAAAGGTCCTGACAACGCAATTGATGTGTACCTACAACCGTTAATGGATGAACTAAAAGTCTTATGGACTACTGGAATACCTACATATGATGCATGTAGGAAAGAGATATTTAAATTACAAGATGCACTATTGTGGACTATAAATGACTTTCCCGCGTAAGCAAATTTGTCTGGTTGGAGTACTAAGGGAAAACTTGCATGTCTTGTCTGTCTTGAAAAAACACATTCGACATGGCTGTCTGGAAGTATGAAACATTGCTATTTGGGTCATCGTCGATTCCTTCCACCGATGCATAGATGGCAAAGGGCAGATAGTAATAAGAAATTTGACGGCTCACCTTATGTGCAATGACTTGACTTAGCGCGTGTGAATGGCAACATTATTTGAGAACAATAATTACTTGTATGAAGCAGTTGTTTAGGACGAACAACGAAGAAAAGTGTAGCCGGTGGTTGCAAGAAACAAAGTATTTTTTTCAGAGAGTTACCATACTGGAAACACTTACAAATTCGTCATAATTTAGATGTCATGCATATTGAGAAGAATGTTTTGGAGAATATTTTGGGAATATTAGATCTTTTAGGTCAATCTAAAGATAATGTAAGGACGAGACGGGATTTAGTTCAGCTTGGAATACGCGAGGAACTACATCCAATTGAATTAGACAATGGACGGATTAATATACCTGCAGCAATATATACATTATCCAACGCTGAGCGTGATAAGATTTTCAGCTTCCTTAAAAGTTTGAAGGTATCTGATGGGTTCTCATCACAGCTGTCGAGGTGTGTAAATGAAAGAGAACGCAAGATAACTGGTTTAAAAAGTCATGACTGCATGTTTACATGGAAGTGTTACTCCCATTCGCTATTCGCGGGATTGTTGAAGGCGCTGTCGTACAATCATTAACAGAATTGAGTGGATTTTTTAGATTACTGTATTCGAAGGTTTTAGATCCGTTGATCTTGAGAAGACTTGAAGAAGATATTGTTATCACATTATGCAAATTAGAGCAGATATTCCCACCAGCCTTCTTTGACGTAACGGTTCATTTAATAGTTCATCTAGCAGGTGAAGCAAGGATTTGTGGGCCGGTTCAATATCGTTGGATGTATCCAATAGAAAGATACCTTCGAAAATTGAAAAATATGGTCTTTAATAAGGCACAACCCAAAGGATGCATTGCTGAAGGTTATCTTTGTGAAGAGTGTATTAATTTCTGTGAAATGTATATGGAAGGTGAAAGCGTGCGTTTCAGCCGTTATGAACGAAATGATGAAGGCGATGTCGTGAAGAAAGAGGACGAATCTAAATTATGGGTCTTTCACTCATGTGGCAGACATATATTCAGTGGTATCCGCCGCGTAATATCCGATGAGGATAGAGATCTCATACACTACTATGTCTTGATGCAGTTGTCAGAAATTGATGAATTTTTTGATGAGTACAATTCATTATTTAATGAGACATATAACAAATCTGAATTCCTCAAATGGTTCCGTTCACGTGTGAGACATTTAAGGGAAACAACAGATGATAGGTGGAACATTAACCTTGACATTCTTGGATGCATATCATATTCTCAAGTTATGTCTTATAAGGGTTATATTGTGAATGGATACAGATTTAGAACAAAGTCCGCCGACGAGATGAAATCGACGCAAATGTCGGGTGTTATAGTAAAAACAGATTTACCTTCAGGTTTAGACGGCTATTATGGGGAAATACTTGACATAATAGAGATCAGTTTTACTCATGAATGTCGATGTGTTCTTTTTATGTGCAATTGGTTTGACGTCGGTCGCGAGGGGATAGGATATCAAAGAGATAGAAATGGGATTATTTCATTAAAACAATCCGGGAAATTGCAAACAAATGAGCCTTTTACACTTGCCAGTCAAGTAGAACAAGTTTTTTATATTCCAGACAACTTCAATAATGGATGGATCATACCCGTGAGAACAATACCAAGAGATTTTTTTGATGTCAATGATGATGATGAGTTGCTAAATATAAACGAGGCATATCAAGCTGAAATGCAAGAACATCCAATTAATATTGTAGATGCGGATTTTTAATGTGTAAGTTTACTATCTTTTATTTTCCAATTCTTTATGTTAATTATATCATTGTTGTTATATATAATTTAAATGTTTCATAATATCCAGATATGCCTCCACGTCCTAGACGCATTCGGGATGCCCCGCCGGCACCACAGCGAGAGAGTAGTACCTCCGATCCTGACGGATCGAGTAGCTCAGGCAGACGTAGAGGCCCATCTCAGTGCCGAGTGTTGGACCGTCTTCGTCTTGATGAGACACTCAGGATACGGATAGTTAGAGGCGATGCGGTGGGGGAGAACTCAGCTGTTTTCCAGAGTTACTTGGGACAGGTGTACAGAGCCAGGGTCCCTCTCCACATTACAGACTGGCGTTTAGTGGAGCGATCAATAAAAGATGCCATTCTTCATGATTTGGAGGTATATATAATAATAACAAAGCAAATTTTTCTTCAGTATATACGTATATAAACTTATATCTGTTTGCTTTCTTTGCAGTCTAGTTTTTCCTGGGACCGTGACCCGACCACTGATGCTCTGATTTTAGGCCATGGGGCGGAGATGTTGCGTAAATATCGAGGTCGTGTGAAGGCCCGAATGAGTACTTTGCTTTATATTTAATGATAAATTTATTTTTCATCATATAAGTATATAAGTAATTTTCTTTATATTTTAAAGTACTTCAACCCGGAGCTTCCATTGGAAGTCAATTTGACAAATTATCCTCCGAATGTACCCGCTGAACAATGGAGGGCGATGGTTTATATTTAGATGGGAGAAGAACATACGGTATGTGACATATATATGTGTATTTTATACATATATCATTTGGAATTCTTTTATTAAAATTACTATCTTCGTATAGGACATCTCAAGGAGAAATGCTGAAAATTAGAGGAAAGGTTCCAAGTCTACCCATAGAATGGGGAGAAGAAACACAAATCAACTAAATGATGACTTCGTAAGTAATCTACTTTATGATTAGTGTTAAAATTGTAACTATTATATATGTATTAAAATGGTATCCTAAGTTTACTAATCTTTTCACATTAGGAAGTGGAGAACGAGAGAGTGCCCAGTCGAATGGAAGTCTTCGAGAAGTCTAAGAGCCGCGATGTGGGCGGGGAAGTTCATTGGGTGGATCCTGCCTATGGTCCAATTCATGTAAGTTATTCATAACATATTTGCATCTTTTTTACAAATTAAATGAATTTGAACTTACTTAAATAAATTTGTAGGAGGAGATGGTCAGGCTCACAACCACTGGCTCTGTAGACCACACCGGAACGAGTCATCCACCTCTTACTCCTGATGCGGCCTTCCTCCAGGCGACCGGTCCAGAGCATCAGGGACGCGTCCGTTGTGGTGGTCGTGGTGCCACCATACGGAATTGGTATGGAGTAGGGACCGGCCCGACCTCTCAGAAGACACAAAGAGAGAGGGAATTAGAGAGTCAGGTGTCTAGCATGAATATGGAGATTCAGGATTTGCGCCAACAAATGGCGATTTTCAATGCATTCATGCAGGCACATCAAGGTGGATCGTCGACTAGCCACCCAACAGATGATGATAATACCGCTGCAGGCTAGGCGACGACGATGACGGCGAAGAAGAAGATGATGCTGATGACGACGAGGACGCCGACAACGAAGAGGATGAGGACGACAACTAGTATAGCTTAGTTAGTTTGTAGGATACTTTAGTATATTGTATAACTATTTTGAACAATTATTGTAGGATACTGTAGTATTTTGAATGCATATGTTGTTGGATGAGGACTTTATGAATGTGGATTGCATTTTTTTGTGTGGTGATAGTAATGTTTATTATGAAGACAGATTTTTTGTAACAGGTACTACATTATATTGACATACAGGGCAAAATGAGGATCAAATAGGGGGCAATGGAATTTTTTTTGTTAGCAGATGAACAAAGGGGACGGTCATGGCGACCATCCCCTTCGTTCTTAGAGACGGTTATGACCGTCTTCACTTTCGCTCTTTTGGGACGGTCATGACCGTCCCCCCTGATGACTCTAAGGGACGGTCATGACCGTCCCCAATAAGATGCTTTAAGGGACGTTCACGCCCGTCCCCTATGCTAGACATTTAGGGACGGTCACGACCGTCCCCTATGTATGAGTATTGGGGACGGTTCATAATACCGTCGCTTATACCAAATGGGACGCAACCTTTGGAGACGGTCTTATGACCGTCCCCATTGATCAATGGGGACGGTCATGTTATCATTAGCGACGGATGTTGACCGTCGCCTGTTCTACTCTTTCTTGTAGTGTCATGTCAATTTTTCTTCCATCTTATTTTTTATTATAGTGTGAAACGTTGCTCTGCTGAAGGAAGACCATCATAACGGATGAGACGGTTGATACATTATTTATGAATGAGCCACGATAAAGGTTGATAAATGACGTAATAAAGGAAGGATTTTATATGCTAGTGATAGAGGGGAATCATTCTAGATCAAGCCTTATCATGGAGGAACGTTGCTATGCTAACATATTCCAATCTTGGAGAGAAGATCGTCTGATGTAACTGGGATTACAACAGACCTGATGTAATATCTTTTTCTTTTCTTTTGTGATTTCGATTCCAAAATCCAACCTTGTAGATTGAATCTTAGATTAATGTTCTATATATTTTCCAAATTTCGCTCAAATAGAAGTTATTTGTTATTTGATCTTAATGGTCAAAGATCCGGTCCTTTTTAAATGAAATATAAGTTGCTTAATTATTGCTTGGATCTTTGACCATTAAGATAAAATATCAAATAACATCTGATTTGAACGAAATTTGAAATATATGTAGAGCATTAATCTAAAATTCAATCTATAAGGTTAGATTTCATAATCGAAACATTAAAAGAAAAGAAAAAAAGATTACACCAGGTTTTGCGTAATTCTAATTACAACAGAGGATATGCTCTCTCCAACCGTGTGTCAGGTGTCATTGTGCCTTTTTAGGAGCCTAGTTGCTGCAAACCGTGATTATTTTAAGTCCTTAGCCATGTTGTGCCTGTTAATGTTACTTGCACGTCTTGCCTCCATGTTCTCCAGCTGCTCTATTTCTGAGAATTTCATAACTAGGAGAAACCTATTGATAATAATTTCCACATTCTTAGTTATCTCTTCGGACCTAGATAAGTGCTCCACCTTTTGCCATGGCATTGAGGGGAATCCCCCATATGCCCTACTCTACTACCATTCGCCTTGCGTTGGACCCAAAACACTTTCAGCATCCACAAGCTTTGGCACGGCAAAGAAGACGCACATCACATCAAGCATGTCTAACAAGCAACAACAGCAACGAAAACATCCCATTTCTACGTGGTCCATGATGATAGTAATGAATCCTCACAAAAGAGAATTGCAGCAACATGCCAATGGAGGGCCCCAAATCTCAGGTCCATGCTTACCATCTCTACCTAATTAGCATCATCATACACTTAGATTAAACTCCGCATATGTATCTTTCGCTCTCTCTCCATCCTTTTCCCTTTTCTCTTTACTGTCACAAGGTGTAGTGGACGGGGGGACAATTCTCGGTCAACCTAAAAAGACTAGGGGTCCATAGATAAGGGATATGGACGCCCCCTCATCTTTACACTGTGTTCCCTGTTAGGCCATACCCCTCCCTGCATTATTATAACGAAGAAGACGACCTCTCTCCCAATCAAGTAACCTGCATGTGTTACGTGTTCCCATCTATCTGCTAAAGTCGGGGACATGAGCCTTTCTTTGTGGGGTCTCTCACGTTCACCACCAGGAGGTAAAAACTTCATTAGGGTAAGAAAAAAACTGCATTTACATGATTTCAAACTGGCTCGTTTTAGGCATCCAAGAGTTTGCATCAAGTCCTACGAACTCATCCCTCCTCATCTGTTCACACGATATTAAGTCAAGCATTCAAAATATCAGCATTAGACTCCTAATAAGGCGAAAATGTGATGCAAAGTACAGAAACCGGAAAGGCGAGAAGATGGATAAGAGAGTTGGAAGGGGAGCAAGAGCATGTGAGACTTTCCTAGACGAGTGCATGAGGCCCAATTGGGGTTCGGTCTTTGGTTCTGATATTGATGCCGTGGCCCCCCTCTTCAATTTTATTTATTTATTAATAGATAACAAAATGAAAATCCATACAATCCTTCTTTCTTTGTTCTCCTTTTTCGTCAAGTCCCCAGTTCATGTGGCTACAAAGCACTTTCTTTCCCTGTACACAGAAGAGAAAAGCTTATTCAACGGGGTTTATCTCCCGTTTTTTCGTAAAAAAGTGATGAACAGTACAATGAAAGTCATTAGCTGAAACGTTACTCCAAACACGAATAATATGTAGTAGCTGCGTTTAAATGATGCGAAATTAAACCTGAGAATCCCATAATCTGTTGCAGAAACAAACGTGGACAAGTAAGAGAGACTGGTTTGCATGAGGCGCAAGTCAGGTTGGTTTGGACTTGCATGGGCAGCAGATCATACGAAGACAAATGCTCGAGTTAGTTGTAGAGGAAAACGGAAAAGAATAGTCCTACAGACATCTCGAAATGGTTTTGAAGGTATTTGAGAACAAATTCAACTCTAACCATCTCCATCTGGTTCCTTTATTTACATACTTTACTCTACAAAAAGAGAGCGGTGGAGAAGCAAACCAAAAAGGCAAAAAAAAAGAAGAAGAAACCAACAATGGGTGAAGCCAGGATTAAAGCAGATTTGAAGTAGACCATACCATCAACCCAACAGTGTGAGCCCATGAACACCATACTACATATATGTGCATATAAGATAGAAGGAGGGGGACGACTCACATGTGCACATGCAATGGCACGTGAGCTCACACGGGAGGTCTGCTCTGGCGTCAGTGCTGTCTGTATGAGCAGAAAACAGATGTCTCTCTCTCTCTCTACCTGATCAGCTTTGCTCTATTTGTCCAGCGAGGATCCTAATGGTCGTCCGATCTTCATCCACGAATCTCCTGTGCTACCTGTGCAGGAGAGGCAGCAGAAAAAGCATAGGGAAGAGAGAGAGGAGGAGAGCGGGCTCTGTTTGCATTCGCTGCCCCTTTGACCGCTTGCAAATGATTTACACGTACTCATGTTCCTTTGGACCCCCACCTGCAGAGAGAGCAGGAGGTGGTGTTCAAAATTAAAAGGTTTGAGGGGCTTTGATCTGTAAGGTGTTGCAGCTTCTCCGGTGCATGGTTTTGGGTTATCTATGTTGCCACAGAGACTAATCCCGACGTTAGAGACCTTTTAATTGTAATGATGTGTAAATCCTCACAGATGCATCAGAGGAAAGTAGAGGTTCCTTTAGATTGAGTTTGCTGATGATAAGGAAGAGAGCAACAGAACTTGCTTTGAACAGATTAAAAGTTAATTAATATCAACAAACAACAACTTACCTTTGACTGGTTATGTAACCTAAGGTGTGGGTCATAAGTAAAAAATGAGCTACAGTAAATCTATGTCAGTAATTTGCATTCTAAAGTGGCGATGACGTGTAAAGGAAAAGAAACTCAATTGATGTCATTTAACTAGATATGATTTGCAGTTAAGCTCAGAAAGTAGAAGTTAACAAGATATAGCCTGTAGTTAAGCAACTCTCGTTACATCTATCCCCTGAAGCATGAACTTACATTAATCATGGTATGAAAGTGTTGGATTTCCTTTGTAATTCAAAATTTTTTAAACAAAAATTATTTTTCCCAAGATTTGTTTTAAGTCTATGCAATTTTCAATTTGCGCACAAGTACCTAACCCAATAATGATCTCAAAAATGAGACTCATTAAAAGTTGAACAAGTACGTAACCCAATAATGATCTCGAAACTGAGACTCATTAAATCCAGTTGAACAAGTACCTTCCCTCTTTTGTATCCAAGTTCATGTAGCCGTTTTTGGTATCAAACGGGTCTCTTCGGTAATGTTGGGTGCATCCAACGAGACCATAGGAACTCGTTATCACTTAATGTCTTGATGGGAGATGAATGGCTCTCTTTTGGCTCTTTATTGACAGGCAGTCTGTCTATATAAAGGATTGTACTCTAAGCCTTTCAAAAACACACATCACAACAGAAGCATTCTGTTCTCCACATCCATCTGCTCTCCACCACTTGTGCGCTCATTGTGAATTCGCGTAGGCATATTTTGTGCTTTGTTTTCTACGATGACAGCCAACAGACTTCAACACTGCTCTCTTGCTAGCATCGGGAGACAACATCCAGTTGGGAGGTGATTGAATCTGGGAGCTAGGCCACCATCAAGCTCGTGCATAGGGGCGGCGGAATATGTCTTCACGACAGCGTCTTTCGACATGCCTCCATTTCCCAGGCTGGACCTTTCAAACTAATATTTCTTTGTTCTTATTTTGATCGTATTTGCTTGCCAATTTGAAAACAAATTATCCTCACAAACAGTGCTAGAAAATATAGTATTTTTCCAACATTGTGAAGACAGATCCGCAAGTTTTCTATCTACTGTTTGATTCTGTCTTCGATAATTAGACTTCCGCTAAAATGGATCCTAGAGCAATGGAGACTTCAGAAGAAATTGCTACTCTCAGACCCGAAAAATTTGTAGGATTACATTTCCATCGATGGCAACAAAAGATGAGGATTTGGCTAACCTCTCTAGGTTTAGTCTCTGCTATAACTCCTCTTGAACCCGAAATTCCTATCACTCATGTAGATCATGTTAACTCTGTCCTTTTCTCAATAGGTGCTACCTACACTGATCCACTTTATTCTCTTATCTCGTCTCATCCAAAAATATCTAAAGAAATAGATTACCTTTGTAATGGTAGGATTCTCTCTGATTTATCCGACGAGCTTTATGACATATAACATATGCACCCCACCGCTCTCAAACTTGGAAAGCGTTAGATGATAAGTTTGGTATGCAAGATGTGGGATTAGAACGATATGCCCTTATCTAATGGCTTGACTATAAGATGGTAGAAAATAAGCTTGTCTCTGCACAAGTTATTGAATATCAAAATCTTATCTCTAAGTCTATCGCTAGTGGCTATAAGCTCGAGGAAAATGTATAAGTGGCAGCTCTAATCGAGAAACTCCCTTCTTCTTGGAAAGATTTTGCTAAATCTCTCTATCATAGATAAGAAAAGATGAATATGTCTTCTCTTGTAAAGTCTCTCCAAACTAAAGATCATCATAGAGCAAAAGACTCTAAGTTCAACCCTCTTGTCAATCTCATAGAACATGTCAACTCCAAAAAGAAACCTCATAAATTCCACCCCAAATCTAAATAACCTTTCAAGAAAAGGCAAGCAATCTGATCAGAATAATAACACTGATTCTAAGGGCCAACTCATCTGCTATGTGTGTGGCAAACCTGGTTACCTTGAAAATGTACGCAAGAACCGCAAGGGACAAAAGAAACAATCTCCTAAGAATACTGAAGTCAACATGATTTCTGTGAGGGCTGGCACTCCTGACAGGTTAGAAACCAACTCAACTATTCTCAATATTAGTTATGTCTCCTATGATAATTGGTGGTTGGATTCTGGAGCCGTATCTCACATCTGTTATGATCGCTCTTCCTTTTCCACCTATCAGACCGATAACAGTCGTGTCATCTCCTGAGGTGATAGTGTCTTCGTGAAACACATCGCAGGCTTCGGACACATGGATTTGAAGCTTACATCAGGAAAAGTCTTGAAACTACATGATGTTTTACATGTTCGTGGATTTAGGAAGAACCTTATTAGTAAAGTCTTAATTATGTCTTCTGGTTACTCCTTATTGATTTAAGGAAAAAAAGTTGTAATATCTCGTTTTGGATCTTTTATAGGTGTAGGCTACACCTGTAATGGCCTTATCAAGCTTAGTGTTGAATCATGTAATGGTTCTTCACATATTAATGAGAATTGCATTAGAATTCTTTCTACTATCATGGCATCCGATCTTTGGTATGCACGCTTAGGACATGTGAACAAAAATACAATGAAACGTATGGTTCACATGGACTTAATTCTCAAAACTGACATAACGAATAATGAAAGATGTCAAATTTGTGTGCAAGCCAAATTGCCAAAAAACCCTTTAGATCAATAGAAAGAAACTCTGCACTACTTAAACTAGTCCATACTGATGCATGTGACCTAAACCATGTTTTCACTCGTGATAACATGTGTTACTTTGTAACTTTTATAGATGACTTCTCGAAGTACTGTTGTGTTTATTTGCTAAGATCTAAAGATGAGAAAATAGAAAAGTTTAAAGTCGACAAAACCCAAGTAGAAAACCAAACCTTTAAAAACATAAAAAGGATTAGATCCGATAGAGGGGTGAATATACTTCAAATGAATTAAACCAGTTCTGTGAGGAACATGGCCTTATACATGAAAGCATTGCCCCTTATAACCCTCAGTCTAATGGTGTGGCTGAAAGGAAGAACAGAACACTTATCTATATGGTCAATGGCATGTTAGCTGAATCTGATCTTAACCAACTATTGTGGGGGGAGGCCCTTTTAACCGCAAACTATGTGTTCAATCGCATCCCTCCAAACACATAGATAAAACTCCTTATGAACTTTGGTTTAACAGGAAATCGGTTATAAAATACCTTAAAGTATGGGGATGTTTGGCCAAAGTTAAGATTCTTGAAAATAAGAAGAGTAAGTTAAGTCCTAAGACCGTAGACTCTATTTTCATAGGATATGTAGAAAATAGTAATGTCAATAGATTTCTACTTATAAAATTTGACATCGAGGAAATTAGAATAAATTCAATACTAGAGATTAGACCCGTAGATGCAGTATACTATGAAAACATATTACCTCTCAAATCTTCTCTCCCTAGATAAGTTGGTGAAGGAACTAAAAATTCTGAAAACCTTGAATCCCCTCAAGATAGCCCGCAAATCATTGAAGAAGCAGAACCCTTAAACCAAGAAGTGGTTGAGCCCCCTAATGACCTAGGTCGAGGTAAAAGGACTAGAGTAGCTAAGCACTTTGATCTTGACTTTTATACTCTCTTAGTAGAAGAAGATCTCAAGAACAATCACACTTGGATTCTAACTGAACTTCCCTCAGGGTACATGACTATTAGATATAAGTGGGTTTTCAGAAAGAAGTTGCGGGCAGATGGTTCCATAAATAAGTTTAAATCTAGGCTAGTGGCCAAAGGATACAAACAGAAAGAAGGTGTTGATTATTTTGACACCTATGCTCCTGTAACTAAAATCACCTCTATCCGTGTTCTTGTCGCCTTAACTACGATTCATAATCTTGAAATCCATCAAATGGATGTCAAAACTGCTTTCCTAAATGGTGTCCTTGAGGAAGAGATTTATATGGATCAACCAAAGGGGTTCGTAGTCCCTGGGCAAGAACACAAGGTTTGTAGATTAGTAAAATCTCTATATGGTCTGAAACAAGCACCCAAGCAGTGGAACGATAAATTTGATAAAATCGTTTTATCTGTTGGCTTCACTGCTAATGAATCTGATAGATGGATTTATTCTAAGACTTCTGAAAATGGCTTTGTAATCATGTGCTTGTATGTTGATGACATCTTAATCTTTGTATCAAATTCAGCTATTATCTCTGAGACTAAATCCTTTCTTGATAAAAACTTTGATATGAAAGATTTACGAATAGCTGATGTTATACTTGAAATAAATTAAGTAGATCTACTTCTGGCTACACTCTAAACCAGTCTCATTTTGTAGAAAAGGTTTTGCATAGGTTCGATATGTACCATTGTGTACATGTGAGTACTCCATATGATTCTTCCCTACATCTTAAGGCACACACTGATAATCCCGTGGATCAGTCTAGATATGCTCAAGTCATAGGAAGCTTAATGTATCTAGCCAACTGCTCTAGACCTGACATAGCTTATGCCATCAGTAGGTTGAGTAGGTACACTAGTTTTCCTAATGCTGATCATTGGAAGGCCTTGGTCAGAGTCTTTAGATATCTTAAGGGTACTATGGAATACAGTCTCCAATACAATGGTTTTCCAGCCGCATTGGAAGGCTACACGGATGCAAATTGGATTGTAGACTCAGATGAAATCATGTCAACTAGTGGTTATGCGTTTCATCTAGGTGGTGCTGCAGTTTCTTGGAAATCCTCCAAACAAACTATTAGAGCAAGATCTACAATGGAGATTGAATTTATAGCCTTAGATTTAGCTTGTTGTCAGGAAGATTGGATAAGAAATCTCTTAATGGATCTACCAATTATTTCAAAACCGTTTCCTCCTATCTCTATTCATTGTGATAATAGATCTGGCATAGATAAAGCTAAAAAATCTAAAGGTAACCCAGGAAAACGCTTTATGAGATTGAGGTATGAAGAGGTGAGAGACTTCATTACCCAAGGTGTAATATCTCTACAATTCATAAAATCTATAGAAAATATTGCCGATCCTCTCACAAAGGATCTAGCTAGAAAGCTAGTACTCAGTGCGTCGAGGGGGATGGGTCTTTTTTCCATTAGTTGAACACCATAGTGGTAACCCAACCAATCCAAAACTAGAGATCACATGAAGAATGGTTCAAAGGGATAACTAAGCCGTGTTAGTGTTCGATGAAAGCACAAACTTAGGAGTTTTACTCCTGACCTATCCCTATGGCACGTAGTGCTTCAATGCTGTCTTGGTAGAGGAAGAGTTTTGCTCTGAATGGAGTCAAACCATATATGGCAGGGTGTAGGATCGGACAATACACCCTTGGAGATTCCTACTATGTGAGTGTAACCTCAGACTGGGGTTTATGTGAGTTAGGTATTCTCACTAGAGCACTCATGAAATAGATTCTCGCGAAGGCCGTAACATGCACACCAATATGAACATCCTCGTGCCCTCATCTATGTTTGATGATTTATTGAAATCCGAGTCAGAGAGTGGTTCAAGACGTAGTTCACCACGCCTCTCCGGATGAAGATGAATCATTGGTAGGCAAGGTTCAAAGCCACAAGCTACCTATGCCGAACGACATAGTTCAGTCGTATTTTATTTTATCTTAGTTTTTATCTTCTTCTTTCTTTCTTTATTAATAATTCTTAAAATTTTATTTTCTTATTATTTAAAAGATTTATGAAATATGTGGGGGAATGTTGGATTTCCTTTGTATTTCAAAACTTTTTTAAACAAAAACTATTTTCCCCAAGATTTGTTTTAAGTCTATGCAATTTCCAATTTGCGCACAAGTACCTAACCCAATAATGATCTTGAAAATGAGACTCATTAAAAGTTGAACAAGTACCAAACCCAATAATGATCTCGAAAATGAGACTCATTAAATCCAGTTGAACAAGTACCTTCCCTCTTTTGTATCCAAGTTCATTTAGCCGTTTTTGGTATTAAACGTGTCTCCTCAGTAATGTTGGGTGAATACAACGAGACTATAGGAACTCGTTATCACTTAATGTCGTGATTGAAGATGAATGACTCTCTTTTGGCCCTTTGTTGACAGGCACTCCATCTATATAAAGGACTGTACTCTAAGCCTTTCAAAAACACACAACACAACAAAAGCATTCTGTTCTCCACATCCATCTGCTCTCCACCACTTGTGCGCTCATTGTGAATTTGCGTAGGCATATTTTGTGCTTTGTTTTCTACGACGACGAGGGCCAACAGACGTTCGACGCTGCTCTCTTGCTAGCATCGGGAGACAACATCCAGTTGGGAGGTGATTGAATTTGGGAGCCAGGTCGCCATCAAGCTCGTGCATAGGAGCGGCGGAATCTGTCTTCACGACAGCGTCTTTTCAACGTGCCTCCATTTCCCAGGTTGGATCTTTCAAACTTATATTTTTTTGTTCTTATTTTGAGCGTATTTGCTTGCTAATCTGAAAACAGATTATCCTCACAAACAGTGCTAGAAAACTTTAGTATTTTTCCAACATCAAGTACATGTATATCATCATTTCAAGAGTAAGCATATCCTATTAACGAACTACATCAAGAGTTATCAATTGATCAACACATATCTTAAAAAAGAAATTATCCATAGATCATAACTTATTGCATCTTATTTTATTGCACAGTCCACCATTTTCTAATCCAACCTTGCAAATCCAGTACATGATGACAAGTACATAATTATCCCTCCAGATCAAAAAGGCTGACCACACAACTTCGGCCTCCTACATGTGAATGAATGGTCACCTCTACTTATTATCATACTCAAAGATTGCACCTCTATGATATATAATTAGAGTTTATTACTTGTGCTCTTCTTAACTTTTACAATATTAGTTATGCCCCTTCTTTTTTTTGGAGTATCAGTTGTACCCCTGACTTGTTACAGATTTACCACTTGTCTGCCCTTCGGGTTAGTTGGCATCCATTCGCATCCAAAAAGGAGTAAGGACATTAACTTTAAAGACACGAGGGTAATTAGATAGAATAGCTATTATACAAAACTAACTTCATGCTTTCTTCTTTTTTTTCCTTCCTACATCCGCCCCTTCCTCCTCTGCCCCCCTCCAATCCCATCCTCCTCTGCCTTCTTCCCCTCCAGTCCCAACCTCTGCTTCCCTCCTCCTCCTCCGGCCCCTACTTTTCTGTCCCTCCCCCTCCAGTCCCTTCATCTGCCTCCCTCCTCCTCGTCGCCCACATTATCGCCATCCGAACCCATACCCTCTGCTCCACCACTAACAATGTATTAGAAGTGTTCATCTTCTACTTCTAATTGCACACGACACTGGATGATCGTCCTTCCCACCTTAAAACCTGGCACCATCATGAAGCCTACTGTCCGACTTGCCGCTGCTGAACCTCCACCACTACTTCCCACGCTTTCCATATACACATCAGAGTAATGACAACCCCTCAGCACTATGATTATTGATTCCTTCATCTCTGGCTCCAACGATAAGAAAGTGCACACAAATACCAGCTCGTATTCCACATCGACATAGAAAGTTCTATGACGAAGAACTTGACACAACTCATGGCATTGCACAAGGCTTTGAGGAGGTGGGTGGTGTTCATCTTGGAAAAAAGGAGCCTCCCGAGGGTGGAGATGGAGCTCTATCTAGTGAGCCCTAGATATTGTTGATATGACTTGAATGCTAACCACTTGTTGGGTTGCTGATGTGGCTGATCTGTATCCTGGCTTTTGATTGGCTAAGAGCTGTTGGGTCAGGATTGCTGACATATCTGATATGTGCTCTGCCTTTTGATTGGTTGAGAACTGTTGGACCAGGATTGCTAACATGCCTGATCCGTGTCCTTCCTTCTGATTGGTTGAGAGCTGTTTGGATGGATTACTGAATACAAATGGTATTCTTCTATTGTAGTATAAAAGGAGCCTCAGGGCTACCAGATACTGCAATCCTCATTCTGATATTATTTTTCATCCCATATCTGTATCTTCTCAGCATCCTCTATATTACCTTTTTTCTCCATATAGTAAAATCAATCGCAGCCGCCCAAGGACATAGCCCATTTACGGGTGACCCTTGTAAATCCGTATGTTTGCATCTTGCTTGTTTGATCGTGTTTTTTGCGTGTTTGTTTCCGCGATTCGCAAGATTCTGGTATCAAAGATTCAGGTTCCGTCAGGATCATTCAGCAAGATGGCATCACACAATCTGAAGATCGAGAAGTTTATGGGGAAAAACAGATTCAGTCTATGGAAGATCAAGATGCACACCCTTCTGAAGCAGTAGGGTATCTAGGCACCGCTAGATCAGGAGCGAGCTAAGGCACTCGAGCTGTCTGAGTTGATGGTGCAGGAAGAGAAGGTGCACTCGACAATCATGCTATGTTTGGCGGACGAGATTATCGCAGAGGTTGCCGATGAGGATTCTGCGACCGGTCTATGGTTGAGACTTGAAAGTCTATACATGACGAAGTCTTTGACCAACAAGTTTCTCCTGAATCAAGGTCTATTTTCTCTCGGCATACATGAAGGTACATCTCTTAAAGAACATCTAGATCGCTTAAATACATTTTTGATGGATTTAGTAAACGTTGATGTTAAGATTGAAGATGAAGATGCTGCATTGATTTTATTTGTTTCTCTTCCATTGTCATTTGAGAATTTTGTTCAATCATTCATTGTGGGAAGAGAATCCATAACCCTAGAGGAAGTTCGCGTGAGTCTGCATACTCGTGAACTTCGACATATGGCTATTGGGATGCAAGACTCTAATGCTGCAAATTTGGTTATGCCTCATAAGAAGAGTCATGCCAGTTCTGACTACACAAAGAATGAAAAGCAGAAGTCCAAGTTGAAAAATTACATTGCTTGGGACATCTGCAATTACTACAAGGAACCTGGACATTGGAAGAAAGACTGCCCAAAGAAGGCCATAATTGCGGCAGTGGCTCAAGGTAGCAGAGATTCTGAAGATGATTTCGTTCTCACCATCACAGATCAGAAGACGACAAATAGCACATGGATTCTTGATTCAAGCTGTTCTTACTGTACGACTCCTAATTAAGATTGGTTCTGCACCTATGAGAAGATAGATGGTGGAAACATCGTCATAGGGAGTAATGCAACATGCGATATTGTAGGGATCGGCTCTGTGAAGATCAAGATGCATGATGGAGTCGTGAGGACTTGATAGAAGTACGATATGTTCCTGATTTGAAGAAGAACCTTATATCCCTTTGAGGCTTGGACTCTAAAGGATACAAGTACAACGCTGAATGTGGAGTCATGCATGTTGCCAAAGCTGGAGTTATTGTCATAAAGGGCAACAAGTAGATATCATATATGTCTTGTAAAGGTCTACAGTTCCTGGGAGTAAGTTCAAGAGTTATTTGGACTTGCTCAATATTGACAGTTGACAGTAGCCCCAAGGAGGGGCTGGCGACGATAAGGTGAAGCTCGGTAAATCTTCTCTAAGAAGAAATTTCAAGGTGAATATGTTGTTTGTAATTCCTTGATTCATGTTATCTGAATTTCAAGTGGTGAAGTATAGTAGTGGTTAATTATGCTATATGAAAATTCAACACCGATGGAGTCTAGTAGTGGCTAATTCTGCTAGTGGAGAATTCAACTCATGGTGGAGTATAGTAGTAGTTAATTCTGCTATATGAGAATTCAACCTCGGTGGAGTCTAGCAGTGGTTAATTCTGCTAGTGGAGAATTCAACTCATGGTGGAGTAATAGTAGTGGTTCATTCTGTTATATGAGGATTCAATTCAAGGTGGAGATAATTTATGTGACTTGAATCCTAACTACTTGTTGGGCTGCTGATGTGACTGATATGTATCTTGACTTCTGATTGGCTGAGAGCTGTTGGGTTAGGATTACTGACATGTCTGATCAGTGTCCTACCTTATGATTGGCTGAGAGATGTTGGACCAGGATTTATGACATGTCTGATTCGTGTCCTGCATTCTGATTGGCTGAGAGATGTTGGGATGGATGGCTTAATACAAATGGTGTTCTTCTGTTTTAGTATAAAAGGGGCCTTAAGGCCACCGGATCTGCAATCTTCATTCTGATCCTACTTCTCATACGATTACCTTTTTTCTCCATATAGTGAAACCGATCGTCACCGCTCAAGGACATAGCCTATTTTACGGGTGAACCTTGTAAATCTGTGTGTTTACATCTTGCTTGTTTGATCGTGTTTTTTGCGTGTTTGCTTCTACGATTCGCAATAGATATATAGTGCGAGTTGGCACCATTCTATATAAAGGAAAATTTCCCTCTATTATAATCAAGCCACTAATATAAAAAAGCTTATAGTAACCAGTAAAAAAAACATCTTCCCATAGGTAGAACTAGCATACTTTCGGACATTCTCATTATATGGCTTCAAAACATCTATTTGTGACTATGTTTAGTGATCTTTAGAATGATGAATCATGCGTGAAGATAATATAAGAAAATGAGCATAGGTCTGCCTTTACAATAAGAGGATTTGATGGCGGAGCATAGACGAGACTGGTTGTTCTAAAAAATCTTCAACATAGTTTTAGAAAGCATGATATTGATAAAGCTCAAGATATAAATAATCTTACATCCATCATTTGAATTTGCATGTCATGATTTCTTCCAATCTACCACATGTTTTACAAATGACTTTAAGGATTTTTAGATGGATTTTAAATATCTCAATATGTGGATGGCACATGGAGTCAAGAAAGAAATCAACAAGGTTATGTATGACGGAACACCGACCATATTTACAATTTATCCTTGTAACTTAGTTTATTTTTGCCACAATGATATGAAAATCCGCCATTTTGAGAGTACTAGAAGGCGATTAAGAATAACAATATTGCTTATTGAGAGTTTCCTCTTTCCAACCAGAAAATATTCTCGATAAAGTTTAATTTGGATTTAAGAAGTTTTATTTCATACGATCCCAATTTAACTACATCTATATTTACCCTAGAAATCATCGAAAAGCTTCTATGAGTTCCTTTAATTATACGCAAGGATCAATCCTCGTCTTATGTGAATTATATATACATATATAGGAGTGATCATATATATATATATATATATGAGAAAAGGGAGCCTACACCCAGAGGTGTAGGTAACTACGACTCATTTTTCATAGATTTTTTATTTTTTTTGAAATGAAATCTTGGGGGAATTAGATCACTATTTACCACCATGGTGTCATTCAAAATTCAACTTAATTCGAGACCCATATCATCTTCATCAAGACTATCAAATTTTAACGGTCTCAGAATTACTGAAATTGACCCCTTCTAGATGAATGTGTTAGGAATGTTTGTTTTGCATGAAACTTGAAACACATATTCCTCTCAATATATTAAGAAAATCCCCCTAAGGTTTCATTCAAAAAAACTCAAAAATCACGCAAAAAAAAGGCTGGGTTTAGGTAGTTACCTACACCCTGAGCTTAGGCTCCCAACTCCATATATATATATATATATATATATATATATATATATATATATATATATATATATATATATATATATATAGGGGGCAGGGAGCCTGCACCCTGGGGTGTAGGAAACTCCCTGCACCCACCCTATTTTTTGACTATTTTTTTTATTTTTTTTGAAATAAAAGTTGGGGGATTTACTTAATATGTTAAGGGGAATATGTGTTTCAAGTTTCATGCAAAACAAACATTACTAACATGTTCATCTAGATAGGGTCGATTTCAGCAATTCTGAAACCGTTAAAATTTGGTAGTCTTGATGGAGATGATAGAAGTCTCGAATTAAGTTGAATTTGGAATGACAACATGGTGATACATGGTGATCTAAATCCCCCAAGGTTTCATTTCAAAAAAATCAAAAAATAATGAAAAATTAGGCCGGGTGTAGGGAGTTACCTGCACCCGCCGAGGTAGGCTCCTTTTTCCCATATATATATATATATATATATATATATATATATATATATATATATATATATATATATATATATAGAGAGGGCTTATCCAATGCGCACAGGGCCCATTTGTGTTGTGGTGAGCACCAAACGTGGGCTCGCCACGTGTACATGTTGGTTTCATTTGGTAGGTGACGGTATTAGTAACAACTATATTTCTAATTATAGGCTACCACGTATTTAACAATGACTATATTTCCAATTATACAGTGTCCTTAAAAAAAGGGATGACGATTTTGGAAAGAAAAGATTCAAATAAATGATTTCGTGCAGATTATTATGATCCAAACGACCGGATAATAACAAATATACTTTGGTCAAGTAAATGCTTGTTATGAGATCAGTAATATGAAGACAATGATCAGTAATTTTCATCCAAATAGTTAATATGTGCAGAACTTAGTAATTCGTATACAATGGACAAGTAAATGTGTGTTGCGAGATCAGTAATAACATAACAAAGGATTGGTAATACCATTGTATATGTAATGCGTATTGCATTCATTTCTGTAATATTTTTCCTTTTTCGTCTACGAAGCATTCTATTTAATTCACGAATTCGATTTTCCTTATGTGTATGTATTTAATAACTTCCTTTTCAAAGTACTATTTCCATATTAATCGTATAGAAGGTGAATATGTTAATGATTATATGTTACTTTCTTACTTGAGCAATGTCCGTGACTTACAATGGACAGAAATCAGTAATTCATTCATGTTACTCAAGTAATACATATTACGTTCTCAAGTAATTATTATTGTGAGATCAGTAATTACTTGTTATTATTATGTTACTGATTCTTCTATATATCTTACTTGTATTCCTTACTTACTTATGTAGCTTATTAAATTACTTGTAATACGTCAAATGTTACTGAAAGCCACACATAAATTACTTAATTGTTGTTATATGGTAAACATTCAAATTTCAACTGTTGTCTTCTAGTCCATTTAGATGGTGTTGTTTTGCTCCCGCTCCTCGGCATAACAACAGCTTCTTCAAAAATCCAAATTGTTGCATTGTTCTGCAAGAAACAATAAGTTAATTGACCATTTAAAAATTAAAATATCAGGAAATTGGAAAAGAATAGACATTACTTACAAATTTTTCAATAACGTTTCAGGAAGTTACTTGCTTCAGTACTATTTTATATCCGTGAATAGTAAGAATTGTATAAAGAATAGTAACACAGTAATATACTTGCTTCAATAAGAATCATTCAATGACAAGTAACTTATAATGAATTGTTAGTAACATTTGTTATATGATAAGTAATATAATATAGTTACTGACAACCAGTAATGAAGTTACAATGTTAGCAAAGTTACTTGTTATTATTATAAAGTTACTTCTACATGCAAAAAAGTTACTGATGGATAGTGTAAATATTACTTGTTATATATGTAAGTTATTAAAATACTAGTAATGGTTTACAATGTTACCAAATCATATATTAAATGTTACTGGTCATTATCCGACAGTTACTAGTACAAGTTATATGGAGTTTCTTACTAACATATATATAAAACTTACTGATACATGTAATAAAAGTTACTCAAAGCCAACAATAAAGTTACAAATTTACTGTAACTTTTTATTATATGAAATTAAAATACCTTCGATAAAAAAATCATTTAGGAATACAAATCATGTATCAAAACGAATAAAAATCGATATTATGAATACAACTTTCTCATATTTCGATCATACTTCTCGAATAAACATTGCTTACGATAAAAAATATGGAGTATTCATAAAAAAAGTTACTGAATTCATCATCCCGTCGTTTTGATCCCAAAACAAACATTGCTAAAAAATAAAATATCATTAAAACAACGAAATTATGATAGAAATAATCTATTAAATCATGAAATCGAATCACATACCTCACAACTTGCGTTGGAACAAAAGAAATGCCTTGCTTTGGAATGAAACGGTATATTTTAGCAATCAAATGCACGCGCCTTCCACTTTCCAGAAATGCAAATCTATTTTTAGCAATGTCCTAATTTCCAGTTTTATTTTATTTCCATACGAAAATCGGTTCCTATTTTTTTGGGATGGATGGCTAGGATTGGGTGCTCATCCGAACTCAAATGGGCCCTGTGCGCATTGGATAAATTTCCTATATATATATATATAGGGTTAGATGGGGCTCTGCCCCCTAGGAGTAGCATACTTGGCTACTCCCACCCCTATTTTTCCCTCATTTTTTTTATTTCTTTGAAAAATAAAAATTTGTAAATTCATCATTATATCCCTCTAACATTCTATTAAAATTTTGTCAGAAACAAAGACTCCTACGGCCTCCATCCAAACATGGTCGATTTAGAAAATCCCGCGACCGTTAAAAAAATGACATCTGGATGAAGGGCGTAGGAGTCTCTGTTTCTGACGAAATTTTAATAGAATGTTAGAGGGATATAGTGATGAATATACAAATTTTTATTTTGCAAAGAAATAAAAAAATGAGGGAAAAATAAGGGTGGGATAGCCAAGTTGGCTACTCCCAGGGGCAGCCCCATTTTACCCATATATATATATATAATTTTTCTTTTCAAATTGAACGAGGAGAAGCCTTTGATCACTTTTAGACCTACATAATCTATCAAGTATGTTAAGGCATTAACAAGAGGAGTGTGGAGAGTTGACTTCCCTGCGCAAATTGAGAGATGGCTTTATTAAGCTTTCATCAATGCCCCATTGATATTTATAGATCTTATTGTGGTTTTCAGATTAGTAGCATCCAAGAGGTAAATTACTATATCATATCAAAAAGGTCAAGGGGAGAACTTGGGATTAAGTTGAGAAATATTATCATTTGTTTAGTAAGATGAGGTAGAGGCACCAGGAATTCCCTGCTTCTGTCTGCACCTCCTTCAACCTCGACGCCCCCCCCTTCTTTTGCTATTTCCTCCTCGGATGCTAGGCTGTCGGTCATGATGGGTCCTCATGATGCTCTGACGGGGAAGAGAAGGCCGATTTCCCCCAACACAATCCACAAAGGGAAATTCCACGAATCCCGTCGGTGGATAAGTCCGACGAATCAGCAGCAGTGCGGAATGGACTTTCTCGTCCGGTGGATCAGATCTAGGGGGCAATACATACCAAAAGGTCAACAAGAAGGAAGGAGAACGAAGGGAATTACTCAGCTTGACTTCTCGATTTATTAGACGAATGGCACTTCACTTTAAAGCCTTTGATCGTATCGATCAAAGTCTCACACCGATCGCAGAATGACGTGAGCTATAAGCGAGTACGGAAACACCAGAAATCCAATATCAGATGACAGGTCGATTCGCGTATATATAACTATCGCGTAGCGAGGCCCCGGAGAAGAGGCGCCGAGATATGATATTAAATGAGGCCGAATATAGTCTTGGACCTGCTCGAGAGCTTTCGCTCTGCCTGCACGTGTTGGGACTGAAGGGGGATGCATCGAAGAAGACTGGGCGGACATAGTTGACCCTGCTTGGCGTGAAGATGCTCTATGGGGTTGGAATCAGAGATCAAAGAAATCGAAATCAGGACTGTAGAAATGGTTTGATATGGCAGGGATTTGTGGATGAGGTTTCAATTGATTATGGGGGGGGGGAGCCCCCACCTATTTCCCATTCTCCCATTGGTGTTAGCTCATATACCTAGAGAGTCCTTCCGGATAGCTTATCTTAGCCGGATTGAACTAGGACTGAAATACCTAACTCTGTCATCCCCGACTATCTTATTAAGGCCGAGGCCTTTCAGCTACTCGCTACGCTTGATACTCTTTCCCATAGTTAGGTCTCATTCGCTTCGCTCTTAGGTCCATGAACCCTGCAACTAGACTATAGGGCCCAAAGCGGTTATTAGAAGATTGAACTACTAGTCAGCAAGGATTTCGCTAACCAATTCAATGCTACCACCACATAAGCCACCTTCTCGGCCTATCTTTCCAGTCCCCTTGCTTCCTCGCTCTTGGACAGCTGGCCCGGGCCCTATAAAGTGCAAAAAAGTCAAAGACTTCGTAACTAGTATATAATCAAAGCTGTCAAACTCCGCTTCGCACCTCGCAAGAAGCCTAGTCCTCTTCCCCGGGTCGGTCCCCGAAACTATATCAAACTAATTGGTCGAGTTCGAGGTCGCAATTGAATCAGAAATCACAGTTATATGACACAAAGAATCATCCTTGACCCCAACTTCCTTATATATGGGGCAGGACCATGAGAAATTGTAGTTATATGAGATAGAATTCGAACGGAAAGGGAACCGCATCTTTGCCGGGCCAGTATACACCCTATCTCTTTCCCGTGCTCGCTTGAACATACCAGTAATGGTGGCCAGTATAATCCAGTCTCCTGTTCGTTCCGTAACTCGTACCTTCAACATGTATTATTTTCTTATCTAACGAATATTATTGGACGTTAACGTTGGGAAGAAAGCAAAGCACTGAGGCTCCTTTCTGTCTGTGACTTCTGATTTCCCGTGTAGCTTGCCCAACCTTTGACCACTGATTGACTACTCGGCCCGCGGGCATCTAGGTGTATATTTTGAGGTGCTTTCATCAGTGAGCAAGCGGGGAGACCTCAATCCCGCCGCAGCAACTATCATATATGCCAACTACCTTCTGCGAAATCTTCTAGACTACCTTCTCAGGTCAGAGTGGGGTGAAAAACAAGCTCGCTATCGCTCGCAGCAGTCGACACATGCAACCATCCCCGGTTTAGTAGTATTAGCACGAAAAGCAGTAGAGTGAAGTGAAGCGGAGTGTTCCGGGTGAGGAATGGAAGGGCCCCTAAATCCCGTCCCCGCTAGTCTTCGGCATGCGGGGATGAGAGCAGTCGTCAGCTAGGGTAGTCTAATGCCAACGAAAAGAAAGAGTTGGGAACAAGTAATCCCACAAATGATACACAAGCATATCGAATCGAGCACTTGATGGATTAACAAAATCAAATCGAATGACACAAGAACCATGCAATCAAACAACAATAATAAACCAATATCACACACACAATCAATACGAGGTATTTTAACATGGAAACCTTCAAAATGAGAGTGGGAAAAAACATGGCCTACTCGACCCATTCACACTTCTCCACTAAATCTTGGTGATGAAATGTCCTCCCTTTAGGTTATATAGTCAAATCCTTCTCCCAAAAGTGTATTCACAAAGAACCATACCAACACAAATGAAAAAAGGAAGAAGGTAGAGAAAATGTCACCTAAAATCTTAACTCGGCTCCTCTTGAGCGTAATCTCTGGCAATGAACCTCATCTCGATCCTAGTAGTTGGGAGGTGGAGAAGAGGAGAGAATGGTGCAACCCTAACTTACTCTCAAGCACATAGCAACCACAACAATAAAAATGGGGAGAAAAGTGTCATATAGGTGCTTGAGTTCTATCTTCCAAAACTAGAAATGGACTTGGCATATTGTCCCCATGCAATTTTAAGAGTTTTGCATCCATGCCCATCATGGGATGGAATCTTCTTTAAAAGATCACATTCCTACAATTCTCCCTTTCTGATTAACTCACCAAACACGTATATTAATTTGTACACGATGTAGCACGACAATTAGCAAATCATGAAGAACTGAGAGAAGGATCTTCGCAAGGAGTGTGTCGGTTTGAATTTATATCTTGGGCAAGTCCGAGATCGAACACGTGGACAAAAAGGATTAAGTATTTTTAACTAGGGTTCAACAATGGTGATTAAGCTACTAAGAGGGGCTATATAGGTTGAGCTATGTCACAATGCACAACAAAATGCATGAATAATATTTTTGATAATTTTTTTTTGCAATTTAAAAAGATGCTACAGAATGCACATGAAAGCAAGCACACCAAATGGGCCAAAGTGACAAGATGTTTTGATTAAATTAAGCACATCAAATTCTCAATTAAAGATTTAAATAGTCTCTTAATCCAAGTTTTATCATGAATTAAGATCAAGAAATGGCCTAGATCTAAAATGCATCACATTTTACAATAACTTTAATGAATGATCAATCAAGCTCCAAAAGTCATATTAATTCAAGAACTAAAAGTCAAATAAATATCAACTTCGGTTCCTGAAAAATTAATTAATGGTCAATCAAATCAGAAAGCAAAGTGATACACTTAATCTGATTATCAAGCTAATTAATTAGACAAATTAAGAACAACTAGTAACTTAAGTTATCTGAATTTTCCTTTCTGCATAATAGTTCACAGATAGAATCCAATTAGTCTACATTAAAGAGCATTAAATTAGAGTTAAGACATGATGAATTTCATACAATTTAGATAAATGGTGCTCATGTTATTCACAATTCAATCCAGGGGTCTAAATGAAAGAAAATATGAACTTTTTACTTCAAAAAGGTCCAAGCAGGGGCAATACAAAAACTGCAGGAGGGCTATATGCAATTTTCATAAAATACGGAAGGACTGGAATGCAAATAAAAAATGCGAGGCTTATCTTGCAATTGTCACATGGCACACGTTGTGCATGCACGTAGTTGAAAATTCAGATTTTGCGAGGGTCTTGCCAATCCATAAGGCAGATCAACATTCGTCAAAGCGACTGCTCACGAAATCCGGATAATTCAATAATTTACCCACAATATAAATCAAGAAATGAAAAATAAGACATGGAGTTAAAATTTATTATAACTCTACAAATGTGTTTATAGGTGTAAGTGTGTGTAGAGCGTCGAACACAAGGAGCATACTAGATTGATCTAGAAAATTGAATCCAAAATTTGTGTTCTTCTTGTCTATATCTTTTTTGGGTGGGCTTTTTATTTTATATTTTTTGTATGGATTTGAATTTTTATATTTTTTAATTATTTTTAATTTTATATTTTTCAATTTTCTTTTTATATTTTCCGATTTTCAATTTCTTTTTCTTTTAAAATATATATTATAAGAATATATAAGACTATAGATATAGTATGGAGTAATATATTTATAAATATGACGAAAATAATAAAAATACTGGAAAATAAAATATTTTGTATTTAAATATTTTTTACTATTTTTTGATTTCTTAGACAATTTATCTAATTTTTAAATATTTTTAAAGTCAAAAATCCCAAAATAAGGATTAAATTAATATGCCGAATTGATTTGAAGATAAAAAATAATAAAATATGTCAAAATTTCTTTAAATAATTTTAATATATAAATAATCATATAAATAAAATTAAGAGACAAAATTAAATTTTTTTGGGATTTTTGGAGATTTTTCCTATTTTTACTAGATTTTATAGCTTTATAATTACTTATATTTTTCTTTTTCTATTTTTAAAACTTTTTGGTCTAGAGTTAGAAAATAACAAGATAAAGAAAATATATTTTTCTGGGAAATTTTCAAAACATTCATATATTTGTGTTAAATTTTAATTCAAACAGGGGCAAAGTCAAACTCTTTTAATTTTTTTAATAAATAAATAAAGTGCCTAAAAAGAAAAAAAATAAAAATATAGCGTGAAAGTGTACACTAGAATGCTCTTAATTATATTTTTTGAGAATTTTTGCATCATAGATACTAATTTTAATAAATAGACAACATCAACAAAAAATAATGAACTGGTAGGGGCATATTTACAATTAAAAATAAGCACACGGTTTATTCTACAAATTACATAAAGTATTACAACTAATATTAAAATTTCTTGACTTAATGTAAAATACAAAAGCCACAGGGGCTTTAATGCAAAATCACCACCTCATGTGGCACCACACATGAGGGGACATGGCCCAGACCCAAATGCAAATAGCAGGAAAGGTTGGGGTTCCCATGCAAATTTTACACAAATATTAAAGCATTCAAAATATTTTATAGGACCAAAAACAAAAAGCAAAAATGTGGGAGATGTATTATACAATTTACCCTCGCCAAGGCGCGATCCAAGAGGCGAGATTCTTCCACTTGCCACGCGTCGATCCTAGGATGCATGATAACGGTTCAACACGGACGTCCACGATTAGATATCCAATCGAGATCCTACGGTTGTGGCGCTTTTGATCCAACGGTTCCCGCGTGAACTGGGACTTGCCCTCAATCGGACGACAATGGAGGGCTCTCGAAGAATAGGTCAAGAACTTGCAGGTGGTGAGTTTAGATTCGAGGATGCACACTTCTCCATTCACCCGAGCCTTCGCTGAATGTCGCTTTGCGTTCCTGCCGGCTTCTCGTCGCTGACCGAACCCTCAAAGAAGTATAGAGCTCATCGGAGGAGCTCTGGCAAGCGTCAACATCTGGGACTTTCATTGAACCTCGAAACCTCTCAGATGGGATTCTTCCTAACCCGCAGATGGTTAGAAAAATTCACGATACGAAGAGGGTAGGTCAGAGCCTTTATTGGTGGGTGTCGAAGGTGGAATGATGGAGGGCGATGAAGTTCGGCGAGGTGGTGGAGGGTGGACCTCGAAGTTTGGATCTAGGGTAGATCTGTGGGGGATAATGTGTCGATTTGATGGAGAAATGGGAGGAGGGAAAGTGGGATGGAAAGGCAGTGGTCGGAGACAAGGTTTCACGGCGAATAGAGTGGTCGGAACTCTAGAGCTCCAGCGAGGGCTTAAGTCTTAATCCTAGGCTAAACAAGAATCAAATGACTTAAATAAAATGCATAAAAATAATCCCAAGGACTACAGTTAACTAAAGAGCAGAGAAATGAACCTCGAATGGCTGGAAGCCATGAAATGGGAACCTCGACGGCCAAGGTGGCCAAAGATGGCGGGAACCGCCCTCACGCTCCTCCTTCCTCGTTGTGAATCACGGGAGAGCCTCCTATCACGATGCTCTAGCCTTCAGGGTGCTCTAAGAGTTGTGGGGAAGCACAAAGGGGACCAAAAATCAAATGAAGGAAGGGCGGAGCTTATGTACAGAGATGGTGGAGGGTGAGGTTCTAGGATGGATTGCGAGCGTAGAAAGAAGATATGGCACAGGAGAGGTGCCTGGCGAGAATCATGGCGGAACAATGGTCAACTCCTATGAAGGGAGTACAACTCCTCAATCGATGTATCAAAGGGAGAAAAAACCAAGAAGGAAGGTGGGCAATCATTTTGACAGGGCTAGGAGGCTAGTTTGAAGAGTTGACTCGTGGCCAACAATCGGAAGGCTCCCATTGGTCCAGATGGGCCGCTAGAAGACAAAATCGATTGAAAAATATACAATTAAATGCAATAAAATAATAAAGGAATTAAATAATGTTTAGTTAATAAATAAAAAATTATTATTTTTTATGTATTATTTTAATACGATTTTTACTTATTTTTATGGGCTTATTTATCACAAGTTAATTTTTTAGGGTTTATTTATATGTATATTTACCTATGTTTTGCATCTTTTATTTTTAATTTGTATTTTTGATTTTCTTATTTTATTATCTTAATTTATATATTTATAACTTATTTAATTATACATAATATATTTTATTATATTTTTCTGATGTAATAGTATACTTAAATAAATAGGGGTATATATTATATAGGTATAAGTATTGTATATTCATCTATGTATTTTTTGTATATTATTTTATTTTAGTATTTTATTTATGGTTTTATTCTATTCTAAATATTTACCTATATTATAATTAATATTTACAAAATTATAAGAATATAATTATAAAGAATAAATAAAATGAATATTTTATTCAGGTATACTATACAATAGGATTCCAAAACCTAACTTTTACATCTTAACTTCAAATTAGATGAAACCATGTATTAAATAGTTTACTAAAAGTTATACACAATAAAGGTGATTTTGATACATTTTGAGTTCATATGGAGAAATATGGGTCTGGGAAGTTTAGATTTTGGATTCTTATTTAGAGTATAAAAAGTACGCTGTACATTATTTTTGTGTGAAATCAAGTTTGTATTTTTATTTGTAGTTTTATTACAAATTTCATGAAAAAAAGTTACTTTGTTTGGGGTATAAATAATAGAAAATAAAATGGGTCCCAAAAATACAATATTGGAGATTAAAATTAGGATTTTATTGTTTTTTGACCCTTATCTCCCCTATTTTATTTCTTGTTGATCCAGTCATCATGATGCCTAGGTCTCGAGGTTTAGGGTCATAAAATATCTTTAGTATTTTAGTCTTCTTTTCTTTATTATGAAATTTTGGCATTAAAAGCCATATTTTATATACAATAAATGGAATAAATAATGATTGTTAATTTTTACAAAATAATGCTATTTATACGCATTTAGCTAAGGTTTTTAAGACCAAAATGATAGAATAAAGGAGATGAGATGGAGATTTACCATCCCCTATATTTTCCTTTATTAGTCCCTAGAAAACACTTATGTGATAAGTGCAGAAAATAAAAATAAAGAAAAATAAAGAACTTAAATATATTTTAATTTTCAACTTGTCTTCACAAAATCAAAGTTTGGAGCTTACGTCAGACCTTTGGATTTTAGGTGCGGCGAGAACCTTATTGGGAAATGGATTTGAAACACAACATCCTTCGAGAATCACAAGATTCTTCTCAAGTCTCCTCAATAGCCATGTCAGAACAAACTAACTCATACACAAACCCTTATGACTTTGAATCTATCTTGGACTGTGTGTGTGATATGTAGCTCTCCTCAGCTGAATCAGTAAAAGTCAATCTTCTTCAACATGGTGACCCTAATTCCCTAATTCAACAACTCTTTCCTCGAGAAGCAGCTGATGAGCCGAAAATCACGATCGACTAAGGCTGAAAGAATATGAAATGTCATTGTCCTCAATCAATCCGATCCGTCAACCAAAAAAATAACCACTAAGAGAAATCAAACAACGAAATGTAAGCGGTCTGCTATTTTTATTTACCTAGTATATCTGCCAGGGTCGGACACAAGGAGTACGATTTAAAAACTAAGTAGTCAAATTTCGAAAATAAATTATTTTTTAGTTTTTTTAATTTTTCAAATATTAAATTTTTAATAAAACGAAAACAAGCACAAGATATAAAATAAAACACAGAAAACTCTTTTTGAATTTTTCAAAATGATAAAAAAACTCAGAAAATTAAAATAAAAATATTTTTGGGTTTTATGGGTTTTGAGGTTTTTTCGATAATTTTTCTAGATTTTTCAGATGTTTTTGTGATTTTATGAAAATCAAACAATGCTCAAAATACAAAACAATGCACATCCATGACCAAATTGGAAATTAAAGACATTTAAAATGTCCCAAGGTACCAGATGACAATTTTAAGATAAAATAGAAGTGATAACCTACGAACGAAAATTAAAAAAATAATTTCTGGATTTTTCTTTGATTTTATATTATTTTTATTAGTTTTTGGTTATTTTGTGATTTTTAGGGTTTTTAGAATGTTTTTTTAATGAAAATTAATACTAAAGGTGAAGCACAACAAAAGACAAACACATGAATTTTTATGGAATTTTTAACACATTTTTGAATTTTTACAATTTCACTAACTTAGACAGGACACTTTTTAGGGTTTTTTCAATTTTTAAAAATAGAAAAGACAAGTAAATCAATGCACCAAAATTACCATAAATAATACATGCTAACATGAGCTAGACATAATTTTTAGGTAATTTTTAGAATTAATTTACTATTTATTAAGTCAAATAAACAACATACAATTAAACACAACTCACAGAGACCTAAATGCAATTAATTTAAGTTTTAGGACCAAACAATAACACGTTGTAAAAGTTCAAGGGTCAATCATGCAATTTGTTCAATCAAAACACGCGCAGCACATGCTCTAGGCTCACATAGGCATAAATGCAAATACTAAAACATTTTATTCATTAATGACAGAAAATATTCAGGACATAAAATACAAATGACCCAGATAAGCGCGTTGGGAGACACATGACTCCAACTCAGAAGGAGTAAACTTCAAATATAAAAAGTACGAGGTCCAAACTATAAATTTTTTTAACTACACATTTTATTTTCTAGACTAAAGCAAAATAAGGAAACATGCATGGGAAATATGAAATATACCCATGCAGGGACACGTGGCGCACACGGGAGAGGGGCACTGACGTACGGCTCTGACCGAAGCCCAGGTAGATCTGACAGTCTGAAGAGAATGTCGCGGACGTACGTGTCAGATGCGTCAGGGCTCTGATCTAACGACTCAAAGGCTGCAACGGTCAAGTGGCTCTGATCAGATCTGGCAGAGGTATGCTCATCCGACGATGGAGAGAGGGTCTACAAGAACATGACCCATGCGAACTTCAATCGAGCGAAGGAGGAGATCCATCGCTCAGATGAAGGGTCGGAGAGGTTCACCAGTATCATGAAAGTGCTCCGCGTCTAGTGGAGTGCTCCTATGGAGGAGACAACGGTCGGATGGTTGTGGAGGTGAAGCTCCTCCTGGAGATGCTCCGCCTTGGCTGATGAGGGTACAAAGGGTGCTCCTCGCGCACGTTAGTACCTGTAGAATGGTAAGGAGACTTGGGGACGTAGCTCCGGCCGGGGTTATTGCATGAGGAAATAGGATAAGCGACGAGGGGCGGAGTCTTGGGCTTCCAGCAAAGGTGAAGGAGGAAGCCCAACCTAATCTCAACTGGACGGTCGAGCCTCAGGGTGATCGGGTTGCGAAGGAAGGTGCGGGATGGGTCAAAGGTTCGATCTGAATGAATGGAGGTGGGTAGTGGAGCTCCTACCAGCTGGTCAGAGCTCAAGATCGTACGGCGACGATGAAATGGAGCTATGGATCGAACAGGTTACAGAGAAGGATAAAAGCGATACCTGAAGGTCCAGATGGATTCAGAAGCTCCAGGAAGGCTAAGTTATGGCCTCATCCGAGCTGCGGCAGGCTGAGAGGCTTCTTGCGGTGGCTCTTTGGCGACGCGACGATCTAGCTCGCTCGGACCTCGAGGCGATGCTACAAGGGCACCTCCGAGAAGCTGTCACTCTCCTTGAAGTAGCTAGGGGTCTGTGGTGGCGCGAGGAACAATCTGTGAGGCCATGGAGGCGGAAGAAGATGTTATGTAGGATGACCAAGGGTCTAGAAGAATCGGGAAAAGGAGCGCAACCCTAAGGCGATCCGATCCTCCCTAGGGATCCACGAGAATCATGGATCCTAGGAGAGGAATCAGGCGATGGAATCGAGGAGAATGGGGGCCTGACCCGATCAGGAAAAATAGGAGAATAAGCTTCAGCAGGAAGGGAATCAGGTCGGGTCAGCTGGGAGGAGACATTGATCGAGGTCAACATTCTGACATGGCCCAATGAGAATTCAGGATTTACAAAACTGAAATAAAATAGAATTAGAAATAGTAAATGAATTTAAATTAAAGAGTGAATAAAATAAATTTTTTTATTATTTTATAAGCTATTTTTCTTTGATTTTTAATTATTTTTGTGTAAAAATTAAAATAGTGTATATATAGTATAATGTATTATACACAAGTATACTACGCCTATGTATTTTGTACAATTATTTTTAATTTATTATTTTTTAAAAAATTCCTTTTATTTTATATTTATTTATTTAAACAATAATTTAAGGTATACAAAAAGATTTGTATTTGATTTTTACAAATTATTTAAAGGTGTAAATTAAATGGGCATTGTATTATATACGTGTGTATTTTGTCAAGGGATTGATGATTTTATTTTTATTTTTATTTCGTGTTTATGATTTTTATTTTATTTTTGTATTGTTTCTAAGTCTATATACCGATGTGTGAAAGAATGAAATATTTTTATTTTGTCAAATAAATAAATAAATAAATTGTATAAGTGTAGGTGATATATACAATACATAGAGTACCCCTATCTCTCCCTACTTTTTTCTTTTGCGATCAGGTCAACACTTGACCTTCTCTTGGGGTTTGAGTCAATCTGTATTTATTCTAAATACATACTTCCTTTTTATTTTCTCTTTATTCTTTTATTATTGAGAAATATGTGTTAATTATGCATTATTAACAAAAGCATGCAAAATGCTAAGTTATTGTATTTACAAGTATTTACAGGCGGTTTTGCCAAAAGAAAGAGCTAAAATAAAAGAATAAAGAGTGAGAATCGTAGATTCATCAACCATATTTACCTTTGCTAGTCCTTTAGCAAACACTTATTTGAAAAAAAAGTGAAAAAGAAAAGTAAAGTAAAAGGAGGAATCAAAGCTGATTATTAAACTTTTCTTCATTAAATTGAAGTACGGAGCTCAGTCAGACCTATGGATTATTAATTTGGAGGAACCTTTTTGGAAATAAGTTTAAGACTCAACAACCTCTAAGTTCCATAGTTCTATGATAAAGACTCTTCAATAACCAGGTCAAAACAAGTCTACATACGCAAACTCTAATGAATATGCATCTCTCCTTGTACTATGTAAGTGATATGTAGCTCCCCACCTCAGAAATGACAAAGAAACAGCCTCCCGTAACAAGGTAACTCTAATCCTCCAGTCTAGTAGCTCTTTCCTCGAGGAGCAGGGTATTCTCTTATAAGTTCAAGTACAACCAGCTTAAGAAGAGAGGGAAAGAAGAGAATGGACCATGACCAGTGTAGCCACCTATCCCTTGGAGCTTAACCAGTGTAGCTAAGTTTCCTGCTGCAAACTTCCGTGAGATGAGAAGGTGGAATACATAAGCTTTGCTTATTCACTATATACACTCCGGTAAGCATTTTATTTTCAATCAGGCATGTCCCTGTTTTTGGAGTTTTTCATATTTTTGCACATTTTTTATGTGCATATATATAATGTATTTACATGGTGCAACATGTACATAAGGAGTTTTTCCTCTTGATCTAGTAGACTATCCCTCTTTTGAAGCCTTATTGCAACCCACAGACTCCTATCTTTAGACCTCAATGCCACTAGACCAGGTTAAGACGCACATCCCTCCCTAGAGGAAGACGGGAGGTTCCAGCTAGCTGTACTGCCCTCGTATGCTACTCCAAGTCAAAGAATTCTGCCTCCTGACCACCTCATCCGTATTGAGCTACGTGTAAGGTGTATGTCCAAGTCAAGCCATTGTCTCTGAGAGTCATGCGTGTGTTGTTAAGCATTCTACTTAGGCTCATCAAGATGACATGTGAACATAGCCTATTGGACTCAAAGAATCAAGTCTCCATAGACCTGAAAAAGTCCTCACCCCAAATCCTATAAGATTCCTCAGAAGTTACGTGGATTGAGGTCTTCACCAAGCTCTATTTTTCCATTTAGTTCAACACCAGTTTAAATGTCAACTATGATTCAAAAGAATGAACATGCAAATATTTACAATAATTCTTTTTGTGGATTTTTTTCAAAATATGCAAATTTTTATGAAAATTTTTGAATGCAAGAAAGAAGGAAAAGTTTTGCAAAACATTTACAAACATTTACAAACAAAATTCTGCAAACTTTATTTTTCAAATATTTTCAAAAATTTTGTACTATATACATAATTTTGATATAAAAATATTTACAAAGATTTTATAATTAAAATTATTTTTACAAAAGTTTGTACAAAAATAATTTTTACAAAAGGGAATTTATAAACATTTATGTATAAGAAATTTTTTAAAATATTTTTGATTTTTAGACATATTATTAGCACACTCACACAAAGTACGAGTTATGGCTTAAAGTATGTATAGCTTGAATGATGTCCTCAAAGTGATCAAAGAGCGCTGAAATGAAGACATAACTCGTGCTTAGTATTGGGAAGTGAAAAGAATGCTATACTACAATGACGAATGAAAGAATGTAATGAATAGAGGTCGTCGATCCCTCTATACTTAGGATCAAATTATCCTAAGTATAGAAATCTGTACACAAGGGGAAGATCGAGGAATAGGATGTGCATGCATTACCTCCCCCATACTTAGGGTAAAATATCCTCAAGTATAGGCTGCAAATAGAGGTAATGAAATCAAATGGATAATCACAAGTCCGATACCCCCCCAATACTTAGGGTAAAGCACACCCTAAGTATAGCATAATCATAAGATGCAGATGGGGTATTAGATAAAAAGAATGAATGATATGGACAACTGGATCTATACAACTGTGGAAGAGAAGTGAAAATCAGGCATGAGATCAAAACGACGCGAGTCAAAGACCACATCTCATGCAAAATAAATAGGGGCAATGTCAACAATCAGTGGATCATGATCAAGATATGGCTTTAGGCGCTAACCGTTAACTCGAAAGATGGAATCCGATGACAACTCATATATATCGATGCTTCCGTTGTCATGCACCTTTCTGACCAAGTATGGTCCCCTTCCATTTGCTTTATAATTTCCCTGGAAATAATCTCAACCTAGCATCAAATAGCCATATTCTCTGATTTGACTCAAAATGTTTATGGCTGATGTGAGAATCATGCCATATCTTCACTATGTCCTTATATTGTAGGCTACTTGAGAAGGCTATATCTCTCAACTCCTTCAGGGATTGCAACTCCTGCTTTCCTATGCTCTCCTACACTCTTGGGATCCAATAATAACTCTGTGACTGCCCAAAGTGACTTATGCTTGATTTCCATAAGTAAAGGGCATGGCTTGCCATAAACGAGACAAAAGGGAGATGTGCCCAAGGGTGTATTGAAGGAAGTCCTATAGGCCCACAAGACCGATTCCAAAAGTTGTGACCAATCCTTTCAGTCCGAGCAGACAACCTTCTGCAATATAGTCTTGATCTCCTTGTTCGATACTTTAGCAAGACCATTGGTCTGAGGTGATATGGAGTGGCAACTCGATGGTCAATGCTGAACTCATTGGCAAGGGCCCTTACATTGTCATTGATAAAGTGAGTTCCCCCGCTTGATATCAGAAGTCTAGGTACCCTGAACAGTGAAATGATATTTTTACTCAAAAATCTGCAAACGGTCTTAGCATCTGCGGCTCGAGCTGGGATGCCCTCAATCGAATGACTCACATAATCTACAGCAAATAGAATGTACTCAAACCCCTGATTCTTAGGGAATGGACCCATGAAATCGATGCCCCATGTGTCAAAAACATCACAGATGTGAATGGGCTGCATCGGCATCATATCACGCTGTCCATAAGTGCCCATCCTCTGACAATCAGTGCACCTCTTCACGAATTCATCTGAATCCTTGAAGAGGGTAGGCCACCAAAGACTGGATTGGAGAAATTTCTATGCTACCCATCTCCTAGAATGATGTCCTCCTACCTCAAGCTTGTGGCAGTAAGTGAGGACGTTGTAGTGCTCCTCCTGAGGAATGCACCGATGCCAGATACTATCCCCCTTCCATGATAAAGGATGGGATCCTCCCAATGGTACGACTTAGCCTTTGCAAGGAAGGTCTCAAGTCACTGTCTGGGCCAACCTTGTGGACCTTTCTTGGCAACAAGATAGTTCACATTGTCAGCGTACCATGGAAGTGAGGTGATAGCAAGAATCACCTCATCTGGGAAGGTCTCTGTAATAGGTGCGATCTGATCAGAATCCTCAAGGTTTTCTAAATAGGAGAGGTGATCTGCCACCACATTCTTGACTTCAGGTTTATATTTAATCTCTATGTCAAACTCCTGGAGTAGAAGGATCCATCTGGTCAATCTGGCTTTGGCATCCTTCTTAGCCATGGGATATCAGATGGTGGTGTGATCTGTGTATATGGTCACTTTAGATCCAAGAATGTATGATCTGAAATTTTTCCAAAGCAAAGACTATGACTAGCATCTCTTTCTCAGTGACGGTGTAGTTCCATTGAGCGGTATCCAAAGTCCGGCTAGCGTAGTGAATGGTAAAAGGCAACCCATCCCTCCTCTGTCCTAGCACAACCCCTATGGCAAAATCAGAAGCGTCCATCATGATCTTGAATGAGAGAGACCAATCGGGTGGTTGAAGGACAGGAGCCTGAACAATTAGTCCATTGAGAGTCTCGAACGACACAAGACACTTAACATCTACAATGAACTCGATGTCTTTCATCAGCAAATCAGTAAGCGGTCGGGCAATGTGACTAAAGTCCTGTATGAACCGTCAGTAGAAACTGACATGCCCCAGAAAAGACCGCAACTGATGCAAATTGGACGGTGGATTGAGTTTCTTGATGATATCTACCTTAGTCGGATCGACCTCCATGCCCCTGTTGGAAATGATATTGCCAAGCACCGTCCCTTGAGTCATCATAAAATGACTCTTCTCTCAAGATAATACAAGGTTGACATCTATGCAACGCTGAAGTACACGGTCTAGGCAGTCAAGACAAGCATCAAACCCATCACCATAGATCAAAAATTCATCCATGAAGACCTCTAAACAATCACCCACCATGTCTGAAAAAATAAAAAGCTTGCACTTTTGGAATGTAGCTGGGGCATTACATAAACCAAAGGGCATCCGTCTAAAAGCATGTGTCCCAAACAGACAGGTGAATATCGTTTTCTCATGTTCTTCGGGCACTATGGCCACCTGATTGTACCCCGAGTACCCATCAAGAAAACAGTAATAACTCTTCCCAGCTAGACTCTTGGTAATCTGATCAATAAATGACAGTGGGAAATGATCCTTCTTGGTGGACTAATTCAATCGTCTGTAGTCGACACAGACCCTCTAAGAAGTGGGTACTCGGGTAGTTATCTCCTCTCCGGACTTGCTCAAAACTATAGTGATACCCATTTTCTTGGGCACCACATGCAATGGACTAACCCATTTGGAGTCGGAGATGGGGTAGATAAAATCAGTTCTCCACCACTTTGATATTTCCTTCAAGACAAATCTGCTGAGCATGTGGTTTAATTTGCACTCGTTGTAATACGGGTGCTTAGCAAATTGTTCAGAACCGAATCGAAGATCTCCGTGAAGAGGAGTTGGCTTTAATTTATATCCCGAGCAAGTTCGGGGTAGAACACAGGAAGGCAAAGGAACAACGTCAGGTTAATTCAGAAAATTTACTTCTGAGTTCCCAAATGGTATTTTTTTTGTATTTTTTAATGCAAAAATAGAGGGAATGCAATATGCGGGTGAATTAAGATAATAGAAAAACACACAACTAGGCCAAATTAATTTTAATGTGAAATTAATCAAATTAACCAAATTGTATTTTCTTAGAAACTTAATCCAATTATGACTGTAGAACATATTTTTTTGGAATTTTAGGAATTAAAATGTAATAAGGAAAAGTGAACACTTTTTATGGGTTTTTACGTAATTTTTCACTTAAACAATATGCAAAAATTATGAAAATTTTACTGGAATTAAAACATGATACAAGGAGACTACAATATTTTTTGATTTTTTTGACAAAATATAATTTTTTATGGATTTTTTATGAAATAAGAATGATAGTGAGTAATTAATTCTTAATAAATCCACAAAGTTAATTTATCCAGAGAGCAAATTATCTCAAATAGATATTTTAATAAGAAATCTAAGAGAGTTGACATTTAGCAAAAATAATATCTGTGAACTTAATTAAAAATCAATTATGAAAATCACTCTACAATTTATTTAAGGCAGATAAAAACTCAATTAAGATGAAATTTGGATAATAATTTAATCACGTGGCAAGGAATCATTCCTGATTTTTTAGTAATTTTTGAGCAAATGTGAGTGAAGGATGAATTTAATACCATAGTTTGGGTAAAATACGCAGAATTTCACTTGGACAATTTTAGTTAATTACTCAATAAATAGCCAAATGGTAGACAATTAGTTACTCAAACCATGATATATTTCATTTAAATAAATGATGCAATATTGAGGTCCAAATTAAAATGTAAATATAGGGTTATCCGTGCAAAATACAGAAATGAACTAAACAACACAAACTTGCACATGGACTAGTTTGTAATTACAGAAAACTTAACGCAAAATCATGCAATTTTACTAATCAAAAAATAAAAAATTGAAAAGGCAGCAGAACCTTCTTCTTTGACAGGAGGTTAGAGCGCAGAAGGGGAGCTGCGGCGCGCAGGCTGCGCGCGACTGGGCATGGGTTGGTGCTGGCGAGAGGGGCCGCTGAGGCGGCGGTTTGGCGTGGCGATAAGGGGGACGGGCCGCCGTTGTCCGGCACTGGGGCGGGCAGTTGGCGAGAGGGACTGCTGTAGGCTGTAGGCGGAGGAATCCAGGTGGATGGATGAGCCGGCGCTGGCAGCATGGCCGCACACGACATATGACCGGGTGGGCGGCCGGTGGTGGAGGGTTGCCCTCCACCTACTTTTTTTATCTTTTTTTCTTTTGATTTTTATGATTTATTTTCTGCTGCTATGAACTTTTTTATTTAAATTTATTTCTTTTGTTTTCTCAAATATGAAATAAAATAAAAATGAGTATGAAGGGGGAGGTGATGGCGGTAATATGATGAAGATGGTGATGGTGATATGCTTAACATAAATGAAGGTGACAAAAGGGGTGGTGATGTAATGTGATAAAAAATGTGAAAATATAAACGATGCCGAAAAATAAAAAGAGAAATTATCTAAAATGGAAGTGGGCGCCTATGATGTGCTCTCGAGAAGCACAATCTTTGCTCGAATCGTCAGTGAAAGATGAGCTCGAGCAGCACGCGGGTGCGGCTGCGATATTGGCCAAGAAGCCAACGGATCTCACCAGAGAGAGGGCTTCGCTCGACCGTGGTTGCGTCGCTATCACCAATTCAACTATGGGAACTAGACTCTCCTCTCATAAAGATGGATCAATGACAAAAATGAGGAGAATGGGATGTATATAAATAAAAAAAATGAGAAGTTATGAAAGTGGTGGAGGGGAGATTAATAAAATAGTGGAGTTGAATTAGAAGTTGAAAAAAATGGTGGAGTGTTGGAGTTGAATGGGTGGTTATTGTAGAGAATGGAAATTAAATAAAAAAATAAATAGTATCTTACTTTAAATAAGAGATTAAAATAAAGGAGAAAATTTGAATGGAAGAATGACAGGAGTAGTTCCATAAAAACACTATGTACATGGATTTTTTTACTTTTCTAATTTGATTTTTTTGTATTTTTAATAAAATATATTTACAAAATAAAAATAACAAAATATTAGAAATAGAATGAAATATAAAAGAGTTTTTTTGGATTTTTTAGTAATTAAGAAAGTAAATAAAAAATGAAGAAAGAAAGATATGTACAATATATACAACGTACATCTAGGTCCCAAAACTCGAATTTTGCAAATGAGTTCCGATTTTAATGAAACCACTTTCATTGGATAGCTAAATTTCTAACTTAAACTTTAAAAGTAAGTTTGGTGAATTTGGAGTTCATACGGAGCAGGAATTTGGCCGGGAAATTGAACTTTATAGCTTTTTCTCATTGGGAACTAAGAGTATTTATTTGAGGTGGATTTTTTTGTATTTTTATATAAATTTTTATAAACAAGCTAGAGAAAGAATTAGCCAAAAAGGAGTTAAAATAAAATTATTAAAAATACATGAAGTTTTGGGTTATTTATAGGTGAAAAACTCCTTTATTTTTCGGCTTTTTATTGTTAATTTATTTTCTACCATATAATATATAATAATTAGTTTATTTTATTTACAAGAGTTATTTTATCAATTAGTTGATTTTATGGACATTTATTAGAGATTTTACTCAGGGATTTTCCTAAGATTAATATATTGAGATGATGAATCACATATTCATCAACCACATCTCGAAGATTCAGGTTCAGTCGTCGCTAGAACTCACGCGATGGTTTGGCTTCCTCTTCGAGATAGATGTGGTGGGAGAATAGGACCAGAATTATCCCCTGGAGATTAGCTACACTCCATCCAATCGCCTTACAGTTTCTTTCAAGAACCTTGACGAATCCGTAAATGCTGCTATTAATAATGTGTTTTTATCGTATTGTGCGTTGTAGGCGGCAATCGGAAACGGTCAAGAAAATACCACAAATAATTTATTCAATTTTTAATTTCGTTGTTTTATGTTTATTTTACTTGGGCAAGTCCCAAGGTCGATCACAAGGAGGCAAAGGAACAACCTAGAATTAAGTCTATCAAAGTTCGTGTTCGGCTTTCGAAGCGGTCTTTTTTTTGGAATTTTTCAATGAATTAGGGGGTGCACATGCAACTTTGGCCTTATTTTAGGGACTAAAAGATAAATTACGTTCAAATGATGTCCGAAAAAAACGAAACTTGGCCGAGATGTAAAATACGATGAAATAAGTGCACTGTAATTTTTTTGGAATATTTGGATGCAATATGAATTTTTTTATGGATTTTTAAATGCAAACAAAATGATTTTTAATATTTAATTTTAATAAATATCAAACCTACTTATTTTTGAGAATCAAAATTATCTGAGATCTATCACTATGTGGCGGATCTCAGAAAAATCCTAAACCTCGAAAATGTGGGGTTTAATACCTATTAAAAATTAAATACTAAAATGTGCAAAATGATTTTTACAGGACAAAATATGCATGCAAGTGCAAATCTTTTTGGGCACAATGTGAAGAATAATTAACTCTACAATGTATGATTTTTCGGGAATTTTTAGAGCAACGGGTAATCAATTATCAATTTCAGAGCAAGAGATGGGTAAAATATGCAAATTTTCACAACACAAATATTTATTAATTAACCATAATTCACAAAAATACCCGCAATATGTCAAAATGCAGAGAATTATTCAACGAACATCATGCTATTTTTTTGATAATAAAATAATGTAGAGAGGAGGTCCAATACTGAGGGGGAACACAGGGGTATAGAAGCAAATATTATAAATAAATATAAAGCTGCAGGGGGGACTTGTTTGTAATTACCTATACCCCAGAGGGTATTTCTGCAAAATTTCCAAGGGGCACGTGCTGCGCACGTGCCCTTGGATGGCGGGGGTTGCTCTGCAAATAGGGGAAGCTCCAGGGGGGTCTTTGTAAATTGCCCACGGGCACGTGAGAGACACGTGACCCGTGGGTAGCGTGCTGGGGAAGTTCCCTCCGAGCGCACGTGCCTCGCACGTGCGCGGAGGGCCTCGGGCTTCGAGCGCCCGGCCGCGCGGTGGTGGAGAGCGAAGGTGGTTGGCGTCCGGCCAAGGCTTGGCTGAAGCGGAGTGCCGGCGAGTCGATGGCGAGGCGTCTGGGCGGTAGCGGCGGAGGTGCCGGCGGCTGGTGAATGTCGATGAAGACCGGAAGCTGGAGGATGAAGATGGCCGGCTGTTGTCGATGATGGTCGATGGCTCCTGACGCAGTGGAGAAGATGGAGCCCCAGGGCCGACACACGGCCGGCGGTCGTCGAGGGAGAAGACGGTGGCGTAAGGGGCGTTGACCGGCAGTGAAGAAGGCGGAGGCAAGCGAAGGGGCCGGTGGCGATGGCGGAGTTGGCGGTGGTTGTTGACGTCGATGGCTCAACGACCCAAGGTCGGAGCGAGGCAGAAGGGCTGAGGGCGATCTGCAGCAAGGCGTCGCCGCCTTGGATCTCGCCGCACAGGCGTCTCCTGTCGGCGCTGTCACCGCCTCGAGGGAGTCTGAGGTGCAATCAGCGGATGAGGGTACGGCGAGGGCGGCGATGGGTTTAAATAGCGGGGGGGGTTGGGCTGGAGAAGGAAGGAGATCGGGTTGATTGAGGGAGGCGGCGAGATTCGAGGGAGATCGGGGTAGGTGATGCGAGGATCGGCGATGGCGAGATACGCGGGGCGGCGATCGGAGATGGGCGGAGCTTCGCGAGATCCGCGGCGGAGATCTCGGGGGTGGCGGAGCTGATTTGGGAAAGAGGGAGGGCGGAGGAAGACGACGCACAGGCGCCGTCCGATCGCGCGCGATCGGACGGTGCCCGTTGCGTCACGTGGCGGGTGATGGGGGAAGAGGCGAAGGCACGTGCGGAGCACGTGCCTGGGGAGGCACGTGCGACGCACGTGCTTTTTTTTTTTATGAAAACCGAAGATAATAAGGTCAAAAAATGGCTGACACGTGGCGGCACCAGGTGCTGCCACGTGTCAGCACCAGAAAATTCAAAAAATAATTAACTTGTAAAATCAAAAATAAATAGTAAATGACCTCGGATCGAAAAACTTTCTTCACGAAAATTGCTCGTCTCGATGAGATCTACAACTTCCATGAAGACACCAAAACCAAAATCGATCATTTGCACAAAGTGAATTTTTGGGGTATCCCATGTACATAGAATACCTTGATTTTTTTGGGTTTTATAAATTTTATGTCATTTTTAAACAAGATAAAAATCCGGAAAAATATGGAAAAGTCAAAGATAAATAAAAGACACTTAATTCTAATTTTTTTGGATTTTTATTGATTTAAGAAAATATATACATAAAATACAAGATCAAAAATCGCGAAAATATACAATGTACAAAAGAGGCCCAAAACCCAACTTTCACATATGAGCTCCGATTCACTTGAACTTGGTCTTGTTTTGAAGGTAATTGAATGTAAATTAGTTCAAAAGTGAGTAGGATTCAATCGGACACTGGATGTGGGAGATGTGTGGCTTTTAGTCCGAAAATCTTGAAATTAGGGTTTGGGTTTTTGGTCCACTTATTTGGGTTAGTTATTTTTTTTTGTATTTTTCCTTTATTCTTGTTAGTGATATGTACACAGTGGAAGTGGTTTTGAGTTATTCGGAGTTAGCATGAATGAGTTAAAAATCCAGGAAGTTAGGCTTATTTACAGGTTATTTTGGCTTGGATTTTTGGCTTCTTATTTTATGCAGATTTTTGTGCTAAAATGCAATTCTTATGGAAACATGCATGAATGCTAATTATGCAAAATAGATGCAAGAATGCTGTTGATTTTTAGGGATTTGAGCTTAATAAATGAGATTTAGAGTGATGAATACGAGATTCATCATCCCCCTATACTTAAACCATGCTCGTCCCTGAGCATCAAAAAGAAATGCCATGAGGTGAAATGAGATTGGGTTCCATACCAAGACCATGAGCTGAAGGTGAAAGTGAACCTAAACTCAACCTTTGGATTATTTGTGTGTCGGAACTTCTGTGAGACTTAGGATTTTAAAATCAACAGCCCTCAAGTTCTACACATCATTGCTACAGTTTCGGCTCAGAAGTCATCTTAGATCAATCATCTTCCCAAAGTATACTCTTTGAACATTGAATAACCGACTCTTGTGTGTGAAATATTTTAGCTCTTCCCACCCAGAATGCCGGACTACCGCGCAAGCCTCCTCTCCAATAACTCGTCCTCGGGGAGTCAGGTATTTCCTTCTAAGGTCTGTCGCGCTGTGTTCACAATCGAATTGGGGGGAGAAGATAGAAGAATGAGAAAAGAACTGGAGGGTGGCCAGTGTAGTCACCTCTCCTTGTGAAGATGGCCAGTGTAGCCGAGTCTCCACCAAGATCTGCAGGTTTCTGGAAGCTTGGACCTTTTTGGTCAGATTTTATTTGGTAGTTGCTTCTTTGTATTTGGAATTTTTGGTGGTTCTGCTTGGATCTTGTTGTGCCCCTACGGATATAGAATCTTTTGTTTCCGTACATTTTTTTGGGGTCTTAGAAAAAATTGTGCCCAGCCGTCCATCCCTTTTCCGAAGCTTTATTTCAACCCGTACTCCGGTCTTTAGATTTCCACGCTACCAGAAAAGAAACTCACACAGTCTTCCAACATATGTTTGAGTTGAGCTAAGTGCATAGTGCGAGAGTACAAATTAATTCCTTATTCCAGAGTTGTACCCAGAATGAAGAGACCAGGTTAGACACTAAGAGTCAAACGCTGTACATTGTCATGTGGAACTCAAAGAATTAAGTCAAAGACCTGAAGACTCTAAAATCCTATTTCTCGGTGAAGTTCCTCTGAAAATTAGGTGGATTAAGGTTAAGTCCAGACCACTCTCGGTTTCGGCTCATAACTCGGTTCAGAACCCAAAGACTTTTCACATATGCAAATGCGATGCTTGATGAAATGCGAGTGTGTGAAATGCAGACACTTTTTTTTTCTTTTTTTTTTCTTTTCTTTTTTTTATTTGTGATTTGATTTTTTTTTAATGCAAAAATGAATAAGAAGTCCTTTTTCAAAATTTTTGGGCAAGGTCAGTGTTGGTGGAAAAGAAAACATTTTTTTTTGTTTTTGTTTGTTTGTTTTTTTTTTAATTTTGGAAAAACCCACCCCGTAAATACATATAGACTTACGCGAAAGTACGAGGTATGGCTAAAATATATACACAGTATATATACAGACCCCCCTATACTTAGCGAGTGCTGTGTCCTCAAAGCACAAGAAGCGTAAAGAAGACATAGCTCGGGCTAAGCGTAAAAGAGTATAAAGAAAAAGAAAAAGATTTACAAAAATCGCCCCCCTATACTTAGCCTGTGAATAGTCTAAGTATAGAAGAAGGGCGGAAAAGAAAAGAGAAAAAAATGAAGCGGTCGGGTTATGTGAATGAGTAGAGTATATACAGGTGGGTATCGGTTCCCCCTATACTTAGGCTCTGGTCAGCCTAAGTATAGAAGAAGGGTGGAAGCGATTCGATCTGGAAGAGTATGATATGGGAAATGGAATATACAGATGGCATCGGTTCCCCCCTATACTTAGGCCTTGGCCTAAGTAGAGGAAGAAGCTGTACAAGGGGACCGATGTGGTCGGGAGGGAGGGTGGGTAGCCGATGATTAAGGCGGTTTACGGCTGATCTTCTTGTGAGCCTGCGGTGGGAGATCGTAATGATGAGTCGGAGATGAGGCATATGATTCCCAACTATTATCAATGTCATCCTCAGAAAAGTCCTGATGGATAGTGGACGAAGTGTTTGAGTCGGATGAAAGATATCCATCATCAGAGTTATCCTCAGAGGAATAGTATTTGAAAGTGGACATACTCCAAATATTCATGTCTTTTTGTTTCTTCAATTGTTTCCTCAAGCTTCGTTCCTTTTTAAGATCAATCGATTTGTCCTCAGATGAATATTCAGATGCTCCAGTCTCAGTCAGCTCATAAGAAATAATTCCAGTGTACTTGTGAAAGGTAGGAGCATCAGCTTTGGATGAGTAATAATTAGGAACGGGAGTTGTCCAACGAGAATCAAATTTTGGATCCTTTCGAAGATATGGCTTTAGAGATGCTGAACATACTTCACTCATGTAGACTACCTTTTCCGGACCTGATGAGGGATCATCAACCGATTCCTCTTCCGAAAGATCAAAGGTGACTTTCTTTTTCTTGTTTCGTGAAGATGTCGGTTCACTTGAGTACCCAGATGAATAGCCATTAAAATTCTTCTCCTTGGTCGGTGTTCGGGCTACGTGTTCGTTCTTTGTTTCCTGAATGTTGGTGCACTCTTGATTTGGGAGGATTTGGTCAAGATAATCAGAATATGTTGCTCCAGGGTGCGACCATGCAAATGTCTCAGGATCGTAGTAGAAGGATTTGTCTATTTTGAAATCTACGGGAATTGAGATATCGGGGAGAGTCTCTAAACCAATAGTCTCATTAACAAACGCAATCTCAGGTGTAGCAGCGGGGTAGGGCTCTTCTACCGTTTCGTGGTTGCGGTTGTTGGGGACTTTGTGGGTTACCTCAGAAAATCGTGCTTCCTCAAAGACTGTATCAGATCGTAGTGATTCCAATGCCGTAAAATTGATTTCCCGAGTCTCACAATCGATACTCGCCTTGGCCAATGCCAAGAATGGTTTTCCGAGAATGATTGGAGACTGGGTAAATTCTCCTTGATGCTCAATATCAATGATCGTGAATTCTACCTTGAGCGGAGCACCTTGGAATTTCATGATGACAGAAATGGTTCCTCTCGGCCTTTTTATTGATCGATCGGCTAATTGAACAATCTCTCGTATCTTCCGAATTGGCCCGAGTTTGAGTTCCTGAAATACAGAGGTCGGGAGGATATTGATCGGTGAATCGTCATCAATACGAGCATGTGTGAAAATTGTGTCTTTGATTTCGCAGTCAAATCTAGGCAACCGCTTCACTATGCGGCTCTTGGTTTTTCTCCTCAACACCAAGGAGGAGGCCATTGACAAGATATGTCTTTCAGTTTTTGTTCTAATCCTTCCTGACTTTTTGTCCATTAGAAATTTCTTAAGGTCAGGGAAGTGTTCAATGGCCTTTATAATGGGAAGTTCAAAAATCAAGTATTTTTCCAGTGCTTCCCGTAAAGCAGGATCCAAATTCCTCAGATCTTCTTCAGATTCAATTTTTATGAGATTTTCTGGATTTTCAAATTTTTTTGTATTTTCTGTGTGGTGTGGCGATGTGGTGTCTTCCTTAGATGAGAAGGGGCCTTGATATTCAGAGTTTGGGTCAGAGTCATAGTCATTCCTAGGGCAATAATGAGCAGAAGTTTTGATATTAGAGTCATCCCTAGGTCTTTGAATATCATCAAAAATTTCATCATGGGATCCAATCATTTCCTCATTTAGTTCAACACTCGATCCACCATAGAATGAGATCACTCGGTCGGCGAATTTTTGAAATCTATCCTCCATCAATTCAAATCTTGTTTTTATCCTCGAAACATTATCCTCACAATTTTGTTCATGATCAATCATGGGAGCACTCGGATTTTGTTCAATAATTCCGTCTTCCATTTTTCTGTATATGCGGAGAGGAGAATTTCTTGGGATATCCATTATATGATCATTTCTTGAAAATTTCTCCTCAAAATTTTTGGAAGGAGGCTGCTCATTTGGTACAGGCATGTGTGTTTGGTCTGAGTATAGTTCAGTCCTTTGATCATGATTGGTCAGATCTTGATATTGTGGAGTCAGCATACAGGGTTTATATGTGTCTAGGAGTTCAGTCCAGTCCTCTGTATGAGTGTCATGTCTGTTATGGTCAATCCAACGATGATTATCATTAAGCGCATGTCTTTCCATCTGGGTTTGGGTTCTCTGCCAGTCTTGGGAGTTAAAGAGATTTTGATCTTGAAATGTTTCATTGGCAAGAGAGTGAGAATAAGACGGTTCAGTCCAAGATGGTGTGGTTGGATGATTTGAGAAAGGATTTAATGAGGTCGAAGTCATCTGCGGTTGAAAGCTTCCCGCAAATGTTGGGGGATTAAACGACGAGTTTGTAGTGGATTTGGGCCAAACCGACATAGATTTGTTTTCATAGTGGTGTTCGGTCATTTTTGAAGGAGTTGAGAGAAATGATGGGTTGGATCTGAAATTTGGAAACATTTCCATGATGAGATTAAAATCAAGAGATGGGAGAGATGATTGTATGGGATAGAAAATTTTATCAAATGTGCGGCTATTGATCTTTGATATCGGTTCACGCACACCAACACAAACACAAATCAAACCCCGGGTTCACCAACTCACACAGTGAAGCCGCAAGATTTCGGCTATTATCTTTTCAATTTTAGTTGGTGATAAATTCAATCTTGCAAACCGTTTAGACGAGCTGTTTAGGTTTTGAGCTGGGCTCTATCCTAGTGTGCGTTTCTCTCCTCGCTGCAAGATAAATCAAACAATGTCGGGGTTGCTCTCCCGCAAAAATTCTTGATTTTATGAGTTGTTAAGATCGGCTATATTTAGCAGTCCCAATTTTAATGAGGTGGTCACTGAAAAATTAGATGAGCACAAATACACGTCTACCGTCCAGTCCCAATTTCCTTTAAAATTATGTTTTAAAACAAGAGGGAGGAATTCGGGAAACACCGATGCACGCGGAAAACTATGATGAATGCTCAGTGAGAAGACTTACAGTGAATCCTCACAATCTCCATGTGGGATGCTAGACAAAATTTTTTTTAAAAAAAATTATTCTAAATGAAATGCAAGCCGATGGAAAAACCGCACCTAAGCAGAAAGTTCTATTAGCGGGAAGAATTGATTTAAATTTAGCTAAGTTGAACGATCTATGTGCGTCTCAATTAAAGTGCAGTGTGGCCTAAGATCCTACGAGCACAAGCAAAAATATAAATGCTCTGAGAGCCGTATGTGCAGGTCTATCCTAATCGCCACTCAAGTCGGGCCCCACCCTCGCCGGAGAGTGATACAGGCCACGACACACCACAGAATAAAGTTCAAGGTCTTTTACACACGCGAGAGTCCAAACGGACACCGCTGTAAAATTGCAGAAATTAAAAGTGCAGAAATTAAAAACCTAGACTCTACTCTCTCTCACGACTCAACTCGATCTTAAATTAATTGCGGTTTTTGGTGAAGTTGCGTCGGTTATTGAAAACCGCTCCACGTACAAGGTACCTCGCAAAAAAAATAAGAGAGAAAATGTAAGAGAGTGACTCAAAATAATATGAAAAATAAATGCTGAAAATAAATTGCAGAAAAATAAAAATGAAATTTACAATGAAAAATTCGGGGGTCAGACTACCCGAATGCGGAAAACCGAACAAAAATAATTTTTAGACAAAAATCTAAGCCGTTTGCCTCCCCGGCGACGGCGCCATCTGACGAATCCGTATATGCTGCTATTAATAATGTGTTTTTATCGTATTGTGCGTTGTAGGCGGCAATCGGAAACGGTCAAGAAAATACCACAAATAATTTATTCAATTTTTAATTTCATGGTTTTATGTTTATTTTACTTGGGCAAGTCCCAAGGTCGATCACAAGGAGGCAAAGGAACAACCTAGAATTAAGTCTATCAAAGTTCGTGTTCGGCTTTCGAAGCGGTCTTTTTTTTGGAATTTTTCAATGAATTAGGGGGTGCACATGCAACTTTGGCCTTATTTTAGGGACTAAAAGATAAATTACGTTCAAATGATGTCCGAAAAAAACGAAACTTGGCCGAGATGTAAAATACGATGAAATAAGTGCACTGTAATTTTTTTGGAATATTTGGATGCAATATGAATTTTTTTATGGATTTTTAAATGCAAACAAAATGATTTTTAATATTTAATTTTAATAAATATCAAACCTACTTATTTTTGAGAATCAAAATTATCTGAGATCTATCACTATGTGGCGGATCTCAGAAAAATCCTAAACCTCGAAAATGTGGGGTTTAATACCTATTAAAAATTAAATACTAAAATGTGCAAAATGATTTTTACAGGACAAAATATGCATGCAAGTGCAAATCTTTTTGGGCACAATGTGAAGAATAATTAACTCTACAATGTATGATTTTTCGGGAATTTTTAGAGCAACGGGTAATCAATTATCAATTTCAGAGCAAGAGATGGGTAAAATATGCAAATTTTCACAACACAAATATTTATTAATTAACCATAATTCACAAAAATACCCGCAATATGTCAAAATGCAGAGAATTATTCAACGAACATCATGCTATTTTTTTGATAATAAAATAATGTAGAGAGGAGGTCCAATACTGAGGGGGAACACAGGGGTATAGAAGCAAATATTATAAATAAATATAAAGCTGCAGGGGGGACTTGTTTGTAATTACCTATACCCCAGAGGGTATTTCTGCAAAATTTCCAAGGGGCACGTGCTGCGCACGTGCCCTTGGATGGCGGGGGTTGCTCTGCAAATAGGGGAAGCTCCAGGGGGTCTTTGTAAATTGCCCACGGGCACGTGAGAGACACGTGACCCGTGGGTAGCGTGCTGGGGAAGTTCCCTCCGAGCGCACGTGCCTCGCACGTGCGCGGAGGGCCTCGGGCTTCGAGCGCCCGGCCGCGCGGTGGTGGAGAGCGAAGGTGGTTGGCGTCCGGCCAAGGCTTGGCTGAAGCGGAGTGCCGGCGAGTCGATGGCGAGGCGTCTGGGCGGTAGCGGCGGAGGTGCCGGCGGCTGGTGAATGTCGATGAAGACCGGAAGCTGGAGGATGAAGATGGCCGGCTGTTGTCGATGATGGTCGATGGCTCCTGACGCAGTGGAGAAGATGGAGCCCCAGGGCCGACACACGGCCGGCGGTCGTCGAGGGAGAAGACGGTGGCGTAAGGGGCGTTGACCGGCAGTGAAGAAGGCGGAGGCAAGCGAAGGGGCCGGTGGCGATGGCGGAGTTGGCGGTGGTTGTTGACGTCGATGGCTCAACGACCCAAGGTCGGAGCGAGGCAGAAGGGCTGAGGGCGATCTGCAGCAAGGCGTCGCCGCCTTGGATCTCGCCGCACAGGCGTCTCCTGTCGGCGCTGTCACCGCCTCGAGGGAGTCTGAGGTGCAATCGGCGGATGAGGGTACGGCGAGGGCGGCGATGGGTTTAAATAGCGGGGGGGGTTGGGCTGGAGAAGGAAGGAGATCGGGTTGATTGAGGGAGGCGGCGAGATTCGAGGGAGATCGGGGTAGGTGATGCGAGGATCGGCGATGGCGAGATACGCGGGGCGGCGATCGGAGATGGGCGGAGCTTCGCGAGATCCGCGGCGAAGATCTCGGGGGCGGCGGAGCTGATTTGGGAAAGAGGGAGGGCGGAGGAAGACGACGCACAGGCGCCGTCCGATCGCGCGCGATCGGACGGTGCCCGTTGCGCCACGTGGCGGGTGATGGGGGAAGAGGCGGAGGCACGTGCGGAGCACGTGCCTGGGGAGGCACGTGCGACGCACGTGCTTTTTTTTTTATTAAAACCGAAGATAATAAGGTCAAAAAATGGCTGACACGTGGCGGCACCAGGTGCTGCCACGTGTCAGCACCAGAAAATTCAAAAAATAATTAACTTGTAAAATCAAAAATAAATAGTAAATGACCTCGGATCGAAAAACTTTCTTCACGAAAATTGCTCGTCTCGATGACATCTACAACTTTCATGAAGACACCAAAACCAAAATCGATCATTTGCACAAAGTGAATTTTTGGGGTATCCCATGTACATAGAATACCTTGATTTTTTTGGGTTTTATAAATTTTATGTCATTTTTAAACAAGATAAAAATCCGGAAAAATATGGAAAAGTCAAAGATAAATAAAAGACACTTAATTCTAATTTTTTTGGATTTTTATTGATTTAAGAAAATATATACATAAAATACAAGGTCAAAAATCGCGAAAATATACAATGTACAAAAGAGGCCCAAAACCCAACTTTCACATATGAGCTCTGATTCACTTGAACTTGGTCTTGTTTTGAAGGTAATTGAATGTACATTAGTTCAAAAGTGAGTAGGATTCAATCGGACACTGGATGTGTGAGATATGTGGCTTTTAGTCCGAAAATCCTGAAATTAGGGTTTGGGTTTTTGGTCCACTTATTTGGGTTAGTTATTTTTTTTTTGTATTTTTCCTTTATTCTTGTTAGTGATATGTACACAGTGGAAGTGGTTTTGAGTTATTCGGAGTTAGCATGAATGAGTTAAAAATCCAGGAAGTTAGGCTTATTTACAGGTCATTTTGGCTTGGATTTTTGGCTTCTTATTTTATGCAGATTTTTGTGCTAAAATGCAATTCTTATGGAAACATGCATGAATGCTAATTATGCAAAATAGATGCAAGAATGCTGTTGATTTTTAGGGATTTGAGCTTAATAAATGAGATTTAGAGTGATGAATACGAGATTCATCAAACCTCCATCAAACGAGATTCTTGGTCTTCAGTCAAATCTGCTGAGATAATGTCTGGGAACATATCTTGCTCACCTGTAAGGAATCTGTACTTCATACTCTACGGTAGGGTCTTCAGTTCTGGATATGAGGGAGCTGGAAAATCTGGCATTGGAAATGTCTGTGTGAAAGCTGCCAAATGTGCATGGGAGAACTCTCGCTGAATGTGTGAATCTGACGAATACGACCCTATTGGTATATCTGTCAACTGTCTTGGATCGCTCTCCGCCCTAACTGTCAGCTCTGTAGACACAAGACATGGTAAATAATCATCAAACTCCTGCTAATCAAAATTGGTGTCTGTGTCCGAGGGATCTGAATCTAAAGCGTATGAAACGAAATCTACCTCGTTATCCTGACCACAGTCATCAACCTCAAAGATGTCCTGCACCATGAGTGTGCTCTCTAAACTCTCATTTGCCATGATATGTGAATCCGTAGTGTCTGTAGATGTGATAAGAGCTCGTGATGCTGGATCTACCCAAACTTCTTCATCATATGTAATCACAAAGTCGTACTCATGGTGGACATCTCGCTTTGCATATGTCATCTACTAATAGTCACTCATCTGCTCTGAGCAAGCTGAATCTCTGGCTCCGGTCTCCTTGATCATCTCTATTTATACACTTTCTTCCTCAACACGAAAGTATACCTTCCTGCTATCATGATCGGATACTGCCTTGGCCGTGGCTAAGAAAGAACGTCCAAGGATGATGGGGGTATCGATCATAGACTCATGATATCCATGTCCAGTACAATAAAGTCCAGGGGAATTTCAGGCCCTGAGTTGTGAAGACAACGTCCTTGAGTAACCCCTTCGGCCTCTTGACAGATCTATCAACAAACTGAAGGACTTTCCTACTCTGTCTAAGAGGGCCAAACTCGAATTGATCGAGTAAGGCAGCTAGGAAAAGGTTAATTGACGAGACACTTTCTAATAGAGTACGGTCGAACTGCTGCTCATGAATGTGGCATCTGACATATGGAGCTTCTGCATCAAGTCTCTTGGCTGGAAACTAGTTATGAATAGCGAAGCATGTGGCACGAGTAAGCACATGGATCTCTGCATTGTGGTTCCTCTTATTCTTGTGAGTGGCGGCCTTCTCTCTCAAATTCTTATGGAAGAGAGGAATGTGCTCTCGTGCCTCCTGTAGAGTCAGTTGTATCTGGAATCTATCAATCATCTGCCCGTTGAACTCTATTTGATGTCTGTTTTTGGGATTTTCTATTTTGTTCCCCTTTCCTAAGAGGAGTGCTTAAGGGAAGGGGATGGAGGGACCCTCTCCAAACAGATGAGGGCCAGGAATAGGTTCCTGTGCATGTAGACTAGAATCCATACCAAGATCCTCATGTAAAATAGATGGAATCACAAGAGATACAAAAACCTTTCCTTTATTCACATTTTTGGTCTTTTCTGTTTTTCCATTTTTTGTGATTTTCTATGAGTGTCCTTAGGTACAAAATAGGGTAGCACAACAGAAGGAAAATTGGTGGCATCAGTACCACCTACAACATCTGACTTTGCGGCACCAGCACCGCTCTCTTGCCTAACATCTGGAATGGTGGCATCAGCACCACCATCTACAACTAGAAACACGACGGATTTAGTATCATCGGCTGGATCAACATCCTTGTGGCATCAGCACCACCATCACAATCATCACAAGCGGTATCAGCATCGCTTCTTCCCTCGTCTAGCGCTCTAGAATCTTCTTCTGGTCTTCAATCAGACGAGGCACCACCAACTTGCATCCTACCGCTCCTAAGTGTCACAAAATCATCATCAAATATAGAAGAAGAATCATCATCCAATAAATCACTAGGAGTGGTGGTCTCTATAAACTTTACCTGCTCAGATTTCCTTTTTAAAGTGTTCGGATTGGGTTCAATCAGAGCGGGTAAGGCGGCCTTGCCCTTGATAATCTCCCTTAGTTCCTATCAGAACTCGTCCATATCTCACCGGAAGGATGTCTACTGATTAGAAAGGAATCGGGAGAGGTCATCAAGTACTGGGTTCTCATAGACAGGTCCATCCGGATGGGTTGCCTCACTGGAAATGAGACTGAGTCTACTGATATTGCTGATGGTAGTGAGGAGGAGGCTAGGAATACTGTTGAGGTTGTTGCCTCCACTGTTGTCCCTGATAGTGGGGACGAGGACCATGATGTTGCTGGTAGGAGTATTGGGGCTACTGCTACTGCTGGCTGCTCTGCCTTGCCTGAGCTGGAGGTTGCTGCTGGAACAAGTGCCTCCAGTGGACCATCGAAAGCCAGGATGGTCACGACGAATCTCGAGCTGAGGTTGGTACTGGGAGTACTAGATCCCCTTGACTTCCATCAATGGCTTCTGCTACTCGAGGTGTGGCGGGGGAAGGGCTGCCAATGGCTGATCCAACTGGTAGACCACCATCTGAGTATAAGGAGGATGTATCTCTCAGTTCCTTTAGGGCTGCCAACTATGCTCTCCGCTGTTCTCCTATACTCTCGGGATCCAATAATAGCTCAGTAACTGCCCAAAGTGACTTGTTCTTTATTTCCATAGGAAGATGGCACGGCTTGCCATAGACGAGACGAAAGGGAGATGTCCCTAATGGATTCTTGAAGGAAGTCCGATAGGCCCACAAGACCGAGTCCAAAAGCTGTGACCAATCCTTTCGGTCTAGGCGGACAACCTTCTGTAAGTTAGTTTTTATCTCCCGGTTCGATACTTTGGCAAGACCATTAGTCTGAGGGTGATACGGCGTGGCCACACGATGGTCAATGCCGACCACCCTTCTCATTCTCCTTCCATCAGTCCAAGAGTTTCAGAATTTAGTGCACCACAGAGCTCAGAGCATTTGACGGAACCTGAGATGGATTCTTTTGCTTCTTCAGAGAACTAGATGAGCATGAGCACCCCCCATTCTTATATGATCAAACCGCCATCAACAATTCCTTGCTAGCATCCTTGGAGACAATGCAGAGACAGATCCGAGACCAGGGAGTCTTTGTGGGTGACCTCATGAGAGAGATCGCACAGATGCGAGAGAACCGACCTGGGGGCGGTGGCGGTGGAGGTGGCATACCAGTTGTAGAAAATGAGGGAGGAGAACCTAACCAAGAGAGACTGCCACAGACAATCATGAGGGAATTACACAATCCAGCAGCATCCCTCACTCATCGATGGATCCGACTCCCTCCCATCCATGGAGACTTCGAGCTTCGCCCGCACACGATTCAGCTACTTCCCAAATTCCATGGGCTGGCGACCGAAGAGCCACATCTACACCTCCAAGAATTTGAAATGATCTGCAGCACAATCCACGATAGGCTGGTGACTGAGGACACCATTAAGATGATATCCTAGCACCTCTTTTATTATATTGTATATATATTCCAATACTGAAAAAAAAAGAAAAATTGTTAAGGTGCAGACGGACGAGTGGAAGAAGTACGACTAGGTCTAGCCTTGGAGGTCTCGCTGATATCAAAGTGGAATGGGACGAACTCATCATCATCGGCAGAGGTGTAATCGGAGTCGTCCTGCGAGGTGTCATCCAGGTCGAAATCAAAAGGCACGAAATCATCTGTGGAAGTATCCGAAGTCTGGTCGTTCTCAAGAGTTTCACCCGAATCATCTTTTTCATCGAGAGGCCTGAATCTATCAAAATAACGGCCAGCATCATAATCGACCTCAATCATCTTTACTTTTGAGTGACCAGGAACGGACTTATCAGTGGAAGTAGTCAAACTAGGTCTGTCCTACCTAATCTTGGTATCTGCCCGCCGCTCAAAGGGATCAATCACGTAAATGCTTTGGATTTCATCAACACATCGCCACACACCAGAAGGAGGAACTGCGAGGTCCATGCTTTCCGATTTCCTCCCCTTTCGGGGGATTCGTCCGGTCTCATCCGGGGTCGCTAAGCAAACATCTCTAATATCCTCAGATCGGTCACAGGCCTCAGAGTCAGCTAGAATCGGTGAAGGTGCATCAGGTCCAGGTCTCTGGTCATTTGGGGATGCGGTGATCAACACTTCGCTCTCGTCAATAGAACGGAAGCGAATCTCTCCTGATCCATAGTCGATAACGACCCTCGTAGAGGCGAGGAATGGTCGTCCCAGGATGATTGGAGACTGCTCCCCTGTGGAGGTCTCCATGGGCAACACAACAAAATCAACATGGTGGCTTGTGCCCTGAATAGAAATGACGGCGTTTTCAAGGAAACCCTTCGGCCTCTTGATAGATCCATCAGCAAACTGAACGATCATCCTGGTTTTCTTTAGAGGCACTAAGTGAAGAGACTGTACCAGCGAGAAGGGTAATATGCTAATAGATGCACCTCCATCCAGGAGAGTGCGATCACAAGTATAGTCAGAGATGGTGCAAGTGATGAAAGGTGTAGATGTTTTCTTATTTCTAGGAATGGGGCGATGAGTGATGGCGTGGGCAGTGGCCATGGTCAGAATGTGACGCTCAGATCTGCTCCTCCGCTTTCTCTTCTTCGGAAGAGGGGCATATAAATCAGTGATGGTCTTCTAAAGTGGGGCACGGATGATCTCATGAATGGTGGCCACCACTTCAGGTTCAGTCAACATTTTTTTGAATTTTTGGACTTCCTTCATACAAGGGAGGAAGTCGGAATTAGAATATACACGAGGCGTGCCAAGAGCAGTCTGTACAGCGGCATCCTCGGGGTCAAAGGTGGGACAGGGTGTGAGAGGTTGTGTGGTCAAAGGGTCTGACAAGTGGGCACTCTCCTCACAGTATGAATCAACCAAAGGTCTCCCGAATTCTTTTTGGATTTTTAATTTTTTCTCATTTTTTGTATTTTTGGTGATTACAATCTCCCATGATTCTCCACAAGCAAAGCCATATCCTCGACGAAAAGAACACTATTCCGATATTCTCTCAAAGTGGCAAGATTCTCCTTCATCAAATTGATGTGCTCTAGCATTAGGTTCATGACAACACTCATGGAAGTCGTGGGAGGTGACTCCAACAGGTCAGACTTGGGTGGATGTGAAGGTGGAGGTGGAGGTGGGTAGAAGTCCGAGGTCTGATACTGCGGCTGAGGTGGATATGTACAAAAATCAGAAAAAATAGGAGGAGGATCCTCCTGATAAAAGGGAGGTGGACCGACTGGAATGAACGAGGGTTCCGCAAAGTCCGGATAAAAAGCGCTCCAGGGGTCCATCTCGAAATCAAAAGAAAATGATTCGAGGGAGCATGAAGGTCAAGTCAAGAGAGTGAAGAAGAAAGTGCAAGTGCGCAGAAGCGATCTAGGATCACACAAAACAATCACAAACAAAAATGAAAAGAAGACAAACCCTCAATTCACCTACTCAACTCGGTAGAGACCGAAAAGTCGGTCTTTTTATCTTGTCTGTTTTAGAGTTAGGTGAGAAGTCAAAATATTGCACAAACACTTAGGGGCCTGAAAAATGGGATTTGGGTACTAACCTTAGTGTGTGCGCGCGCAAATAAAAGCGAAGACACTGAGGGGATTACTCGCCTCAATACAATATTTTCTTTTTTAGTTGATTTTAGGGTCAAGTAATGTTAGCAGTACCAATTTTATTGATTATCACTTTTTTGGATTTTTAATAAAAATGCACGAGCCTAATGAGGAGTCAATTCCTTTAAGCACCTAGGTTGGCAGAATCAGAGGGAGAGCCGAAAAAGCAATACAAGCGGCAAATCAATGATGAATGCTAAAGAGAAATGCTCACCTTGCCTCCAGCACTCTACATGCAAAGATGCTCAGCAGAATTGAAACCTATCTATATGCAAATGCAACCGATGAAATCGCCCTAAGTTTCAGAAATTGCTATTAGCGGGAAGCACCAAAAGTCGGTCACCAATCCTCAATCCAAGTGTCTGGTCTAGGCTCACCCCTCCTCCTCTCGACACATCGAGTTCAGGAGAAGCGCTTGGCGGGATGAGCTTGCGGCACGACGGCTCGAAGATGGTGATCAACTGTTTTATGATTTGACTAAGTCCAAAGGATACTATAGGCACATGCAAAGATATTAGGTGTTTGACCTTAATCTATCGCAAGCAACTCCTAAACTAAGGGCTCAATCACACAAAGGAAATAAAATTAAAACCGAGAAAACAAAATAAAAATGCGATGAAAAGCCGTAAAAATCACGGCGAGCCCCCAGGTGTACAAACACCTGGAAATTAGGCTCGAGAGTCCAAATGTCTGGGGGTACCTGTATTATTACAAATAAATAGTCTCTCTCTCACTACAAATTACAAAATAAATATAAGAAATAAAATTGCTCAAAATTCGCCTTCAGACACTCCAAGTCTTCCTTTGTTCTAGGTCAAAGCCGCTTCACGTAGGTGCGAAGGTGCTCCAAGAGGGGCTCCTCCCTCGATCTGCATACCTCGCACGAAATCCAAACAAGGAGAGTGGTTAGACAATTCAACAGATATATCAAAAATAATGAAAATAAAAAGAAAAGCTGCGAAATGTAGACAAACAACCACAACACAACAAAACAAGATCTACGCGATGTTGCTCCCCGGCAACGGCGCCATTTGATGAACCCAAATTTCTATCGGTCTTGTATTCCACACAAGGCGGGAACACAGAGGTCGCTGCGGTGACCGCTAAAAATCCCTAATTAATCAACAATGAACCCACAATCAAATATCAAACAATGACAGACAAATGTGGAGTCAAATTTATTTTTTAACTCTACATAAAAGATGTATAGGTGTAAGTATGTAGAGGTCGATCACAGGGAGCAAGGCAGGATAGATCAAGCAAGTGTGTGCCTGTCAATGTGATGTATTGTCTACAACATGCAATGCAAATATTTTTGTGGGTTTTTAATTTTTAATTTTTTTAATTTAATTTTAATTTTTTATTTTGATTTTTAATTTTCTAAGTTTTTTATTTCTTTTTATAATTTATATTTTTTTGTTTTTATAAATGGAATATATAGATAATATAAGAAAAGAGATGATAAAATATTTATAAAAAAAGGAAAAATGCTCAAAAATCAGAAAAAGAAATGTTTTTGGTCTTTTTATAATTTTTTACTATTTTTGTGATTTTTGGGGATTTTTCAGAATATTTTTGGTTTTTTTAAAAGGCAAAATAAAGAAAACAGTGAATAAATATTCTGGCCGAAATTAAAATGGGAAGGAAAAATATCAAACAATATCAAAAGTTTCCCAAATTAATTTTAAAATAAAGAGAATAAAATGGGGAACCTACAGGACTTGAGTTTTCATTTTTTGAGTTTTCTATGATTTTTTATATTTTTTTGAAGTTTTTTAGTATTTTCTAATTTCTAAGGTTTTTGTTTTGAGATTTTTTGTGAATTTTGGAATGACACTAGAATAGACTAAAATAGACCTTAGGTAATTTTTTTGGAATTTTTCAAAGTGTTTTCATATTTTTTTTGGTATTTTCTAGTGCAAACAGTAGCTAAAATGCATGTTTTTGATTTTTAATAATTAGAAAAATGCAACAAAAATGAGATGCAAAAATATAGCGTGAAAGAGTGACTCAACAGGAGCTTAAATAAGTTTTTGTGGAATTTTTCGAGTTAAAGTGATGCTGTAAATGAATAGGGAAAGCAAGCAAAAAAATATAGCCTAGTAGGGCTATAATTGTAATTAGGCAAAATATCCAGGACACGCATGCAAATTTCCCACAAAATATACACTGAATTAAATAGTTAATGGACCATTCAGAAATGCACAAACCCGCAGGGATATGCCCGCAAAAACACCAAGTTCACGTGCGTTGCACGCGCACCTGGTAGGGGGCAAAATAGTAATATGCAAAAAGTGGAAGGACTATGTTGCAAAATGTCCTCAATATTATAACTATCGACGAAAGTTTTGATCCTAAACATCAATAAGACAAAACCTTAGGGTTTGCCCTGCAAAATCACCAATTCACGTACGTGAGAGCACGTGACTGGTAGGGGGCAAAAAGTAATACTACAAAACACTAGGGGCAGTCATGCAAAATATACAAAACTTTTAAAATGCAGATGAAAGTTTAGGTCTTAATAAACAAATACAAAAAGCACTGGGGGAGACGCGCAAAATACCCTCAGCTGGCGCAGATCGAGCGGCTGTAGGCTGCCCAATTGAACACGTGTCGAGACGAGGTTGCATGATACCCCTTCGCGTCCCAACAGCCAAGATTAGATAATGATGATTGGGTGATCGAACGGCCGGGGCGCGATATGATCCGACGGCTCCTGTACGTCAGGAAGAACACGGGCCCGATCAACGGTTGCGGAGGCAGGTGGACGAACGGGGAAGAACACCGCCGCAGCGAGGTTTCTCTGGCTCGATCCTCCTTCTCCGACAAGCCAGCGTGCTTCAAAATGGCCCTAGTCGGTTGCTGCAGGTGCCTTCTAACGTCCGGTGGCCTCAAAACCCTCCAGCTACGGCTGGAGCTCGCCGATGATGTCGAACAAGCCGGCGGCCTCCAGGAACCTCCGACGAGGTGCAAAATGGCTCCAGGTGATCGTTCGAGTGCGAGTACCTGCAAGAAAAAAAGTGATAGAGTCCAGGGCAAGATGCCTGGACTTCGTGGAGGACGAATGACAGAGAGGAGTAGCGCGACGGTGGTTGGCCGGAGTTGCGCTCCGGCGAGGATCTTAATGGGAGACTTGATCGATGGAAATCGATGAGGAATGTAGCGATGTGCTCCTACGACTACTGAGAATAAAAATATGAAAGAAAACGAGAGGGAAACACACCTCAAGGGACCATGCTCGAGGTTGAAGTACCTCGACGGCGGGGTGTCGCCGGAGGTGGTGGAACGCCCAGATCCACGTCAGATCTCCGCCTTGGATGGCTCAAATCGGAGCTGTCACCTCCGACGATCTACGGAGCAAGGAAGGGGAGCAAACAGGACAAAAAGTGGGGTTCAAACTTGAATCGAAATGCAATGTTTGCTTATGTAGGGTTGACGAATGAGTTCACAAATCGAGTCGCGCCGCTCGCTACAGTGATCCAAAGTCCAAGGTAAACCTTGGGCGTGGATCACCATAGATCGAGGAACAACTCTCAGAGAGTGCAACACAAAAAGGTGAAAGGTGTAGCCTTCAAAAAATCGAGAAAACAGATGGAATCCTAGTTCTGACAAGGGCTACAAGGGGGAGGGTCAACTGTTGACCTCGGTCAATAGTCCAAGCCCCCTGGTTGGTCCATGTGGACCAACCAGGAAAAACCCCTAAAAAAAGATTTAGAAAATGATTTAAAAATAGTAAATGATTTTTTTAAATTTTAGGTTATTTAATAAAAATTGTTTATCATTTTATAAAGTATTTTATTCTGATTTTTAATTATTTTTATGAGGTATAAAAAATACAAGTTTCCTTCTATGCCCTTTATAGGTATATTACCTATATATTTTATTAATTGATTTTTATTTTGTGTATGTTAATTTTATTATTTTTATTTATTATTATAAAATAATTTTATATACTCAAATATATTTTTATTTTTTTTTTCAGAATTGTTTTGTATATTTAATAACATAAAAGTGTTGTATGTATAGGTATATTTATAGGTATAAAACCTATGTATTTTATATACATGTATTTTATTTTGAGTTTTATTTAGGTTTTTATTCTGGTTTTAATGGACATATATTTTAAATAATATTTACAAAATTATAAAAATATAAAATTATGAAAATAATGAATAAATAATAAAATGAATATTTTAATATGTCCAAGTATACAATGAGGGTCCAAAACTCAACTTTTAAACCGTAGCTCTGCCAAATGCGAAACCACCGCCATTAAATAGCTTATTTTTAACTATATACAATTAAAGGTGAGTTTGCTGCATTTGGAGTTTTCATTTGTGAGATACGGGCCTGGGAAGTTAGAATTTTGGATTTTTATTTAGACCATAACGTTTTTATCTGTACATTATTTTTGAATGAAATCAATTTTATATTTTTCTTTATTTAATTATCTACAACTTTCATGTTCAAAGTTTCTTTATTTGAGGTATAAAATGTGGAACCAAAAATAGGTCCCAAAATGAATAAAGAATGGATAAAAAGAACATGTATTTTGACTGTATATTGACCCTTATCTCCCCCTACTTTATTCCTTGTCGACCTATTCATCAAGATGCCTAGGTCTCGGGATTTCAGGTCATAAAATATTTACAATATTTTATTCTTTTTCTTTTCTTTTATTTATTCTAAAATTTTGGCTTAAATTACTAATTTTAAACACTATTTACATGCACATGCATGGATGCTAAGATGCAAGAATTAATGGTATTTACACGCATTTGCTAGGGTTTTTGAGGCTAAAATGATAGAATAAAGATTATGAAATGTGGATTCATCAACTTTACCTTGTCGTTGACGAAATGAGACCCCCCGTCAGATATCAAAACTCTAGGTACCCCGAACCGTGTAATGATATTCTTCCTCAAAAATATGCAAACAGTCCTAGCATCTTTGGTTCAGGCAGGGATGGCCTCAACGTCAACGACTAACATAATCCACGTCCAACAGAATGTACTCAATTCCCTGACTCTTAGGGAATGGACCCATGAAATCGATGCCCCATGCGTCAAAAACCTCACAAAAGTGAATGGGCTGCATCGGCATCATATCACACTGTCCACAAGTGCCCATCCTCTGGCAGTAAGTACACCTCTTCACGAATTCATCAGAATCCTTGAAGAGGGTAGGCCACCAATAGGCCGGATTAGAGCACTTTCTGTGACGTTCTCCTCCTAGAGTGATGTCCTCCTGCCTCAAGCTTGTGGCAGTATGTGAGGATGCTATGGTGCTCCTCCTGACCGATGACAGACGCTATCCCCTCCTTCATGATAAAGGATGGGATCCTCCAAATAGTAGAACTTGGCCTTTGCAAGGAAGGTCTCAAGTCACTGCCTGGGACAACCTTGTGGAAATTTCTTGGCAACAAGATAGTTCACAATATCAGCGTACCATGGGAGCGAGGCGATAGCAAGGATCGCCTTATCTGGGAAGGTCTCAGAAATGGGATCAGTCTGCACAGATTCCTCAAGATGCTCTAATCGGGAGAAATGATCCGCCACCACATTCTTGACTCCAGGCTTATCCTTAATCTCAATGTCAAACTCCTGGAGTAGAAGGACCCATCTAGTCAGTCTCACTTTGGCATCCTTCTTCGCCATGAGGTACCTTATGGCGGTATGGTCAGTAAAGATAGTCACCTTTGATCCAATGATGTATGACCTGAACTTATCTAAGGCAAAAACTACAGCTAGCATCTCCTTCTCAGTGACGGTGTAGTTCCGCTGCACAGCAACCGATGTACGACTAGCGTAGTGAATGGAAAATGGCACTCCATCCCTCCTCTATCCCAGTACGGCGCCTACAGCAAAATCGGAGGCATCCGTCATGATTTTGAATGGAAGAGACCACAGGCGGCTGAAGGAAAGGAGCCTCAACAACTAGACTCTTGAGAGTCTCAAATGACACAAGACACTTATCATCTACAATGAACTTGGTATCTTTGGTCAGCAAATCAGTCAAAAATCGGGCAATCCTGCTAAAATCATGAATGAATCGTCGGTAGAAACCGACGTGCCCCAGAAAAGACCGTAACTGTCACATGTTGGATGGTGGATTGAGTTTCCTTATGATATCCACCTTGGCCGGATCAACCTCCATGCCCCTGTTGGAGATGATATGACCAAGCACCGTCCCTTGAGTCACCATAAAGTGACTCTTCTCCCAGGATAATACAAGGTGGACCTCTATGCATCACTGAAGGACTCGGTCTAGGCAGTCAAGACAAGCATCAAACCCATCGCCATAGACCGAAAAGTCATCCATGAAGCCCTCTAAGCAATCACTCACCATGCTCGAGAAGATGGACAACATGCACCTCTAGAATGTCATCGGGGCATTACATAAACCAAAGGGCATATGTCTGAAAGCATATGTCCCAAATAGACAGGTGATTGTCGTCTTGTCCTGGTCTTCGGGCGCAATGGACACCTGATTGTAATCGGAGTACCCATCAAGTAAGTAGTAGTGACTCTTCCCAGCTAGCCTCTCTATAATCTGATCAATAAAAGGCAGCGGGAAATGATCCTTCTTGGTGGCCTGGTTCAGTTGTCTGTAGTCCACACAGACTCTCCAAGAAGTGGGTACCCGGGTAGCTATATCCTCTCTAGACTCACTCACAACTGTAGTGATGCCCGTCTTCTTGGGCACCACATGTAATGGACTAACCCACTTGGAGTCGGAGATGGGGTAGATAAAATCGACGCTCCACCATTTCGAGATTTCCTTCATGACAACCTCTCGAAGGTTCGGGTTCAGCCGTCGCTGGAACTCACGCAATGGCTTGTCGTCCTCTTTGAGATAGATATGGTGGGAGCATAGGGCTGGACTTATCCCCTGGAAATCAGCTACACTCCTTCCTATCACCTTGCGGTTCTTTTCAAGAACCTCCATCAAATGAGATTCTTGATCTCCAGTCAAATCTGCTAAGATAATGATTGGGTGCATCTCATGCTTGCCCGCAAGGAATCTATACTTCAGCGACTACGGCAAGGGCTTCAGCTATGGGCAACTGGGAGCTGACAAATCTGACCTCTGAAAGGTCTGAGTGAAGGCAACCGAATCTGCATGGGAGAACTCTCGATGATCATCGCAATCTGGTGAAGACTGCTCTGCTGGTGTATCTGTACTATGTATCGGATCAGTCTCCACCCTAGCTGCTAGCTTTGTAGGAATTATACACGGTATCAACTCATCAAACTCTACCCAATCGATATCTGACTCCGAGGGATCTGAATTTGAGTCAAAAGAAATATCAGCTGCCTCACTATCCTAAACATGGTCTGCAGTCTCGAATGTGTCATCTGCCAAGAGTGTGCTCTCCAAGATCTCCTCTGCTAGAATCTGTGGATCTGTAGCATTTAAATGTGAGAGGATGGCAAGTGAAACAGCATCTGAACAAGCAGCTTCATCATCTGTAATCACAAAATCACACTCATGGTGGACGTCTCGCTCTGCCTCTGTCATCTGCTCTGAATCGCTGAACTGCTCCGAGCAGGCTGAATCTTGCGCTCTAGTATCATCGATCGTCTCTATTTGTATACTCTCACCCTTGACGCGAAAGTATACCTTCCCGCTATCATGATCATATACTGCCTTGGATGTTGCCAGGAACGGGTATCCTAGAATGATGGGGGTATCGGTCACAGACTCAAGGATCTCCATGTCAAATACAATGAAGTCCACGGGGAATTTCAGGCCTTGAATTGTGACAAACGTCCTTCAACTACCCCTTTGGCCTCTTGACAGATCTATTAGTGAACTGAAGGAATGTCATGCTCTATCGAAGAGGGTCAAACTCGAATTGGTCGAGTAAGGCTGCCAAAAGTAGGTTGATGGAAGAACCGTTGTCTAATAGAGTCCAATCGAACCTCTACTCATGGATATGACATCGGACATAGGGAGCTCCTACATCTGGCCTCTTGGCTGGCAGACAGTTCTGAATGGCGAAGTAGGTGGCACGAGTGAGCACATGGATCCCTGCATGATGGTTCCTCTTCTTCCTACGAATGGTGGTCTTCTCTCTAAGGTTTCTCTGGAAGAGAGGGATGTGCTCAAGTGCCTCCTGTAGAGTCAGTTGAATCTGAAATCTGTCTATCATCTGTTGGTTGAACTCTAACTGCTGGCTCTTTTTCGGATTTCCTTTTTTATTCCCCTTAGCCAAGTGGAGTGCTTGAGGGAAGGGGATGGTTGGGCCCTCCTCAGATAGAGGGCTAGAAACTGGTCCCTGTTGCTGAGATGAAACAGAATCCATAAAACATCTCCAGGACCACAGATGGACTCGCAAATAAAGAACCATTTCCTTTATTAATCTTTTTGGATTTTTCTAAGTAGTCCTAAGATACAGAAATGAACAGAAATGCAAGAGGAATAGAATGGGTGGCCTCAGTACCACCTGTGGCATCTGGACTCGTGGCATCAGCATCACTCTCTGGCTCAACATCAACATGTTTGATGGCATCAGCACCACCTCCTGCATCTGGTGAAGTGACGGCCTCACTATCATCAAGTGGATCTACCTCCTTGGTGGCATCAGTACCACCGTCATCAACATCATCATGAGAGGCATCAGCATTACTCTCCTCCTCGTCGAGCGCTCCTGAGTCCGCATGGTGTCATCGCTCAGACGAGGCACCATCGGTTGGCATCCTATCGCTCCTAAGTGTAACAAAGTCAACATCAAAAGTATATGCAGTAATATGACCCAATGAGTCACTAGGAGTGGTAACCTCTGTAAACTATACCTGCTCAGACTTCCTCTTCAGGTTGTTAAGATTCGGCTCGATATGAGCGGGTATGGCAGCTTTGCCCTTTACGATCTCCCTCATCTCCTGACGGAACTTGTCCATCTCCCTCCTAAAGGTATCCTGTTGCTCGAAGATGAGGTAGGCTAAATCATCAAGTGCTGGGTTCTCATAGGCTGGTACATGAGAACCGAACGGGTTGCCTTTCTGGAAGTGAGGCTGTTATTGTTGGGAAGGATGAGGGGGATATTGATGAGAATAGTGCTAAGGTTGTTGCGGCCTCCACGGATGTCCCTGCTGATAGGGACGAGGACCCTATTGGTAGTGTGGTTGAGGCTGTGTCTGTAAGAACTAGGGCTGCTGCTGCTGGCTGTACTGCCCACCCGAAACTAGAGGTTGCTACTGGGATGAGGAACCTCTAGTCGACCATCAGAATCCGGGATGATCTCGGCAGATCCTAGGCTGAGGTCAGCCGTACCAAATCCCCTTGACTTCAATCAATGGATCCTACTCGTAAGGGGTGGGGAAAGGACTGCCATGGGCTGATTCAGCAGGTAGACCACCATCTGAGTGTCCGGAGATGGTGGTAGCTAGACGTACTGATGCTGCGGCTGTTGGAACAGCTCCACCTGAATGTGGTGAACCTGTCTGTAGTGGACAGAGGGTTGGGTTGAGCTGCTGCTGCTGGGGTCAGCCCGTGACCTAAGACGGGGCTGAGAAGCCGTCTGTGCATCCTGGAGACACATGATTTGGGTCTTCAGATCACTCAGCGTCTGTTCCATCTGATCTATCTGTGACATGTCCTGGCACTGCTTCTTCTCAATGATCTCAATGAGGTCCAGCTTCTCGCTGATGATGCCCATATCAGCAACCGACGACTCTGCATGTGTTGCGATTGCTGAAGATGTGGAAGGACCAGCATCAACCCCTGCTATCCTCTGATAGGACACGGCCTGTGGTGTGGGCTTCCCCTGTGTGTAAAGGCGGGTCTGGGACATGACTGTATAGTTCCCTCCATCTCCTCGTAGTTGGCCCATACCTGATGCTCATCCTTGGCGAAATAGGAACCCCCCACAAGAAGCGTTCACTAGCCCCTGCAAATCTAGTGTCAGCCCGCAGAAGAAACTCTGAACAAGGTTGGGCTTGGTTATATCGTGATGAGGATACTGGTCAATGATCTCTCTGAATCAGTCCCATGCCTCATGAAACTGCTTGTTGGGAAGCATGGAGAAATGATTGATGAGGGCTCTCGCTGCATTCGTCCAGCCGAGTGGATAGTACTTATTCAAGTTCTCATTTCGGAGCTGTTCCCAAGATGTCACGTATCTCCCTAAGTGCTTCAGCCAATAGGATGCTCTAGCGACGAAGGAGAACGGAAAGGCTATCATCTTGATGGTACCCTCATCCACGAGTCGATCATGGACCGTGCTGCAGATCATCTCAAACTCCTAGAGATGGAGGTGCGGCTCCTCAATGGTTAGACCATGAAATCTGGGCAGTACCTGAATGGTCTGAGGAGGGAGCTTGAAGTCTCCAAGAATAGCCAGCAACGGGATCCATCAGTGTATCAGAGTCGCATCAGGACTGTGCAACTCTCTCGTTGGGCGTGCTAGTGCTGCTGGTTGTACTGGCTCATCTGGATCTCGTCCCTCGCCTCCTACAATCTCTGGAATCTCTCCTCCACCGGCTCTATTATGCTCCTCTTTGTCTGCTCGCATCTGCACCATCTTCCTGGGCATGTCGGCCATGAAAGCCCCCTGGTCTCTGATCTAGCGTTGCATGGTCTCCAAGGAGGCTAACAGGGTGTTATTGATGGCACCCTGATCAAGTACGTACGTATGAGTCTGGTTGGGTCCATCAGTGCACTCCTCGCTGCTCGCCATGTCTTGGGTCTCTGCAAAGGCAAAAGACCCGAACTCAAGTGCCGTCAAATGAACAAATATCTGCTTCGGTCTCTGCTCGGGAACCTCAAGACTGGTAGAAGGGTGGTCGAGGGGGAACAAGGCAGAGTCAAACTCGGATTCAGAGAGTGGGTATGGGCTCTCGCGAACCAACTTAGATGAATGGGGCGGAGTGCTCGAAAGCGGTGCAACCAAAGGTTGCCTAAGGTACCTACGGTCCATCATCGTGATGTGGAGAGTGAAGGCGGATGAGATGTGGAAAACACACAAGATCAGGCAAAACAAACACCCAATTCACCTTCTCAATGCGGAGCTGATGACCGTAAAGGTTCGATCTTTTATCTTGTCGATTTTATTTAGGTGATAAATCAGTCTATCAGAGCGATTAAGCGAGTTGGTAGGAATCTAACGCTCTCAGAAGACTGTCCCGATCCCAAGGCTAGATCTTTCCCAGCCAGTACAAGTTGTGTACCGTTTATCGGCTACCCGATCAACTCGCTCTGTTAAGGATATCGCGGTCCGCTTTACTAGAAACCAGAGCGATCCTCACTAGAGAATGACTAACCCGAAACCAGTAGTCTGAAAAGAGGTCGGATATGTCTCTAGCCTAGTGTACAGGTCACTCTATCGCTCATCAAAACCAGACAATGAGGGGATTGCTCTCCCAGTACAAATTTTTCGGTGAGGTGTCTTTTAGGGTAAAGTGTGTTTAGCAGTCCCAATTTTATTTTTTTTCCTTTTTTATGATATTTTTCAATAAAAACAATGCCTAACGAATTTAGAGATGTGTACCTGACGCCACCACTCTACATGCAGGGTGATCTGTGCATAAAATCAAGACAGAATCAAAACTACCTATATGATGCAAGAAGAATCGGCCTTAGGCAGAAAATTTCTACTCGATAAGAACAGTAGCTAATAGGTCAACAAGAAAGGTCAGAGTCCAATCTCTGATGTCGATCTATGTCCGCCACAACGGATCCTGCCAACGTTGTATACGGCCTCTAGCGGCACGTGACCTCTCAGGTGATCAAATTAGCTTTTTCTTTGTGAGTTGATTAATCAAGTCCAATTAGCAATTTATAGGTGCAGGCAATATAATTAGAGTTGGGACCTTAATTAATTACATCACAATCAAGATAAAATCCTACGTCTAGGGGCCAAAATCTTTGAGAATCCAAATAAAAGAAAATTCGAAAAATCAAAACCGATGAAAAAAACTACGGTGAGGTCCCCCGAGCACACTGGTGCTCGACGAAACAGACTCTGATAATCTGCCATGTCCAAGTGTTTGAGTCTTGTATTATTAATATAATAATGGAATAAAAATAGAAATATAGACTGAAAGTCCTCTGGGTCTTCTGCTCCTCCTCTCTTACGCTCTCCTGCGGCTCGATGCAGAAACAAGTTGCCTCCACTTCGCTCAGGTGCCTTGGTACTGCTAAGAAAAACCATCCTTGCTCATTGGGCCCTCGCAAAAAAGTAAGAAACAGAAACTGGTCACATCACAGTTAAAAATAAAAATAAAATAAAATAAAAATGAATAAAAAGAAATAAAAAGTAAAAAGTAAATAAAGAAAAAGAGAAAATCAAATAAAAGGAAAAACAAAAAAACAAAATCAAAATGGAAAACCGACTACTAAGTTGTGCTCCCCAGCAACGGCGCCATTCTGATGAGCGGCCCGAGCGACTAAGGTTAAGTGATATCAAGGGCCGTTGCGACCTCAACACTCGAACTAGGCTCAACGAGAAAATGTAGACCACCAATGAAATCAATCAACAATTAAAACGAGGCAAGCGGTCCTGCTAGTTATTTAACCTGGTATAGCCACCAAGGTCGAACACAAGGAGCATGGAATGAAACCTACGAAGTAGTCAGGTAATCCCAGCAATAAAGGTATTTTTGGTGGTTTTTTAATTTTTAAATTTTTTTATGATTTTTTATTAAGAAAAGAAATAAAGGAAAAGATAAAAATCGCACTCAAGCAATTATTTAAAGGCCTAAAAATATTAAAAAAACTCAAAACAAAAATATTTTTATGTTTTTTTAAATATTCAGATATTTTTGTGTATTTTATGGGGTTTTCTGATTTTTTATATAATTTTCTAAAAATAAAAGGGAGAGGAAAACTACAAATAGTGTGTAGCCGAGATGAAACGGCACTTTAAAAATATCTAAATTGCCTATAAAATCCAGCATCATTTTTTATGAAAATATAAAGTAAACACTACCTACAGAAACTGAAAACTCATTTTTTTCTTTTTAATGAATTTTTAATAATTTTTATAAGGTTTTTAGTCTTTTCCAATTTTTAGGTGTTTTATAAAAGGGGATGAAATGAAAATCACAAAGAAATTAAAACAAGCCAAAACAAGCACACATGATTTTTTTTGAAATTTTAAAGTGTATTTTTTTCCATTTTTAATTGATTTTTCAAATGACAGGGACACTTTTTACGATTTTTTATTTTTAGAAAATATCCAATAAAATAAAAATGCGTCTCAAAAATTACTAAAAGTACTACACAGTAGAGGAGCTACGTATAAAATTTTTGGAGTAGTTTTGATATTTATTTAATTAAAAATAACACACATAGGTTATAAGGACCTAAATGCAATTTATCAAAGTTTCTGGACTAATTATTAACCAGCACAAAAAGTCTGGGGGACAAACTCCAAATTCACCAATAAATTCCACACATGCGTTAATTTAGCATCCACAGGGGTATAAATGCACTTCTAGAAAAACATCTATTCAAACATGAACACGGGAAAAGTTCCAAATGAAAAGTGCAAATACACCAATATGCACGTGTTTGAGCACGTGCCTCATGACTGGAAGGACTAAAATGCAAATCACAGAAACTACGGGGACTATTGTGCAAAAAGGTTCAACTATAACTTTTATTTTATAGACCAAAATATAAATTAAAATAAACGCAGGGAAAAAGAGCAATATTCCCTCGGTACAAGTGAGTCGTGCGTGGGAGGCCACGTGTCGTCCGCTGGCGTGATGCGATCGTACGGCTCTACGGGAGTTAGGTGTCAGATCTGACGGTGTCAAATGGTCGGGGACGTGGCGCGTACGGGGCCGTTAGATCTGACATCTAATGGTTTGACACATCGGATGGATAGACACTCAGGATGGGATCTGGAGGGCGGAGTCGATCCAACAGCACATGGCCTAATTGGAAGAACAATGCCCAGATGAACTTCGTCGGAGCTAAGGATGGGATCCTAAGCCCCGATGGAAGATCAGCAACCATTGGAGTGATCGTGGGAAGGGTCCGCGTCAGGTGAACGGATCGGATGGGAGCTCCGACGGCTGGATTGGTGTGACGGCAAAAGGCACCTGGAGATCCTCCGGCGAGCTCTGGAGAGGGTGGTATGGAGGCTCCAGCGCGCGACATGACCTGCAACGAGAAGCTCTGACTCGGAGCTATGCTCCGGTCTGGGTTATTGGGAATGAAAATTAAAGAAGCGGGGGTGAATGGGGTTCGATCTCTGATGAACGCTTTAGAAGGAGATCTTGGACCTAATCCTGGCTAGATGGGCTACGATTAGGGTGATCAGGTTTCGGAAGGAGCTGGAGGGTGAGCGGGTGGTTTGATCTAGGCGGCTGGAAGCGGGTGACGGAGCTCCGACCAAGTGGTCGGAGCTGGCGGAGCGAAGGTGGAGAACAAACAAAAGATTGGAATAAAATAGACTTAGGCAGAGAATAAGAAGCTCAGCTGAAGGTTCGGATGGGTTCTTAATCTCCAGGCGAAGATGGTAGTCGGGATTATGGCATCGACCAAGCAACAGAAGGCGAGGGAGGCTTCTCGCGATGGATCTCCGGCCATGAAGGGGGAGCGTCGGCGTCAATGCAACATATCAATCACCAGGAGGCCCCTCAAAGGGTTGACACCACGCTGAAGGTTTCTATGGTATTGAAAGGGAATGAGGCGCAATCTCCTGACATGGGGAGGTGGATGAAAGATTTTATAGCAGTCCCAGGTGGCTGGAAAGATCGGGCAAGGGTGCGTGAACCGCGAAGGATTCGCGCTTTCCTAGGGATCCGCGAGGATCTTGGATCCTTGGGGAAGAAACGAGCGAAGTTTCGGGGCAAACGGATGCGCGATCCGACCAAGGGAATTTCGAGAAGAAGGTCTGGTAGAGAGATCGGGTCGGGTCAAGCCCTGGAAGAGGGGGTTGACCCGAGTCAACATTCAGACGTGGACTAATCACGGGCAGGCTAGAATAAGGACAAAACCTGCTACACGACAAAATAGCAAGGAAAATGAAAGATAAATAAATTAAAAATAGTAAATGAATTTAAATTAAAAAATGAATAAATAAAAAATGTTTGTTATTTTTCAAGGGATTTTTCTGTGATTTTTATTTATTTTTATGAAACAAAATTGATCTATATACAGTATATTATATTATATACAGGTATGTTATACCTATGTATTTTGTACAATTGTTTTTAATTTATTATTTTTACAAAAATACCCCAATTTTTATATTTTATTTATTTACAAAATAATTTATAGAGTCTAAAACAATTTTTGTTTTATTTTTATTATTTATTTATAGTTATAAAATAAATATGGAAGCAAATATATATATATATTATGTACAAGTGAGAGAAAGAATTTTATTCTATTTTATTTTATTTTTATGATTTTTATTTTATTTTTAGAAATATATACAAGGAAGTAAAAACATATTTTTATTTTTATGTTGGCAGAAATAATTTATGTACACACATGATATATATATATATATATATATAAAAGGTAGAGTGGCCCTATCTCTCTCTCTCTACTTATTTCATTTGGCGATCAGGCCAATGATTGTCCCTCTCTTAGGGCTTGGATCACTCAGTATTTATTCTAAATAATTCCTTCTTTTTATTCTTTATTCTTTATTCTTTTATTTTTGCACAAATACATGCTAATTATGTAATATTAACACATGCATGCTTATTGCTAAGTTATTGTATTTACACCTATTTACATGATGCTTTGCCAAGATAATTAGCTAAAATAAAAGAATAAAGAGTGATGAATAGGGATTCATCAACGAGGCGATCCTTGCTGCCTCGCTACCTTGGTACGCTGACATTGTGAATTATCTTGTCATCAAGAAAGTTCCACAAGATTGGCCCAGGCAGCGACTTGTGACTTTCCTTACGAAGGCCAAGTCATACCATTGGGAGGATCCCATCCTTTATCATGAAGGAGGGGATAGCAGCTGGCATAGGTGCATTCCTCGGGAGGAGCACCACATCGTCCTCACATACTGCCACAAGCTTGAGGCAGGAGGACATCATTCTGGGAAGAGGACAGCATAGAAAGTATTCCAATCCGGCCTATGGTGTCCTACCCTCTTCAAGGATTCTGATGAATTCATGAAAAGGTGTACTGACTGTCAGAGGATGGGCACCTGTGGACAGCATAATATGATGTCGATGCAGCCCATTCACTTCTGTGAGTTTTTTGACGCATGGGGTATCGATTATATGGGTCCATTCCCTAAGAGTCAGGGATTCGAGTACATTCTACTTGTTGTGGATTATGTGAGTCATTGGGTTGAGGCCATCCCCGCTCGAACCGCAGATGTTAAGACTGTTTGTAGATTTTGAGGAAGAATATCATTACATGGTTCGGGGTACCTAGAGTTTTGATATCTGACGGGGGGACTCATTTTATAAACGACAAGGTAAAGGCCCTTGCTAACGAGTTCAACATTGACCTTCGAGTTGCCACGCCATACACCCTCAGACCAATGGTCTTGCTGAAGTATCGAACAAGGAGATCAAGACTATATTACAGAAGGTCGTCCGCCCATACCGAAAGGATTGGTCATAGCTTTTGTACTCAGTCTTGTGGTCCTATCATACTTCCTTCAAGACACCTTTGGGTACATCTCCCTTTTATCTCGTTTATGGAAAGCCATGACATTTACTTGTAGAGATTAAGCATAAGTCACTATGGGTAGTTACTGAGTTATTATTGGATCTTAAGAGTATAGGAGACCAGAGGAAAGCAGAGTTGCCAGCCCTGGAGGAGTTGAGAGATACAACCTTTTCGAGTAGCCGACAATATAAGGAGAGAGTGAAGATATGGCACAACTCTCATATCAGCCATAAACAGTTTGAGCCAAATCATAGAGTATGGTTATTCGATGCTAGGTTGAGATTATTTCCAAGGAAGTTGCAAAGCAAATGGAAGGGACCATACTTGGTCTGAAAGGTGCACGACAACGGAAGTATTGATATATCTGAAGTGTCATCTGAATCCACCTTTTGAGTCAACGGTCAGCGTCTGAAGCCTTATCTTGATCATGATCCGATGATCGCTGACGTTGCTCTTATTCATTTTGCATGAGATGTGGTCTTTGACTCACATTATTTGCATCTCATGCCTAATTATCGCTTCTCTTCTGCAGTTGTATAGATCCAGCTATCCATGTCGCACATTTTCTTTTTGGTCTAATACCCCATCTTCATCTTATGATTATGTCATACTTAGGGTGTGCCTTACCCTAAGTATGGGGGGGTATCAGACTTATGATTAGTCTTTTTATTCTTATTACCTATGTTTTGTTGCCTAGACTTAGGGATATTTTACCCTAAGTATAGGGGAGGTAAACCATGTACATTCTAACCCTCGGTTTTCCCATTGTGTACATACTGCTATACTTAGAATTACTTGATCCAAATTATAGGGGGATCACTGACCTCTATTCATTACCTTCTTTCATTCGTCATTGTAGTATAGCATTCTTTTCACTTCACAATACTCAGCATGAGTTATGTCTTCCTTTCATCGCTCTTTGATCACTCTGAGGACATCGTTCGAGCTAAGTATAGGGGGTGTCGTATATATTGTATATATACTTTAGCCATGACTCATACTTTGTGTGAGTGTGTTAATAAAATAAAATGGCGAAAAATCACAAAAATTTTTAAATTTCTTCTTGTATATAATGTCTATAAATGTTTGTAAAAATCTTGTGTAAAAACTACTTTGTACAAATGTTTGTAAAAATGTTTTGATTATAAAAAGTTTGTAAATATTTTTGTATCAAAATTATGAATATAGTACAAAATTTGTTAAAAATGTTGGAAAATAAAATTTCGCAAAAATTATTTGTAAATGTTTGTAAATATTTTGCAAAACTTCTTCTTTGCATTCAAAAATCTTTCATAAAAATTTGCACATTTTTAAAAATTGCACCAAAAAGAATTTTGTACATATCTACTTGTATATTCTTTTGAATCATAGTTGACATTTAAACTAGTCTGGAATTAAATTGAAAAATGGAGCTTGGTTAAGATCTTAATCCACCTTACTTCAAAGGAACCTTATAGGATTCAGGGTTAAGGTTCTTCAGGTCCATTAGTGACTTAATTCTTTGAGTCCACAAGGCTATGTTCACATGTCATCTTGATGAGCCTAAGTAGAACACTTAACAACGCACACATGACTCTTAGAGACAATGGCTTGACTTGGACACGCACGTTACACGTAGCTCAACACGGATGAGGTGGTGAGGAGGTGGAATTACTTGACTTGGAGTAGAATACGAGGGTAGTAGTTCTAGGCGGAACCTCTCATCTTCCTTTAGGGAGGGATGTGCACCTCAACCTGGTCTAGTAGCATTGAGGTCTAAATACAGGAGTCTGTGGGTTGCAATAATGCTTCAAAAGAGGGATAGTCTATTGGCTCATGAAGAAAAACTCCTTATGTACATGCTGCACCATGTAAATATGTTGTAATATGCATCGAAAAAAATGTACAAAAATATGAAAAACTCCAAAAAAGGGGACATGACTGATTGAAAATAAAATGCATGGAGGAGTGTATATAGTGAATAAGTGATAAGCGTCTCGCACCCTTAGTTAATTCGAGCAAATTAATGTCAATCGTTCGTTGCAGTCGGATATGAGAGGCTAGTCAAAAACCACTTATCAATTAATGTTAAGTTAATTTTAAGCGGCAGATTTATTACTTGGTGGAAGTCCAAGGTCGAACTCAGGGAGGCATCTGTCTCCTTAGGTAGATTTTGAGCAAATATCCAAGTATTAGATTTTCGAGGAATTATTTTTTTTGTCTTTTTAATTTCTATGCAGACTCGTGCAAAAAGCAGGCCAATTTAACGTTTAATTCGATTAAGATATCAAATGAAGTCCAAAAACTCTACAAATTGGCCAGATGATTAATTATGATGAAAATGATCTACATTAAATTTTTTGGATTTTTTAGACACTAAATGAATTTTCTGTGAATTAATTATGCAGACAGGGTGATTTTCACAATTTAATTTTTAATAAAGAACAAATCACAATTTTTTTAAGAAATAAAATTATCCTAGATAGCACTAATGGTAAAGAATCCCGAAAAATTGACAGATCTTAATTTCAATGTGAAATGAATTAATTAAAATTAAAATAATAAAATCACTCAACAATTTATTTAGGCCTCGATATGTGTGCAAATGACATGAGATTTTTATGTCATGTTGAGACTACTATCCTTAAGCTACTGTAAATTTTTGAGGATTTTTGGAACCACAGAGAATTAACTACAAATTAAAAGGTGTCACTGGGCAAAATATTCCACAAAATAACCAATTAATTCATTAAAAATTCCACTGTAATTACAAAAATATGACACGTGACTCAATAGACAGAGGACAAATTTCTCAACAAAATGCAATTTTTATATTTGAAAAATGATGTAAAATGCAGCCTAGGGATGCGTGCAAACACAAGGGTGTAAATGCAATACAGGAAAATAAAAATACATAAAGCAAATATGCTGACAGGGACTAAAATGCAATTACCTATAATGCTGGGGACTCAAGTGCAATTTCTCCAACAGGCACGTGCTCCTCACGTGGGCTCAGCTTCACAGGGACCTTTTTGCAATATTGGAAATCTCCAGGGGCCTCTATGTAAATTTCCCAGGCCGCACGTGCTCCTCACGTGGGCGGCCTAGGCTCGGATGGCTGCGGAGGCTCGGGGCCAGGCTCGGGCGCTTCTGGAGGTCTAGAGTGAGGCTCAGACGACCCGAGCCTAGGCTCGGGGAAGAGGCTCGGGCCGAAGCTACGTGGCAAGCTGTGGACCTTCGGATCGAGCTTGATCCGATGGATGGCGGTGAAGACGCGTGGCGTGACCGCAGGCCGTTAGATCTAGGTGGATCCAACGGCTCCTGGGCTCGATGGAAACGGCGACGTGGCTGAAGATCAGCCGCTGGATCAGATGAGAGATCTCAACGGCTGAGAACTGCTGCAGAGGGGAGACGCGTGGTGCACTAGGCGCCATTGGATCTAAGTGAATCCAACGACTCCTGTGAAGCACGGTGAATAGGCGACGTGGCTTGTTGAGGGCCGTTCGATCGACGTGATCGAACGGCAGCTGTGCGTCTGCTCCGATGATCCTTCGCCGCCTGCGGAGGAGATGGCGGGGCTCCGGCGAAGATGCCTTAGCTCCGCCCGTCCTTCCTCGTGTCGCTGACGCTCTCCGACTTGTCGGAGATATCCCAGAAGACACGTGGCGATGCGGCGAAGCTCTTGGTGGTCTCAGGAGCGACGGAGGGTGGTCTGAAGGCGATGGCGATGAAGCTCCGAGTCGGCTCCAGCGAACTTCCATTCAATGAGCAGAGGGGCACCTGCAGGTGTTAGAGATAGAGCCGGAGCTCGTGCGTGCGCTCGTGGAGAAGTGAAGGTGATCGGAGAGGCCTAGGGGGGACTGAGGGCGTCTGGCGAAGGAGCTCCGGCCAAATGGCGGAGCTGGAGATCGGGGTGCTGTGATGTGCGTCGTCGGAGGTCGTGAAAGGTACCGCGAAGATGGGAGCTTCGACGCGAAGCTCGGCGGAATGAAATGGCGGCGTGGGAATGACCGGCAACGGAGAATAAAATGCGAGAAAATCGACAAAGAAAAGAAGAGAAGATCGGAGAAGAATGGAGGGTTCACCTGGGGATTGGAACTCCTTCTTGGGTTCCAGGTCGTCGCTCGAGGGACCGGTGGTGTCCCGAGCTCGTGCAGCGTCGCGGAGGGCAGCTGCGACACGGCGGAGATGCCGTGGATCTCGCCGGAGAAGAAACCCTTCTTCGCTCAACGATTCGTCAAATCGCTATCACCAACTGGAAGATCGGAGCTCAGGGAAGCTCTCTGGAGTGGCGTATCGGTGCGACGATGGCCGGTGGTGGAGTATTTAAAGGGTGAAGTAGATGAGCGGCCTGGTGATGGAGCGAAGTTCATGGAGGTAGTGGGGCGTAGCTGGCGATCGACGTGGGAAATGAAGTGACTGGCGAGGATGATGGATGAGTGGGGAAGGACGTGGGTGATTGGTGGTCGGAGATGGTGGTAGGCGTGGTGGCGAAAATAGAAAGGGGGCGGCTTGTTACGCAAGGGCGAGATCGTGGGAGAGAGGCGATCGGAGGTAGGAGACGAAGTCTCCACCGTTGGATCTTGTGATCCAACGGTGGTGATCGAAGCGAAAATGGCCGGGTAGGATTAGATCGCAGGCGAATCGATCAAGGGTTGCGATTGCGCCACGTGGTGCGAGGGGAATAAGGCAGGAATGAACGGTGCAGATGAAAGGCTGGGGCGCGATCTGACGGTGGGAATAAAGAGAAGATCGAGCGGTTTGGATGAAGGGATCGAAGGCGTGATCAGGCGGTTCTCAAAGCGCCACGTGGCGTGCTTAGCTCGCGGCGCAAACGGAGGGCGGTGATGGAGAGCTGAGGTTGATCGAAGGGCTGAGGGGCGCCAAAGGAAGAAGCGGCTGAGATGGACAATCAGGGATGCGATCTAGCGGTGTACACGCCGCCACGTGGCGAGCTCTGGTGAGGGCGCTAACGGGCGGTTAGGATCGGAGATGGAGATGATCGGATGGCTAAAAACTGAGGCGTACGTGGAGGCAGCCAAGCCGTTGGATCGAGAGGGTAATCCAACGGCTGTGGCTGCGGGCGGATGAGGCAAGGGCAGCGGGCCACGTGGCGCAACCAGAGGGCGCCACATGGCCTGTTGTGAATGGCTGGAAGAAAATATATGTGTAGATAGAAGAGGGGGCCGAATTTGGAAAAACTCAAAACATGAAAGTTGTAGATCTTGATGAGATCTACAAGTTTCATGTTGACCACAGACGGAGATGAGGTCAAGTATGATACAAAAATACAAAGATACAATTTATACATATATGTAGTATACAAAGTGGCCCAAAAACCCAACTTTCTCATACAAGCTCCAAATTGGATGAAATTAGTCTCATTTTAAAGGTCTTTTAATGTGGAGTATTCTAACAGTGAGTAGACCTATTTTGGAGTTTGTGTGAGGGTCTTATGTGTATTTTAGTGTACAGAGGTTCTAAGGCTTTATTGATTAATTTACAAGGGGGATTTTTGACCTTCTTCCCTATATTATTAACTAAGGAGTACATATTATAAGGAAGAGGTCATTTTAGTGAGTGGGTATTTTACAAGGGATTTTGGCTTCTTATTTAAATGCAAATGCACTGCTAAAATGTAAGTATTGTGTATGTATGCATGGATGTTATTTATGCATTGTAAAGGGAAATATGCCTCTATTTACTCGGGAACAAGGCTCTATTTTTTACTTTTGAAGTGATGAATCACAGATTCATCAATAAGCAAAACTTATGTATTCCACATTCTCATCTGAAGGATATGGTGAGATCCTTAAGTGCATCACAGAAGCGTGTGGATCATATCGTATACGATCAGGAACGACTACTCGCACTAGTTTTTTTAGGCAATGGAAATTAAAATTTTTCATGTGAAGAAACCACATGATCCAAGAACACTTTTCGGATTGTTTCGTCTAAACCACAAACAAGTAATAGAATTAGCTCTTAAAGCGTGGTTGCGATCGAGTCTCTAAACGAAGAGACCTCCTGTCTCAAGTCCGAGCCGACGGAGGAGACGCTTGGGAGCGTGTTGATGAAACACGTGCTTCTCGCAATCCATGTTGATGATCCAAGCAGCAGATCTCCTGATCTCAACATACGAGATCCGGCGTCTTCTTCACGAGAAAGGCGCACCGAAGTAAAGATCCACGAGCAAATGATCCGACAGCATAACTACGACGATGCGGTGTTGGAGACTCTCTCTAGGGCATCCATGGTGGACGGCCATAAGAGAGAGAGAGGGTGTGTAGAGAATGAGAGAGAGAGAGCCTTATGTTCTCATTAGCATATGAAGAGCAAGGGGTGCCATTCTATTTATAATATTTTGGGATCCATGGATCTCAATGCATTGGCAACACAAATCCATTGGCTCTCATTGATTTGTATTTTTTTAATGGTCATGATCTTGTTGTTAAAATCACAACAATAATTAATTTAATAAAATCAAATATATATTGAATATAATTTGATTTGTATGAAATCAAACTCCATTAGAGAAATAGGAAGGAGGCAAGCCTCCTTCCATAAGGAGGGTGGACGACCACCACATTCCTTATAGGAATTGTGGCTGTCCACTCTTCCTTTATGGAAGGTGGCTCTCCATTCCTTATTACATGAGATTGCATTATCTCATGATTCTCTCCAATATTCGCAAAAACATTTGTTGCAAATTATTTCACAAAAATAAATCCAATTTATTTTTTAAACATTACAATCATGCCATTGGAAATTTTGTGAATCACATTCACAACCAAAAATAAAATGTAAATTACATTTTTAATTTAATGTCCAAAGTGAGTCCAATTCACATCATGATTTAATTAAAAAATGTAAATTACAAATAGCTCTCTATTATATATTATTAATCATATTAATAATATATGTAATTAATATGGATAGTGCTATCCACATTATTCATATCCATGATAATTAAATCACATTTAATCATCTTGGATCTCTATTCTCATGTGCCCAAACAATGTGATTCACATTCACATTATTTACATATTTGATAATTAAATCACATTTAATTATCTTAGATAACTCTCCATACAATATGAATCAAATTCATATTATTCATGATAATTAAATCACATTTAATCATCTATTTTCGCAATGCTCGGATACATATATCAACAATGAAATTATCCTGAACTATTTCAAGGATAATTCGCTTTCTCTGCGAATACTTGGAGATAAGGACAGGGCGATTGTATTGTTCCACGTATAGTGACTTAGATATTAAGATCATATCTTAAATCCAGATCTCGAGCCTCCCATAGATGCTTGATTAAAATTAAGACTGCAATTCTAATCTTCTCATTACATCTGAATCACATTCAGATCAATGTCCAACATTTGGACAAAGATCAGATAACCTCTCTACTGAGAGGAGTCACTAAAATCCAGATCCGTTTCATCACTCCCCAGAAATGGAAGCATCATGGTTATACAATCGTTGATGATCACATCACCCTCAGGTATTCCTAATACCTTTACATCCTGCATACTGGAAGATCCAGAATAAATCCAAAGTATAAGATCAATTTTACACTGTCTACTTCAGAGATTTATCATTAAGTTTCTCATTTAATCATTGGGAGTTGGTATCGATCATATACTTTCCAAAAGCATATATCATACCTAGGTCTTGATCATGTCAAGCTTCCAAAGCAAGACGACCGTGCACGGAATTTGATTCTTCCCAATATCTCGTGAGTGAGCTCATGTCTTCCGGTTCAGTAATGAACATGTATGATCCCTTTGAGAGATCATATTACTCATATGCCATTGCATGCACACCAGCGCGCCGGTGTATAGACCTTTATTAGGTCATAATCCTATTGGTCTGTCAAATGTACATACTCTGACATATAGTAACACATCTGTCTCCGGTCAGAGGATGTGTGCCTATATCATGACAGCATACAACATAGGACTTTGGTTATCTCGATCTCGTTAAGTCAACTCTTTGACCTAACTAATCTAACACCTCCGAATCTCTATTCCTATGCAGAGGACCCGAATCAAGAGGTCGGTTAGATATCAGCCCTTTAGAGAAAGGATTGTCATCTCCTTCTCAAGCTGGAGATCATCTCTTAACAATCATTTGACGGTGCTTGATGAGTCCATAATCTAACTCTTTAGACATTAATCCAAGAACCAACCTCTATGATTCAATAATTGAATCAACAGCAGTATGATCATCAAGATGGCCATGGTACATAGCCCTAATTGTACTAAGGGACCTATTATACAAATTAGTTTTTTTTCATTTTAGATATGGGAATTATATTCGTAATAACATTTATTGCATAATGGCTCGTCGTGGGCTCACATGTCCAACAATCTCCCACTAGCCCAAAGAGTCATTAATGGGCTAATCTTTAAATCCACACTCATGTGACAATCATAGGCTATTTAGAAAAATAGCTAGGTAAGATGATCAGTCACTCTATTCCCGTGAGACTACGCCAAGTCCTTTTACGACACTTGCATATCCCCAGTAACAACACTCGCATCCAATGCAAGTGTTGCATATTATGCAACCAATACTCAATATAGTCAAAGCAGTTATAGTGTCCTTGACACTACTGCTCAACAATTATTATAACTAGTATTACCATAATCCTTATCAGAATACCCTTATTCCTGGAGATCTCTATCTCCCAAGGTATCCGTAGTTAAGGCCTTTTAGATCACTATCTATAAAGTCTTAATCTTTTGAAGATAAGACACAGAGGTAACTATCTCTAAAGTCTTGTCATCTTTAAAGATATTTTAATTACTGCAACTAAGTATTTTATCACCATAGTAGGATCAGTAACAGATTACTACTCCCACTGCATGGCAGACATCTGACTTTTGTACACATATAGCATACACTTGGATTCTCATAACTGATGCACAAGGACAAGCAGTTCTAACATTCACTCCCTCAACTCTTTGAGCTGCTATCCCTTTAGATAGGTCAGTACCATATCTTAAGGGAAGGAAGCCCTCTTGGAATTTTCCAAGAATGGAACATGTCCAAGATGTACTACAGATGTGACAGTCCCAATATCCTCTTCTCTTTGCTTCTAAACAACTTCAGAATTAAGATTTAAGAGGTATCCTTGAGATCATATCTCAAGGTATGGAATAGCCGGATTTTAGAACACTCATTATCATCCTTATATCATTCAAATGATTAGGATATTATCTACATTTAGCACGATGAACACAATGGCACTCCCACTAAGCTTCACATGGTTCATCAAGATTTTATTTGAAATCATAACATTTATAATTTCATCAAATCTGATGTTCTAACTACAAGAAGCATATTTGAGTCCATAGATGGATTTCTTTAGCCTGCATACCTTGCTTTCCTCAACCATGTAGCGCTGGGGCTACTTCATGTGAATATCCTCAGAGAGGTATTCATAGAGGAATGCAATCTTGACTTACATCTTAAAGATGCCTTAGTCAAGTTGTGTAGCTATAGTTAGCAATATCGTGATGATTTTAAGCATGGTAACTGAAGAGCAAGTCTCATCGCAAGCGATGTCTTCTTTTCGATGTGTAGCCCATGGCTACGAACCGTGCTTTGAATATATCTACCTTCTCATCAGGTTCCCTCTTTCTCTTGAAGATCTATTTACACCTTAATGGGTTTAACCCTTATAGGTGGATACTCGAGGGTCCATATACAACACTTGTATATGAAGTCTACTTTAGACTTTTATTGCTAACATCTATCTTTCCATGTCATGATCCTCAGGAGTTTCATCACACGAAATCTGATCATTGTCAGACTTAACTGACACATGGAATACATCCTCAAACTTATTTGAAGAAGTATTAGTGTTTAATCTTTAATTATTCTTTCAGTTTTCAATTTCAGGAGCCTCATTATTATCTTCTCAAGATTAAATGAGTTCCTTCACTTCATTTTTATGTTGATTCTCAAGAGTCTCATCATCTCAGAATCACATTATCAGATATGAAATCTTTTAAGAATCTCAAGGTCATAAAGTAGGTATCCAATATCATCCTTTATTTTCCTAATGAAGTAGCACTCTCTAGTGTTAGATTCTAGCTTATATGCATGACACCTTATTAAGGATATATATTGTAGTCCCTACTACATATATACCTTGGAAACTAATAGGAAATTATGTTGAAATTCATCATTGATCAAATCATGTCATACATGATCTAATTGTATCTCCCTACAACTCTTGAGTTTACATGTATTAGGAGGATTGAGATAGGAATGATATTCATATCTCCATAAAGCATTCCCTGAATTCATCTAATAGGTATAAACTACCTAGGTTAGATTAAATTCATTTCATCTTCCTTCAAACTTTGGTTCAAAACCAAAATTGTGAAATCTTTGAACATTTCAAAGCTTTCTAAGGTGAAGGAAAGAAATCTCATATCTCAAATAATCATCAATGATATCATATATCATCAACTTTTATCATGATATAGATGATCCGCATACATCAGTATGTATGTGATCTTGAATACCTCTGCATCTAACATAATTCTCAAAGAAGGGTGTATTGGATATTATTACTTTGAATAAAATATTCACAAGTATGTAAGATTTGAACCTTCAGACAATCTAAAATTTCATCTATTATTAGTCTATTGATCCCATCAACATACAAATGTCCAAGGCTTGATGCCAGATCATTGTCAAATGATCGTCATTCTCCTATTGATCTTTTAAGGTTTATTTTCAGTATTATAAATTTAATGAACCATTCATTAATTTTCTAATTTAGTAGAGTCCACTAGATTTTTAGACTACTATCTGAAATATCTCCATCATAACTCTTTATGATAGGTCTATTCCAGAATTCATGTTTATTCCCAACATTTAGAAATAAACAATGAGTGTATTCTAATATCTAGGTCATAGAGACATTCTCTAAGACTAAGGGCTCTCCCACTGAAATTAGGAAGTCCGTCTATCCAATAGAGATTGTTACAACAATTGCATCAATATCCATGTGGATGGCTATTAAACCATCAAAATCAAATTTTATAGTCTTCTAATACATATGCAACTAATTGCAAGTGTTATTAGAAGAATGGGATACAATTATTAGACTTTGATCTTATCAAATAAGAAAGTCAATTTTAATGATTAAATGTAGATAATTCTGATGCACTGTTTGAGTCCTTCTCTAAGGATAAAGATAGTCTAGATAGTCACACTATTAATACATCGGCTTATTGCAGTTGGCATTCATCCAACTCTTTGGATGTCATATGGAAGTCACATAAGTACAGTCATCTCTTTGACTTTCCTTCTCGCTTGGGTCCAACCCATGCTTCCACTGCGCTCTCTTCATCTGTAAACAAATATTGCTTAAGACAAAGGATCTCTTATGTTGAATTCAAAAGAATTCAATGTAAGAGTATTTCAATATTTATACATGCTTCATTCAATTCATACACTATGAATATTATGAAGCTTCATGAATGACTAGAATATAGATAGTAGAATGATGACACTCATCGTATCTACATCCATCTAAACTCTTAAAAAAATTGGTTCAGGCAGGTGCTCAAACATTTTGAATACATCATCTTTTATAGAGCCATCATTCTGCATGATGCCGAGAACCATGTCATTCATAATTAAATGTCGAGAGCACATATGTATGTGAGAATATCTTCTTAGATTTTATAAGGATTATTTGACAATTATGATCATCATTGACATGTCACTTCGAAAGTACATTCAATGAGAGATCAAGATTATAGAGACATACAAACCCTAGAGTTGTAGTCCTATTGTCTATTTAATTGTCACTCCTCATTATTATGAGGAAACTTGCACATTGCAACCACATACAATATGTGTCCAACTGCAAGTACAATATCTTAATCATGGATCGAATCCATGATATTTTACTGGTTATCATTGAGTATAATATTGAGTGGGTTCAATGCAGGATTATCTGAAATAAGAAATTTGCATAAATGTATATAAATATATTCTTTACTTTGATTTAGGAATTTTTATATCAAAGTTATCTAGCCTTGTCTATATTGAAAGTTCATTCCCTTAATAACTTTCAATGTAAGAGATATACTTACCATTATATCTCAAGCAAGATCTAGGATATCCTTCCTTATCTTTGTCACATCCCAATAATATGAGAACCTGTAACTCAGATAAATAGAAGCGGGAACATATTCCGCCTTGCAAGTCTAATTTGCATTCCCAATTCAGTCTTTAACACCCGGGCCCACCACCCCTAAGGAGATGTTGATACGTCATTAACTGAACCAACCATTAACAGGAATACAACTCGTTATGCGCAATTCAATATCACCCCAATAATATGAGGACCCGATATTAGAGTCACTACGCATACGTCCTTACTCTTTCGAGAAGTGAAGAGCCCGATCCAAATGGATTGTATGCAGGAGTTGTCACTTCGGACAGGCGTCTCCTACATACAATACCTGGTGACAGAACCCTTCGGCTTGATGGGAGACCATGGATGTCACTTATGTGATCCTCCATATCATATTCAAACTCTAATTAATCATCATGCATCATATTCATTATGATTAATTCTTCCAAGGGAAATAACATCTCTATTAAAATTAGAGTATTTAATTTTAATTGGATTCCAATTAATTTAATCATATTAAATTAATGATCCAATTGATATCCAACAAACAATCTTTATTGTTACTTGAATTATGGTATTATCTTAAATACGTACTGAATTTCAATAATTAGAAAAATACACTGTAATCTCTCCTGCATTATCAAGTCCCTACCCGTTATCATGGCCAGTACCGACGGGACTGGGACATACCGCACACGGTGCAACCTGCTACCCCAACGCTCCCTGATTAGACATCATATCCACCTCGGGAAAAGATAATGCATAATTGATCATTGTGTACTTGAGATTATAATCAGTTTTTCAACCGAAGTTACACCATATAATAATAATCAAAATAATTTTGATTAAAATTATAAAGAGATTTGCTAAACAAATCCCCAATCCTATTCAAGCAACTTTGTTTGTTGGAAAGTAGATTGTGTAACCAATTGTGATCTAAATCATATCTAATCAATTGTTGGTTAAGGCAATGTCATTTAAGAAAATAATTATCATCAAATATTTCACAAATATTTATCTATAATTATTCCAGGAAATTAAATCATTTAATTTCAATAATTGATTAAATGACAATCACTAGGTTCTTGATTAGGAAAGTAATTCTAGCAGTGACCCTCACTTAGTAAAAATATCATATCTCAATCAATTTAAATCCAAAATAAGTAAAATAAGTTTTTAAACTTTGCTAATTTTATTTACAACAGAACCTAAGTGATTTGTATGCATTTTAAGGCGTTTTAAAACAGTAAATAACTCCTTAATTACGTCATGATTCGCAGTCCCGGAAACAGTGGATACATGTTCACTAAATTGATCATAACTTGAGCAAACGAGTTCGAAATCACGCAAACTCAGATCCTACGGTTTCTTTATTTTATGAGGAACATAATGAAATTGATAATTTCTTGTTTAAATAATTTAAATAGGGCCGAAAATAAGCACTAAAGAGAGATGCGAAAATGAAATGCGATAAAAAATTTCGCAAACCCTAACTAACCCAAGTCGTCTAAGGTTTATGGATCGTATCCGAAACCTCTGACCTAAGGATATGATATCACTTGAAGGATATGGTGAGATCCTTAAGCGCATCATGGAAGCAATTGTATCGTATACGATCAAGAACAACTAGTCGCACTAGTTGTTCTAGGCAGCGGAAATTAAAATTTTTCATGTGACAAAACCACATGATCTAAGAACACTTCTCGGATTGTTTCGTCTAAACCACAAACAAATAATAGAATTACCTCTTGCAGTGTGGTTGCGATCGAGTCTCTAAACGAAGAGACTTTCTGTCTCAAGTCCGATCCGAAGGAGGAGACGCTTGCGAGCGTGTTGATGAAACATGTGCTTCTCGCAATCCATGTTGATGATCCAAGCAGAGGATCTCCTGATCTCGACACACAAGATCCGACGTCTTCTTCACGAGCGAGGCACACCTAAGTAGACGGAGATCCACGAGCAAATGATCCGGCAGCATAACGACGATGCTGCAGCGTTGGAGACTCTCTCTAAGGCATCCATGGAGGACAGCCATAAGAGAGAGAGAGAGGGCATGTAGAAAATAAGAGAGAGAGCCTTATGTTCTCATTAGCATATGAAGAGCAAGGGGTGCCCTTCTATTTATAATATTTTGGGATCCACGGATCTCAATCCATGGGCAACACAAATCCAATGGCTCTCATTGATTTGTGTTTCTTTTAAAGGCCATGATCTTGCTGTTAAATCACAACAATAATTAATTTAATAAAATCAAATATATATTGAATATAATTTGATTTATATCAAATCAATCTCCATTTGAGAAATAGGAAGGATGCAAGCCTCCTTCCATAAGGAGGGTGGACAGCCTCCACATTCCTTATAGGAATTGTGGCTGTTAATGAATACTCATTCATCACTCTTTATTCTTATATTTTAGCTACAAAAACCTTTGCAAATACATGTATATGTTTGCAAATACAAATAATTAGCAAAAGGCATGCATTGTGTAAAAACTAATAAATAGCATGTTTTTGTGCAAAAATAAAAGAATAAAGAAACAAAAGAAAAAGAGGAAATATTTAGAATAAATATTGAGCAACCTAATCCCAAGGGAGGGCTCGGCATGGGCCTGACCGCATAAAAGCCAAAGTAGAGAGAGATAGGGAGCTCATGTGTGTAAATATACCTGTAAATAAAATAAAAATATTTTCCTCTAAAAATAGAATAAAATGGGCTTATTTATATTTGTAAATATTTGTAGACACAAAATCAAAATAAAAATAAAAAAATGAAAAAGAAAATAAAAATAGCCTTCCTTGTACATATTCACCATGTACATAAGACCACACTTCTATTTATTTTACCCTTGTAAATAAATAATAAAAATAAAATAAAAATACCTTTTTATTCCTAATTTTATGCTATAAATAAATAAAATATAAAATGGGAATAAAAATGTACAAAAATAATTAATTAAAAATCAAAAATTAAAAATCTATATTGTATATATACCTATATATAGCACTGTAGTGTAAATACCTTATTTTTATTTCAAAAAAATAGAAAAAAAACATTTTTCATGTTTTGAGTTTTTAATAATTCGGCCATCTATTATTTTATTTTTAATTTCCAATGATTTCTGAGGTGGCCTCTTCTGATTGGTCCACGGGGGACGTTGACCCCCCGGTCAACTCCCCCCCTGGACCACTTCCCACGGGTCATGCACGCCCGACCCGACTTCGTGGAATTTTTGCGTCATGACCCAATCGCCCAATCCGCAAATCACGGGCTCTCCTTCTTCCTCGTGCATCCGAGATCCACGCCCGTTCATCCGCGTTGGGATCCACGTTTCGTGGAACCCTGCCTGACCTCCTCTTCTCGGACCTGCACTCGTATATAGCCTGAGCTCCGCCTCCATTTCATTCCATCTTTGGATCGTTTCACTCCACCCTAGGACCTCCACAGCCACCGCGAGAGTGACGGCTTGCTTCCGGCCGTGTTGCAACGAGGAGGGAGCGACCGGACCACTGATCTGGCGTCTTTGCGTCGTCGTGCGCCGCCCAGAGGTGGTGCTCGAGCCTCGGGCACCGACGGCCCTCGAGGCTAGGACCTAGAGCTTCCCCAGCTCTTCCCCAGTCGATATCATCCAGTAGGTAGCCCTCTTTCCTTCCTTATTTCTTTAATTTAGCTTTACGCCCAATTCACCCCGTCGCTGACGAGCTCCGATTCCGACCACCCTAGCCACCCGTTCGATCATCGGAGTCGACCCACATCTTCGCCTTTCCCCCACGCACCTTCTCCACCCTTCATTCAACCCAGTTCGCCACGGAACTGGGATTGGGGTTCCTCCGTCGTCGCTTCCTGGAGCCCCTTCGTCCTGACGCACAGATCACCTTCACCACCCCTAACCGGGTCGAGGCACTTTGCCCTCGACCTAGGAGTTCGTTGTGTTGCTTTGCAGGTCCTCCAAGCCCATCTAAGGGCTCGGACAGTCAGGAGCAGCAGCTCCTCCTCCGCTGGTGCCGCCTGAGCTCTCCGGGCTCGGATAGTCAGGAGCAGCAGCCGTTCGATCGCACCGAGGGCTCCTTTGCTGGGCGCCACCCTCCCCCAACCGTTGGATCTCACACGTGGCGCCCATCTGACCCTCGACTTAATAAAGGGTAAATATCTCTTAGGCCCTTAGATTTTTAGTTGTTAATCTTTAGCCCTGTAAAAATTTTAGAACTTTTATTTTAGTTTGGTAATTTGCATAGAGGACCCTGTCATTTCTTGTAATTGCTTTTATACCCCTGTTTGTAGTGGAACACGTGCTTCGATACGTGCTTTTGTGGGATAATTGCATGTATGGTCCGGTTGTTTCAGGGTGTTCATGAATGAAATTATGTTTTTATTATTTGCAAAAATGCCCCTATTAGTGCTGTATTTGTGCATGTGCTTTATATCGTGGGTAATTTACACTTTCGCCCCTAGACTTTTAGTACGTGTTACTATTTAGTCCAGGGACTTAAGTTTATTACAAATAGGTCCCTGAGTGCCCAGGTCACGCGTTTGGTGCGTGAGTTCTTGGAGAAATTGCACCGGACCCCCTGGAACTTCTCTTAATTGCGTACAGGTCCTTATGCACTGTACCTTTGTTTTTGATTTTAATAAAATAGCAAACCAACTTCGAATTTGATGAAAATTGGAAATATGTCTCCTGCCATGGTGTAAAATTTTCTCTAATTTTGGAGACATTTTTGTGAATTTTTGATATTTTTAAAAATTCAAAAATAAGCTTTTTTGTTACTGTCTAAATAGAAAATGCACAAATAATATTAAAACACCTCTAAAAAGTACAAAAAACATCTATAGTGTTTGTTTTGTGTTGTTTGATTTTCTGACCAATTTTGGTCATTTTTAGGTTCATAAAACCTATGAAAATTAAAAAACATTGAAAACACCATAAAAATTCTAATAATTAAAAGAAAAATTAAAAATTAATAACTCCAGTGCCTAATTTTTCCTTGTATTTTCTACTTTACAGGAAAATTACCTTCAGACCTTGATAGGGCCATTTTGCATTTTAATTTGGCCCTCCAAGTCTGACTGGACAACAGCACTATTTTCTTGCCTTGTTTGATTTTTATAAAATTCCCTAAAAATCATAAAAACATCAAAAATTAACCAAAATCACAGAAAAATATAAAAAACATAAAAACACTTTTGTTTGAATTTTTGGGTGATTTTTGAGTGATTAAATTATTGTTTGTAGTTGGTTGTTTTATTGTTTTCCTATTTTCTTAATTAATTTAAATCGGATGGAAATTATAGAGAAGAAGCAGTGCTAGGGCATCACGCAGATGGAGCAGATGGCACAGACTCTGAGTGACCTGAAGACACAGCTCATGTGTCTCCAGGAGGCACAGACGGCTTCATAGCCCCGTCTTCAGGCACGAGGCGATCCGAGTAGCTCCGGCAGCCAGTCCCAGTGCTCCAGCTCCCACCAGCAGCCTAGACAGGTTCACCTTGTACTGGCGGAGCCGTACCAGCAGCCGCAGCCCACCTACTAGTCACCGCCATCTCCAGACATGCAGATGGTGGTCTACCAGTTGGATCAGCCTCTGGCAGTGCTCCCGCCACCCCAGTACGATGCAGAGCCATTGATGGATGTCAACGGGATTTGGTATGTGAAACGCCCCACCTCGACAGGAGCGCATCTCATCACCCATTCACATTATTACCCAACAACAGTCATAAACAACCTGCATGATATACCATTTATACAACAAAAAAACATAGGAAGGAAAATCTAAGTTTTCATTGATAACAAAAGTCCACATAGGGATAGCAATAAATCCTCAGAGTCTCTTTATTACATCATAAATACTTGGAAATGAAAGATAGCAACAACTACTAAGAAACTAGTCCTCAACCTTAACCACGTCCTGCAGATGCACCACCAAAGATATGAGCCTCTGTCTCCTGCTCTACACTTCCTGTTGGATTTCCAAAGAATGTAACTCATGAGTCAACTGACTCAGTAAGGATAAAATAACTTATAAATCAAGAGAGAGTATAGGTAGGCAATGCAAATGCAGTAACTTAACAAGTTTAGAAGAGAACATTCTAAAAGCATCTAGCATTATACAATCACTTATATTCTAGGCCTTTAATAAGTACACAATCAAACCAATTCTTTGACATATCTATATTCATATTTCCATTTACTTATCCCGGACTCGCCCGTCAAAGGAGAAAGATTACACTAGAAATGAAGTCTGCAACACTTCATTTAAAGTGCAACCCAAAACCTGTGTGCAAACGCGATCCTTCAGCTAGTCTAGTTGACAGTACTCTGACACTCGAGACGGGCATATATGTTCAATGAGTCTCAACCCTGTCAATCGAGTCTGTCGGAGGAGTCTCGCTCGCTCCTTAAAAGTGCAACAAAACGGATCTGTATTGTGCGATGCACGCGTGCATCCACTTCAATTCCACCAGAGTACCTACCACCACCCCACTCTGTGATGCCCCTCGAGTGGGGATGACTCACTGTCGGCTCAGCCGGACTACAAGGGTGTGCACCCACCTTGTAATATTTACCAAGTTAATAACCAAACCATTAATAGTTGTAATATCCAAGTCACCACCATGCCACTAACATTACTTCCAACCACATTCATTAGTCTCATGAGGTAGCTTAACATATTTCATTTCACATATTTGGATTGCTAGACAAGAAAACACCCAAACACATTGTCCCGTGAAAACCATTCTCCCACAAGCATATAATTCCCTAATCAATAACCATGATGCTCTCCATCTAAATGTCATACTAATTATTAAGGGGAGAGCTAGATTTACACATCGTGAGATAAGGACTGCGTTACAATCAAGGTATACAATTCTCGAATAAGTGATGCTAAAACACCGATCAAGAGGTATACTAATATCAATTTTGTGCAGTATTGTACACCGTAAACATTTTGTGTGTACGCACACACACATATTATATATCTATGTATATATAAGAATTCTACCATTCAAGTATGGGATGCAAATGTTTTTGAGAAAAGGAAAACAACCATCGTCACAGGCAGAAATCGTGAAACACGATGGAAAGGACTATACTAATATATCATATTAATTATTATGGATTAAAGCAACACCAGCCTTACAGATCCACAACCTGGAGTTCGCATTTGCGCTTCTACTATTACATGACTAAGGGGAGGACTAATCATAGTCATACGTTGTTATGCTAGGAGGAACATCTCCTAATGTCCATATCCAAAATCTCATTCGTATGCCCAACTCAATTCTAATGAAGGTAATTCATCAAACACGTATACATAGTTAGATTATATCTCAAGATGGCATCCCCATAAACAAGAATGCCAACACATGCAATCACGTAATATTTTAATGTACCACCTCCTAAAGTGTATAAACATCTCAAGTTTAAAGTATGTTAAATGTTATCACATACTAATTCGTATATATAAATACGAAAATCCTAACACAGGCAGATCAACGATAAGATGACCCCTCCCTTTTTTGTTTTGCAATACTTACGGATTTTAGAAAGGTATTTGCATTAAACAATCACGATAATCACGGATCCACCACAACTAATCACCGCATTCTGCTCGTATATAAAAAAAAAACTAAAGCTAAAGGATAGCACGCCTACAACAGATTAATTTGATGTGGGTATGTTCTAAAATGAAACCTAATTGATGCTATACATTACGCAAAGATGTGATACTTCACGGGACTAGATCTCCATACGTGATTATAGAGTTGATTTTCTCCTTATTCACAACGATGAATTAACAACAAGGATGAAGAATACCAACAGCAAGAAGGTGATTCAGGGGCTAGGATCAAAATCGGATATTCATCCCCAAGTAATGACGATCTCGAAATCGTAAGGTGCGTAAAAAAAATGAATGGGAGAGAGCCAAGATCCGTTACCTATACTCGTGCACGTTTTTGATCCACGTGCTCGATCGCCCGATCACGAATCCGATGAAAGGATTGACTTTCCCTTGCGATGGCCCTCCTCGTCTTCTTCTTGTCGCGAAGCTACGTGGCTTCGAGAGCTTTTGATAACGGTGGTGACACCGTTCTCTCCTTGATTCTCTGAAGAAGGAGATGGAAAAAGAGATAAAGAGAATGACTTGGGGAGGAAGAAAGGATGGATTAGGGTTTGGAAAAGGAGTAGGAATGAGGGGGGATGAAGGGTGTGGGTCTTTATATAGTTGGGGTTTAAAATCTTAGTTTTAGAAACCCTAAAACAACCCTAGTTCGAAATTAATTAATCAAAACCCGTAACCCTTAATTCCCTCAAAAACCATGACCCCTCTTCACTAAAACAGGCATATCTCCCACATCCGGACTCGGAATTTCGCGTTTTTGGGCTCGTTGGAAAGCTTGCGACGAGACGCTTCTTTTGAGTATAATATTGAATAGGTTTTAAAGCTTCAGAAAAATCCGAAAATTACGGGGTGTTACAACATAACAACCTTAAAAACAGTCTCGTCCACGAGACTTAGGATGTAAACGGTGTAATATAACAACCTAAAAAGGTTGGATCCTATCGAGTAAAAGATAACAACCTTAAAAAAAGATGAAAGTAGCTTATAAATTACCTTCAAAAAGGTATGGGTAGTCCCGTCGCATATCCGCCTCAGGTTCCCAGGTGGCCTCCTCAGAGTTGTGTCGTTTCCAAAGGATCTTCACCAAGGGTATCTCCTTGTGCCTTAACTTCTTCACTGAACGATCGATGATCCGAGCTGGTTCCTCCGGATAACTCAGGTCAGTATCCACATGAAGGTCATCATAACTAATCACATGCGATGGATCATGTACATATTTTCTCAAGTTGGAGATATGAAAAACATCATGCACACCGGCAAGGTGAGGAGGAAGAGCAATCCTGTATGCAACTTTACCAACCTTGTCGAGAATCTCGAACGGTCCGACAAACCGTGGTGCTAATTTTCCCTTCACTCCAAACCGCTGAACTCCCTTCATGGGAGAAACTCTCAAGAAGACAAAATCTCCAACCTCAAAACTAAGATCAGTGCGTCGTCTATCGCTATAGCTCTTTTGCCTACTCTGTGCAGTAAGCAATTTCTTCCGAGCTATCTTGATTGCCTTAGCAGTCTCCTCCAAATACTCTACCTTATGTAGAAGGTTATGTCCAATCTCCTGCCAACTCAGAGGTGTAGAGCATCGTCTTCCATACACTGCTTCAAAAGGAGTCATACCTATGCTGGCATGGTAACTATTATTATACGTAAACTCTGCTAACGGCAAATGGTCTTTCCATGACCCTTTCCACTCCAGCACACATGCTCGAAGAAGATCCTCCAGTGTCTGAATTGTCCTCTCAGATTGTCCGTCGGTTTGAGGGTGGTATGCAGAACTGAGGCATAGTTGTACTTCTAAAGAACTCATGAATTCCCTCCAGTAGTGAGAGGTGAACCTTGGATCACGATCAGATACAATCTGCTTAGGCAGCCCACGAAGTCTGACAATCTCCTTAATAAAGACCACTGCAAGCTGTAAGGGAGTGCATGCCATACTCACAGGTATGAAATGTGCTGACTTAGTAAGCCTATCAACCACGACCCAGATGGCATCATGACTACTAGTGGTCTTAGGAAGACCCGTCACAAAATCCATAGATATACCCTCCCACTTCCACTCAGGAATAGGAAGGGATTGCAAAAGTCCAGGTGGCCTCTTATGCTCAGCCTTAATTTGCTGACACGTTAGGCATTTTGCCACAAACTTGGCCACATCCCTTCTCATTTTGCTTCCACCAAAAATTCTTTTTCAAATCCTTATACATCTTTGTGCCACCAGGATGTATCGACAAACGTGAACTATGTGCCTCACGCATGATCTCTTCCCTCAATTGTACATCTGCTGGAACACACAATCGATTCCCATTTCGTAGCACACCATCTTGATAAGAAAAGCCAACTAAGGTTCCTGCGATAGCCTTCTCCTTGAGTCTCTGCATACTCAGGTCTTCCTGTTGCCCTTGGATGATTCGCTCAACTAACTCTGGACGAGAAGGGGATGGAACTATGACAGTCTCTCGACTACTCTGAAATGGATGCCAATCACTGAAAGCTGCAAGAAGATCCCATGCTTTAAGCTGAGGACGAGATTCACTTGAATGAGGCCTACGACTAAGGGCATCATCAACCACGTTCGCCTTACCAGGATGGTAAGAGATGGTGCACTCGTAATCTTTTAACAGCTCCAGCCATCTCCTTTGCCTCATATTGAGCTCCTTCTGATCAAAAAGATGCTTGAGACTCTTGTGATCTGTGAAGATTTCGAAAGCAACACCATAAAGATAATGTCTCCACATTTTAAGAGCAAAGATAACTGCTGCCAGTTCCATATCATGAGTTGGGTAATTTTTCTCATGGGGCTTCAACTGTCTAGATCCATATGCAACAACCTTACCATGTTGCATCAAAACCGCACCCAGACCCTCCTTTGATGCATCGGTGTAAACCGTGAATCCGTCTGGGCCCGACGGAATTGTCAAGATGGGAGTTGTAGTGAGCCTTTCCTTCAGAGTCTGGAAGCTATTCTCACATTCTTCTGACCAAGCATATGGCATCTCTTTCTTGGTTAGTTGGGTGAGGGTAAGGGCAATCTGAGAAAATCCCTTCACAAACCTCCTGTAATAACCGGCTAAGCCAAGAAAGCTTCGGATCTCAGACACATTCTTCGGTCGTTCCCAACTAAGGACAGCTTCGATTTTTGCCGGATCCACTGACACTCCTGCACCTGAGATAACATGGCCTAAGAATGATAATTCTTGAAGCCAAAACTCACACTTACTAAACTTTGCATATAGCTTGTGCCTCCGTAATGTCTCCAACACCGTCTGTAAGTGAGTGCGATGTTCCTTCTCATCTCGAGAGTATATGAGGACATCGTCAATGAAAACTACAACAAAGTTGTCGAGAAAGGGTTGAAACACCCGATTCATCATGTCCATGAATGCTGCTGGGGCATTTGTTAAGCCAAAGGGCATCACCAAGAACTCATAGTGACCATATCTGGTTCTGAAGGCAGACTTTGGTATGTCCACCTCCCGAATACGCAGTTGGTGATAACCAGACCGCAGATCAATCTTGGAGAAGATGGATGACCCTTGTAGCTGATCAAAGAGATCGTCAATGCGCGGCAAAGGGTAACGATTCTTGATTGTTACTTTATTCAACTGTCGATAATCTATACACATGCGCATAGATCCATCCTTCTTCTTAACAAAAAGGACAGGCGCTCCCCATGGAGATGTACTAGGGCGTATGAAACCCTTCTCCAGCAGTTCTTGTAACTGCACCTTGAGTTCCTTCAGCTCAGCTGGTGCCATCCTGTATGGTGTCATGGATACTGGTTGAGTTCCTGGAATGATAGAAATCTCAAACTCCACCTCACGAGGTGGGGGAAGCCCAGGCAAATCTGCAGGAAATACATCCGGAAAGTTCTTTACTATTTCAACATCCTCTATTCCTTCCATGGGATTTTGATTCCCAATGACATGAGCAATAAATCCTTCACACCCTTGAGATAGCAGGCGATGAGCTTGCAATGCTGATATGTAGGTTACCCCTCTCGACGAGATGCTTCCATCAAATATGAATTCTTGTAGCTCAGGAATCCTGAAAATAATCTGTTTTTGGAAACAGTCTAAACATGCGTGGTGATTCTCAAGCCAGTCCATGCCGAGAATAACATCAAAATCCTCCATCTTAATAAGCAGCAAGTAGGCCTCGAGCATATAACCTCCAATATAGACCGGGCAATCGGGAAACACCCGATGTACAACAAACACCTGACCTCCAGGTCCCTTAATAAGATAAGGGTCTGAAACCACAGTAGGCTCTCGGCCTAAGGTATCCGCAAAACTCCATGACACGAAGGAATGAGATGCGCCCGAATCAAAAAGAGCATGAGCTGTAAAGTCGCCTACTGAAATCATACCTCGTACTACTGATCCCGAAGCATGTGCTTGCCCATCGATGATGGCATGGAGTTGTCCTTCTCTTCGTGGCCCACTGGAACCTGTCGTGCCCCGAGTCTGGTTGGGATGTCCCCTGCCACCACGAGAGGTAGAACCACGTCCCTGGTGCTGCGGACATCCCCCTCGTACAGTACCTCGCATCTGTGAAGCTCCCAACGGACAGTTGGACCTGATGTGCCCCTCTTGGTTGCATCGGTAGCAAACACGTGCATCGGTTATGCTGTTCACCATAGGATGTGCTGGTCGTGATGGCTCGGAAAGTGCTTGCCCCAAGGTAGGAGCTCCTCCATGTGCGGACCTAGTAGACATGCCATGCTGGTAGGGGTGGGTACGTTGTCCTCTTCGTGCTGTCGAACGGTCATTACGAGCAGTCTTCCCATAATAGCTCGATCCTCCTTGCCTGGTTTGCACTGACCTGCCTTCACGCAAGTCCTCTTCTACTCGTGATGCAGTATCAACCACTTCCTTCATAGTAACCAATCTAAGGGGTACTAGTCTCTCGCGAATTTCCTTACGGAGACCTCGAAAGAACTTGAATGCTTTGTCAGCCTCAGTCGGCACAGTGCTAGCAGCATACTTCAGCAACTCCGTGAACCTGTTTAGATAAGCAGTCACAGTCTTGTTCCCTTGCTCGAGTAGTGTGAACTCCACGCGGCGCTGCTCTAGCCAGTATTCCGGATAGAAATGCTCCCGGAACGCCTCAGTAAATTTCTCCCAAGTAACTGGCGTTGTAATCTGCGGCTCCATAGAACTCCACCATTCCTCAGCATAGCCTGCTAAGGAGTAAGTGGCAAGGGTAACCTTCTCCTCGTCCGGTACATGTATGGTGCGAAATACCTTTTCCACACGCTTCAGCCACCTCTCTGCCACATCTGGGCTTGTATTGCCCAGAAACTCCGGAACCTTCTCCTTGCGATATTTTGAAAATATGTCCTCTTGTCGCAGTGGCAGCGGCGAGGGGGAAGGAGGAGGAGGAGGAGGAGGAGGTGGCGGCGGTGGTGGATCACCGTCTCCCCCACCCATTCCAGACCCCCCTTCGGACGTAGATCTCGACAATCGCTCCTCGAGCATAAGCTGTCTCTGCTGCACATCCTGCAGCATTGCCATCATCGCAGCCAATTGCTGTGCAGTCTGATCCCTACGAGGCAGCATGATCTGCATGAGTAGAAATAAAAAGGGAATTGTGATTAGATTCAAGAGAAGAGGTCATTTGTCAACCTTGATCATTTTTTTTTGACAGTAATCAGAAGACTACTTGTCTAATGTACAATGGTATTTCTCCTACCATACAGTTGTCTATGACTGATGGGGTAATTGGGCTCTGATACCAAATGAAACGCCCCACCTCGACGGGAGCGCATCTCATCACCCATTCACATTATTACCCAACAACAGTCATAAACAACCTGCATGATATACCATTTATACAACAAAAAAACATAGGAAGGAAAATCTAAGTTTTCATTGATAACAAAAGTCCACATAGGGATAGCAATAAATCCTCAGAGTCTCTTTATTACATCATAAATACTTGGAAATGAAAGATAGCAACAACTACTAAGAAACTAGTCCTCAACCTTAACCACGTCCTGCAGATGCACCACCAAAGATATGAGCCTCTGTCTCCTGCTCTACACTTCCTGTTGGATTTCCAAAGAATGTAACTCATGAGTCAACTGACTCAGTAAGGATAAAATAACTTATAAATCAAGAGAGAGTATAGGTAGGCAATGCAAATGCAGTAACTTAACAAGTTTAGAAGAGAACATTCTAAAAGCATCTAGCATTATACAATCACTTATATTCTAGGCCTTTAATAAGTACACAATCAAACCAATTCTTTGACATATCTATATTCATATTTCCATTTACTTATCCCGGACTCGCCCGTCAAAGGAGAAAGATTACACTAGAAATGAAGTCTGCAACACTTCATTTAAAGTGCAACCCAAAACCTGTGTGCAAACGCGATCCTTCAGCTAGTCTAGTTGATAGTACTCTGACACTCGAGACGGGCATATATGTTCAATGAGTCTCAACCCTGTCAATCGAGTCTGCCGGAGGAGTCTCGCTCGCTCCTTAAAAGTGCAACAAAACGGATTCGTATTGTGCGATGCACGCGTGCATCCACCTCAATTCCACCAGAGTACCTACCACCACCCCACTCTGTGATGCCCCTCGAGTGGGGATGACTCACTGTCGGCTCAGCCGGACTACAAGGGTGTGCACCCACCTTGTAATATTTACCAAGTTAATAACCAAACCATTAATAGTTGTAATATCCAAGTCACCACCATGCCATTAACATTACTTCCAACCACATTCATTAGTCTCATGAGGTAGCTTAACATATTTCATTTCACATATTTGGATTGCTAGACAAGAAAACACCCAAACACATTGTCCCGTGAAAACCATTCTCCCACAAGCATATAATTCCCTGATCAATAACCATGATGCTCTCCATCTAAATGTCATACTAATTATTAAGGGGAGAGCTAGATTTACACATCGTGAGATAAGGACTGCGTTACAATCAAGGTATACAATTCTCGAATAAGTGATGCTAAAACACCGATCAAGAGGTATACTAATATCAATTTTGTGCAGTATTGTACACCGTAAACATTTTGTGTGTACGCACACACACATATTATATATCTATGTATATATAAGAATTCTACCATTCAAGTATGGGATGCAAATGTTTTTGAGAAAAGGAAAACAACCATCGTCACAGGCAGAAATCGTGAAACACGATGGAAAGGACTATACGAATATATCATATTAATTATTATGGATTAAAGCAACACCAGCCTTACAGATCCACAACCTGGAGTTCGCATTTGCGCTTCTACTATTACATGACTAAGGGGAGGACTAATCATAGTCATACGTTGTTATGCTAGGAGGAACATCTCCTAATGTCCATATCCAAAATCTCATTCGTATGCCCAACTCAATTCTAATGAAGGTAATTCATCAAACACGTATACATAGTTAGATTATATCTCAAGATGGCATCCCCATAAACAAGAATGCCAATACATGCAATCACGTAATATTTTAATGTACCACCTCCTAAAGTGTATAAACATCTCAAGTTTAAAGTATGTTAAATGTTATCACATACTAATTCGTATATATAAATACGAAAATCCTAACACAGGCAGATCAACGATAAGATGACCCCTCCCTTTTTTGTTTTGCAATACTTACGGATTTTAGAAAGGTATTTGCATTAAACAATCACGATAATCACGGATCCACCACAACTAATCACCGCATTCTGCTCGTATATAAAAAAAAACTAAAGCTAAAGGATAGCACGCCTACAACAGATTAATTTGATGTGGGTATGTTCTAAAATGAAACCTAATTGATGCTATACATTACGCAAAGATGTGATACTTCACGGGACTAGATCTCCATACGTGATTATAGAGTTGATTTTCTCCTTATTCACAGCGATGAATTAACAACAAGGATGAAGAATACCAACAGCAAGAAGGTGATTCAGGGGGTAGGATCAAAATCGGATATTCATCCCCAAGTAATGACGATCTCGAAATCGTAAGGTGCGTAAAAAAAATGAATGGGAGAGAGCCAAGATCCGTTACCTATACTCGTGCACGTTTTTGATCCACGTGCTCGATCGCCCGATCACGAATCCGATGAAAGGATTGACTTTCCCTTGCGATGGCCCTCCTCATCTTCTTCTTGTCGCGAAGCTACGTGGCTTCGAGAGCTTTTGATAACGGTGGTGACACCGTTCTCTCCTTGATTCTCTGAAGAAGGAGATGGAAAAAGAGATAAAGAGAATGACTTGGGGAGGAAGAAAGGATGGATTAGGGTTTGGAAAAGGAGTAGGAATGAGGGGGGATGAAGGGTGTGGGTCTTTATATAGTTGGGGTTTAAAATCTTAGTTTTAGAAACCCTAAAACAACCCTAGTTCGAAATTAATTAATCAAAACCCGTAACCCTTAATTCCCTCAAAAACCATGACCCCTCTTCACTAAAACAGGCATATCTCCCACATCCGGACTCGGAATTTCACGTTTTTGGGCTCATTGGAAAGCTTGCGACGAGACGCTTCTTTTGAGTATAATATTGAATAGGTTTTAAAGCTTCAGAAAAATCCGAAAATTACGGGGTGTTACAGTATGACCGCCCCCAGCCCGGTATCTAACGAGACCATCCCGGATTCCGTTGGGGGACCGGAGGTACCCAGCCCCAGCAGCAGCCGTCAGGACAGGGTGTCCAGTACGACCATCAGAGAGAGCACTAGCAGCAGCCCCCAGTGTACCCACAACAGCAGCATCCCCCAGTGTACCCACAGCAGCAGCAGCAGTCACAGTATGGTCCTCGTCCCTATCAGCAGGGACAGCCTTGGAGGCGTGATCAGCCTCACCAGCCGCAGCATCAGCCACATTCTTACCCCTCTCAACCACAATAGCAGTTCTGGCAGCCTCACTATCAGAGAGGCTACCCGTCGGGCTCTCATGAGAGCCCCGCCTTGGATGATATAGCCCGCCTGCTCACTGATCAGCAGTCTACTTTTCAACGGGAGATGGACGAGTTCCGCCAGGAGATGCGGGACATCGTAAAAGCGAAGGCCTCCATCCATGCCCAGATTGAGCCAAATCCCAACAAGTTGAAGAGGAAATCTGAGCAGGTAGCTTGTACTGAGTATGCCACTCCGAGTTATACTTTTGGTGATTTGTCTGCATATCTTTTTTATACTGATTTTGTCACACTTAGGAGCGGTAGGATGCCAGCAGGCGGCGACTCGTCTGAGCGACACCCTGAGGATACATCCAGAGCGCCAGTCGAGGAGGAGAGCGGTACTGAGGCTGCTAGAGATGATGACGGTTGTACTGATGCCACCATGGATGCTGATCCGACCGACGGTACTGAGGCCGTCGTTTCACCAATTCGAGGAGGTGGTACTGAGGCAACCCATACTGCCGAGCCAGAGCGTGGTACTGAGGCCGCCCGTCTTCCAGCCGATGGTGGTACTGATGCCACCAAGTCTTCTGAGATTCCTGTTGTTTTTCCTGTTGTTACTGATGTATCTCGGAACACTTCTGTGAATAAAGGAAAGGGTTTATTTTCTTCTGGTCCCACTGTGGTGTATGATGGATGTGTGGATCCGATCGTCGAACCGTCTAGACCCTTTCCTAGTCCTTCATCTGAGAAGGACCCTGTGATCCCCTTCCCTAGAGCCCTTCAGATGGGGAAGGGGAAGAAAAAGGAAAATCCAAAAAAGAGAGAACAGGAAGAGTTCAGCCAGCAGATGATAGATCGTTTCCACATTCAGCTGACTCTTCAGGAGGCTTTGCAGCACATCCCTCTTCTTCAGTGTTCCCTTAGAGACAGGACTACAATCAGGAGGAAGAGGAGGAACCACCACTCCGAGATTCATGTACTGACGAGAGCCACTTGTTTCGCGATCCAGAACCGTCTGCCGGCCAAGAGGCCAGATTCAGGAGCCCCTTATGTCAGATGCCAGAGGTTCGACCACACTCTATTAGACAGCGGATCGTCGATCAACCTCCTTCCGGCAGCCCTTCTCGACCGCTTCGAATTGGGCACTCTTAGACAGAGCAGGACAATCCTTCAGTTTGTCGATCGATCTGTCAAGAGGCCGAAGGGGTTGTTGCAAGACGTTGTCATCACGATTCAGGGCCTGCAATTCCCCGTGGACTTCGTAGTGTTGGACATGGAGATCCCTGATTCAGTGAGCGATACCCCCATCATTCTCGGTCGCCCGTTCTTGGCCACAACCAAGGCAGTGACTGGCCATGATAGCGAGAAGGTATACTTTCGCGTCGAGGGCGAAAGTGTACAAATAGAGACGGTCGAGGACAGTCGAGCCAGAGACAGATCATGCTCAGAGACCACTTCAGACACAGAGCAGCTGACAGATGCCGGGCTAGACATCCACCAAGACTGTGACTTTGTGATCACAGACGATGAGGCAGTTTGGGCAGACCCAGCAGCACAGACCATCCTCTCATTTTCATAGTCCGCTGATGCAGAGACGACGGCAGAGGAGAGCTTGGAGAGCACATTCCTGGTTCAGGATACTTTTGAGGCAGCAGAGCCGGTACTCGATCGCAAGACTGATTCTTGTGATGATGGTGGTGCTGATGCCACCTTGGATGACACAGATCCCTCAGAGTCAGAGTCTAATTGGGCAGATTGTGATGATTACATGCCAGACCTGACTTCCACTGAGCCTGCAGAGGGGGAGGAGGTAGATGCTGAGCAGAGCAGAGACATTCCAGCCGGGCAGCCTTCTCCAGTTCTTGAGAGTGACAGAGAGTTTCAGTTCTCCCATGTAGATTTGGCAGCGTTCATGCAGACTTTTCAGAAGCCAGATCCACCAGCACCCAGTTGTCCAGAGCTGAAGCCGCTTCCTACATCGCTGAAGTATAGATTCCTTGCGGGTGAGCATGAGATGTACCCAGTCATTATCTCTGCCGATTTGACTGGAGAGCAGGAATCCCGTCTGATGAGGGTTCTTGAAAAGAACCGCAAGGTGATAGGATGGAGCGTAGCAGATCTCCAGGGGATAAGTCCGGCCCTGTGCTCCCCACCATATCTATCTCAAGGATGAGGCGAAGCCGTCGCGTGAGTTCCAGCGGCGACTGAACCCGAATCTGAGAGAGGTTGTCATGAAGGAGATATCGAAATGGTGGAGCGCCGATTTTATCTACCCCATCTCCGACTCCAAGTGGGTCAGCCCTTTGCATGTGGTGCCCAAGAAGACGGGCATCACTACAGTGGTTAGTGAGTCTGGAGAGGAGATTGCAACACGGGTACCCACTTCTTGGCGGATCTGCGTTGACTACAAGAGACTCAACCAGGCCACCAAGAAGGATCATTTCCCCCTGCCCTTTATAGATCAGATCATTGAGAGACTGGCAGGGAAGAGCCACTACTGTTTTCTGGATGGGTACTCGGGCAACAACCAGGTGGCCTTCGCTCCCGAGGACCAGGACAAGACTACCTTTACCTGTCCCTTCTGCACATACGCCTTCCGACGCATGCCATTTGGGCTATGCAATGCCCCTGCGACCTTTCAGAGATGCATGATGTCGATCTTTTCGGACATGGTAGGGGAGTGCTTGGAGGTCTTCATGGATGATTTCTCGGTTTACGGCGATGGATTCGACTCCTGTCGTGACTGCCTAGACCGAGTACTTCAGCGATGTATAGAGGTTCACTTGGTGTTATCTTGGGAGAAGAGTCACTTCATGGTGACTCAAGGGATAGTGCTTGGCCATATCATCTCCAACAGGGGCATGGAGGTTGATCCGGCCAAGGTAGATGTCATTAGAAAACTCGCACCGCCATCCAATTTACGGCAGTTACGGTCATTCCTGGGGCACGTCGGTTTGTACCGATGATTCATTCATGATTTCAGTAGGATTGCCCGGTCGTTGACTGACCTGCTGATGAAAGACACCGAGTTCCTTGTCGATGACAAGTGTCTTTCGTCCTTCGGAACTCTCAAGCATTGTGTTGTTGAGGCTCATGTTCTTCAGCCGCCTGATTGGTCTCTCCCATTCGAGATCATAACGGATGCCTCCGATTTTGCTGTGGGGGCCGTGCTGGGACAGAGGAGGGATGGAGTCCCATTTGTTATCCACTACGCTAGCCGCACATTGGATTTCGCGTAGCGGAATTATACAGTCACAGAGAAAGAGATGCTACTGATCATACCGCCATCAGTACCTCATGGCAAAGAAGGATGCCAAGGCCAGATTGACTAGATGGATCCTTCTACTCCAAGAGTTCGACATTGAGATCAAGGATAAGCCTGGAGTCAAGATTGTGGTGGCGGATCATCTCTCCCGACTAGAGCACCTTGAGGATTCTGAGCAGATTGATCCCATTTATGAGACCTTCCCAGATGAGGCGATCCTTGATATCGCCTCACTCCCGTGGTATGCCGATATTGTGAACTTTCTTGTTGCTTAGAAAGTTCCACAGGATTGGCCCAGGCAGAGGCTTGAGACCTTCCTCGCGAAGGCCAAGTCCTACCACTGGGAGGATCCCATCCTTTACCACGAAGGAGGGGATAGCGTGGCGTAGGTGCATTCCTCAGGAGGAGCGCCATAGCGTCCTCACTTACTGCCACAAGCTTGAGGCAGGAGGACATCACTCTGGGAGGAGAACGGCACAGAACGTGCTCCAATCCGGCTTGTGGTGGCCTACCCTCTTCAAGGACTCTGATGAGTTCATGAAGAGTTGTACTGACTATCAGAGGATGGGCACTTGTGGACAGTGTGAAATGATGCCGATGCAGCCCATTCACTTCTGTGAGGTTTTTGACGCATGGGGCATCGATTTCATGGGTCCATTCCCTAAGAGTCAGGGATTTGAGTACATTCTATTGGCCATTGATTATGTGAGTCAATGGGTTGAGGTCATCCCCGCCCGAACCGCTGATGCCAGGACAGTTTGCAGATTTTTTAGGAAGCACATCATCACGCGGTTCGGGGTACCTCGAGTATTGATTTCAGACGGGGGGTCTCATTTCATCAACGACCAGGTGAAGGCCCTTGCTAGGGAGTTCGGCATAGACCATCGAGTTGCCACTCCATACCATCCACAGACGAATGGTCTAGCCGAGATGTCGAACAGGGAGATCAAGACTATTTTGCATAAAGTCATCCGCCCTGACCGAAAGGATTGGTCACAGCTTTTGGACTCGGTCTTGTGGGCATATAGGACATCTTTCAAGACACCATTGGGCACATCTCCCTTTCGCCTCGTATATGGCAAACCGTGCCATTTACCTGTTGAGTTGAGACACAGGTCAATTTGGGCAGTCACTGAGATACTTATGGATCCAGATAGTGTAGGAGACCAGAGGAGGGCAGAGTTAGCAGCCTTGGAGGAGCTTAGAGATACCGCCATCTCAAACAGCCTACATTACAAGGAGAGAGTGAAGGAGTGGCATGATTCTCATATCAGCCACAAATATTTTGAGCCTGGACAGAGAGTATGGTTGTTTGATGCGAGGCTTCGTCTATTTCCAGGGAAGTTACAGAGCAAATGGAAGGGACCTTATCTGGTGAGAAAGGTACACGACAACGGTAGCATTGACATATCTGAGTTGTCTTCTGAGAGTACCTTTCGAGTGAACGGCCAGCGACTCAAGCCATTTCTAGATCATGAGCCGCGGGTCGTTGATGTTGCCCCTATTCATTTTGCGTGAGATGTGGTCTCTTGACTCACATCTATGGCATCTCACACCTTATTATCACTGTTCTCCCGACCTGTATAGATCCAGATGTCCATATCATTCCATTCTTTAGTCCCACATCCCGTTTGTCATCTTTGATTATGCTATACTTAGGGTGTACTTTACCCTAAGTATAGGGGGGATGTAGGACCTTTGGGTATTCCTTTTGATTCATTTTACCCCTGTTTTGCTGCCTATACTTAGGGATTATTTACCCTAAGTATAGGGGGGGTAGACCCTGTACATTCTCCACTCGGTTTTCCCTTTGTGTACATCCTGCTATACTTAGGATTATTTGATCCTAAGTATAGGGGAAAAGCCGAGATCCCCTTGATATTCTATTCATTTATTCATCTTTGTATATAGCCTTCCTTTTCACATCCTTATACTAAGCACGAGTTATGTCTTCTTCATCGCTATTGACTCTGAGGACATCGTTCGAGCTAAGTATAGGGGGTGTGTATATATTTCATATATACTTTAGCCATAACTCGTACTTTGTGTGAGTGTGTTAATAAATAAAAATGGCTAAAAACCTTAAAAACCACAAAAATTAAAAAATTTTCCGTGTAAATAATCATTCTTTTATTTGCACATACATGGCTAGTGTACAAATTATTTTTGTAAAAATATTTTCAAAACCTTTTTGTGTAAAGTTTGTGTAAATATTTTCATAGCAAAATTATGTATATAGTACAAAATGTTTCCAAAATGTTTTGAAAATCAAAAGTTTGCAAAAATATTGCGTAAATGTGTGTAAATATATTTGCAAAACTTGCATTCATGCATTCATCCATTCATGATTTCAAATCATTTTTCAAAAATTTTTGAATTTTTGTAAATATTGTGTAGATAGCATCTTTGTATATATGTATATAGTTTTTCCTGGATTATAGTTGACATTTAAACTAGCCTAGAATTAAATTGGGAAATGAAGCTTAATTAAGATCTTAATCCACCTAATTTCTAAGAGGAACCTTATAGGGCTTAGGGTTAAGGCTTTTCAGGTCCATGGTGACTTAATTCTTTGAGTCCACTAGGCTATGATCACTAGTCATCTCAATGAGCCTAAGTAGAGCACTTAACAACACACACATGACTCATATAGACAATGGCTTTACTTGGACACCGCACTTGCACCGAGCTCTCTACGGATGAGGTGGTGAGGAGGCAGTCTTCCTTGACTTGGGGTAGCATATGAGGGTAGTACTTCTAGGCAGAACCTCTCTTCTTCTTTTAGTGAAGGAAGTGCGTCTCAACTTGGTCTGGTTACCATGAGATCTAACGACGGGAGTTGTGGGTTGCAATAATGCTTCAAAAGAGGGATAGTCTACTGGCTCAAGAGGAAAAACTCCTTGTATATATGCTGCACATGTATATGTTGTACAGATGCACTTGAAAAAAAATGCAAAAAGAAAATAACTCCAAAAAAGTGGTGGGTCTGAGAGAAAATGATAATCCCACCGGAGTATGTATATAATGCAACAAGCCAAGCTTGAGATTCATGTCCCACCTTATGTAGCTTGCAGCAGGGAGACTTGGCTACACTGGTTGAGCTCCCAAGGATACATGGCTACACTGGCCATGGTTCATTCTCTTCTTCCCCCTCTTCTTGAGCCAGTTGAACTTGAACTTAGAAGGGAATACCCCGCTCCTCGAGGAAAGAGTGGCCAGATTGGGGTCATAGAGTTACCTTGTTGGGGAGGGTTGTCAAGTTGCCATTTCTGAGGTGGAGAGCTTATACTTCACATTCACAGTACAAGGAAAGATTCATGGTCTTCAGGGTTTGTGTTTGTAGACTTGTTCTGACCTGGATTATTGAGGAGTCTTGATTATAGATTGGTGGAACTTAGAGGCTGTTGAGTTTTAAACTTAAGTCCAAATAAGGTTCCGACATATTAATAATCCAAAGATCTGATCGAGCTCCATAATTCAATTTAATGAAGGCAAGTTTAATATTCAACCTTGATCCATGTACATTCTCCTCTTTTTCTTTCTCTTTTTCACTTCTTTTTCAAATAAGTGTTTGCTAAGGGACTAGCAAAGTTAAGTATAGGGGGGTGATGAATACTCATTCATCACTCTTTATTCTTATATTTTAGCTACAAAAACCTTTGCAAATACATGTATATGTTTGTAAATACAAATAATTAGCAAAAGGCATGCATTGTGTAAAAACTAATAAATAGCATGTTTTCCTGCAAAAATAAAAGAATAAAGAAACACAAGAAAAAGAGGAAATATTTAGAATATATATTGAGCAACCTAATCCCAAGGGAGGGCTCAGCATGGGCCTGACCGCATAAAAGCCAAAGTAGAGAGAGATAGGGAGCTCATGTGTGTAAATATACCTGTAAATATAATAAAAATATTTTCCTCTAAAAATAGAATAAAATGGGATTGTTTATATTTGTAAATATTTGTAGACACAAAATCAAAATAAAAATAGAAAAATGAAAAAGAAAATAAAAATAGCCTTCCTTGTACATATTCACCATGTACATAAGACCACACTTCTATTTATTTCACCATTGTAAATAAATAATAAAAATAAAATAAAAATACCTTTTTATTCCTAATTTTATGCTATAAATAAATAAAATATAAAATTGGAATAAAAATGTACAAAAATAATTAATTAAAAATAAAAAATTAAAAATCTATATTGTATATATACCTATATATAGCACTATAGTGTAAATACCTTATTTTTATTTCAAAAAAATAATTAAAAATTACAAAAAAAGAAAAAAAAATAAATAAATATTTTTCATGTTTTGAGTTTTTAATAATTCGGCCATCTATTATTTTATTTTTAATTTCCAATGATTTCTGAGGTGGCCTCTTCTGATTGGCCCACGGGGGACGTTGACCTCCCGGTCAACTCCCCCCCTTGGACCACTTCCCACGGGTCATGCACGCCCGACCCGACTTCGCGGAATTTTTGCGTCATGACCCGATCGCCCAATCCGCAAATCTCGGGCTCTCCTTTTCCTCGTGCATCCGAGATCCACGCCCGTTCATCGGCGTTGGGATCCGCGCTTCGTGGAACCCTGCCCGACCTCCTCTTCTCGTACCTGCACTCGTATATAGCCTGAGCTCCGCCTCCATTTCATTCCATCTTTGGATCGTTTTACTCCACCCTAGGACCTCCACAGCCACCGCAAGAGTGACAGCTTGCTTCCGGTCGTGTTGCAGCGAGGAGGGAGCGACCGGACCACTGATCCGGCGTCTTTGCGCCGCCGTGCGCCGCCCAGAGGTGGTGCTCGAGCCTCGGGCACCGACGGCCCTCGAGGCTAGGACCTGGAGCTTCCCCAGCTCTTCCCCAGTCGATATCATCCAGTAGGCAGCCCTCTTTCCTTCCTTATTTCTTTAATTTAGCTTTACGCCCAATTCACCCCGTCGCCGACGAGCTCCGATTCCGACCACCCTAGCCACCCGTTCGATCATCGGAGTCAACCCACATCTTCGCCTTTCCCCCGCGCACCTTCTCCACCCCTTCGTTCAACCCAGTTCGCCACGGAACTGGGATTGGGGTTCCTCCGTCGTCGCTTCGCCGGAGCCCCTTCGTCCCGACGCACAGATCACCTTCACCACCCCTAACCGGGTCGAGGCACTTTGCCCTCGACCCAGGAGTTCGTTGCATTGCTTTGCAGGTCCATCCAAGCCCATCTGAGGGCTCGGACAGTCAGGAGCAGCAGCTCCTCTCCGCCGGTGCCGCCTGAGCACTCCGGAGCTCCGTTGCACCATCGGAGGGGTCCATCAGACGCAGGAGGCCCCGGCGCATCTTCTTCGATCCTTGGTAGCCCGCGAGGAGGGGCACCGTGCGTCCACCGGGCCGGCGAAGTTCGCCGGCCACTTTTTCTTCGTGCACCCTCCAGAGACGTCCCATCAGCCCTCCAGCTCCAGATCTTCATCGAGCCGTCCATTCAAGGAGCAGCAGCAGCCGTAGATCTTCAGAGGGTGGATCTCCACCGTCCGATCAGCGAGGTCTACCCACGTCGCTTCCCAGTCGCACGATCTTCTACGTGGGGAGATCCCAGCCGTTTGATCGCACCGAGGGCTCCTTTGTTGGGCGCCACCCTCCCCCAACCGTTGGATCTCACACGTGGCGCCCATCTGACCCTCGACTTAATAAAGGGTAAATATCTCTTAGGCCCTTAGATTTTTAGTTGTTAATCTTTAGCCCTGTAAATATTTTAGAACTTTTATTTTAGTTTGGTAATTTGCATAGAGGACCCTACCATTTCTTGTAATTGCTTTTATACCCTTGTTTGTAGTAGAACACGTGCTTCGACGCGTGCTTTTGTGGGATAATTGCATGTATGGGCCGGTTGTTTCAGGGTGTTCGTGAATGAAATTAGGTTTTTATTATTTGCAAAAATGCCCTTGTGAGTGTTGTATTGGTGCATGTGCTTTATATCGTGGGTAATTTACACTTTCGCCCCTGGACTTTTGGTACGTGTTACTATTTAGTCCAGGGACTTAAGTTTATTGCAAATAGGTCCCTGAGTGCCCAGGTCACACGTTTGGCGCGTGAGTTCTTGGAGAAATTGCACCGGACCCCCTGGAACTTCTCTTAATTGCGTACAGGTCCCTGTGCATTGTACCTTTGTTTTTTATTTTAATAAAATAGCAATCAAACCAACTCCGAATTTGATTAAAATTGGATACATGGCTCCTGCCATGGTGTAAAATTTTCTCTAATTTTTGGAGACATTTTTTAGCATTTTTTATATTTTAAAAATTCAAAAAAAGCATTTTTGTTACTATCTAAATAGAAAATTCACAAAAAATATTAAAACACAAAAATTACAAAAAAATTATATAGTGTTGTTTTGTGTCGTTTGATTTTCTGACCAATTTTGGTCATTTTTAGATTCATAAAACCTATAAAAATTAAAAAACATTGAAAACACCATAAAAATTCTAATAATTTAAAGAAAAATCAAAAATTAATAACTCCAGTGCCTACTTTTTCCTTGTATTTTCTACTTTTCAGGAAAATTACCTTCATACCTTGATAGGGCCATTTTGCATTTTAATTTGGCCCTCAAAGTCAGACTGGACAGCAGCACTATTTTCTTGCCTTGTTTGATTTTTATAAAATTCCCTAAAAATCAGAAAAACACCAAAAATTAACCAAAAACACAAAAAAATAAAAAAAACATAAAAACACTTTTGTTTGAATTTTTGGGTGATTTTTGAGTGATTAAATAATTGTTTGTTGTTGGTTGTTTTATTGTTTTCCTATTTTCTTCTTTAATTTAAAAATCCATAAAAAAAATTAAAAACGTTAAAAATCCACCAAAAAGCATTTTCTTTTCTTTTATTTTTATTTTAGACTACTTCGTAGGCTGTGAGGCCATTACGTGCTCCCTGAGTCCGACCCTGGTCCCTATACCAGGCTAATCTAATAGCCAGGGCCACTAGTGTGTTTCTTTGATTTTTATTATATTTTGGTGGTCTGCTTATAATTTTTCTTGTTGATCCGGATTTCTTGAGGAACTGAGGTCGCAACTACCTTTGTTATATTTCTTCACCTTAGTTGCTCGTTGATTTTTGCGGTCATCAGAATGGCGCCGTTGTCGGGGAGCACGGCTTAGTAGTCACTTTAGTTTTCTTTTTATTTCGCTTTCTTTTTCGCGGCTTTCGGCGGCTCTTTCTGAGTTCGCGGCTTTTTATTTCTCATTTATTTTTGCTTTATTTCATTTTCTTTTCTTTTCTTTTATTTTTGTTTTTGTTTTCTTTTGCTTGTTTATTTTTCCTACTATTTTTGCACATATACCCCTGTTTATTTTTCCTGTTTTTATTTGATTATTTTATCTGGTTGATAACACTCTGTTGTTTTCTTGCGAGGGGACCAAGGACCGAGGCGGCGACTCTCGAGAAGCCGGCGCAATCGCGGTGATCGGAGGCGGCTCCCTTCTACACGGAGCCACAGGAGAGCGTGAGATAGTAGCAGAGTGGGAGAGGATTAGATTAGAGTAGACTTTACTTCATTTCATTTGATTATTGTAATAACACAGGGACAACTCAGTAGGACTTGGACTTAACTTTCTCGGGTCTGTTTCACCGAGCACCGGTGTGCTCGGGGGACCCTTAGGTTTTTTGCGGCTTTTTACGCTGCTTTCTGTTTTTCGTTGCATTTTACGGTTTCACGTGGTTTTTATCGAGCCCCTAGCCTTAGGAATTTCTATTGATTGTGCCATACTTAGTAGGATCCAAACACCTAATTATTTGTGTGTGCCTATAGTTCGCTAATTGGACCTACTAATAAAATATTAATAAAAATAGCTGAATCACTTCCTTCGAGCCTACGTGCCGCAGCCTGCCCTGCCAAGCGTTGCTCCTGAACCCGATTTGTCGGGAGGAGGAGGGGTAGATCGAGACCAGACCTTTTGGATCGAAGGCTGGTGACCAGCTAGACGGTTCTTTCGAGTAGAAGTTGCTATTTAGGGAGTCGGTTTTCCGCTTGCACCATTTAGGTAGTTTTATTCCTGTCTTTCAATTCTGCGCGGATCATATTGCATGTAGACTGCTGGAGTCAGGTATGCATCCCTTCCTCTGCATGCATCATTGATTTCATCGCGCATCGGCTTTTTCATCTTCTCCCCCTGTTTTTGACTTAATAACCAGGAGAACCGAAAAATTCGTTAGGCGTTTTTGTTTTTATTGAAAAAAAATCTAAAAAGAAAAATCATAAAATTGGGACTGTTAACACTATCGACCCTAAAAGACACCTCACTTAAAAAACTTGTCTTGGGGAGAGCAACCCCCTCATTGGCTGGTTTGATTGTGCAAGAGAGTGACCCCGAACACTAGGTAGAGCCCTCCGATACTCTTCTCGATTGATTACAGACTACTTCTGTGCGGGATAGTCGGTTGGAAAAGTATCGGGTATCCCAACAGGTCACGTAATCGCTCTGATATCCTGACTGTTCACCAAAATAAAAATGGACAAGATATTTTGACTGAGCCTTTACGGTCTTCAACTCGCGTTGCATTGGTGAATTGGGGGTTTGCTTGTGATCATAGTTTTTCCAGATCTCATCCGCCTTACTCGCCACATCAAGATGATGGGCAGACGATCTCTTAGGTAGCCTCTGGCTATACCTCTTTCGGGCGCGTCTACTCGTTCATCTAGGTTGGTTCACGAGAGCTGAGACCCGCTCTCCGAACCCGAGTATGATTCCACCCTGTTCCCCCTCGACCCCCTTTCTTTCGGTTTCGAGAGACCAGTGCCAGAGGAGAGACTATCAGATTTATCGGCACCTGAGTTTGGATCGTTTGATTTTGCAGAGACGATGGCCGGCAGTAGTGATGATCGCACTAGAGGTTCGCAGCCTGAGCATTTCGTTCTGGACTAGGGTGCGATCAACTCCACCCTGACCGCCTCCCGCGAGACAGTGCAGCAGCAGTTGAGGGATCAGGGAGCGTTTATGTTGGATATGAGGCGCGAGATGGAGGAGATGAGAGCAGAGAGAGAGCAGCACAGAGACGGGTCGAGGATCCCAGATGAGGCAGCAGCAGCCGCAGCCGCAGCAGCAGCAGCCACAGCGGCAGCCGCCACGGCAGGAGTAGAGCAGCCGAGACCGATGCGGGAGTTGCACAACCCCGGATCGACCCTGATGCATCACTGGGTTGTGCTACCAGCTATTGTGGGGGACTTCAAGTTCCCCCCGAACACTTTGCAGCTCCTCCCCCGTTTCCATGGGCTCACCACTGAGGAGCCCCACCTCCACCTCCAGGAGTTTCTGATGATCTGCAGCACCGTCCACGACCGTCAGGTGGACCAGGACACCATCAGGATGATTGCCTTCCCCTTCTCCCTAGCAGACAGAGTAGCCACCTGGCTGAAGCATTTGGGGAAGTTCGTCTACACTTGGGAGCAGCTCCGCACCGAGTACTTGCACAAGTACTACCCACTCGGGCGGACCAATGCCACTAGAGCCCTGATCAGCAACTTCTACATGCTCCCCAACGAGCAGTTTCACGAGGCATGGGAGAGGTTCAGAGAGCTGACAAACAGATGCCCGCACCACGATATTTCCAAGCCAAACCTTGTTCAGAGCTTTTTCAGCGGGCTGACACCAGAGCTTCAGGGCTTGGTGAATGCTTCTTGTGGCGGGTCTTACTTCGCCAAGGATCACGATCAGGTCTGGGCCATCTACGAGGAGATGGCTGAGAACTATATGGTGATGTCCCAGACCCGATTGTACACTCAGGGCAGACCCCAACAGCCACAGACCGTGCAGTACCAGAGGATAGCACGGGTCGACGTCGGTCCTTCAAGTTCGTCTGCAGCAGCACAGGCTGAGTCATCAGCCGCGGACATGGGGATCATCAGCGAGAAGCTGGACCGGATGGAAATTATAGAGAAGAAGCAGTGCCAGGGCATCACGCAGATGGAGCAGATGGCACAGACTCTGAGTGACCTGAAGACACAGCTCATGTGTCTCTAGGAGGCACAGACGGCTTCACAGTCCCGTATTCAGGCACGAGGCGATCCGAGTAGCTCCGGCAGCCAGTCCCAATGCTCCAGCTCCCACCAGCAGCCTTGACAGGTTCACCTTGTACAGGCAGAGTCGTACCAGCGGCCGCAGCCCACCTACCAGTCACCGCCATCTCCAGACATGCAGATGGTGGTCTACCAGTCGGATCAGCCTCTGGCAGTGCTCCCGCCACCCCAGTACGATGCAGAGCCATTGATGGATGTCAACGGGATTTGGTATGACCGCCCCCAGCCCGGTATCCGACGAGACCATCTTGGATTCCGTTGGGGGACCGGAGGTACCCAGCCCCAGCAGCAGCCGTCGGGACAGGGTGGCCAGTACGGCCATCCGAGAGAGCACCAGCAACAGCAGCCCCCGGTGTACCCACATCAGCAGCAGCCCCCAGTGTACCCACAGCAGCAGCAGCAGTCACAGTATGGTCCTCGTCCCTATCAGCAGGGACAGCCTTGGAGGCGTGATCAGCCTCACCAGCCGCAGCATCAGCCACATTGTTACCCCTCTCAGCCACAGCAGCAGTTCCAGCAGCCTCACTATCAGAGAGGCTACCCGTCAGGCTCTCATGAGAGCCCCACCTTGGATGATATTGCCCGCCTGCTCACCGATCAGCAGGCTACTTTTCGACGGGAGATGGACGAGTTCCGCCAGGAGATGCGGGACATCGTGAGAGGGAAGGCCGCCATCCCTTCCTAGATTGAGACGAATCCCAACAACCTGAAGAGGAAATCTGAGCAGGTAGCTTGTACTGAGTATGCCACTCCGAGTGATACTTTTGGTGATATGTCTACATATCTTTTTGATACTGATTTTGTCACACTTAGGAGCGGTAGGATGCCAGCAGGCGGCGACTCGTCTGAGCGACACCCTGAGGATACATCCAGAGCGCCAGGCGAGGAGGAGAGCGGTACTGAGGCTGCTAGAGATGATGACGGTGGTACTGATGCCACCATGGATGTTGATCCCACCGGCGGTACTGAGGCCGTCGTTTCACCAGTTTGAGGAGGTAGTATTGAGGCAACCCATACTGCCGAGCCAGAGCGCGGTACTGAGGCCGCCCGTCTTCCATTCGATGGTGGTGCTGATGCCACCAAGTCTTCTGAGATTCCTGTTGTTTTTCCTGTTGTTGTTGATGTATCTCAGAACACTTCTGTGAATAAAGGAAAGGGTTTATTTTCTTCTGGTCCCACTGTGGTGCATGATGTATGTGTGGATCCGATCGTCGAACCGTCTAGACCCTTTCCTAGTCCTTCATCTGAGAAGGACCCTGTGATCCCCTTCCCTAGAGCCCTTCAGATGGGGAAGGGGAAGGAAAAGGAAAATCCAAAAAAGAGAGAACAGGAAGAGTTCAGCTAGCAGATGATAGATCGTTTCCACATTCAGCTGACTCTTCAGGAGGCTTTGCAGCACATCCCTCTTCTTCAGCGTTCCCTTAGAGACAGGACTACAATTAGGAGGAAGAGGAGGAACCACCACTCAGAGATTCATGTGCTGACGAGAGCTACTTGTTTCGCGATCCAGAACCGTCAGATTCAAGAGCCCCTTATGTCAGATGCCATATCAGTGAGCAGAGGTTCGACCGCACTCTATTAGATAGTGGATCGTCGATCAACCTCCTTCCGGCAGCCCTTCTCGACCGCTTCGAGTTGGGCACTCTTAGACAGAGCAGGACAGTCCTTCAGTTTGCTGATCGATCTGTCATGAGGCCAAAGGGGTTGTTGCGAGACGTTGTCGTCACGATTCAGGGCCTGAAATTCCCCGTGGACTTCGTAGTGTTGGACATGGAGATCCCTGATTCAGTGACCAATACCCCCATCATTCTCGGTCGCCCGTTCTCGGCCACAGCCAAGGCAGTGACTGACCTAGCGGGAAGGTATACTTTCGCGTCGAGGGCGAAAGTGTACAAATAGAGACGGTCGAGGATAGCCGAGCCAGAGACAGATCATGCTCAGAGACCACTTCAGACATAGAGCAGCTGACAGATGCCGGGCTAGACATCCACCAGGACTGTGACTTTGTGATCACAAACGATGAGGCAGTTTGGGCAGACCCAGCAGCACAGGCCATCCTCTCATTTTCAGAGTACGCTGATGCAGAGACGACAGCAGAGGAGAGCTTGGAGAGCACATTCCTGGTTCAGGATACTTTTGAGGCAGCAGAGCCGGTACTCGATCGCGAGTCTGATTCTTGTGATGATGGTGGTGCTGATGCCACCTTGGATGACACAGATCCCTCGGAGTCAGAGTCTGATTGGGCAGATTGTGATGATTACATGCCAGACCTGACTTCTACTGAGCCTGCAGAGGGGGAGGAGGTAGATGCCGAGTAGAGCAGAGACAGTCCAGCCGGGCAGCCTTCTCCAGTTCTTGAGAGTGACAGAGAGTTTCAGTTCTCCCATGCAGATTTGGCAGCGTTCACGTAGACTTTTCAGAGGCCAGATCCACCAGCACCCAGTTGTCCAGAGCTGAAGCCGCTTCCTACATTGCTGAAGTATAGATTCCTTGCGGGTGAGCATGAGATGTACCCAGTCATTATCTCCGCCGATTTGACTGGAGAAAGGGAATACCGTCTGATGGGGGTTCTTGAAAAGAGCCGCAAGGCGATAGGATGGAGCGTAGCAGATCTCCAGGGGATAAGTCTGGCCCAGTGCTCCCACCATATCTATCTCGAGGATGAGGCGAAGCCGTCGCGTGAGTTCCAGCGGCGGCTGAACCCGAATCTGAGAGAGGTTGTCATGAAGGAGATATCGAAATGGTGGAGCACCGATTTTATCTACCCCACCTCCGACTCCAAGTGGGTCAGCCCTTTGCATGTGGTGCCCAAGAAGACGGGCATCACTATAGTGGTTAGTGAGTCTGGAGAGGAGATTGCTACACGGGTACCCACTTCTTGGCGGGTCTGCGTTGACTACAGGAGACTTAACCAGGCCACCAAGAAGGATCATTTCCCCCTGCCCTTTATAGATCAGATCATTGAGAGACTGGCAGGGAAGAGCCACTACTATTTTCTGCATGGGTACTCGGGCTACAACCAGGTGGCCATCGCTTCCGAGGACCAGGACAAGACTACCTTTACCTGTCCCTTCGGCACATACGCCTTCCGATGCATGCCATTTGGGTTATGCAATGCCCCTGCAACCTTTCAGAGATGCATGCCGTCGACCTTTTCGTACATGGTAGGGGAGTGCTTGGAGGTCTTCATGGATGATTTCTCGGTTTACGGTGACGGATTCAACTCCTGTCTTGACTGCCTAGACCGAGTACATCAGCGATGTATAGAGGTTCACTTGGTATTATCTTGGGAGAAGAGTCACTTCATGGTGACTCAAGGGACAGTGCTTGGCCATATCATCTCCAACAGGGGCATGGAGGTTGATCCAGCCAAGGTAGATGTCATTAGAAAACTCGCACCGCCGTCCAATTTGCGGCAGTTACGGCCATTCCTGGGGCACGTCAGTTTCTATCGATGATTCATTCATGATTTCAGTAGGATTGCCCGGCCGTTGACTGACCTGCTGATGAAAGACACCGAGTTCCTTGTCGATGACAAGTGTCTTTCGTCCTTCGAGACTCTCAAGCATTGTGTTGTTGAGGCTCCTGTTCTTCAGCCGCCTGATTGGTCTCTCCCATTCGAGATCATGACGGATGCCTCCAATTTTGCCGTGGGGGCCGTGCTGGGACAGAGGAGGGATGGAGTCCCATTTGCTATCCACTACGCTAGCCGCACATTGGATTCCACGCAGCGGAATTATACAGTCACAGAGAAGGAGATGCTAGCCGTAGTGTTCGCCCTAGATAAGTTCAGATCGTACATTATTGGATCTAGAGTGACCATGTTTACTGATCATACCGCTATCAGGTACCTCATGGAAAAGAAGGATGCCAAGGCCAGACTGACTAGATGGATCCTTCTATTCCAGGAGTTCAACATTGAGATCAAGGATAAGCCTGGAGTCACGAATGTGGTGGGGAATCATCTCTCCCGACTAGATCACCTTGAGGATTCTGAGCAGATTGATCCCATTTGTGAGTCCTTCCCAGATGAGGCGATCCTTGCTATCGCCTCACTCCCGTGGTATGCCGATATTGTGAACTTTCTTGTTGCTAAGAAAGTTCCACAAGATTGGCCCAAGCAGAGGCTTGAGACCTTCCTCGCGAAGGCCAAGTCCTACCACTGGGAGGATCCCATCCTTTACCACGAAGGAGGGGATAGCGTCTGGTGTAGGTGCATTCCTCAGGAGGAGCACCATAGCGTCCTAACTTACTGCCACAAGCTTGAGGCAGGAGGACATCACTCTGGGAGGAGAACGACACAGAAAGTGCTCCAATCTAGCTTGTGGTGGCCTACCCTCTTCAAGGACTGATGAGTTCGTGAAGAGGTGTACTAACTGTCAGAGGATCGGCACTTGTGGACAGCGTGATATGATGTCGACGCAGCCCATTCACTTCTGTGAGGTTTTTGACGCATGGGGCATCGATTTCATGGGTCCATTCCCTAAGAGTCAAGGATTTGAGTACATTCTGTTGGCTGTTGATTATGTGAGTCGTTGGGTTGAGGCCATCCCCGTCCGAACCGCTGATCCCAGGACAGTTTGCAGATTTTTGAGGAAGCACATCATCACGCGGTTCGGGGTACCTTGAGTATTGATTTCAGACGGGGGGTCTCATTTCATCAACGACGAGGTGAAGGCCCTTGCTAGCGAGCTCGGCATAGACCATCGAGTTGCCACTCCATACCATCCACAGACGAATGGTCTAGCCGAGGTGTCGAACAGGGAGATCAAGACTATTTTGCAGAAAGTCGTCCGCCCTGACTGAAAGGATTGGTCACAGCTTTTGGACTCGGTCTTGTGGGCATATAGGACGTCTTTCAAGACACCATTGGGCGCATCTCCCTTTCACCTCGTATATGGCAAACCGTGCCATTTACCTGTTGATTTGAGACAAATGTCACTTTGGGCAGTCACTGAGATACTTATGGATCCAGATAGTGTAGGAGACCAGAGGAGGGCAGAGTTAGCAGCCTTGGAGGAGCTTAGAGATATCGCCTTCTCAAACAGCCTACATTACAAGGAGAGAGTGAAGGAGTGGCATGATTCTCATATCAACCACAAACATTTTGAGCCTGGACAGAGAGTATGGTTGTTTGATGCGAGGCTTCGTCTATTTCCAGGGAAGCTACAGAGCAAATGGAAGGGACCTTATCTGGTGAGAAAGGTACATGACAATGGTAGCATTGACATATCCGAGTTGTCTTCTGAGAGTACCTTTCGAGTGAACGGCCAGCGGCTCAAGCCATTTCTAGATCATGAGCTGCGGGTCGTTGATGTTGCCCCTATTCATTTTGCGTGAGATGTGGTCTCTTGACTCACATCTACGGCATCTCACGCCTCATTATCACTGTTCTCCCGACCTGTATAGATCCAGATGTCCATATCATTCCATTCTTTAGTCCCACATCCCGTTTGTCATCTTTGATTATGCTATACTTAGGGTGTACTTTACCCTAAGTATAGGGGGGATGTAGGACCTTTGGGTATTCCTTTTGATTCATTTTACCCATGTTTTGCTGCCTATACTTAGGGATATTTTACCCTAAGTATAGGGGGGTAGACCCTGTACATTCTCTACTCGGTTTTCCCTTTGTGTACAGCCTGCTATACATAGGATTATTTGATCCTAAGTATAGGGGGAAAAGCCGAGATCCCCTTGATTTTCTATTCATTTATCCATCTTTGTATATTGCCTTCCTTTTCACTTCCCTATACTAAGCACGAGTTATGTCTTCTTCATCGCTCTTGACTCTGAGGACATCGTTCGAGCTAAGTATAGGGGGTGTGTATATATTTCATATATACTTTAGACATAACTCGTACTTTGTGTGAGTGTGTTAATAAATAAAAATGGCTAAAAACCTTAAAAACCACAAAAATTAAAAAATTTTCCCTGTAAATAATCATTCTTTTATTTGCACATACATAGCTACTGTACAAATTATTTTTGTAAAAATATTTTCAAAACCTTTTTGTGTAAAGTTTGTGTAAATATTTTCAAAGCAAAATTGTGTATATAGTACAAAATTTTTCCAAAATGTTTTGAAAATCAAAAGTTTGCAAAAATCTTGTGTAAATGTGTGTAAATACTTTTGCAAAACTTGCATTCATGCATTCATCCATTCATGATTTCAAAACATTTTTCAAAAATTTTTGCGTTTTTGTAAATATTGTAAATAGCATCTTTGTATATATGTATATAGTTTTTCATGGATTATAGTTGACATTTAAACTAGCCTAGAATTAAATTGGGAAATGGAGCTTGATTAAGATCTTAATCCACCTAATTTCTAAGGGGAACCTTATAGGGCTTAGGGTTAAGGCTTTTTTGGTCCATGGTGACTTAATTCTTTGAGTCCACTAGGCTATGATCACATGTCATCTCAATGAGCCTAAGTAGAGCACTTAACAACACACACATGAATCATATCGACAATGGCTTTACCTGGACACCGCACTTAGCACCGAGCTCTCTACGAATGAGGTGGTGAGGAGGCAGTCTTCCTTGACTTGGGGTAGCATATGAGGGTAGTACTTCTAGGCGGAACCTCTCTTCTTCTTTTAGTGAAGGAAGTGCGTCTCAACTTGGTCTGGTTACCTTGAGGTCTAACGACGGGAGTTGTGGGTTGCAATAATGCTTCAAAAGAGGGATAGTCTACTGGCTCAAGAGGAAAAACTCCTTGTATATATGCTGCACATGTATATGTTGTACAGATGCAACAACAACAACAACAACAACAAAGCCTTTTCCCACAATTAAGTAGGGTCGGCTACATGGATTCTTCGCCTCCATTGAGATCTATCTTGGGTCAATCTCAGATTTATATCCAGCAAAGTAAGATCCCTTCGTATAGTCTCTTTCCAACACTTCTTGGGTCGTCCTCGCCCTCTCTTAGCCGGCTCAACATCCCAACACTCGCATCTCCTAACCGGTGCATCAGTTGACCTTCTTTGCAAATGACCAAACCATCTTAAGCGGTTTTCTCGCATCTTATCCTCGATCGGAGCTACACCAACTTTCTTTCTGATTGCATCATTCCGAATCCGATCTTTACGTGTATGTCCACACATCCATCTTAGCATTTTCTTTTCTGCTACAGCCATTCTCTGCACATGTCTATGGTTCATAGGCCAACATTCAGAACCATAAAGCATAGCAGGTCTCACGGTTGCTTTGTAAAACTTTCCTTTAATTTTTAAAGGCATTTTCTTATCACAGAGAACAGCGGAGGCTCCTCTCCACTTTAGCCAGCCTGCATTTATTCTATTAGTAACATCTCCATCAATTTCTCCATCATGTTGCAAAATAGATCCCAGATATCTAAAAGAATCTCTCTTCTGGATGTTATCGTCACCAATCTTCACCTCGATTCCTTCACCATTGCTTCCATCAAAGGTGCATTCCATATATTCCGTCTTAGCCCTACTTATACGAAAACCTTTAGTCTCCAATGCATGTCTCCAAACCTCAAGCTTCTCATTTACTCCATCTATAGTCTCGTCAATCAACACAATATCATCAGCAAATAACATACATCAAGGTAACTCATCCTGAATGTGACTTGTTAACTCGTCCATAATCAAAGTAAAAAGAAATGGACTCAAAGCAGAACCTTAAGGTAAACCAATGTTGACATCAAAATAGTCAGTCTTCCCCGTCGGGGTCCTTACACAAGATAAAGCCCTATCATACATATCCTTTATGAGATTAATGTATAGGACAGGTACTTGTCTCTTCTCCAAAACTCTCCACAGTATCTCTCGTGGGACGGAATCATAAGCCTTCTCCAAATCAATAAAGATCATATGGAGATTCTTCCTTTTAGCTCTATAAATCTCCATTGTTCTCCTCAGCAAATGGATGGCTTCAATAGTTGAGCGACCTGGCATGAATCCGAATTGATTTTCTTTTATTTGGGAAACTTGCCTCAACCTTCTTTCGATCACACATTCCCAAATTTTCATAGTGTGACTCATCAGCTTGATACCTCTGTAATTTGAACAACTTTGAATGTCTCCTTTGTTCTTATAAAGAGGCACCACGATACTCCTCCCCCAATCTTCAGGCATTTTCTTGCTTCGCTAAATAACATTGAATAGATTCGTAAGCCAAGTCAAACCACGCTCACCTAAAACTTTCCAAACTTCTACAGGGATGTCATCCGGTCCAACACCTTTCCCAGGTCTCATAACCTTCAAAGCCTCCTCTACTTCTTTTCTTTGTATTCGTCTATAGCATGCACGATTCAAGTAACTTTCACTACTAGCTAGATCACCCAAAGTGATCTCTCTATTTCCTTCTCCAATGAAACGTTTATGGAAGTATTGCTCCCATCTAGTCTCTATATCCTTCTGATGAACAAGCACGTGACCTTCCTCGTCCTTAATGCATCTCACTTGAGAAAGGTCTTTGGTCTTTCTTTCTCTTGCTTTGGCCAACCTGAATATATCCTTCTGGCCCTCCTTAGAGTTGAGATTTTTATACAAAAACTCATAAGCTTTTGACTTAGCTTCGCTTACAGCCTTCTCCGCTTCCTTCTTCGCTATTTTATAGTCTGTGACAGTTTCCTCTGTTCTATCCTTAGACATAGCTTTAAAGCAAGCTCTTTTAAGTTTTAGCTTCTCCTGCACCCCTTCACTCCACCACCAAGCCTCCTTTTGACCCGGAGCTCCTCCTTTTGACTCGCCTAGCATCTCTTTGGCTACCTTTCGGATACAAGATGCTACTGCCTCCCACATCTCGTTTGCACTACCGCTACAATCCCAAGATAAGTATTCTAAAACCTTCTCCCTGAAGCTTGATTGCTTCAGCGGAAGATTCCACCACCTAGTTCTAGTGATCTTAGGAACCTTCCTTTTCTTCACCAGCCCTTTTATTTGTAAATCCAAGACTAACAAGCGATGTTGGGTTGTCAAACTCTCTCCAGGGATTACTTTGCAATCTTTGCAACAAAACCGATCTCTTCTCCTCAACGCAAAGTAATCGATCTGTGTTCTAGTTGTACCACTCTTATAAGTAATTAAATGCTCCTCCCTCTTCTTGAAAAGAGTGTTTGCTATGAAAAGATCATATGCAGTTACAAAATCCAGAATGACTTTTCCCTCTTCGTTTCTATCCCCAAAACCATGTCCTCCATGCACACTTGCATACCCTGAAACATCTTTTCCCGCATGTCCATTAAGATCTCCACCTATGCAAACCATCTCTCTTTGTGGGATTACTTGTAAAATCTTATCCAGATCCTCCCAAAAAGCTTGTTTAGTCCTTTCATCTAAACCAATTTGCGGTGCATAAACTGAGATGATATTCAGAATTTCTTCTTCAAGCACCAACTTTAGCAAAATAATCCGATCCCCAAATCTTTGCACCTCAACCACACAATCCTTCAAATCTTTATGAACAACCACTCCAACACCGTTTCTGCCCTTATCTTTACCTGAATACCAAAGTTTAAAGCCTGACTTCTCGATCTCCCTTGCTTTCTCTCCAACCCATTTAGTCTCTTAAAGACATAATATATGAATCTTCCTTCTTTCCATTGTATCCACTATCTCCATCAATTTTCCAGTTAAAGTACCGATATTCCAACTACCAATCCGTAACTTCCTTTGCAATCTCTTTTGGACTAACTTCTTTACTCGCATGCGTCCACTATGCGAGAACCCTTGCAAATTTTGGACTGCATCTGGGTGGTGATGCAGCGGAACTAGATTATTTACCCGCATGCGTTCCTCATGCGAGAACCCTTGCAAATTTTGAAACTACATCCAGGCTGCGATGTAGCGGCCCTTGCCAATTTTTCATTGCATTCGGGCAATGCAACGTGTCGCAAGTAGGGAACGCCCCAACGAAATCTGTATGTTTGCTTAAATCCATGTTTAAAAGATCCGAACGGTTTCGAGATAAATTCATAAATAGTGTTCTTAGAAGAACTTTAAGAACACTATTTATGAATTTATCTCTCCTGCGCTGGCTGTCGGCTACCTAACGTGCAACCCTCCTCATTTACCCGGGCTTGGGACCGGCCATGGCTGAGTTTATGTTGTACAGATGCACTTGAAAAAAAAATGCAAAAAGAAAATAACTCCAAAAAAGTGGTGGGTCTGAGAGAAAATGATAATCCCACCGGAGTATGTATATAGTGCAATAAGCCAAGCTTGAGATTTATGTCCCACCTTATGTAGCTTGCAGCAGGGAGACTTGGCTACACTGGTTGAGCTCCCAAGGATACATGGCTACACTGGCCATGGTCCATTCTCTTCTCCCCCCTCTTCTTGAGCCGGTTGAACTTGAACTTAGAAGGGAATACCCCGCTCCTCGAGGAAAGAGTGGCCAGATTGGGGTCATAGAGTTACCTTGTTGGGGAGGGTTGTCAAGTTGCCATTTTTGAGGTGGTGAGCTTATACTTCACATTCACAGTACAAGGAAAGATTCATGGTCTTCAGGGTTTGTGTTTGTAGACTTGTTCTGACCTGGATTATTGAGGAGTCTTGATTATAGATTGGTGGAACTTAGAGGCTGTTGAGTTTTAAACTTAAGTCCAAATAAGGTTCCGACACATTAATAATCCAAAGATCTGATCGAGCTCCATAATTCAATTTAATGAAGGCAAGTTTAATATTCAACCTTGATCCATGTACATTCTCCTCTTTTTCTTTTTCTTTCTCTTTTTCACTTCTTTTTCAAATAAGTGTTTGCTAAGGGACTAGTAAAGTTAAGTATAGGGGGTGATGAATACTTATTCATCACTCTTTATGCTTATATTTTAGCTACAAAAACCTTTGCAAATACATGTAAATGTTTGTAAATACAAATAATTGGCAAAAGGCATGCATTATGTAAAAACTAATAAATAGCATGTTTTTGTGCAAAAATAAAAGAATAAAGAAACAAAAGAAAAAGAGGAAATATTTAGAATAAATATTGAGCAACCTAATCCCAAGGGAGGGCTCAGCATGGGCCTGACCGCATAAAAGCCAAAGTAGAGAGAGATAGGGAGCTCATGTGTGTTAATATACCTGTAGTTAAAATAAAAATATTTTCCTCTAAAAATAGAATAAAATGGGCTTGTTTATATTTGTAAATATTTGTAGACATAAAATAAAAAAAATAGAAAAATGAAAAAGAAAATAAAAATAGCCTTCCTTGTACATATTCACCATGTACATAAGACCACACTTCTATTTATTTTATCCTTGTAAATAAATAATAAAATATAGGAAAAATATCTTTTTATTCCTAATTTTATGCTATAAATAAATAAAATATAAAATGGGAATAAAAATGTACAAAATAATTAATTAAAAATCAAAAATTAAAAATCTATATTGTATATATACCTATATATAGCACTATAGTGTAAATACCTTATTTTTATTTCAAAAAAATAATTAAAAATCACAAAAAAATAGAAAAAAATAAAATAAACATTTTTCATGTTTTGAGTTTTCAATAATTCGGCCATCTATTATTTTATTTTTAATTTCCAATGATTTCTGAGGTGGCCTCTTCTGATTGGTCCACGGGGGACGTTGACCCCCCGGTCAACTCCCCCCCTTGGACCACTTCCCACGGGTCATGCACGCCCGATCCGACTTCGCGGAATTTTTGCGTCATGACCCGATCGCCCAATCCACAAATCCCGGGCTCTCCTTCTTCCTCGTGCATCCGAGATCCACGCCCGTTCATCCGCCTTGGGATCCGCGCTTCGTGGAACCCTGCCCGACCTCCTCTTCTCGGACCTGCACTCGTATATAGCCTGAGCTCCGCCTCCATTTCATTCCATCTTTGGATCGTTTCACTCCACCCTAGGACCTCCACAGCCACCGCAAGAGTGACATCTTGCTTCCGGCCGTGTTGCAGCGAGGAGGGAGCGACCGGACCACTAATCCGACGTCTTTGCGCCGCCGTGCGCCGCCCAGAGGTGGTGCTCGAGCCTCGAGCACCGACGGCCCTCGAGGCTAGGACCTGGAGCTTCCCCAGCTCTTCCCCAGTCGATATCATCCAGTAGGTAGCCCTCTTTCCTTCCTTATTTCTTTAATATAGCTTTACGCCCAATTCACCCCATCGCCGACGAGCTCCGATTCCGACCACCCTAGCCACTCGTTCGATCATCGGAGTCGACCCACATCTTCGCCTTTCCCTCGCGCACCTTCTCCACCCCTTCGTTCAACCCAGTTCGCCACAGAACTGGGATTGGGGTTCCTCCGCCGTCGCTTCGCTGGAGCCCCTTCGTCCCGACGCACAGATCATCTTCACCACCCCTAACCGAGTCGAGGCACTTTGCCCTCGACCCAGGAGTTCGTTGCGTTGCTTTGCAGGTCCATCCAAGCCCATCTGAGGGCTCGGACAGTCAGGAGCAGCAGCTCCTCCACCGCCGGTGCCGCCTGAGCTCTCCGGAGCTCTGTTGCATTATCGGAGGGGTCCATCAGATGCGGGAGGCCCTGGCGCATCTTCTTCGATCCTTGGCATCCCGCGAGGAGGGGCACCGTGCGTCCACCAGGCCGGCGAAGTTCGTCGGCCACTTGTTCTTCGTGCACCCTCCAGAGACGTCCGATCAGCCCTCCAGCTCCAGATCTTCATCGAGTTGTCCATTCGAGGAGCAGCAGCAGCCGTAGATCTTCAGAGGGTGGATCTCCACCGTCCGATCAGCGAGGTCTACCCACGTCGCTTCCCAGCCGCCCGATCTTCCACGTGGGGAGATCCCAGCCGTTCGATCGCACCGAGGGCTCCTTTGTTGGGCGCCACCCTCCCCCGACCGTTGGATCTCACACGTGGCGCCCATCTGACCCTCGACTTAATAAAGGGTAAATATCTCTTAGGCCCTTAGATTTTTAGTTGTTAATCTTTAGCCCTGTAAATATTTTAGAACTTTTATTTTAGTTTGGTAATTTGCATAGAGGACCCTGTCATTTCTTGTAATTGCTTTTATACCCCTATTTGTAGTGGAACACGTGCTTCGACACGTGCTTTTGTGGGATAATTGCATGTATGGGCCGGTTGTTTCAGGGTGTTCATGAATGAAATTAAGTTTTTATTATTTGCAAAAATTCCCCTGTGAGTGTTGTATTTGTGCATGTGCTTTATATCGTGGGTAATATACACTTTCACCCCTGGACTTTCAGTACGTGTTACTATTTAGTTCAGGGACTTAAGTTTATTGCAAATAGGTCCCTGAGTGCCCAGGTAACGCGTTTGGCGCGTGAGTTCTTGGAGAAATTGCACCGGACCCCCTGTAACTTCTCTTAATTGCGTATAGGTCCTTGAGCAATGTACATTTGTTTTTGATTTTAATAAAATAGCAAACCAACTCCGAATTTGATGAAAATTGGACACATGGCTCCTGCCATGGTGTAAAATTTTCTCTTTTGGAGACATTTTTGAGTATTTTTTATTTTTTTAAAAAATTCAAAAACAAGCATTTTTGTTACTGTCTAAATAGAAAATTCACAAAAAATATTCACCTCTGAAAATTACAAAAAATATATATAGTGTTTGTTTTGTGTTGTTTGATTTTCTGACCAATTTTGGTAATTTTTAGATTCATAAAACCTATGAAAATTAAAAAACATTGAAAACACCATAAAGATTCTAATAATTAAAAGAAAAATCAAAAATTAATAACTCCAGTGCCTAATTTTTCCTTGTATTTTCTACTTTATAGGAAAATTACCTTCAGACCTTGATAGGGCCATTTTGCATTTTAATTTGGCCCTCCAAGTCTGACCGGACAGCAGCACTATTTTCTTGCCTTGTTTGATTTTTATAAAAGTCCCTAAAAATCAGAAAAACACCAAAAATTTACCAAAAACACAAAAAAATATAAAAAACATAAAAACATTTTCGTTTGAATTTTTGGGTGATTTTTGAGTGATTAAATAATTATTTGTAGTTGGTAGTTTTATTGTTTTCCTATTTTCTTAATTAATTTAAAAATCCAAAAAAAATTAAAACATTAAAAATCCACCAAAAAGCATTTTCTTTTATTTTATTTTTATTTTAGACTACTTCGTAGGCCGCGAGGCCATTACGTTCTCCCTGAGTCTGACCTTGGTCGCTATACCAAGCTAATCTAATAGCCAAGGCCACTAGTGTGTTTCTTTGATTTTTATTCTATTTTGGTGGTCTGCTTATAATTTTTCTTGTTGATCTGGATTTCTCGAGCGACTGAGGTCGCAACGACCTTTGTTATATTTCTTCACCTTAGTTGCTCGTTGATTTTTGCGGTCATCAGAATGGCGCTGTTGCCGGGGAGCACGGCTTAGTAATCACTTTAGTTTTCTTTTTATTTCGTTTTCTTTTTCGTGGCTTTCCGCGGCTCTTTCTGAGTTCGCGGCTTTTTACGGCTTTTTATTTCTCCTTTATTTTTGTTTTATTTCATTTTCTTTTCTTTTCTTTTATTTTTGTTTTTGTTTTCTTTTGCTTGTTTATATTTCATGTTATTTTTGCACATATACCCCTATTTATTTTTCCTGTTTTTATTTGATTATTTTATCTGGTTGATAACACTCTGTTATTTTCTTGTGAGGGGCCCGAGGATCGAGGCGGTGACTCTCGAGAAGCCAGCGCAATCGCGGTGATCGGAGGTGGCTCCCTTCTGCACGGAGCCGCAGGAGAGCGTGAGATAGTAGCAGAGTGGGAGAGGATTAGATTAGAGTAGACTTTACTTCAATTCATTTGATTATTGTAATAACAGAGGGACAGCTCAGCAGGACTTGGACTTAGACTTTCTCGGGTCTGTTTCGCCAAGCACCGGTGTGCTCGGGGGACCCTTAGGTTTTTCGCGGCTTTTTACGTGGCTTTCTGTTTTTCGCTGCCTTTTACGGTTTCACGTGGTTTTTATCGAGCCCCTAGCCTTAGAAATTTCTGTTGATCGTGTCATACTTAGTAGGATCCAAACACCTAATTATTTGCTTGTGCCGATAGTTCTCTAATTGGACCTACTAATAAAAGATTAATAAAAATAGCTGAATCACTTCCTTCGAGCCTACGTGCCGCAACCTGCCCTGCCAAGCGCTGCTCCTGAACCCGATTTATCGGGAGGAGGAGGGGTAGACCGAGACCAGACCTTTTGGATCGAAGGCTGGTGACCAGCTAGACGGTTCTTTCGAGTAGAAGTTGCTATTTAGGGAGTCGGTTTTCCGCTTGCACCATTTAGGTAGTTTTATTCTTGTCTTTCAATTCTGCACGGATCATATTGCATGTAGACTGCTGGAGTCAGGTATGCATCCCTTCCTCTGCATGCATCATTGATTTCATCGCGCATCGGCTTTTTCGTCTTCTCTCCCTGTTTTTGACTTAATAACCAGGAGAACCGAAAAATTCGTTAGGCATTTTTATTTTTATTGAAAAAAATCTAAAAAGAAAAATCATAAAATTGGGACTGCTAACACTATCGACCCTAAAAGACACCTCACTTAAAAAACTTGTCTTGGGGAGAGCAACCCCCTCATTGGCTAGTTTGATTGTGCGAGAGAGTGACCCGAACACTAGGTAGAGCCCTCCGATACTCTTCTCGATTGACTACCGACTACTTCTGTGCAGGCCTTTACGGTCTTCAGCTCGCGTTGCGTTGGTGACTTGGGGGTTTGCTTGTGATCATAGTTTTTCCAGATCTCATCCGCCTTACTCGCCACATCAAGATGATGGGCAGACGATCTCTTAGGCAGCCTCTGGCTACACCGCTTTCGGGCGCGTCTACCCGTTCATCTAGGTTGGTTCGCGAGAGCTGAGACCCGCTCTCCGAACCCGAGTATGATTCCACCATGTTCCCCCTCGACCCCCTTTCTTTCGGTTCCGAGAGACCAGTGCCAGAGGAGAGACTATCAGATTTATTGGCACCTGAGTTTGGATCGTTTGATTTTGCAGAGACGATGGCCGGCAGTAGTGATGATCGCACTAGAGGTTCGCAGCCTGAGCATTTCGTTCTGGACCAGGGTGCGATCAACTCCACCCTGATCGCCTCCCTCGAGACAGTGCAGCAGTAGTTGAGGGATCAGGGAGAGTTTATGTTGGATATGAGGCGCGAGATCTAGGAGATGAGAGCAGAGCGAGAGCAGCGCAGTGACGGGCCGAGGATCCCAGATGAGGCAGCAGCAGCAGCCGCCGCGGCAGCCGCCGCGGCAGCCGCCGCGGCAGGAGTAGAGTAGCCGAGACCGATGCGGGAGTTGCACAACCCCGGATCGACCCTGATGCATCACTGGGTTGTGCTACCAGCTATCGTGGGGGACTTCAAGTTCCCCCCGAACACTTTGCAACTCCTCCCCCGTTTCCATGGGCTCGCCACTGAGGAGCCCCACCTCCACCTCCAGGAGTTTCTGATGATCTGCAGCACCATCCACGACCGTCTGGTGGACCAGGACACCATCAGGATGATTGTCTTCCCCTTCTCCCTAGCAGACAGAGCAGCCACCTGACTGAAGCATTTGGGGAAGTTCGTCTACACTTGGGAGCAGCTCCGCACCGAGTACTTGCACAAGTACTACCCACTCGGGTGGACCAATGCCGCTAGAGCCCTAATCAGCAACTTCTCCATGCTCCCCAACGAGCAGTTTCACGAGGCATGGGAGAGGTTCAGAGAGCTGACAGACAGATGCCCGCACCATGACATTTCCAAGCCTAACCTTGTTCAGAGCTTTTTCAGCAGGCTAACACCAGAGCTTCAGGGCTTGGTGAACGCTTCTTGTGGCGGGTCTTACTTCACCAAGGATCACGATCAGGTCTGGGCCATCTACGAGGAGATGGCTGAGAACTATATGGTGATGTCCCAGACCTGATTGTACACTCAGGGCAGACCCCAGCAGCCACAGACCGTGCAGTACCAGAGGATAGCACGGGTCGACGCCGGTCCTTCCAGTTCGTCCGTAGCAGCACAGGCCGAGTCATCAGCCACGGACATGGGGATCATCAGCAAGAAGCTGGACCGGATGGAAATTATAGAGAAGAAGCAGTGCCAGGGCATCACGCAGATGGAGCAGATGGCACAGACTCTGAGTGACTTGAAGACACAGCTCATGTGTCTCCAGGAGGCACAGACGGCTTCATAGCCCCGTCTTCAGGCACGAGGCGATCCGAGTAGCTCCGGCAGCCAGTCCAAACACTCCAGCTCCCACCAGCAGCCTAGACAGGTTCACCTTGTACAGGCAGAGCCGTACCAGCAGCCGCAGCCCACCTACCAGTCACCGCCATCTCCAGACATGCAGATGGTGGTCTACCAGCCGGATCAGCCTCTGGCAGTGCTCCGGCCACCCCAGTACTATGCAGAGCCATTGATGGATGTCAACGGGATTTGGTATGACCGCCCTCAGCCCGGTATCCGATGAGACCATCCCAGATTCCGTTGGGGGACCAGAGGTAACCAGCCCCAACAGCAGCCGTCAGGACAAGGTGGCCAGTACGGCCATCAGAGAGAGCACCAGCAGCAGCAGCCCCCAGTGTACCCACAGCAGCAGCAGCCCCCAGTGTACCCACAGCAGCAGCAGCAGCAGTCACAGTATGGTCCTCATCCCTATCAGCAGGGACAGCCTTGGAGGCGTGATCAGCCTCATCAGCCGTAGCATCAGCCACATTCTTACCCCTCTCAGCCACAGCAGTAGTTCCAGCAGCCTCACTATAAGAGAGGCTACCCGTCAGAATCTCATGAGAGCCCCGGCTTGGATGATATAGCCTGCCTGCTTACCGATCAGCAGGCTACTTTTCGACGGGAGATGGATGAGTTCCGCCAGGAGATGCGGGACATCGTGAGAGGGAAGGCCGCCATCCCTGCCCAGATTGAGCCGAATCCCAACAACCTGAAGAGGAAATCTGAGCAGGTAGCTTGTACTGAGTATGCCACTCCGAGTGATACTTTTGGTGATATGTCTGCATATCTTTTTTATACTGATTTTGTCACACTTAGGAGCGGCAGGATGCCAGCAGGCGGCGACTCGTCTGAGCGACACCCTGAGGATACATCCAGAGCGCCAGGTGAGGAGGAGAGCGGTACTGAGGCCGCTAGAGATGATGACGGTGGTACTGATGCCACCATGGATGTTGATCCCACCGGCGGTACTGAGGCCGCCGTTTCACCAGTTCGAGGAGGTGGTACTGAGGCCACCCATACTGTCGAGCCAGAGCGCGGTACTGAGGCCTCCCGTCTTCCAGTCGATGGTGGTGCTGATGCCACCAAGTCTTCTGAGATTCCTGTTGTTACTGATGTATCTCGGAACACTTCTATGAATAAAGGAAAGGGTTTATTTTCTTCTGGTCCCACTGTGGTGCATGATGTATGTGTGGATCCGGTCGTCGAACCGCCTAGACCCTTTCCTAGTCCTTCATCTGAGAAGGACCCTGTGATCCCCTTCCCTAGAGCCCTTCAGATGGGGAAGGGGAAGAAAAAGGAAAATCCAAAAAAGAGAGAACAGGAAGAGTTCAGCCAGCAGATGATAGATCGTTTCCACATTCAGCTGACTCTTCAGGAGGCTTTGCAGCACATCCCTCTTCTTCAGTGTTCCCTTAGAGACAGGACTACAGTCAGGAGGAAGAGGAGGAACCACCACTCAGAGATTCATGTGCTGACGAGAGCCACTTGTTTCGCGATCCAGAACCGTCTGCAGGCCAAGAGGCCAGATTCAGGAGCCCCTTATGTCAGATGCCATATCAGTGAGCAGAGGTTCGACCGCACTCTATAAGACAGCAGATAGTCGATCAACCTCCTTCTGGCAGCCCTTCTCGACCGCTTTGAGTTGGGCACTCTTAGACAGAGCAGGACAGTCCTTCAGTTTGCTGATTGATCTGTCAAAAGGCCGAAGGGGTTGTTGCGAGACGTTGTCGTCACGATTCAGGGCCTGCAATTCCCCGTGGACTTCGTAGTGTTGGACATGGATATCCCTGATTCAGTGACCGATACCCCCATCATTCTCGGTCGCCCGTTCTTGGCCACAGCCAAGGCAGTAACTGACCATGATAGCGGGAAGGTATACTTTCACGTCGAGGGCGAAAGTGTACAAATAGAGACGGTCGAGGACAGCCGAGCCAGAGACAGATCATGCTCAGAGACCACTTCAGACACAGAGCAGCTGACAGATGCCGGGTTAGACATCCACCAGGACTGTGACTTTGTGATCACAAACGATGAGGCAGTTTGGGCAGACCCAGCAGCACAGGCCATCCTCTCATTTTCAGAGTCCACTGATGCAGAGACGACAGCAGAGGAGAGCTTGGAGAGCACATTCCTGGTTCAGGATACTTTTGAGGCAGCAGAGCCGGTACTCGATCGCGAGACTGATTCTTGTGATGATGGTGGTGCTGATGCCACCTTGGATGACACAGATCCCTCGGAGTCAGAGTCTGATTGGGCAGATTGTGATGATTACATGCCAGACCTGACTTCCACTGAGCCTGCAGAGGGGGAGGAGGAAGATGCCGAGCAGAGCAGAGATAGTCCAGCCGGGCAGCCTTCTCCAGTTCTTGAGAGTGACAGAGAGTTTCAGTTCTCCCATGCAGATTTGGCAGCGTTCACGCAGACTTTTCAGAGGCCAGATCCACCAGCACCCAGTTGTCCAAAGCTGAAGCCGCTTCCTATATCGCTGAAGTATAGATTCCTTGCGGGTGAGCATGAGATGTACCCAGTCATTATCTCCGCCGATTAGACTGGAGAGCAGGAATCTCGTCTGATGGGGGTTCTTGAAAAGAACCGCAAGGCGATATGATGGAGCGTAGCAGATCTCCAGGGTATAAGTCCGGCCCTGTGCTCCCACCATATCTATCTCGAGGATGAGGCAAAGCCGTCGCGTGAGTTCCAGCGGTGGCTGAACCCAAATCTGAGAGAGGTTGTCATGAAGGAGATATCGAAATGGTGGAGCGTCGATTTTATCTACCCCATCTCCGTCTCCAAGTGGGTCATCCCTTTGCATGTGGTGACCAAGAAGACGGGAATCACTACAGTGGTTAGTGAGTCTGGAGAGGAGATTGCTACACGGGTACCCACTTCTTGGAGGGTCTGCGTTGACTATAGGAGACTCAACCAGGCCACCAAGAAGGATCATTTCCCCCTGCCCTTTATAGATCAGATCATTGAGAAACTGGCAGGGAAGAGCCACTACTGTTTTTTGGATGGGTACTCGGGCTACAACTAGGTGGCCATCGCTCCCGAGGACCAGGACAAGACTACCTTTACCTGTCCCTTCGGCACATATGCCTTCCGACGCATGCCATTTGGGCTATGCAATGCCCCTGCGACCTTTCAGAGATGCATGATGTCGATCTTTTCAGACATGGTAGGGGAGTGCTTGGAGGTCTTCATGGATGATTTCTTGGTTTACGGCGACGGATTCGACTCCTGTCTTGACTGCCTAGACCGAGTACTTCAGCGATGTATAGAGGTTCACTTGGTGTTATCTTGGGAGAAGAGTCACTTCATGGTGACTCAAGGGACGGTGCTTGGCCATATCATCTCCAACAAGGGCATGGAGGTTGATCCGGCCAAGGTAGATGTCATTAGAAAACTCGCACCGCCATCCAATTTGCGGTAGTTACGGTCATTCCTGGGGCACGTCGGTTTCTACCGACGATTCATTCATGATTTCAGTAGGATTGCCCGGCCGTTGACTAACCTGCTGATGAAAGACACCGAGTTCCTTGTCGATGACAAGTGTCTTTCGTCCTTCGAGACTCTCAAGCATTGTGTTGTTGAGGCTCCTGTTCTTCAGCCGCCTGATTGATCTCTCCCATTCGAGATCATGACGGATGCCTCCGATTTTGTCATGGGGGCCGTGCTGGGACAGAGGAGGGATGGAGTCCCATTTGCTATCCACTAAGCTAGCCGCACATTGGATTCCGCGCAGCGGAATTATACAGTCACATAGAAGTAGATGCTAGCCGTAGTATTCGCCCTAGATAAGTTCAGATCGTACATTATTGGATCTAGAGTGACCCTGTTTACTGATCATACCGCCATCAGGTACCTCATGGCAAAGAAGGATGCCAAGGCCAGACTGACAAGATGGATCCTTCTACTCCAGGAGTTCGACATTGAGATCAAGGATAAGCCTGGAGTCAAGAATGTGGTGGCGGATCATCTCTCCCGACTAGAGCACCTTGAGGATTCTGAGCAGATTGATCCCATTTGTGAGACCTTCCCAGATGAGGCGATCCTTGCTATCGCCTCACTCCCGTGGTATGCCGATATTGTGAACTTTCTTGTTGCTAAGAAAGTTCCACAAGATTGGCCCAGGTAGAGGCTTGATACCTTCCTCGCGAAGGCCAAGTCCTACCACTGGGAGGATCCCATCCTTTACCACGAAGGAGGGGATAGCGTCTGGCGTAGGTGCATTCCTCAGGAGGAGCACCATAGCGTCCTCACTTACTGCCACAAGCTTGAGGCAGGAGGATATCACTCTGGGAGGAGAACGGCACAGAAAGTGCTCCAATCCGGCTTGTGGTGGCCTACCCTCTTCAAGGACTCTGATGAGTTCGTGAAGAGGTGTACTGACTGTCAGAGGATCGGCACTTATGGATAGCGTGATATGATGCCGATGCAGCCCATTCACTTCTGTGAGGTTTTTGACGCATGGGGCATCGATTTCATTGGTCCATTCCCTAAGAGTCAGGGATTTGAGTACATTCTGTTGGTCGTTGATTATGTGAGTCGTTGGATTGAGGCCATCCCCGCCCGAACCGCTGATGCTAGGACAGTTTGCAGATTTTTGAGGAAGCACATCATCACGCGGTTCGGGGTACCTCGAGTATTGATTTCAGATGGGGGGTCTCATTTCATCAACGACCAGGTGAAGGCCCTTGCTAGCGAGTTCGGCATAGACCATCGAGTTGCCACTCCATACCATCCACAGACGAATGGTCTAGCCGAGGTGTCGAACAGGGAGATCAAGACTATTTTGCAGAAAGTCGTCCGCCCTGACCGAAAGGATTGGTCACAGCTTTTGGACTCGGTCTTGTGGGCATATAGGACGTCTTTCAAGACACCATTGGGTGCATCTCCCTTTCACCTCGTATATGGCAAACCGTGCCATTTACCTGTTGATTTGAGACACAGGTCACTTTGGGCAGTCACTGAGATACTTATGGATCCAGATAGTGTAGGAGACCAGAGGAGGGCAGAGTTAGCAGCCTTGGAGGAGCTTAGAGATACCGCCTTCTCAAACAGCCTACATTACAAGGAGAGAGTGAAGGAGTGGCATGATTCTCATATCAGCCACAAACATTTTGAGCCTGGACAGAGAGTATGGCTGTTTGATGCGAGGCTTCGTCTATTTCCAGGGAAGCTACAGAGCAAATGGAAGGGACCTTATCTGGTGAGAAAGGTACACGACAATGGTAGCATTGACATATCCGAGTTGTCTTCTGAGAGTACCTTTCGAGTGAACAGCCAGCGGCTCAAGCCATTTCTAGATCATGAGCTGCGGGTCGTTGATGTTGCCCCTATTCATTTTGCGTGAGATGTGGTCTCTTGACTCACATCTATGGCATCTCACGCCTGATTATCACTGTTCTCCCGACCTGTATAGATCCAGATGTCCATATCATTCCATTCTTTAGTCCCACATCCCGTTTGTCATCTTTGATTACGCTATACTTAGGGTGTACTTTACCCTAAGTATAGGGGGATGTAGGACCTTTGGGTATTCCTTTTGATTCATTTTACCCCTGTTTTGCTGCCTATACTTAGGGATATTTTACCCTAAGTATAGGGGGGTAGACCCTGTACATTCTCCACTCGGTTTTCCCTTTGTGTACAACCTGCTATGCTTAGGATTATTTGATCCTAAGTACAGGGGGAAAAGCCGAGATCCCCTTGATTTTCTATTCATTTATTCATCTTTGTATATAGCCTTCCTTTTCACTTCCCTATACTAAGCACGAGTTATGTCTTCTTCATCGCTCTTGACTCTGAGGACATCGTTCGAGCTAAGTATAGGGGGTGTGTATATATTTCATATATACTTTAGCCATAACTCGTACTTTGTGTGAGTGTGTTAATAAATAAAAATGGCTAAAAACCTTAAAAACCACAAAAATTAAAAAATTTTCCCTGTAAATAATCATTCTTTTATTTGCACATACATAGCTAGTGTACAAATTATTTTTGTAAAAATGTTTTCAAAACCTTTTTGTGTAAAGTTTGTGTAAATATTTTCATAGCAAAATTATGTATATAGTACAAAATTTTTCCAAAATGTTTTGAAAATAAAAAGTTTGCAAAAATCTTGTGTAAATGTGTGTAAAGACTTTTGCGAAACTTGCATTCATGCATTCATCCATTCATGATTTCAAAACATTTTTCAAAATTTTTTGCATTTTTGTAAATATTGTGTAAATAGCATCTTTGGATATATGTATATAGTTTTTCCTGTATTATAGTTGACATTTAAACTAGGCTAGAATTAAATTGGGAAATGGAGCTTGATTATGATCTTAATCCACCTAATTTCTAAGAGGAACCTTATAGGGCTTAGGGTTAAGGCTTTTCAGGTCCATGGTGACATAATTCTTTGAGTCCACTAGGCTATGATCACATGTCATCTTAATGAGCCTAAGTAGAGCACTTAACAACACACACATGACTCATATAGACAATGGCTTTACTTGGACACCGCACTTAGCACCGAGCTCTCTACGGATGAGGTGGTGAGGAGGCAGTCTTCCTTGACTTGGGGTAGCATATGAGGGTAGTACTTCTAGGCGGAACCTCTCTTCTTCTTTTAGTGAAGGAAGTGCGTCTCAACTTGGTCTGGTTACCATGAGGTCTGGTTAGTGAAGGAAGTGCAACCCTCCTCATTTACCCGGGCTTGGGACCGGCCATGGCTGAGTTTATGTTGTACAGATGCACTTGAAAAAAAATGCAAAAAGAAAATAACTCCAAAAAAGTGGTGGGTCTGAGAGAAAATGATAATCCCACCGGAGTATGTATATAGTGCAATAAGCCAAGCTTGAGATTCATGTCCCACCTTATGTAACTTGCAGCAGGGAGACTTGGCTACACTGGTTGAGCTCCCAAGGATACATGGCTACACTGGCCATGGTCCATTCTCTTCTTCCCCCTCTTCTTGAGCCGGTTGAACTTGAACTTAGAAGGGAATACCCCGCTCCTCGAGGAAAGAGTGGCCAGATTGGGATCATAGAGTTACCTTATTGGGGAGGGTTGTCAAGTTGCCATTTCTGAGGTGGAGAGCTTATACTTCACATTCACAGTACAAGGAAAGATTCATGGTCTTCAGGGTTTGTGTTTGTAGACTTGTTCTGACCTGGATTATTGAGGAGTCTTGATTATAGATTGGTGGAACTTAGAGGCTGTTGAGTTTTAAACTTAAGTCCAAATAAGGTTCCGACACATTAATAATCCAAAGATCTGATCGAGCTCCATAATTCAATTTAATGAAGGCAAGTTTAATATTCAACCTTGATCCATGTACATTCTCCTCTTTTTCTTTCTCTTTTTCGCTTCTTTTTCAAATAAGTGTTTACTAAGGGACTAGCAAAGTTAAGTATAGGGGGGTGATGAATACCCATTCATCACTCTTTATTCTTATATTTTAGCTATAAAAACCTTTGCAAATACATGTATATGTTTGTAAATACAAATAATTAGCAAAAGGCATGCATTGTGTAAAAACTAATAAATAGCATGTTTTTGTGCAAAAATAAAAGAATAAAGAAACAAAAGAAAAAGAGGAAATATTTAGAATAAATATTGAGCAACCTAATCCCAAGGGAGGGCTCAGCATGGGCCTGACCGCATAAAAGCCAAAGTAGAGAGAGATAGGGAGCTCATGTGTGTAAATATACCTGTAAATAAAATAAAAATATTTTCCTCTAAAAATAGAATAAAATGGGCTTGTTTATATTTGTAAATATTTGTAGACACAAAATCAAAATAAAAATAGAAAAATGAAAAAGAAAATAAAAATAGTCCTCCTTGTACATATTCACCATGTACATAAGACCACACTTCTATTTATTTTACCCTTGTAAATAAATAATAAAAATAAAAGAAAAATACATTTTTATTCCTAATTTTATGCTATAAATAAATAAAATATAAAATGGGATTAAAAATGTACAAAAATAATTAATTAAAAATCAAAAATTAAAAATCTATATTGTATATATACCTATATATAGCACTATAGTGTAAATACCTTATTTTTATTTCAAAAAAATAATTAAAAAAATAGAAAAAAATAAAATAAACATTTTTCATGTTTTGAGTTTTTAATAATTCGGTCATCTATTATTTTATTTTTAATTTCCAATGATTTCTGAGGTGGCCTCTTCTGATTGGTCCACGGGGGACGTTGACCCCCCGGTCAACTCCCCCCCTTGGACCACTTCCTACGGGTCATGCACGCCCGACCCGACTTCGCGGAATTTTTGCATCATGACCCGATCGCCCAATCCGCAAATCCTGGGCTCTCCTTCTTCCTCGTGCATCCGAGATCCACGCCCGTTCATCCGCGTTGGGATCTGCGCTTTGTGGAACCCTGCCCGACCTCCTCTTCTCGGACCTGCACTCGTATATAGCCTGAGCTCCGCCTCCATTTCATTCCATCTTTGGATCGTTTCACTCCACCCTAGGACCTCCACAGCCACCGCGAGAGTGACAGTTGCTTCCGGCCGTTTTGCAGCAAAGAGGGAGCGACCAGACCACTGATCCGGCGTCTGTGCACCGCCGTGCACCGCCCAGAGGTGGTGCTCGAGCCTCGGGCACCAACGGCCCTCGAGGCTAGGACCTGGAGCTTCCCCAGCTCTTCCCCAGTCGATATCATCCAGTAGGTAGCCCTCTTTCCTTCCTTATTTTTTTAATTTAGCTTTACGCCCAATTCACCCCGTCGCCGACGAGCTCCGATTCCGACCACCCTAGACACCCGTTCGATCATCAGAGTCGACCCACATCTTCGCCTTTCCCCCGCGCACCTTCTCCACCCCTTCGTTCAACCCAGTTCACCACGGAACAGGGATTGGGGTTCCTCCGCCGTCGCTTCGCCGGAGCCCCTTCGTCCCGACGCACAGATCACCTTCACTACCCCTAACCGGGTCGAGGCACTTTGCCCTCGACCCAGGAGTTCATTGCGTTGCTTTGCAGGTCCATCCAAGCCCATCTGAGGGCTCGGACAGTCAGAAGCAGCAGCTCCTCCTCCGCCGGTGCCGCCTGAGCTCTCCGGAGCTCCGCTGCACCATCGGAGGGGTCCATCAGACGCGGGAGGCCCCGGCGCATCTTCTTCGATCCTTGGCAGCCCGCGAGGAGGGGCACCGTGCGTCCACCGGGCCGGCGAAGTTCGTCGGCCACTTGTTCTTCGTGCACCCTCCATAGACGTCCGATCAGCCCTCCAGCTCCAGATCTTCATCGAGCCGTCCATTCGAGGAGCAGCAGCAGCCGTAGTTCTTCAGAGGGTGGATCTCCACCGTCCGATCAGCGAGGTCTACCCACGTCGCTTCCCAGCCACCCGATCTTCCACATGGGGAGATCCCAGCCGTTCGATCGCACCGAGGGCTCCTTTACTGGGCGCCACCCTCCCCCGACCGTTGGATCTCACACGTGGCGTCCATCTGACCCTCGACTTAATAAAGGGTAAATATCTCTTAGGCCCTTAGATTTTTAGTTGTTAATCTTTAGCCCTGTAAATATTTTAGAACTTTTATTTGAGTTTGGTAATTTGCATAGAGGACCCTGTCATTTCTTGTAATTACTTTTATACCCCTATTTGTAGTGGAACACGTGCTTCGACACGTGCTTTTGTGGGATAATTGCATGTATGGGCCGCTTGTTTCAGGGTGTTCATGAATGAAATTAAGTTTTTATTATTTGCAAAAATGCCCCTATGAGTGCTGTATTTGTGCATGTGCTTTATATCATGGGTAATTTACACTTTCACCCCTGGACTTTTAGTACGTGTTACTATTTAGTCTAGGGACTTAAGTTTATTGAAAATAGGTCCCTGAGTGCCCAGGTCACGCGTTTGGCGCGTGAGTTCTTGGAGAAATTACACTGGACCCCCTGGAACTTCTCTTAATTGCGTACAGGTCCCTGTGCATTGTACCTTTATTTTTGATTTTAATAAAATAGCAAACCAACTCCGAATTTGATAAAAATTGGACACATAGCTCCTGCCATGGTGTAAAATTTTCTCTAATTTTTGGAGATATTTTTGAGCATTTTTTATATTTTTAAAAATTCAAAAATAAGCATTTTTGCTACTGTCTAAATAGAAATTTCACAAAAAATATTAAAACACCTCTAAAAATTATAAAAAAAAATTAATAGTGTTTGTTTTGTGTTGTTTGATTTTCTGACCAATTTTGGTCATTTTTAGATTCATAAAACCCATAAAAAGTAAAAAACATTGAAAACACCATATAAATTCTAATAATTAAAAGAAAAATCAAAAATTAATAACTCTAGTGCCTAATTTTTCCTTGTATTTTCTACTTTACAGGAAAATTACCTTCAGACAGGGCCATTTTGCATTTTAATTTGGCCCTCCAAGTCTGACTGGACAGCAGCACTATTTTCTTGCCTTGTTTGATTTTTATAAAATTCCTTAAAAATCAGAAAAACACCAAAAAATTAACCAAAAACACAGAAAAATATAAAAACATAAAAACACTTTTTTTTGAATTTTTGAATGATTTTTGAGTATTAAATAATTGTTTGTAGTTGGTTGTTTTTTGTTTTCCTATTTTCTTAATTAATTTAAAAATCCAAAAAAAATTTAAAAACATTAAAAATCCACCAAAAAGCATTTTTTTTATTTTATTTTTATTTTAGACTACTTCATAGGCCGCGAGGCCATTACGTGCTCCCTGAGTCTGACCCTGGTCGCTATACCAGGCTAATCTAACAGCCAGGGCCACTAGTGTGTTTCTTTGATTTTTATTCTATTTTGGTGGTCTGCTTATAATTTTTCTTATTGATCCGGATTTCTCGAGCGATTGAGGTCTCAACGACCTTTATTATATTTCTTCACCTTAGTTGCTCGTTGATTTTTGCGGTCATCAGCCGTCCACTCTTCCTTTATAGAAGGTGGCTCTCCTTTCCTTATTATATAAGATTGCATTATCTCATGATTCTCTCCAATATTTGCAATAACTTTTGTTGCAAATTATATCATAAAATAAATCCAATTTATTTTTTGAACATTGTAATCATGCCCTTGGAAAGTTTGTGAATCACATTCACAACCCAAAATAAAATGTAAATTACATTTTCAATTTAATATCCAATGTGAATCCAATTCACATCAACATTTAATTAAAAAATGTAAATTACAAATATCTTTCTATTATATATTATAAATCATATTTATAATATATATGATTAATATGGATAGTGCTATCCACATTATTCATATCCATGATAATTAAATCACATTTAATCATCTTGGATCTCTATTCTCATATGCCCAAACAATGTGAATCACATTCACATTATTTACATCTTGAATAATTAAATCACATTTAATTATCTTAGATAACTCTCCATACAATATGAATCAAATTCATATTATTCATGATAATTAAATCACATTTAATCATCCATTTTCACAATTCTCGGATACATATATCAACAATGAAATTATCCTGAACTATTTCAAGGATAATTCGCTTTCTCCGCGAATACTTGGAGATAAGGAAAAGGCGATTGTATTGTTCCACGTATAGTAACTTGGATATTAAGATCATATCTTAAATCCAGATCTCGGGCCTCCCATTGATGATTGATTAAATTAAGACTGCAAATATAATCTTCTCATTGCATCTGAATCACATTCAGATCAATGTCCAACATTTGGACAAAGATCAGATTACTTCTCTACTGAGAGGAGTCACTAAAATCCAGACTTGTTTCATCACTCCCTAGGAATGGAAGCGTCATGGTTATACAATTGTTTATGATCACATCACCCTCAGGTATTCCTAATACCTGTACATCCATCATACTGGAAGACCCAGAATAAACCCGAAGTATAAAATCAATTTTACACTGTCTACTTCAGAGATTTATCATTAGGTTTCTCATTTGATCATTGGGAGTCAGTATCGATCATATACTTTCCAAAAGCATATATCATACTATGTCTTGATCATATACTTTCCAAAAGTATATATCAAACCTACAAATTCAGTCAAGCTTCCAAAGAGAGATGACCATGCACGGAATTTGATTCTTCTCAATATCTCATGAGTGAGCTCATGTCTTCTAGTTCAGTAATGAACCTGTAGATCCCTTTGAGAGAACGTATTACTCATATGCCCTTGCATGCACACTAGCACGCTAGTGTATAGACCCTGATTAGGTCATCAACCTATTGATCTGCTAAATGTACATACGCAGACATATAGTAACACATCTGTCTCCGGTCAGAGGATGTGTGCCTATATCATGATAGCATACAACATAGGACTTTGGTTATCTCGATCTCGTTAAGTCAACTCTTTAACCTAACTAATCTAACACCTCCTAATCTCTATTCCTATGTAGAGGACCTGCATCATGAGGTCGGTTAGATATCAGACCTTTAGAGAAAGGATTGCCATCTCCTTCTCAGGCTGGAGATCATCTCTTAACAATCATTTGACGGTACTTGATGAGTCCTCAATCTAACTCTTTAGACATTCGTCCAAGCACCAGCCTCTATGATTCAGTAATTGAATCAACAGTTGTATGATCATCAAGATGACCATGGTACATTACCCTAATTGTACTAAGGTGCCTATTATGAAAATTAGTTATTCATCATTTCAGATCATGGAATGATATTTGTAATAACATTTATTACATAATGACTCACCGTGGGCTCGTATTTCAACATCATCTCATGAAGCTTGCAGCGAGAGACTTAGCCACACTAGTTAGGCTCCGAGGGATACGTGGCTACACTGGTTACGATCCATTCTCTTCTTTTCCCTCTTCTTGAGCTGGTTGAACTTGAACTTAAAAGGGAATACCCCGCTCCACGAGGAAAGAGCTGCTAGACTGGGGAATTAGAGTTACCTTGTAGAGGGAGGTTGTTTCTTTGTCATTTCTGAGGTGGGAGCTATATATCACTTACACAGTACAAGGAAAGATGCATAGTCATAAGAGTTTCTGTATGTAGACTTGTTCCGATCTGGATTATTGAGGAGACTTGACCATAGAATAGTGGAACTTAGAGGCTGTTGAGTCTTAAACCTATTTCCCAATATGGTTCCGACAAACTAATAATCCAAAGGTCTGACTGAGCTCCATATTCCAATTTAATGAAAATAAGTTTAGTAATCAACTTTGATTCTTTTTCTTTTCATTTCTTCTTGATTTTCACTTCTTTTCCAAATAAGTGTTTGCTAAGGGACTAGCAAAGGTAAAGTATAGGGGGTGATGAATCCATGATTCTCACTCTTTTTTTCTTTATTTTAGCTCTTCTTCTTGGCAAAATACCCTGTAAATATCTGTAAATATAATAACTTAGAATCTTGCATGCTCTTGTTAATAGTGCATAATTAGCATGTTTTTGGCTAAATAAAATAATAAAGGAAAGGGAAAAAATGAGGTATTTAATTTAAATATAGAGTGGCCCAAACCCCAAGAGAAGGTCAAGCCTTGACCTGAGCGCAAGAGAAAATAAGTAGAGAGAGATAGGGTCCACTATGTGTTGTATATATCATCTACACTTGTACATATTATGTATAAATTTATTTTTGATAAAATAAAATTAAATTATTCTTTCGACACCCTTGTATGTAGTTTTAATAATAATATAAAAATAATATAAAAAGAAAAAGAAAACCCTCAATCACTTGTATAAAATACACATGTATATATTACATTCATTATTTATTATATAACCTTAAATAATTTTTAAAAATAAAATAAAAATTTTCTTATACTCCTAAAATTATGTTGAAAATAAATAAAATATAAAATATGGGTATTTGTATAAAAATAACAAAATAAAAATACATAGATATACTATACTTGTATATAATACTATATACTATGTATATACTAATTTATTTTTTTATAAAAAAATTAAAAATCATAGAAAAATACTTTTAAAAATAATAAATATCTTTTATTTTATACACTTTTTATTTTAAATTCATTTGCTATTTTTTATTGAATTTCCAATTATTTTGTACAATTCTGAATTTCCGATTGGTCCACGTCAGACCCTTGACCTCAGTCAATGGTCTCTTCCAGCCGGGTCGGGTTGTCTGACCTCTCGTCGGAGCCTCTTCTCCACTTTTTCGTGCCCGACTCCGACTATCTCTTGCCCTGATTCTTCGCCCGAGCCTTCTCCTAGGATTTGTGACCCTCGCAGATCCCTAGGAAGGTGCGGATATTTCTAGGGTTGCGTGCACTCTCTCGATCTTTCCAACACCTGTAGAGTCCTATAAAGACTTTCGTCCGCCTCTACTATCGCAGAGCTCGTCCCTCACGCCCCCATTCACTCCTAGCCACCTTCGTTGAAGTGACAGCCATCAGAGGAGCATCTCTGGACCGTTGGGAGCCACATTAAGGCTTGTAGCTCGACGTGGCCAGACCTCTCTGTCGCATGAAGCCTCTCTTGCCCATCGCAGCAGATCGAGGCCACAACCTATCCGTTCACCTTCGCATGAAGCTCAGGAGCTCCTCCGAACCTTCAGGTACCGCTTTCATCCATCGTAATCCCATGTTCACTCCGATCTTTCCATTCCGCACCATCGTCGTTCGCTGACTCCGACCACCAGGTCTAGAGCTCATCATCTACATCCCTCCGTTCAGATCGACTCGCTAGACCACCCTGCACCTCCTCATGCAGTCTAACCCCCCTAAGGCGCAACCATCGGGTCGAGATTAGGTTGGGTCTCCATCCCCTGCATTCGTCGGAGACCCAAAGCTTCGCCCCCGCACATATTGCTTCTCCTGTTATGAAATAATGTGGACCAGAGCTTCGCCCCGAGTCCCTCTATCTCTTGCAGGTACCGGTGCAAAGGAGACCTTCTGAGATTCTCGCTGCCCTATCATAGTAGCTCTAGGTGGAGGACCTCCGACCATCTCCTCCGACCGTTCACTTTCCCATCTGAGCCACCCTCTCGATGTGGAGTCGTTCAGCGATTGTGCTGGACATTTCAGGAGCCTCATCGGGAGCATGGATTACCTTACACACCCAGTTGAAGTTCATTCGGACGTTGTTCTTCCAGCCATAGTCTCCATCGTTTGATTTAGAGTAGAGCCCCAGTTTTGATCTGAGCCATCCTTTAGCGTCTAATCCTAACGCTTGGATCAGAGTTGGGCCCTTCATCCGAGCCGGCCGACAGCAGTACATGAAGACTGTTGGATCAGCTTTACAGGCGTCATCTAACACGCACGTTCCTGACCGGATCTGAGACCGTCAGATGCTTTTCAGGGAATGATCAGAACCGTCAGAAGGCCTATGTACCACACACATGCCCCAAGGGGTATATTTCCATCTTACTCTGCACGTTTCATTATTTCGCTTCAGTCCATAAAATAAATGTTGTAGTTAAGACATTTTGCAGTTTGGACCTCACATGTTTAGCTATTTGCATTTTAGTCCCTCTCATTATGTAGCATTGTATGTCCACGTAACTCTCGGGATATTTGCATTATATGCCATGTACTTTTTATATGTTCTGAATCGAATGGCATGTTTTAGTATTTGCAACTATACCCCTGTGAGTCTGGATCACGTGTATCACATGTGCTTCATTGGGATTTTTGCAGAAACTGCCCTAGATTTTAAAAGGTGTTATTGTTCGACCTAGAAACTTATTTTATTTTCAAAAAGGTTCTTGTGAATTGTGCCAAAATACGTGATGTATTTTAGACTTAATAAATAAGCATATTAATTTGAAAAATCACCTAAAAATTATCATTAACTCATGTTGGTGTGTAGCATTTTCTGGTGATTTTATTGGATTAATTACGTTGTATTTTATATTTTTGAAAAAAAACCTAAAAAATGTCCTGGCTAAATTAAAAAAATCATAAAAATTCGAAAAAAAATACTTAAAAATTCCATAAATTTTTATAATCGCCTTTGTGTGTTTTATTTTCTATATTATTTTTGTTTGAAAACCCCTTATAAAATCCCTAAAAAGTACAAAATACCTAAAATCTTATAAAAATCATAAAAATCAAAGAAAAGTTCAAAAATTGCAATTTCAGTTTATGTTTGTATGTTTTATTTGTTTTTTTATTATGAAATTGCTATCTAGGCTTTGGGTATTTTAAATAATTTTAACTTGCAATTAGTCCTGTTTGTGCACTATTTACATTTTCGAGCACTTTTTGATTTTATAAAACCATAAAAATGTCAGAAATTTCAGAAAATTATCAAAAACATTTCAGAACCTCAAAATCCAAACATATTTTTATCTTAATTTTCTGAGTGTTTTTAGCCTTCTAGAATAATCCGAAAAGATTGTTGTGCTTGTTTCCTTTTATTGTTGTTGATTTTGTTCTCTTATTAAACACTAAAAATTTTCAAAATAAAAAACCCCTAAAAATATTTTATTTTATTCCTGAAATTTGTCTACTTTGTAGGATTTTCATAATCCTTGTGTTCGACCCTGGTGGCTATACCAGGTAAATAAAATAGCAAACTGCTTACATTTTGTGATTGATTGATATTTCTGAGTGGTTATTTCTTCTTGTTGACCATGCCTTACGATTCGGGTCGCAACAACCCTTGATATTACTTAATGCAAGTTGCCTGGCAGGTCATCAACGTGAATAGCATGTGTCTCTTTAACGTTTTGCGCACATGCCCCTCCACATTCCTACTATTTTCATACGCATCTTTATATTTCTTGAGTATTACAGTAATACGCTTAAACAGTATATTAATTACTATACATATCATATACATATCAAATAAAATCCAAAATATAAAAATATAAAAAATACATAAAATATACTATATAGTATAAAATAGTATTTCTATAAAATTAAAAAAATCCATTTTAATAAATATTTTAAAAAAAAACTAAAAATATAATAAACTTTAAAAATAAAAAATATTAAAACATACTTAAAAATCTAACAAAAATCGCTACAGTATATTTTATTGTATTTTACATGATAAACTAAAAACAAATAAAAAATCAATTACTAAAACCAATAAAAAATACAAAATACATAAAAACTTCAAAATTTCATAACTAATTCAATAAGAATCACAAAATTACGCACAGCCTATCATTTTAAGGATACTTTCATCTACTTTCTAAAAAACTAAAATAAAAATATGTGCATACTGTTTACCATAAAAATCCAAAATAAAAATCTGTTTTCAATTGAAATTCAATTTTCAACATTAAAAATAATACAAAATCCATAAAAATATTAAAACCCTTCTAAAAATTAAAAATAAATGAAAAATGAAATTAAAACATAAAAATAAAAAAATAAAAACCAAAAAAATTACAAAATATTTTCTAAAATAATAAAAAATTACAAAATACTTAAAATTCACAAAAACAACATAAAATTCATAAAAAAATAAATAAAAATCCAGAAAAATTCTTTAAAAATAAATAAAAATTAGAAAAACCTCATAAAACCTTAATTCTCTATAGTTTAACCCTAGTTTCCAATACTTTGCCTTCCTGAGTTTGACACTCCCGTACTTTATCACTATACATCAAAGTTTAGGAGTATAAACTAAAAAATAAATGATTAACTAAAAATTGATCTTTTTCTGGTAAAATCCACATGGTCGATACAACAACCTTTTTATCCCTCGTATCAGTTGTGTTTTTCAATAATCATCATAGGTTGGTATTTATTCCATCTAATTGAATTTGTAAACTTCATCCTATTTAATATTTAATCCACAAACGATGGGAATTCATCCAATCTGATTTTTACAAAATACATTAGCTTTTTGGGTGAAAATATAACAAGATGCATAACCTTATATAATAAAAAATCATTTATTGAAACTAGCAACCTGGGATAGATTCAATCTGTAAACAAATATTTACATTCTTAATCAAATAAATATTTTTGTTTAACTGATATTTTCATCCTCATTATACAGTCTTCAATCTGTAAACAAAACTCAAAAGAAAAAAAGAAAAGTGCATTGAAAAAGAATGGGAACTTAACCTTTGAAAAAAGAAGAAAATTGGATCTTTTCACACGCTAACAACAATGGGAACCCGCCAAACCCATCAAAAAATAAAAAGATTACATCTTTCAAGCTGTGCATGCATACCACGTACCACTTGCAATAGAACACAAGATCGACAAGATCTCACCTCCGAACATAGAAACCATCTCACGAATCGGATCACGTAGCGTGGCGACGAGGGAGAAATGGATGCCATGACGGAGAGGGATGTGTGGGATTTGAGGAATAGAATATTACTTTTGGTAATTTCTTATACACGATAACTATTTAGTGTGAAGTCTAGGATTGAAATGGAAGTGAGAGATTCATTACTAAAAATAACAAATCCAGTCGTCCGAGTCAAGTGGTTTTCGAAACAATGGGTGGTTTTGTTGAGAATCATTGATCATTATCAGACGACTTCTAAGGGGTGTCGCAACGTTAATGTGGAAAAATGTGTGTGTGTAGGTCTTCACATAATTTTTGATATAAAGAGTAGAGATCCTTGAGACGGTTTTCCATTTCAAGATAGGATAGAATGAATATTTATTGTTTGCTTATTTCCTCCTCAAGGTTCTTGTCGTTGAATAGAGTAAGCGCATTTGTTTAGGTCCACATTTTAAGCTTCGATTTGAGGTATTTGGATTTATAATACAAAGAGTTAAACAGGTTATCTAAAGAACCCAATTGTGACCAAGAAGAGATAATCTAATCCCCAAAAGTGATTATGTTTAACTAGAAGGTGTTTATTCAAAAGTCCACTCCTCCTAAATCCTCATTGAAGGATAGAATACTATGGTTGTGGCCGAAAAAAGGTCCTTCGTAAGGTTCAGATGAAGATGCAATAAGTGATGGTAGCATGATTGATTCTTGCCCATAAAAAATGATTTTTGCTTTATGACTAAGTGAAGCTTCCGTCATTTAGGAAGATTGAAACGATCATGAAGTTTTGGATAAAAATTTTGAATATTTGATACGAAGGATTTATCTACGTGTGAGATGATTTTTCTCATCAAAAGTAAACAATGTTAAATCATCAATCATAATTGTTATAAGTTCATCTGGAAGGAGTGCTCAGATCTCTCTAGGAAGCCCCTCGGATTTACAACTAAGTTAGAATTGTTGAGATTTATCCTGTGAAGATTGATTGGTTGAATACAAGTAGAAAGCATTTCTGATGTGACTGATCTCCCTCCTGCCTTCTTATTGGCTGAGAGCTCTTAGGTTGGATTGCTGAGGTGTCTGATCCACCTCTTGCATTCTGATTGGCTGGGAGGTGTTGGGTTGGATTGCTGAGATGCTTAATCCACATCATGCATCCTGATTGGCTGAGAGATGATGGGGAGGATTGTTGAATGCTTGGTATTCTTTTTGTTGTAGTATAAAAGGAGCCCTGTGGCACCACATATTATATCCCAACTTCATTCAAGAAATAGTAGAGAGAGTCTGGTGTGAGCAAGTGGAGTAGGCACATTGCCGAACCACTATAAATCTTTGTCTTGTGCGATTGTGCGTGCTTTCATCTTCGATCGTGGTTCTAGCCTTGTGGTGCTTGATCGGATCTGTCCCCAACAACCGGTACTAGACCAAGGTTCGGAGATCAACCTCTACACAGATGACGGAAGAATCGAAGGTCAAGATCGAGAAGTTCAATGGATCGAACTTCACGTTCTGGAAGATGCAGATTGAAGATGTTTTATATCAGAAGGATATCTATCTTCTGATCGAAGGGAAGAATCCCAAAGACATGAAAGATGATGAGTGGAAGGTCCTAGACCGAAAGGCTCTAGGGACGGTAAGGCTCAGCCTTGCTCCATCGGTGGCTTCGAATATTGCAAAGGAGACGATGACGGCAAATCTTTTCAAAGCTCTTGAAAAGATGTACGAGAAGCCATCTACATCAAATAAGGCTTATTTGATGAAGAAGCTTTTCAATTTAAAGATGAGTGAGAACTCCATGGTGGCTTCACACTTGAATAATCTGAACAGTATCATCAACCAGTTGGAGTCTGTGAAGATCGTGTTTGATGATGAGGTAAAAGCTCCTCTACTTCTTTCTAGTTTACATGATAGTTGGAATGCTTTAGTTGTAGCGGTTAGCAACTCCTCTGTTTCTACAAAGTTGATGTTGGAGGATGTTGATGGTCTTCTTCTTGGAGAAGAGGCACGACAGAAGACATGTGGAGAAGAACACTCGTCAGGTTATGCCTTGAATACAGAAGGAAGAAGCAAGAAGAGCTACAGGAACCAAAAGCATTCCAGGGGAAAGTCAGTACAAGGAAGATCCAAATCCAGAGATCCGAAGTCTGTGGTCTGCTGGAATTGCAATCAAAAGGAGCATTACAAGACAGAATGCAAGTCCCCAAGAAAGCAGAAAGGAGAAAATGACAAAGGTAAGAACACTGTAAATCTTACCGATGATGAGGATAGTGATGCCTTGATATGTGTTACAGATGCTCGAAGTGAGTCCTGGATTGTGAATCGGGTGCTTCATTTCATACCACTCCACAAAGAGATATCCTCTAAAATTATGTGAAAGGTGATTTTGGAAAGGTATATTTGAGAGATGATGAATGTTGCAGCATAATTGGAAAGGGAGACATTGACATATCCCAACCCAATGGTGGCTTCTTGAGATTGAAGAATGTTAGACATGTACCCAGTCTAACAAAGAATCTCATATCTGTTGGATAGCTATTAGAAAGCGGTGTGGTGACATCATTCGATTCTGATTCGTGGAAGATGTCAAAGGGATCATTGATCCTTGCTCGAGGTAAGAAAGAAGGAACCCTGTATATTACATTAGGCTCGTATGACGAGATAAATGTTGCATAATCTGGTTGTGATGCTAACATTTGCCATAGACGACTTGGTCACATGAGCGAAAAGGGAATGAAGATCATGTAGAAGAAGGGAAAATTGATGGGATTGCATACCGTTGATCTGGATTTCTGTAAAGATTGTATCTTGGGGAAACAGAAGAAAGTCAAATTCACAAAGACTACAAGAGAACAAAAAACTGAAAGGCTGGAGCTGGTTCATACAGATGTATGGGGTCCATCTCAGGTACCATCCCTTGGCGGATCTCATTATTTTATTACTTTCATTGATGATGCAACTAGAAATCTGTGGGTTTATTTTATCAAACATAAATCCAATGTTTTCGAGACTTTCAAAATGTGGAAGGCCTTAGTTGAGACTGAGACAAGTTTAAAGTTGAAATGTCTCAAGTCAGACAATGGGGGAGAATACTACATTGAGGAGTTTGAATCATATTGTGCCAAGAACGGTATCAAGAGATTGAAGACGGTCCCAAGAAAGCCCAGATAGAATGGTGTTAATGAACGCATGAACAGAACTCTTCTAGAGCATGCGAGAAGCATGAGGTTACATGCAGGTCTACCCAAGCAACATTGGGTTGATGCAGTGAATACAGCTGCATACTTAATTAATCGATGTCTGTCTGCTGCTTTAGATGTGGATCTTCCAAAAGAAACGTGGACAGGAAAGGAGGTAACACTTTCTCATTTACGTATCTTTGGATGCATAGCTTATGTTCACATTGAGCAGGAAGATAGAGGAAAGCTTGATCCCAAAGCAAGGAAGTGTACCTTTGTCAGCTATGGTACAGATAACTATGGATATAAATTGTGGGATTTGGAGAACAAGAAGACAGTTATAAGCATTGTTGTCACTTTCAATGAATCTTCCTTATACAAGGATGAATTGATAAAAGGAAAGACAACTGAAGAACCAGACTTTGTAGAGTTTGATGAAACTTCTGAACAAAGCACATCACAGCCAAGTGATGAGAATGTTCAACCCATCCCACAGAATAATCCGCAAACTCCGGTGCTACGGAAATCTTCCAGAATCAGCAAACCCACTGCAAGGTACCTTCCTTGAATTATTTATTGCTGACTGATAATGGTGAGCCAGAATGCTTTGATGAAGATATACAAGGTGAGGCAAGGAATCAGTGGGAGTTAACCATGGATGAGGAGATGAACTCTCTCTAAAGAAGCAAAACATGGGATTTAGTCCCACTACCGAAGGGAAAGAAGACTCTGCACAGCAAGTGGGTGTACATGGTGAAGGAGGAAGCTGATGGTTCCATTAGATACAAGGCTCGGCTAGTGGCGAAGGGATTTCAACAGAAAGCAGGAGTTGATTTCACAGAGATCTTTGCACCTATTGTAAAGGTCTCAACCATAAGAGCAGTATTGAGCATTGTTGCAGCTGAGAACCTACATTTGGAGCAGTTGGATGTTAAGACAGCATTTCTCCATGGAAATCTTGAGGAGGACATCTATATGCAATAACCAGAGGGCTATGTAGCTACTGGAAAGGAAGACATGGTATGCAAGCTCAGAAAAAGCCTCTATGACTTGAAGCAGGCACTAAGATAATGGCACAAAAAGTTCGATGATTTCATGACAAATACAGGGTTCCGCAAATGTCATGCTGACCATTGTTGCTACTTCAAGAAGTTTGGTATGTCTTACATCATTTTATTATTGTACGTAGATGACATGCTTGTTGCAGGCTCACGCAAGGAAGAAATAACAAATCTAAAGGCAATGTTGTCTAAGGAGTTTGAAATGAAGGACCTAGGTCCTGCAAAGAAAATCCTTGGAATGCAGATTAGCAGAGACATGAAGAACAAGAAGCTGAGATTGTCTCAATCAGATTACATCGAGAAGGTACTAGAGAGATTTAATATGAAAAATGCAAAATATACTCTAACACGTTTAGGGAGCCACTTCAAACTTTCAAAAGAAAAAAAAACCTGCTACTAAGGAGGAGCATGAGTCCATGTGCAAAGGTACCCTACCAGTCTGCTATTGGTAGTTTGATGTACGCAATGGTTTGCACAAGACCAGACATCTCCCATGCAGTGGGAGTTGTGAGCAGATTAATGGCGAATCCTGGCAAGGAACATTGGGAAGTTGTGAAGTGGATTTTAAGTTATTTGAGAGGTACCTCTAACGCGGCATTGTGTTATGGGAACACTAACATTTCCATTCGAGGTTTTGTGGACTCAGATTTTGCAGGAGATATCGATGGCAGGAAAAGCACAACAGGGTATGTCTTTACCCTAGGAAGTGGAGCCATTAGCTGGATCTCTAGGCTCCAGAAGATAGTGATCATCTTGACCACGGAAGCAGAATATGTGGCAGCAACAGAAGCTTGCAAGGAAATGATATGGTTGAAAAGTCTGATGAAAGAACTGAATAAAGAATGTGAAGATTGTCAATTATCCAGCGACAGTCAAAGTGCAATTCATCTTGCAAAGAATTCTGTCTTTCACTCGAGAACTAAGTACATTGATGTAAAATACCACTTCATTCAGATGCAGCTAGAAGATGGTCAATTTAAGTGGAAGAAGATCCGCACATTAGAAAATCCTGCTGATGTGTTCACAAAGTCTGTAACAGTGGAGAATCTGAAGATATGTTCATCTTCTATTGGTCTTCAAGCATAGAAGAAAAGGGAAAGCTCACACCAGGACTATTGAAGAAGTGGTGTGTACCACAAATCAGTCTTCAAGTGGGAGATTGTTGAGATTTATCCTGTGAAGACTGATTGGTTGAATACAAGTAGAAGGCATTGCTTATATGGTTGATCTCCCTCCTGCCTTCTTATTGGCTGAGAGCTCTTGGGCTGGATTGTTGAGGTGTCTGATCCACCTCATGCATTCTGATTGGCTGGGAGGTGTTGGGTTGGACTGCTGAGATGCTTAATCCACATCATGCATCCTGATTGGCTGAGAGCTGATGGTGAGGATTGTTGAATGCTTGGTATTCTTTTTGTTGTACTATAAAAGGAGCCCTGTAGCACCACATATTGTATCCCAACTTCATTCAAGAAATAGTAGAGAGAGTCTGGTGTGAGCAAGTGGAGTAGGCACATTGCCGAACCACTATAAATCCTTGTCTTGTACGATTGTGCATGCTTTCATCTTCGATCGTGGTTCTAGCCTTGTGGTGTTTGATCGGATCCATCCCCAACAAGAATATCACTTAAGTTTTAAATCTAGCGCAAAAGGTGTTGTTGTAAAATGAATGATTGTGAATCAGTTGAGATGATTTACCAATTTGATACTCCATTTGATCATTCTTCGAATTTCCTACTTCATTCCCAGTTGCATGTATCATTTCACAACAACACCATCTTACTCCAAAGAGTACCACAAGAAATCTTCTATAATTGAAATTGCATCTTCGTTGAGATGATTATCATACCTGATCGCTGCTAGGTGCATTTTGGGCCCTTTATTTTTAAATAAAGTCACATATTTGCGTTAGGGAGTTTTACACCCATGATCTTGTATAATTTTATATTTGCGTACATAACTTTCGATAATCGTGAATTAAGATAAGATGAACTTAAAGCTGAGTGTAATTACAATATCTGATATAAAAAGTAGTAAAAGAAATCCGATTCTAGACTGATGTTGGTATCTGTTTGAGAGGACGGGAAGAAAACAAGAGCTTGAGGTTATTAACATCAATCGGTCTCAAATGATTAAAAAGACCAAAGCAGGCAGTCCGACAGAGGTCGTAGTCGGGACATTGAACCCCCAACACCCCCCAAACAGAGAACGAACCGCAAGGACTCCAGTCGCCCTCGCTGGGCAGCTCATCCGCAAGTGGGGGCGCGCCACTCGGATGCTCCAATGGGCTTCCTCCACGTGTCGGATTGCTCTCATCGCAGCCCGCCAAGTTAGGTTGCCCCTCAGGACCACCATACTGGGACCCTATGCCGAGCTGGAGGGGCTTCCCCTGTCGGCTCGGACCATCTGCACGCGACGTGTCTTCCGACGTGGAGGGTTTGCAGCTATTAGATGCGGCTTTGAACGGTCACGATTCGGAGCCGGAGGGTCACTAGGGTGGGGGGTGATTTGGGGGTCCACTATTGAAGTTGGGAGTTTTGTCTCGTTCTGAGGGGTCCTTGGATATTAATTAGATCTTTCAGGGCCATTCTGCAACGTGTGCAGTTGTTAGGAATTGGAGGGGGATATTCAACAGGAGACCGGTCAAAGTTGCATGCTTTTTTTAAAGCCACTACAGAGACCTGTATAAGCTTTTCAATAAAAAGAGTTGAACCGGGTTAAATCATGGAATCAAATCAGTTCAGTAAGATGATATAATTTTTTAAAATTTGATTAGACTGCACAGATAAGAAAAAAATAGTTGAACCAAGTAATTAAACCAAAATGAACTAGAACATGTACATAATATACACTCAAACACACTTAAAATAATATAAAATATACAAACAATTAAAATATAGGGATTTTATCAGTTGTGCCCCTCTGAGATATCGCAATATCAGTTATGCCCCTATCTTTTTGGTAATATCAGTTGTGCCCCCGACTTCTTGCCAATATTTCACTTGTGCCCCTCAGAGGGGCATAACTGATAAAAATCTTTTATCTTTTATCAGTTATGCCCCTCTGAGGGGCACAAGTGAAATATTGGCAAGAAGTCGGGGGCACAACTGATATTACCAAAAAGATAGGGGCATAACTGATATTGCGATATCTCGGAGGGGCACAACTGATAAAAACCCTAAAATATATTACTTTATACATAAAGTATTTTCTTGAATATGCAACAGTAAATAATATTAATATAGATATAAATAATATTTGAACTAAATACTTTAGTATACATATAGGTAAATTATATTTAAAGTTGAAGGGGCTTCTCGCACTATTTTTGTGTAAATTTTTTATTTTTTTCAAAAAATATCACTATGTATATTCATCTATATACCCCTCCAATATGTCGTTCGAATTTCATCAGAAACAGAGACTCTTATTCCCTCCATCTAGAATAGGTCGATTATAACAATGTTTAGACCGTTAAAATTACATGTTCTAGATGGAGGGTATAGGAGTCTCCGTTTTTAACAAAATTTGAATGACATATTGGGGGAATATATAGATGAATATACATGGTGATATTTTACAAAAAAAATTGCAAAAAAAATAACACGGGGGCAGCCAACGGATAACCCCATTTTTTCCTCATATTTATTATCCATCATTTCAATAAGTTAAGTTGGAGTAGTTTGTTATACTCATTAATGGGTTAGAAGTGGTCACGAGTTCAACACGCATCACTGTCATTATTATTTTAATATAAATTCAAATATGAATTATGTTTGAGTAGTTCAATTTCGATTGAATCGAGTTAAATCAGGTGCAAATAATCAAATCGGACCGGTGGTCGAACCAAAATTGTGCCAATTTGACCCGACCCTGAGAACCGATTAACCGAACCGGTCCAAGCTCGGTTCACAGGTCCAGTCAGTTGAACCGGCTGGTCCGGTATAGTTTCAATAACACTGCTTAAAAGAGACTTTAATGTAACAAGATCATTAGATACATGGAAGAATTTTACACAAAGTAAAAAATGTTACAAGTCAAAAGGAACAAAAATATCAGAAAAAGCAACTATGTGAATCAGGAACAAGACGGTCTTCTATCTGAATCAGCAACACTAGTAGGCCATTGAGAGTTGTGCTCCTGCAATAATCTCCAAACTATGACTGTAAGCATTGTCCTTAAGGAGCACTTACACCCCTTATCATGTAACACTTAAATCCATGCCAAGAAGCCTTCGACCACGAGGGAATTTCAGTTAGGAAGCATATTTCAATCTTTGCAGTAGATGTTGTATAAAACAATGCAGCACGAGAAGGGGAAAAAAAAGAAGGGGAGAAGGATTTGGGTGGGAACCTTATAAGTGACTCGTGCCGCTTAAGGAAGCGCAATAAAGCCGTTAGAGCCAAGAGCCAACAAAGAGGATATAGCACTAATTGCATTCATGTATTTCAGAAGAAGTCGGTCATTCAGATGGTCACAAATGAAGAAGGATAGGAGATTCTGACGAGAATGTCCACGTCGTGACACGTTTTGTTTGATTATAGGCGCCTTAATTTTGTGAAGAAGTATCACATCCCCTTAGCCTTTTTTGATCAGATTGTTCGAGAAGTTGGCGAACAAGAGTGCTTCTAGTTTTTAGATGGGTACTCGTGTTGTGATTAGATAGTATGTCGCTCATGAAAACCACGAGAAAACGATATTCACCTGCCCATTCTGCACATATGCATACAAGTACATGCCCTTTGGGTTATGCAACACACTTGGTACTTTCTACATATGCATGCTCGCAATTTCATGGACATGATGAGTGACTTCATAGAGGTCTTCATCGATGATTTCTTTGTTTATACGGACTCTTTCGATTACTGTCTCATGCGCTAATGGATGGTAAATTTATTTTTGTATTGCTTGATTTTTAAAACAAATGTCTCGTTGTATGCCCATAATCCATGTCAATAAAAAATATAAGGAAAATATGAAGGATTCGAATATTTGTTTTGCTCTGTATAGTGGGGAAGACGAAGGTCGAGCTCGGGGAGGTAAAGATGTAGGTGGATTAAACTAAGAGTTCGGGAAAGTTCTGTGATTTCAAAAAATATATTTTTAGGGCTTTGGAAGTGTGAGAAAGACAGAATTATGTATTGAAAATTTTTAGGAAGCAACGGAAATCTATATGATTCATTCATGAGTGTCCGGGGGCTATTGTACAAAAGTTTTGTGTCTCGGGTGTATGGATGCAAATGTAGGTGATTCATATGCAGGCTAATTTTTCTGACCAAATTTCGTGAAAAGCAAAGAAATATTACTAATTTCTACCAAAGCAACATTTTTCAGTACTAAAAACTCAACAGTTCACAATGAGATAAATACAGAAACATTCGAATAGGGAGAACTCAGATCAAAGATAAATCGCGTACAATCGCGATGTGCTCATTACTTGGGTCCATTCAGAAACAAGATCTACAAAGAGCAACTTCACCCATTAACACAATCGGATTCACAGATGAGCTTTGTTGTGATCAAATCACTTCTGTAGAAAAACTCCTTACATGAGCTGATCAATGCAGAGGGAATGGATATCAGAAGGAAAGAAATCTAAATCCCAACAGATCATTCTTGTTATCAGGTTCTGAAATTGAAATGCATGAGCCAACACAAACCATATAGGTCTGGCATTCAATATGAGCTACAGCAAAACATGGCATGCCAATCACTGGACTTGGATAGATATCTTAAAACCCCGTTCACTGCAATTGTTAATGATGTTACATAAAATTAACTCCCAATAGAAGAATAAAGATGACATTTCAGAGATAAATCCTAATCAAGATGGGAAATTGTTGGAAAAGAAAAGAGCCCACCCATGTGTTTAGTACCACATGAGGGAGCGGTCACAATTGGGTCTGTCCCCTGTACCCATTGAGAACTTCAATAGAAGAAACGCCCAATTCAGGGGCTTCTCCCGTGGTTTCATCCCGCTCCTTCTGGAGTAGGGTTCCACGTTAAATCCCGGTGTCCCTAATGTTTTCTTTATCTTTATTCTCTGATACGCTTCCGCGTTATATTTTTCTACATGGTATCAGAGCGGGTTCGATTCTCGTTGAGTTAATGTTTATTTTATTTTTCCGAGAGCCGATTTTGATTATTGTTGAAGATTTGTTTGAGAAAAACAATTATTCAAGATTCATCCGAGGAGGTAGAACTCCTCAACATATCAGGGTTTTCTTGTTATCCTGCGGTCATCACAAACTCAATACCAGGCCGCATCTCCATCTTGTTTCAGCGACAGTCCAGGCCCCTTCCCTCCTCGCATCTGACGCACCTCGCGCAACCACGCGCCAGGCGGCGAAGGCACCCCAGCTACCACACGTGAGCCCCCTGCGCGCGAACTCCCCATGGTCGACCTCGCGGCCTCCGCATCGCACCTCCACGCGACGAAGTTGCGCCGCCCATCTCAGCCAGAGGCGGTGCAGCGCGCATCTCCAGATCCCCTTTCAGCCACGGGAGCCGCATCCCCATCTCGCGCAGACAGGCGCGAGTCCTGGCGCCTCCCGAGTAACCTGCCGAGTATCTCCAGGCCGTGCGGCACATTTGCCGAGTATCCAGATCTGGGAATCTCCCAGTTGGTGAGCGGCGGCGCAATGTCTCAACGAAAAAAAAAACCCCACGTTGGAAACCCTAGGGCCGAGGGGCGTTTAAAAAAAAAAGAGAGGCCGGTGGTCATTTGGTTGACAGCCCAAGTGGGCTGCCGTTTTTTTTTTAAAAATGAGAGGGGACGCTTGGTTTGACAGCTCATGAGTTAAAAAAAAAGAGTTGTGATTTAAGAAAAAAAGGGGAGGCTGAGGTTTGTTAAAAAAAAAAGAGAGAGATGAAGTGTTTGGGCCTAAAATTAGGCCATATGTTGTTTAAAAAAAAAGGTGCGTATAAAAAAAACCGTACGCAAAAGTTACAAAAAAAAACCAACAAAAAAAAAGAGGGCTTGTTAGTGACAAAAAAAAGAGAAAAGAGGTGCGTACAAGAAAAAAGCCGTATGCATATGCTAACAAAAAAAATCGAAAAAAAAAGAAAAAGTCACGTACAAGAAAAAGTCGTACGTATATAAAAAATGTGATTCATGTTTACTTCTCCCAACTTGTCTATTATTTTCATTATTCTCACAAGTTTGGGAGAAAGGGGGAGTAAAAGCTATATGCATCCTACATCATTGAGTGACAGACCAAACACTCCGGATTTCACAGAATATCAAGCCATCTTCATTGTGCATCGATCTTCGTCGTGGTGTCTCTATCCTCGACATCGACTCCGCACTGGATTTGTTTTCTTCAAGGCACGACAGAGACAAAGTCCGGTGACCCGCAGGCACGACTGAGACAGAGATCCGGTGACCATGCAGGCACGACAGAGACAGTCCGGTGACCTTCCAGGCATGACAGAGATACGTTCCGGTGACCTGATATACCCGTCAGCAAGCGGGTTTGTCTACCATTTACGGATACATACGTTTATTGTGGTGATTTCAAGTGAAGATGTAATGATGTATATTTTTCTTTATTGTTGCAAGTTGCAGCTGTCCCAGCTACCAACTTGAGGGGGAGTGTTGGAAAAGAAAAGAGCCCACCCATGTGTTTAGTACCACATGGGGGAGCGGTCACAATTGGGTCTGTCCGTGGGGCTATATAAGGAGCCCCACACCCCCTGTACTCATTGAGAACTTCAATAGAAGAAACGCCCAATTCATGGGCTTCTCTCGTGGTTTCATCCCGCTCCTTCTGGAGTAGGGTTCCACGTTAAATCCCGGTGTCCCTAATGTTTTCTTTATCTTTATTCTCTGATACGCTTCCGCGTTATATTTTTCTACAGAAATCATGCACAATTAAAGAACAACAGACAGAAATCTCATAGGACGCTCCGATCTGCTCATCAAATGAATCAAATACTTTCTCAATTCCTGTTGCAAACCCACTATAAGATTCCCGTTCGCATGTTTGAAAGAACTTTAGAAAACAAACAGTGATATGCTTGTTGATATATATATTACAATTGACCTCCAGTTATCAGATTGATAGCATCTTCGGGAACAACTCAAGAAACATCAGGAATCTTGATTTTACGTTATATGTTCTGAACTAACGCTCGATAAATCGTTCAATTCAGTAGACTGACAACTTGAATCTTCAGCAGAACAAACTTGAATCAGGATCACACAAGTACAAGAGGACTGCTGCAAATATACAAATCCAACCAGAGATTCTGATACAACGGATTACAGTGTGTAATTAAGCCGCACAAGAAAAAACCGACTGTCAGATTTACGTTCCTCGGGAGTAACTTTGAAAGTGTTTGCACAGATCACTTAATTGTCCATACTCACACACGATTGTTCTCCAAAATTCGAATTCAAACACTAGAAAGTCCGATCTTAAAAGTGATTCAGATTAGAGAAAATCCACAAAATATGGATAATAAAGTTTCAGATGATGGATGGTTTGCTGGCACAATTTTTTTTAAACCTTAAAACATGGGCAGAAAGAAAGATTCTATATCCGTCGAGGCACAATAAGATCAATGCAGTGCAACAAGTCTTCCCACCAAATAGAAGCCAAAGTTATTGAAATAATATATATAAGAGTATATTGACCACATTGGTCCAGCTTTAGAGAAACTGCAAATCTTAGTGGAGACTTGGCTACACTAGCCGGCTTCACATGGAGATGTGTTTATACTGACCACACTCCGCTTCTTTTCTTATTTTTCTTTCTTCTTCCCCCTTCAATTTTGGACACAGCACGCACCTGAACTTAGAAGGGAAATATCCCGCTTCTCGAGGGAAAGAGTAGCTAGACTGGGGAATTAGGTCACGTTGCTAAGAGAAGGTTGTTCTTTGTCATTTCTGATGCGAAGAGCTATATTACACTTACATAGTACAAGTAGATTCATAGTCATCAGAATTTGCGTATGATGACTTGTTCTGATCTGATAGTTAAGGCGACCTGAATAGAAACTTGTGGAACTTAAAGGTTGTTAGGTCTTAAATCCTATTCCCAGTAAGGTTCCGCCAAACTAATAATCCAAATGTCTGATCGAGCTCCATACTTTGATTTTATGAGTATTAGTTTAAAAATCAAAATTGTTCTAAGTTCTTTATTTTTCGTTTCTTCTTTTTTCTTTTTAATCACCTATTCTTCATATATGTCTTTGCTAAGGGACTAGCAAAGGTAAAGTACAGAGGGATGATGAATCACCAAATCATCATCTTTATTTTAGCTCAAAATCCCTTATAAAATACTTGTAAATATCAATAAATCTCTTCTTTTATAGATGCTTATTCTTATGTATATATGTATATTTATCGTTCTTTTAACTTAAAATAAATAAAGAATGAAATGAAAGAAAAATAAAGAAAATGAAAGACTATATATATGCAATAAATACATGATTACTCTAACCCCAAGAGTAGGTCAAGGTTTGACCAAATCAACAAAGAATAAAGTATGGGGAGATAAGTTCTTCACCCAGAAAAATCAAGAAAAAATAACTCACGCATGTATATTCATCATTATATATTAATGTGCATATTATATATTTTCTTATTTTATTTTATTTATCACCAAAATCATCTCATATAAAATTTTTTCTTCTTGAAACTAGTATATAAAATTAGTTGTAAATACTAAAAATATTTACAAGAAGAATCATTGTATATGTTAAAAATAGCATCACTTTGAAAAAGTTGTAAAGCTCAACTTGTCATACCAATATCTTCTCCATAAAAATTCAAAATAAATCGAACTCACTTTCATTATGTTTCAAAATTAAATAAGCTTTCATATATAGAGATGAATATACATGATGATAGTTTTCAAAAAAAAATAAAAAAAATTGCCCAAAAATGGGGCAGGGCAGCCATGTTGGCTATGGAGGCAGCCCCATCAACCCCATATATATATATATATATATATATATATATATATATATATATATTTATATATATATATATATATATATATATATATGGGTTAAATGGGGCTGCCCCATAGGGGGAGCTAACTTGGCTCCCCCGCGCTATTTCGCCCAATTTTTTTTTTTAATTTCTTCCGTGAATATTCATCACTATATCCCTATATTATGCTATTAAAATTTTGTGTGAAACAGAGACTCCTACCGACTCCATCCAGACAGTCATCTTTTAACGGTAACAGAATTGCTAAAAACGACCCTTCTGGATGGAGACCGCAGGAGTCTCTGTTTCACGCAAAATTTGAATGGCATAATATAAGGATATATTAATGAAAATCCACGAAAGAAATTTCGAAAAAAATAAAAAAAAGTAGGCGAAATGGCGTGGGGGGAGCCAAGTTAGCTCCCCCCATGGGGGCAGATGGTTAAATGGGGCTGCCCACATGGGGGGAGCTAACTTGGCTCCCTTCGCGCCATTTCGCCTCCTTTTTTTTTGAAATTTCTTTTGTGGATTTTCATTAATATATCCCTATATTATGTCATTCAAATTTCGCGTGAAACAGAGACTCCTACGGCCTCCATCCAGAAGGGTCGTTTTTAGCAATTCTGTTACCGTTAAAAGATGACTGTCTAGATAGAGGCCGTAGGAGTCTTTGTTTCGCACGAAATTTTTAATAGCATAATGTAGGGATATAGTGATGAGTATTCGCGGAAGAAATTTTCAAAAAAAATTAAAAAAAAAAACCCGGATGAAATAGCGTGGGGGAGCCAAGTTAGCTCCCATAAGGGGTAACCCCATTTACCTCTATATATAAATGCTCCCTAGGAGTAGCCAACGAGGCTACTCCCACCCCCATTTTCCCTTATTTTTTTATTTTTTTGAAAAATAAAATTTTGTATATTCATCACTGTATCCCTCTAACATTCTATTAAAATTTCGTCAGAAACAGAGACTCCTAAGTCCTCCATCCAGATGTCATTTTTTTCTAACGGTCGCAGGATTTTTTTAAATCGACCATGTTTGGATGGAGGCAGTAGGACTCTCTGTTTCTGACGAAATTTTAATAGAATGTTAGAGGGATATAGTGATAAATATAAAAAATTTTATTTTCCAAAGAAATAAAAAATTTTGGAGGAAAATGGGGGTGGGAGCAGCCCGTTGGCTACTCCCAGGGAGCAGCCCATCTCTCTCTCTCTCATATATATATATATATATATATATATATATATATATATATATGAGTTAAATGGGGCTGCCCCCTGGGGGAGCTAACTTGGCTCCCTCTGACCCATTTCGCCCTTTTTTATTTTTTATTTTTTGAAATTTTCTTCTGTGGAATTTCATCATTATATCCCTATATTATTTCATTAAAATTTCGTACGAAACCGAGACTCCTACGACCTCCATCCAGACAATCATTTTTTAACGGTAACAGAATTGCTAAAAACGATCTCGTATGGATGAGGGCCGTAGGAGTCTCTGTTTCGCACGAAATTTTAATGACATATTATAGGGATATATTGATGAAAATTCACGGAAGAAAATTTCAAAAAAACTAAAAAAAACCAAGCGAAACTGGGCGGGGGGAGCCAAGTTAGCTCCTTCCATGGGACAGCCCTATTTTACCCTATATGTGTGTGTAACAAGGCCATTCTAGCTCAATATGATTTCCTACAATAATTTGGTGGACATCGCAATCAATCAAAGAAAAATCTTGATAGAAACAGAATTAGAAACGTCTAGCTTCGTGACAAGAAAAATAAAACACAAACATAAAATTTCAACTTGCCATCACATCAATGATCCACCTCTAGATCTTATCTTCATAGATCTACTATAAACAGCAATCCACACTTCTCACACAAACCAATCCCTCCCTATCTTCCAACCACCCAAGATGATCACAATCCAAGGAGAGCACAAGAACAAGAACAAGAGCAAGAGCAAGAGGGGGCTGTCATGGTACTTCAAAGCACCAGCACGTGCCCTCAAAAGCATGAGAGACTCCTACGAGAAGGGCATGGTCCGGTACGCAGAGAGTACGCGAATCGGGGCCTTAGCCATAAGCTACACGTCCGGTGGCGGTGCACGCAGACTTCGCCCCTCGAAGCGTGGACCCGAGGATGACGATCGGTGGGAGCTTATACGAGATCTATCGCAGCCGAAGATCGTGGTCGTTATAAGGAGCCAGGGTGCATCCGAGAAGGCGATGAACGGCAAGTTTGGGATGCCTGTGAGGAGGGAGTTGGAGACCGTGGCTGAGTAATCCATCTATTAAGCTTGTATTCAACTCTTGATGTTTTGGGTCTTTAAGGGACTGTTCGTTTGGAGAATAGGCCCTGGAATAAGGGACCTATTCTCCATCCGACGCGGTTTCCCGTGGTATGATTATTCCTCCTCATTCCATCTTATTTTACTCTTATTTCTATCTTTATCCCACCTTACCTACCTTTATTTCACCTTATTCTCCTTATTCATATTCTCCAGCCGAACAAAGAATAGATCCTTATTCTTCTTATTTTCAATCCTTATTCCTGCTTATTCCCGAACCGAACGGGCCCTAAGTGTGAGGGATATCTGAAAGGAATGGTTGTGCTCATGATGACAAGATAGATTTTGTATGAGGATGTGAATTTTGTTAGTTTGCATGTCCTTTAAACAGCTCGTTATTTTCGAAAAAAGATGCTGTATTAGCACAGCCTATCCTCCATGTTTGCTCGAGATCCTCTTGTCACAGACATACGTGATGAGATGGGAACCCATCTCCAGACTTCTGGAGAATTAATCCATGTAAACAAAAGAAACGAAATTAGATCTTACCCCATCCAAAAGTTTATAAAAGCAACTATCCTACTACTACTATACAGGTTTGTATATTTTCGAAAATCGTATTGGATGCATAATATCTAAATTCGCCAAATTCCGTGAAAGATCATGATTTGATGGATCTAATTACAACGAGATTGATCTAAGGTAATGAATAAGTTAACATTCGTTTTGGTGTTTGTGTGTGTATGTATGTGTGTGCACGCGTGCGTGTGTGTGCGTGTGTTTGTGTGCGCATGTGTTGGTGTGTGCGTGCACGCGCGTGTGTGTGCGTGCGCGCGCGTGTGTGTGCGTGCACGCGCGTCTGCATGTGTATGTGCGTGCGTGCGTGCGTGTGGGAAAAATGGGGCTGCTCCTGTCTCATTTTTCCGCATATTTTTTTTATTTTTTGAAAAATTTCACCATGTATTCATCGCTATATCCTCTAATATGACATTCCAATTTCCTCAGAATTAAAGACTCTTATGCCCGCAATCTAGAATCGATCGATTACAACATTATTGAGACCGTTAAAATTGAATGTTCCAGATAGAGGGCATAGGAGTCTTTGTTTCTGACGAAATCAGAATGACATATTAGAGGGATATAGTGATGAATATACATGGTGAATTTTTTTCAAAGAAATAAAAAAATGCAGAAAAATGGGGCGGGAACAACCCATTGGCTGCCCCCAGAGAGCAATCTCATTTTTCCCTTTATAGATATAGAGAGAGAGGAGTGATCATGTTAAAGCAAAAAAGTGTGAGAGCGTAAGAGCATTGATTCTGGATCACTAGATTCAAATAGGAGAGAAAAGGACATGAGAGAGAAGACAGAATATAGTGGTCTAGAATCACTGCTCTCACGCTCTCATAGTTTTTTGCTCTCACAAGATCACTCCTCTCTCTCTCTCTCTCTCTATATATATATATATATATAAGGTTTATCCTATAATAGATTATCTATTTGTGTACTATATATTTTGTTTTGACAAGACACCAAAAACAGAAAAAAATTCTCGAAAAAAATATTTTTTTTCTTTCACAAATTTATTTGTAATACGATTCTTATTTTTCTTAGGAATGTAGCTAATGTTAGTACTTTTCTTCCTGAGAAACTCGCCCGAAAATCATCATCCTTTCTTCAATGTTGGACGTGCGAGAGCATGAGAGAAATAATTCTGGACCACTAGATTCTACCAAGTGAGAGAAGATCATGAGAGAGAAGACATAATCTAGTGGTTCAGAATCACTGATATAATGCTCTCATAATTTTTTGCTCTCACAGGAGCACTCCACTATATATATATATATATAGGGTTGATCCTGTGAGAGTCAAAATCTACGAAAGCATGAGAGTAATGATTCTGGACCATTAAATTCTATCATCCCTATCCTCATTAATTGCAAGAGGAGAGAGAAGAGCAAAATTTAGTGGTTCAGATTCACTGATCTTATAGATTTTGACTCTCACAGGATCAATCTCTCTCTCTCTATATATATATATATGATATCTTTCAAATGAGACATGGTCCTTCCATCTCTAAGGAAGGCCAGCGATCCTGTGCATCTATAATTAATCAATCAGTTGTTATTAAAGGCATGTTAATATTATTATTTAATTAATCAAAAACCCAATTTGATCATTATGCATTATCTAAATATAGTATGTAGCATCTCAAAATATCTCCTCATTAATCTCTCTCCTACTCTTTCCAAAAATCCCATACGCATACCTAAAATATCACATTAATTTCTATCCTAATCCCACAAGCATGACGACGGTGCATGAGAGGAGGTGACGGCAGTGGGGCTCTGGAGGCTCACGCAGGGACGCAGCTTCTCCAGGCAGGCGGTCTGCGGCGGGCGGAGATCCACCTGCACAGGCCTGATCTGCGCAAAGGAACTCCATCAACGATCTGGGCGTGTGTCGCCCAGCCACGAGCATCGCCCTCCATTAGCGTCGTCGTCGACCACTTGGAGGAATGAGGAACCACCGCCCGCCTGGAGCTCGCACAACTGCGCACCATCCTACACACACCATCTCCATTCACCACCGACCTCCGCTCACGAGCCCACGCCAGGAACTCCAGCTACGTCCACCGTCGATGCTCAACTGCACTATGCACACCATCGTCGCGAAAGACCTTCATGCAAACAACGACGACAACACGTAGCCCAGATGGCGATGCATGTACACGGTGCTGCAACCAGTCCTAGATGAAGAATGATTCGCAGTTTGATACAATATTGATGTGTATTATACAATATTAATGGGTATTATACATTTTAATATGTATTATATATATTTGTTATGTATTTTTTACAAATCAATTGGCTGCGAATGAAAATTGAAATTTTTATATATCTTGTATATTTGATGTGCATTACACATTTTGGATGTGCATTATACATTTTAAATGTATTTTATACAAATTCGGTTTGTATATTCGCATCAATTAAGCGTGAATGACCACCCCATTTTTTACAAAAATCTATACAAATATTATTATATAAAGAACCATACAATCGTTACAAAGAACCGCACATTAATTACTAACATGAATTGTATTTTACAAAGAACCACGCAAAATTTACAAACAACAAATGACTTTTTGAATAAACAATAGATTCTGCAAAAAACATACAGTCGTTACAAAAGGAATCTTGAATTGTACAAAAAAATACATGAGGATACAAACATATGCCTCATATAATATCACCCAGCATAAAACTAGATATTTTTTAAATATGGTATTGTGAAAAATACCAAAAATAAAACTAACTTAGTATTTTGGAATATTAATTAGCGTGCATAATTAATGTAAAAGTTGATGACCAAAATGCTCTTTTGGATAACAAAATTGAAGGTGCCATTGGATTTGAATTTGATGGCCCAGATCGTTGGCCTTCCTTAGAGATGGAAGGACCACGTCTCATTTGAAAGGCCCCTTATATATATAGGGTTAAATGGTGTTGCCCTCTGGGGGGAGCTAACTTGGCTCCCCCCACGTCATTTCGCCTGTTTTTTTATTTATTTTTTTTTGAAAATTTCTTCCGTGAATATTCATCACTATATCCCTACATGATGCTATTCAAATTTCGTGCGAAACAGAGACTCCTACGACGTCCATCCACGCAGTCATTTTTTAGCGGTAACAGAATTGCTAAAAACGGCCCTTCTAGATGGAGGTCGTAGAAATCTCTATTTCACGCGAAATTTGAATGACATAATATAGATATATAATGATAAAAATCCACGAAAGAAAATTTCAAAAAAAATGAAAAACAAAGAGGGTGAAATGGCGCGGGGGGAGCCAAGTTAGCTCCCCCATGGGGGCAGCCTATTTTACTCATATATATAGGGTTAAATGGGGCTGCCCCCTGGGGGGAGGGCTAACTTGGCTCCCCCCGCCCCATTTTGCCTGATTTTTTTTATATTTTTTTTTGAAATTTTCTTCTGTGGAATTTCATCACTATATCCCTATATTGTGTCATTAAAATTTCGTGTGAAACAGAGACTCCTATGGCCTCCATCCATATAGTCATTTTTAACGGTAACTGAATTGCTAAAATCAACCCCATCTGGATGGAGACCGTGGGAGTCTTTGTTTCACACGATATTTTAATGACATAATATAGGGATATATTGATGAAAATTCACAGAAGAAATTTTCAAAAAAATAAAAAAAAACGGATGAAATGGGGCGGGGGAGCCAAGTTAGCTCCCCCCATGGAGGCAGCCACATTTTACTCGTATATATATATGGTTGATCCTACAAGAGCGAAAAACTATGAGAGCATAAGAACAGTGAATCTGGACCACTAGATTCTACTCTTCTCTCTCCTCCTACAATCAATGAGGGAAGAGGTGATGGAATCTAATGGTTTAAAATCATTGCTCTCATGCTCTCATAATTTTTGCTCTCATAAGATCGATCCTATATATATAGAGGGTCATTCAATAGGATGCATCCTTCCTGACTTCAGGAGGCCACCATCTTTTTGTAGAAAACACGAGCACTTTAGTAGAATGCGTATACATTTTGTATTATAACTGTACATTATAAATACAAAACTGCATATTATAATACAAACATTAAAACTGCACATTGTAATATAATCTGTATACGTATTCTACTAAAGTCATCATATTTTCTACAAAAAAAAAGGGTTGTTCTTCCTGAACTCAGGAAGGATCAAGTCATATTGGAAGGAAATCATTACACACACCAATGAATTTTATTCTTTACTTGATTCTGTATATTTGCAACGAATATTGTATTTGTTCATATATTCCTAGAAACGAATGATATAACAATGGTCATAAGTTGACTTTACCGGTGTTACATTTAGACATGACATCTACGAATTTTAACGAATAAGACAATAAAACATTTAACAACGAATATGACATTTGTCGTTAAATATAACAAGAAAAGTTAATTTCATGAGGAATAACATTGATTATTATGTATTTAACGTAAGATGACATGACAACAAGTAGTAAATTATTCGTTGCCATGTAATCATTCATCATATTGGAGAAGGTCATCCTCGGGGGTCGCAAACCACCGTCCTATGGTCCAAAACTTTCGTCATTGACATGTGACCTCCGATAAATTTTCCGTCGGCAAAGGTTATCGTGGCAGTCATGTCATCATCCATGGCGGTGAAAAAACCACTGATGGTACTTACGCAACTATGGTGGTTCATAAACTACCACAAACTTGAAGAATATCAATTATGCAAGAACCGTTGACATTGATATATATCACCGTCTGTTCTCACAACAGTTAACTGGTGTCGTTTGATGACTACCACCACCAACGATTCAGGATTCAGCTTATGCATGGTGGATTCGTAACAATTGGGAAAAGATCATTGTCAAGTGTGACCATCATCTTTAGTGGTTTCAGATCCATCGAGGATAATATAAGAAAACTTTAAAAAATAAAAATTAAATCCGAATTAGTAGGTTCAGCTTTGATTTTTTAAAATATTAAATAATTTAATTCAAAATTACAAATAAATTACAAAATTATATTTAAAAATATTTAAAAAATTATGTCATTAAGCCATACGCGGCTCCACGAGGAGGATTGAAGCCACCATAGGCCCTTGGAGGAGGAGGAGGATCATCCGGTAGAGTGAAGGAGAATGAGAACGATGCAGAAGGCGAGTCTCGATTCATCTGATTCGCCATAATCTGAGCTAGCGAAGCATGTGTCTTTTTCATCGTCCCTTTATTTTCATTAATAGGATATGTACATTCTATTATCATTTGATTCGCACCCGCCAGCTTAGTTTGTAAACGACCATTCTCCTGCATCAATTGATGTCCCCTTTCCTCCCATAGCAATTGGTGATGTTGGTTGATGCCCCACCACTATAAACATGTCCAAGATACTCTTTTAGGATAAATCGATAAAAATGCCTCTTCGAAGGTCATCGGAGGGGTCGGGAAGAATCTCTAAGTGGCTATCTTAATATGTATTTGTTGTAATACGACCAATTAACCAATTTATCAGAACTAACACTACAAGAAAAATGAGTTGTGGCCACGAAATGTGGCTACGGAAACTTGTGGCCACGATAATTCTGTGGCCACTAGTTTCTCGTAGCTACAATTCTGTGGCCTAAGTCTTCATACAAGAGTTGTGGACACGGCAAGTTCTGTGGTCACTTGTAGTGGCCATGACATATTCATGGTTAGAGAACTCTCGCGACGAGACTTGTAGCTACGACTACTGGCCACGACGTGTTGTGGCCAGAGCCCAATTCTGTGACCACAAGCCCCACATCCATGGCCATAATTCTGTATCTACAACTTGTTTTCCTTGTAGTGTAAGTCCCCTAATCTCTATGAAGTCAATTAAACTATGAAGAGGACTTAGCTTAAGTTATTCTAGATAAGTCGATAGTCGATCTCAAGGACATGAGCTACCACATATTTAATTAATTTTGAATATCTATGTTAAGAAATTAATAATGTTATCTAGGTCAAAAAGAACACGGCAAAGCAACATATGAAAATATGCGACAAGATGCATGTTTATTTGATTTTCCATGTATGTTAAATAGAGATAAAATGAATAAAATGCAACTAAATACAAACATGTACATAACCACGTACCCACACCCCTTGATCATTAAAAATAATTTGAGAATTTATTTGACTTAAATCATACACCAAGTGATGCAATAAATGAAGCATGATTAAAGATATGACATTTCATACTTAAAGAATAGAATAAATATCTTTAATTATTTAGATGAAATAACATACATCAAATCATAGATTAATCCATGTCGTATTATAGAGAATTAAAATAGCTTCATAATGAAATTGAAATCACATCAATTAGAGTTATAGTGTTCATGTCAATAAGCATACAAGTCAGGGGCATAAATGTAATAAAATCATAAATAAAATAGCAACATATATCATAAATAGGTCCCTATAGGGACTGAATTACAAATATTAAAAGCCTCTACTCATGTTTCAAAGTTAGCCCCGTACACATGGGTATTTCTGCAAAATTGAGAAGTCGATGGGGTTTCATGCAAAGTGGCCAGCGACGCATGTAAAGTACGTGAAGGGCCCTTTGGCTACAATTTTCTCGAGCACGCACGTGTGACGCATGTGCGACTAAGCTCGATCCTAGGTCTGGTCAGGCGTAGTAGGCATGGGCCACGTGGGTGGTTCAGGTGCTTTGGATATGGCTCGGTTCATCCGAGGCACTTGCTTCATGGCCTGAGGCTCGGAGCTCCATCTTGCTCCTCTATGAAATTTTGAGGTTCATGAAGCTTCGTAGATGGTTGGCAAAAATCCCGAATGGAAGTGGATGTTGGACATGCGAGCCCACGGCGAGCCATTATGCAATAAATGTTATTGTGAATATCATTCCCTGATCTGAAATGAAGAATACATAATTTGCATAACATGTCCCTTAGCACAATTATGCTTATGTACCATGGCCATCTTGATGATCATACGACTGTTGTTTCAAATATTGAATCATAGAGGTTGGTGCTTGCATGAACATCTAAAGAGTTAGATTGAGGACTCATTAAGCACCGTCAAATGATTATTAAGAGATGATCTCCAGCCCGAGTAGGAGATGGCAATCCTTTCTCAATTAGGGTGATATCTAACCGACCTCTTGATGCAGGTCCTCTACATAGGAATAGATATTCGGAGGTGTTACATAAGTTAGGTCAAAGAGTTGACTTAACGAGATCGAGATAACCAAATTCCTATGACGTATGTTGTCACGATATAGGCGCGCATCCTCTGACCGGAGACAGATGTGTTACTATATGTCTGAGTATGTACATTTCGCAGATCAATAGGTTGATGACCTAATCAAAGTCTATACACTGGCGCGCTGGTGTGCATACAAGGGCATATGAGTAATACGATCTCTCAAAGGGATCATACAGGTTCATTATTGAACCGGAAGACATGAGCTCACTCATGAGATATTGGGAAGAATCAAATTCCGTGCACGGTCGTCGCTTTGGAAGCTTGACTGAATTTATAGGTTTGATATATACTTTTGGAAAGTATATGATCAAGACCTAGGTATGATATATGTTTTTTTGGAAAGTATATGATCGATACCGACTCCCAATGATCGAATGAGAAACTTAATGACAAAACTCTGAAGTAGACATTGTAAAATTGATCTTATACTTCAGGTTTATTTTGAGTCTTCCAGTATGCAGGATGTACAGGTTTTGGGAATACCTGAGGGTAATGTGATCATAAACGATTGTATAACAAAGATGCTTTCATTCCTAGGGAGTGATAAAACGGGTCTGGATTTTAGTGACTCCTCTCAGTAGAGAAGTAATCTGATCTTGGTCCTAATGTTGGACGTTGATCTGAATGTGATTCGGATGCAATGAAAAGATTAGATTTGTGGTCTTGATTTAATCAAGCATCTATGGGAGGCCCGAGATCTGGATTTGAGATGTGATCTCAATATCCAAGTCATTATACGTGGAACAATACAATCGCCCTGTCCTTATCTCAAAGTATTCGCGGAGAAAGCGCATTATCCTTGAAAGAGTTCAGGATAATTTCATTGTTGATATTAATTATCATGATTAATATGAAATCGATTCATATTATAAAGAGAGTTGTCTTAAATAATTAAATGTGGTTTGATTATCAAAGATGTAAATAATGTGAATGAGATTCATATTATTTGGGCACATGAGAATAGAGATACAAGATTATTAAATGTGATTTAATTATCATGGATATTGAATAATGTGGATAGCACTATCCATATTAATCATATATAGTATAAATATGATTTATAATATATAAGAGAGAGCTATTTGTAATTTACATTTGTTAATTAAATGTTAATGTGAATTGAATTCACATTGAACTTTAAATTGAAAATGTAACTCACATTTTATTTTGGGTTGTGAATGTGATTCACAATTTTCTAATGGCAAGATTGCAATATTCACAAAATAATTATGAATTATTTTTGTTGAATAATTTACAACAAGTGTTTTTGTAAATCTTGGATATTTCCATGGAATAATTTAATCTCATGAGATATCATGAGACTACATGAGATTGCTACCAAATTCCATATTATGGAAGGAGGCAAATCTTCATTCCAATAATCTCCATGATTGCTTGATTTAATTTGGAATTGATTTATATTGATTTATCAATATAGATTTAATCTAAATTAAATTAATTATTGTTGGTTTTACCAACACAAATCTTAGCGATTAAAAGAAACACAAATCAATGTGAGCCATTGGGTTTGTGTTGTCCATGGATTGAGATCCATGGATCCCAAAATATTATAAAAGGAGAGGAACCCCTTTGCTCTTCTTTACACACAAGAGAACATAAGTCTCTCTCTCTCTCTAGATGTCCTCTCTTCTTCTCTCATGTGGTTGTTGATAACGAGCATTTTGCGAGGGTCAAAATATAGTGTTGCTGAGGCGACCGCTCATAAAATCCTTGTTGACCAGAAATCAACCCACATTAAAGAATAATCCAATTAAATCCCAAAACTGTGAATTAATATTTATTAACTCTACCACAAAATGCATAGTGTATAAGCATGTAGAGGTCGAACCACAGAGAGCAATAAAAAAAGGGGTAGCCTATGGGTGTTCATGTACAACAGGGTCATCCTTGCATGATTCCTATTTTTGTGGGTTTTGAGGTTTTATATTTTTTATTTTATTTTTGTTTTTATAATTTTTATTTTGGTTTTATGTTTTATAATTTATATATATATATTTATTTAATTATATAATATAGATATATTTATATATAAAGATATATAAATGAAGAGAGAGAGAAGATATACTCTATGGATACATACATATATATATACCGAATATATACTAAATATAATCTTTTTAGGTTTCTCTTTTTTTTATTATATATTTCTCTTTTTTTGGAATTTTACTAATTTTTATATATTTTTAATGTTAAAAAGGGTCCTAATATAGGACTAATTAAGTAGGCCGACACTAATTTCGGTTCTAAAAATATAAAATAAATCCAAAAATTACCCAAATTAATTTTAATACATAAATAATAATATCTACATAATTATAGCCTGGGAAAACATATTTTTGACATTTTTGTTGCATTTTTATATTTTTTATTTAGTTTTGAGGTTTTCTAACTTTTTTTTGTTTTTAGGATTTTTCACTTTCAGGACTCCATAGACATATAGATATATCACATATAATTTTTTTGTAATTTTTCAAAAGCGTTTTATAATTTTTTTGTATTTTCTCATTTAAACAGTGCAAAATTAGCTCCTTTTTAATTTTTAATAAATGGATAAAATGCTCAAAAATACCAAACAAAAATACAGCGTGCATCTAAAGATACAAGGCATCTTCCCTAATTTTTATGAATTTTTAGGAGCTAGCTAGGTATTTTTAATAAATACATAAAAGATACAAAAATTAAATAGCCTGGCAGGGGCATAAATGCAAATAAAAATAAATAACAGGGGGCGCAGTGCAAATATACCAACACTAATAAACATTTATTTAAATTTAAGGAACTAATTTACAAATAACCAAACCCGCCAGGGTTTACATGCAAAATATACGTGCCTCACGTGGGACTGCACGTGAGGCGCAGAAGGACCTAAAAGCAATTTAGAGAAAAAAACAGGGGTCCTACTACAAAATTTACAATTTCTTTACAACGTTATAATTTGTTTACAATAGTAAAATTTAAATACAAGAAGTGTGGGGTTTGGTTCTGTAATTTACCCCTAAAAGGCGCTGGATGGATTATTGGATCCTCGTCACTTAGACACGTGTCGCATCCCCGCCGCTTGATGACGGTTCGCCGATGGGTGGTCCAGATCAGGTCTTTCATCTACATCAACGGCTGAGGCGTAGCTAAGGTGAACGGCCACGATCGAATCTGAGGCCTTCATCATGATCAGACGGCGGAGGAGTCCCCTGGAAGAACAAGGAAGAAGCTCGCGCGAGGCGAGCTTCGATCGTGAACTGCAGGCTCCTCCGGGCTTCTCCTTCGTGTCTAAGGTGCTCTGCTCGTTGCTGACGGTGCCCCGCGTCGAATAATGGTCTCAGCGTGGCTCCTGGAGGTCCGAGGAGATCAGGTGAGGTCGGGGAAGCTTGGGACCTCCAGGAACCTCTTCCTGGTTCAAACCGAGTCTGAGAGGGCTCTTCTCTTCGGGGTACCTGCACAGGATGAACAAGGGGGCGAGGGCTTTCTCCTCGACCCTGGGTTTTGAAGCTCTGACGCACGGTGAGGTGAGGCGGAGGAGCTCCGACGAACGGCAGAGGTGGAGCTCCGATTCGCGAAGACGGGAGGTCTTCGGTGGATCAGATGTGATCGGGAGATGGAGAAGGCGATGGGAAACGAAATGGGATGAACGAGGTGGTCGGGAACGGTCGATAACAGTGTGAAGAAGTCACCGGAGCGGAGCTCCGGCGAACTTCGATTTAACTAAACTAGGCTACACTACTGATCTAAAGTCTGAATTAAAAGAGGAATTAAAATGCTGGAAGTAAAATCTACCTAAAGAACACGGAATAATAGCTCTTATACCTGGGGGCCTCCAGGGAACAGGACGGACGCCGGAGCTCCGCCGCGATAAAATTATCCCCTCCTCCGGCCGATTCAAGTTGCTGGGACACTCCTCCTGTCACAAGGGTTCGTCCAGGGACCGAGTCGAGGCTTTTAGGGGGATTAAAAGTGGCCAAATTCGGCCAAGGAGGGGGAGGTTCTTATTTATAAACATTCCTGGGTACCTTTATTGTCCTGCGAATATCAACGAATATGGTCTATGTACACGCGATCTCAGGTGTCGGCGTGGATCATCATGGGTCTAGGAGAAATTTTCATGAATGGATCGAAGGTGATCGAGCGACGGATCATGCGAGAAAAAAGGAGGAATATCAGGGAAAAGATGGTTCTGACGCGCCAGTGTCCCAGATGGGACAGTTGACCAGACGGTCAACATTTGCTGGAATTCTATTAGTCCAAGTCAGCGAGATATTGACCTATTTATTAAACATAATAAATGATTTAATTAAATTTTATTTATAAAATAAAAAATGTTTATTAATCAATGTAGTATTTATTTATGATTTTTATTTAATTTTTTGATGTATTTTATTATGGGTTTATTTTAATAATGTATTTATAATTGTATTTACATGTGTTTATTTTTATTTTGTATATTTTTATTTTATTATTTTATTTTTCTTATTTTATATATTTATAAATTATTTTTATAAGTATAAATATATTTTTATTTAATTTTTATAAGTTTATTTATATTTTTAAATAAATAGGTATATATATGTAGGTATACTTGTAGGTATTTTACCTATATTTTATCTATTTTATTTATTTAATGAATTTTATTTGTTTTTATTTTGGATTTGTATTTTTTATATATTATGAATAATATTTACAATATTATAAAAATATGAAAGAATAAAATAATTAAAAACTGTATTCCTTTTTATTTATGTACATAGATAACATAGGTATTTTGCCTATATATTGCATAGACTTATTTTATTTTACAAATTCTTTTTGGTTTTATTCTAATTTCAATATGTACATGTATTATATACATTATTTACAAAATTCTGAAAATATAATTTGTAAAAATAATGAATAATGAATGAATTGAATATTTTAATCAGGCAGACTGTACAATGAGGACCAAAAACCTAACTTTCACAGATGAACTCCAAAAATTATGAAACCAATTTTATTAAATAGTTCTTGAAAAGCTATATACAATTAAAGGTGATTTTGGGTGATTTTGTGTTTTTATTTGCAAGATATGGGTATGTAAAGTTGAGATTTTGGCTTTTTATTCTGTGTATAAAATGTACACTGTGTATCATTTTTGTACAAACTCAATTTTGTATTTTTATCCACATGATTATTTACAACTTCCATGTACAATATATTTTTATTTGATGAATAAATAGATATATACAAAATAGGTGTCAAAAATGCATAAATGAATGAATGAGGTATTTATTGCGTTACTGGCCCTTCTCTCCCCCTACTTTATTCCTTGTCGACCAACTCCATTCTGGCCTTGGTCTCGGGGTCAGGGTCATAAAATATTTGCAATATTTTATTCCTTTTTCTTTTCTTCTCTTTATTCTATAATTTTGGCATTAAAAACCTTATTTTATGTTCAATAAATGCCATAAATAATAGATGCTATTATGAACAAATTGTGTTATTTACATGCATTTGCTAGTTTTTTTAAGGCCAAAGTGATAGAATAAAGGTGATGAAATGGAGATTCATCATCCCCCTATACTTTCCTTTGCTAGTCCCTAGCAAATACTTATGCAATAAGTACAAAAAGAATAAAGAATCAGAAGAAAAGAAAAAGAGAATTGAAGGAGAAGAGAGTGAATGGGTTGCTTTCAGTGCAATATATGTCCTTACAAAATCAGAATTTGGAGCTTCTTCTAGACCTCGGGTGTGGATGTGTGTAGAACCTAGTCGGGAACCAGCTTTAAAACACAACAGCCTTCGAGAGTCACAAAACTCGGTTCAACCCACCTCAATAGCCTGGTCAGAACTAGCCTATATCATACGCAAACTCTTATGACTATGAAGCTGACTTGTACAGTGTAAGTGATGGTGACTCTCCTCAGCTGAAATGACAAAGAGACTAGCTTCTCCAGAATGACAACCCAATGATTCCCCAATCTAACAGCTCTTTCCTCGAGGAGCGGGGTATTCCCTTCTAAGTTCAAGTGGCAACCAGCTCAAGAGGAGGGGGTAAAGAGAAGAATGGACGGTAGCCAGTGTAGCTACCTATCCTAGGATGCAAGACCAGTGTAGTCAAGTCATCCAGCTGCAGGCTCACATATTTGACTTTGGAACTCAAGCTTGCTTATTGGCTTTATAACATACGTACATACTTTGCAGGCATTTTATTTTTGTACAGGCCTGACCATTTTTTTTTGAAATACTATTCACAGCAGCATTTACATAAGGAGTTTTTCCTCTTGAGCCAGTAGACTATCCCTCTTTTTAAGCTTTATTGCAACCCACACTCTCATGTCGTTAGACCTCATGGCTACTGGACCGGGTTGGGGTGCACTTCCCTCCCTAGACGAGGACGAATGTTTCCACCCGTGTGCGTCTCAGACTGGAAAATCCAACCCCCTCACCACTCCAACTGAGTTGAGCCAAGTGAAAGGTGCAAAGTGTCCAAGTTAGGTCATGGCCGACAAGAGTCATGTGTGTGTCTTGAAAAGTTCTAGTTAGTCAGTTGAGTTGACTTGAACCCGGCCCTGATTTCTCAAAGAATTAAGTCTGAATAGACCTGAAGTACCTTAAACCTAGTTCCCATCAGGTTCCAGTGCAGTTAGGTGCGGTAAGGTCCAACCAAGCTCCAATTTTAGACTTTATTGGACGGGTTCAATCATCAAGCTCACTCAAAAAGAATATGAATGTTATGCTCATGTTATGCACAATGAATGATGCAATTTTTCACAAAGAATAAAAAAAATCAAAGAATCTTTTCAAATAGAAAGCTTGACACATACAAAAAGTACATACAATTATTTACACGGGCTTCCCGCTTTATTTACAAGATTTAAGGACTTTTAAGGATTTTATAGGTTTTAATGAAGTAATTTATTCAGGTTATATTTATGTACAGAAAGAATTTTATGTATTTTATTTACAATTTACATGTATTTGTAATGATGCTTTTATCCCTCAGATTTATTTTGAAAATAGTTTTGCAAACTATAATACATGATAATTTTTGGAAATCATTTACACACATTTGAAAACTATTTTTGCAAAGATTTGTCACACTATATATGTATACATTTTCCACAATAGTTTTGACAAACATTTTTTAAAACATTTGCACATATGTTTTCAAATCCTTTATTTTACTCAAAGAAGAAAATTTTTCAAACAAAGCAATTTTACACAGGTTGAAAATATTTCACAGCAAGTTTTCCAAACAGTTCACACTATTTTTCAAATCATATTATAAAGGTATTTAACCTGATTTATTAATCAGTATATATAAAAGAACTAAATTTTATATACAACATGGTTTAGGCTCTCATAAGTTTTATTTGGAATTATTGCTTATTTTTGTATGAGAGGTTTTTGTGCAGACTCCTCAGACTTATTCAAGAATCATTTTCAAATGATTTTTGAAAACTATAGTCCAAAATAATTTTACAAACATGTACATACATTTGGAAATAATCTTTGCAAAGGTTTTTTTTTCAAAACAGTATAGGTAGATTTTTCAAAACAATTTGACAATCAAATTTTCCAATCATTTGCAAACTATTTTTCACACATTTTTATTTCACTCAAAGAAAATAAATTTTACAGACAACACTATTTACAAAGTTTGAATGCTTGTATACACTATTTTTCAAGCAATTTTCACCAGATTTTTCAAAGAGAACATTTTGCACAAAGCATTTTTCCTGACTTATTAATCAGTATAGATAGGAAGAGTCTGAGGAGCTCACAATCATCTTTTATTATTGTAATAGAAATACTTTTAGCAATACTTTTTTTCTTGAGGTAGTAGTTTATTTATAATATGAGTTATGTCTTATAGTATATACATGGTATATACGACCCCCCTATACTTAGCTTGAGCTATGTCCTTATAGATCGAAGAGAAAAGAGAAGACATAACTCGTACTGAGTATAGACAAGTCTAAAGAATAAATAAATGAATGAATAAATGTAGGAAAGAATGAACGAACGAGAAGTTGACCGTCCCCCCTATACTTAGGGTAAAGTAATCCTAAGTATAGCAGACTGTACACAATGTAGGGAGGGTCAAGGGTCGGAATAAACAGATCTTACTCAGATTGTCTCCCCCTACACTTAGGGTAAAATATCCCTAAGTATAGACAAGAAGAGGAGACAATGGAGAGGATCGCAAAGAATAGAATACTCAAGGTGCATCCCCCCCCCATACTTAGGACAAAGTGTGTCCTAAGTATAGAAGACTGACAACAAGGGGCAACACTTCTTGATATAAAAACGAAGATAGAGAAGAAAAGAAGAAAAGAAGAAAATCAGATAAACAGTTTTTGTGGTGCAACGTCTGAATCTTCTGATGCTGCCAATGTTGTGGATATGTCATCATGGTGCGCGAGCTGAATGGAGTCGACAACGGCCAAGAATGTATCTGGTTCGAGGTAAGGCTTCAGGAGTTGACTGTTGACGACGAATGGCTGTGCGTCAGGAGACAATTCTGATATAGCAATACTTCCATTGTCACGCACTTCACAAACTCGGAATGACCCTGTCCACTTGCTTTTTAATTTGCCTGGGAAAATCCTCAACTTTGCATCAAATAACCACACTTTCTGCCCAACATCAAAGGTCTTTCGTCTGATGTGCCGGTCATGCCAGCGTTTCACCTTCTCCTTGTACATCAAAGTGTTATCATATGCATAGTCTCGGAACTTCAAGAGTCTGTTCAGATCATCCTTTCTTTTCTGATCACTTTTTCGTGAGTCCTAATTTCACATGTTAATTTCCCATAAAGACTTGTGAATTAATTCGACGGGCAGATGGCACGGCTTCCCATATACAAGACGATAGGGCGACATGCCCAAGGGAGACTTGTAGACGGTTCTGTAAGCCCATAGGACCAAGTCTAAGAGTTGGGACCAGTCTTTTCTGTTTGGCCTGACAAGTTTCTGTAGGATAGTCTTGATTTCTCTGTTTGATATTCTGCCATGCCATTGGTCTGAGGATGGTAAGGAGACGCGACGCGATGATCAATGTCGTACTCCTTCGTTAATATCTTGACCTCTTTGTTAATAAAATGGCTACCCCCGTCTAATATGAGAATTTTTGGTTTCCCGAACCACGAAATAATGTTCTTCTTCAAGAACTGACACACTGTTTGGCTGTCGGCGGCTCGAGCAGGAATAGCTTCAACCCAACGACTCACGTAATCAACGACAAGAAGGATGTGCTCAAAACCTTGACTATTAGGGAAAGGTCCCATGAAGTCAATGCCCCATGCATCGAAAACATCTACTATCTGAATGATTTTCAAGGGCATCGAATCTTTTGCAGTGAGTGTACCCTTCAATCTCTGACAGTCAATGCATCATTTGACAAATTCTGCTGCATCCTTAAATAATGTGGGCCACCAGAAGCCACACTGAAGTACTTTGGCTGACGTACGGTCTCTAGAGTGATGTCCACCAGATTCGAGCGAGTGACAATGCTCGAGGACACTATAATGCTCCTCTTGAGGAATGCACCTGCGCCAAATGCAATCTGCTCCTCCCCTGAATAAAAGAGGATCTTCCCATTGATAGAAGCAGATGGTCGACATGAATTTGTTCTTCTGATTCTTCGTCCAATCCGATGGTATTACCCCCAAGGCGAGGTAATTGACTATGTCAGCATACCAAGGAAGAGAATCCACTGCTAAGATTGATTCGTCAGGAAAGGTTTCTGTAATGGGTGCACTGTTCAGAGGAGGCTCATGCTGCTCAATTCTGGAGAGATGGTCTGCTACCACATTCTGAACTCCAGGCTTGTCCTTGATTTACAAATCAAATTCTTGGAGGAGAAGAATCCATCGAATCAGTCTCGGCTTGGCATCCTTCTTCTGCTGTAGGTACCGGATAGCAGAGTGGTCTGTAAAAACGGTGACTTTCGATCCAAGCAAATAGGATCTGAACTTATCAAGGGCGAAAACCATAGCCAGCAACTCTTTCTCTATCACGGTGTAATTTCTTTGTGCCTCATCTAATGTTCTGCTGGCGTAGTGAATGGCATAGGGTGCTCTCTCTTTCCTCTGTCCAAGAACAGCCCCGAATGCAAAGTCTGATGCATCGGTCATGATCTCAAAGGGAAGAGACCAGTCCGACGGCTGTAGGACTAGAGCCTGAGTGATAAGCTCCTTCTACTGATTGAAAGCAAGGAGAACATGTTGATCTACATTGAACTCAGTTTCCTTGCATAAAAGTTCTGTCAAAGGTCGGGCGATGCGGCTGAAGTCCTTGATGAATCGTCTGTAAAATCCCACATGCCCCAGGAATGGACTTACATTTTTCACTGATTGAGGTGGCTCTAGATTGGCAATGACATCCACCTTCGCTGGGTCGACTTCCATGCCACGTTTGGAAACGACGTGGCCCAGTACAATGCCTTCGGTGACCATGAAGTGGCTCTTTTCCCATGAAAGTATTAAATTGACTTCACGACATTTTTGAAGCACTCTATCTAGGTGCTCAAGACAAGAATCAAAACTATCACCATAGACAGAGAAGTCATCCATGAACACCTCGAGAAAACTGCCTACCATCTCGGCGAAAATAGCTAGCATGCATCTTTGGAAGGTCGCAGGTGCATTGCACAATCCAAAGGGCATTATCTTGAAGGCGTAGGTGCCGAACGGGCAAATGAAGGTAGTCTTCTCTTGATCTTCGGGAGCGATAGCCACTTGGTTGTACCCGGAATACCCATCCAAAAAGCAGAAGAACTCCTTGCATGCTAGTCTTTCCAGAACTTGATCAATAAATGGCAAGGGGAAGTGGTCCTTCTTAGTTGCTGCATTAAGATGGCGGTAGTCAACACACACCCGCCAGGATGTTGGTACCCGAGTGGATATTTCCTCTCCTTTGTCATTGGTAACCACGGTAAGCCCGGATTTCTTTGGAACTACATGCAGTGGGCTTACCCATTTTGAATCAGAGATGGGATAAATGAAGCATGCATCACACCATTTCGTTATTTCTTTCATGACGACGTCTCGGAGGTTTGGGTTCAGCCTTCTTTGGAATTCACGGGATGGCTTGGCATCTTCTTCCAAATAAATGTGGTGTGAATACAAAGATGGATTTATCCCTCGGAGATCTGATACGCACCAACCGAGTGCCTTGCTCTTCTTTTCTAGAATCTCGAGGAGGCGAGATTCCTGATCCGGATTCTACCTGTTGCTGATGATGACCGGATACATGTGTTCTTCACCCGCAAGGAAAGCATACTTCAGGCCTGAAGGAAGTGGCTTGAGTTCTGGTTTTGACCTGTCCAACTTGTTGGTCACTTCAGACACTATGCTGGTGGTAGGATGTACTTCTTTGATGGGGTTACCATCCTCAATGTTCTGTTGAGATCCTGGTGAGGTGCCGAACGGTTCTGCACTAGGCTCATTGTGTTCGATCTGGAGTGAATTCTCGGGATCAAAGAGATGCGTCTGCATCTGAGAATCCGTCTCCCAAGAATCATCGGAGCATAGGGTAACTGTGCTTTCCAAGTCCTCCTCAAGTGTGAGGATTTCTCGGGTCCAAGAACCATTCAATGACAGTGATGAGTCTCTGATCTCTGCAACAAAGTCACAGACTGCTTCTGATACTGCATAGCTCTCATCAGTCGTGGCGTTCGGCTCTCTGATCATGTTTATAGTTATCTGCTTATTGTTCGAGCTAAAAGTGATCTTACCAGACCCGTAATCAACCACGACACCTGAGGTACGTAAGAATGGTCGGCTAAGGATGATAGGGGTCTGGAGTAGAGGTGCGGGGGAGTCCATATCAAGGACTACAAAATCAGCTGGAAATTGCATCTCTCGTACTTTAACTACAACGTCTTTCAACAGACCCCGGGGCCGCTTGATGGATCAGTCAGCGAACTGAAGGATCATTCGTGTCTGCTTGAGCGGACCCAGCCCAAATTCTTGCATTATTGATGATGGCAAAAGGTTGATGGAAGACCCACTGTCGAGGAGAGTACGCTCGAAGACTTGATCGAAAATCTCACAACTGATAAGAGGTGCTCCTGTGTCTTGTTTCTTCTGTGGAAGGTTGCTGATAGCTGCAATAGTGGCCATGGAGAGCACGTGCTTTTCTACATCTCTGCGTCTGTTCTCATGTGCTGGGCGACGCTTGCTTGTACACGCTTCTTTCAGACCTTTCTTAACAGTTGGCATGTACTCCACGGCCTTCAGTAAGGGAATCTCAACAGTTAAATTGTCTAGTATTTCCACAACTCCAGGATCAGACAATGCCTTTTTTCGTTTTGAATTTTTTTTGGATTTTTCTATTGCATGAGGAAAAGGAATATGTACATCTCTAGCAGGAAAAACAGAGTTCTTATTTACATCAAAATTATCGTCCATAGAATGTTGTACATCCGGACTACAAAAAGGAGTACAAACTGTATCCTGACATGCTAATGCTGAAGGGCGAGCAAAAAGTAGAGTGTCTGCTCCGTTGGCTAGCGAGGGATCGGTTGCTGCTGGCGGCTCCTCCAAGGCTGGCGCGGCTTCGCTTCGGCTGCAAGCTTCTTTTTGTTGTTTTTGATTTTGCTAATTTTTTTGTATTTTTGGCTGGGGATGCTGGTATTGCATGACGGCTAGAATGGCTTCTCCTTCTTCTTCCTCCTCACCCTCCCCTGTAGCTGATACGACTGATGCAGAAGATGACGATCCACCTATTTCTTTATTCACCCCATTCTTGATAGCAAGCGGAGGCAAGGCCCTACCGCTCCTGTGAGTGACAGCATTAGAATAAACAATAATATCATTTTCTGACTCTACAGACACAGACAGGACATCACAGTCTACCTGCTCCTTCTTAAAGTTATTGGGGTTGGCTTCGACCTGAGCTGGAATAGTGGTTCTAGTGGCGGTCAGGTCGTCGAGCCTTTTGGTCATATCTGTCAGCCCTTTGACGAGTTGGGCCAGACACTCCATGGTTGGGTTCACAGGAGGTACCTCAGTGGATTCAGCGTGCAGACCATGCTGTTGTTGCATGTGTGGGTGTTGAGGTTGTTGCTGGTGGTGCTGGGGTGGTGCAGGAAGCTGAAGCTGCTGATAGGAGGGAGGAGGATAATGCCGGTACTGCTGAGGTGGAGCAGCCGCATACTGATGAAAAGGCTGCGGGTGGCGGTATTGCGGCTGCTGGTATGGCTGATTCTGCCTCCATTGATTTGCATACTGGGGAGGCTGATGGTACTGTTGCGGTGGCTATGAGGACTGTCCAAAACGACCACCTTGAGGTTGGTGGTATTGCCGGTTGGCAAGTGGTTGACCCTGAGGTTGTCCCATAGGATGGGTCGGTTGTGCTTCGTTACTCCATACCCTGTTCACTTCCTGAATCAGGGGTGGTGGTGGGAAGATTGGATTGGATCCGGAAAGAAACTCTGGTTGGTACACAACCATCTGCTGCTGCGGCTGGCCCTGATCGGGCGCACTGCACGTAGTACACGTGTTGGACTGCCGGTGGCTGCTGGCTCGGCTGAGGCTTATGCTGCGGTGGTTTCTCGTCCTTCCTCTCAGCTGGAGCATCTGATGGTGCTGTCAACTGAACAGAGTTGATGGTGCCTGATGAAAGGTACCTGACGAGGGTCTAGAGTAATCCGCACAAGGCAGGACCACAATGTCGCTGAGGCGACCGCTCAACAGATCCCGAATCAATCAACAATTAACCCACAATGAATGTATGTAATGAATATCCAAAAATGTGGAGTTAAAATTTATTATAACTCTACATGCAAATGTGTATAGGTGTAAGTACAAGTAGAGGTCGAACACTGGGAGGCGAAGGGAATGTATGTGATGTATCATTTATTCAATCCATTGTTCATGTCCATTTATTATTTCTGTGGGTTTTGGATTATATATATTTTTTATATTTTTGTTTTTATAATTTTTATGTTGTTTTTATATTTTATATTTTCTTTTTATATTTTTAGTTATATAAATATATGTATATATATAAAGATATGTATAAAGATATATATATATATAAGAAGAGAGAGAGAGGAGTAATATAGTATATAGATATATATATAAATGCTTAAAATATATATATATAGATATAATTTTTTTTCTTTTTAATATTTTTCTAATTTTTTTGTTAGATTTTGGAGCTTTCTGATTTTTTTTATTTTTCTTTTTCATATTTTTAGGGTTTTTCAATTTCTGGACTCAATATATGTATAAATATACCATATATAATTTTTTTGGGAATTTTTCAAAAACATTTTCTAATTTTTTTGTATTTTTTAATTTAAACAGTACAAAAAGGGCTACTTTTTCATTTTTTATTAATTAGGAAAAATGCAAAAAAAATGTGAAATAAAATATGGGCGTACAAGGACATCACATGAAACATCTATCCTAATTTTTCTGGATTTTTAGAAGCCTCATAGGTATTTTTAATAAATAGATAAAAGACACAAAAATAAAACAGCCTGGCAGGGGTATTTTTGCAAGTAAAATAAGTAACAGGGGCATCGGTGCAAAAATACCTACAGAAATAAACATTTATTTTAATTTTTTAAACTAATTTACAATTAACAAAAACCTCCAGGGCTATAATGCAAAATTCGCGCACCTCACGTGGGACTGCACGTGAGGCGCGGAAGGACCAAAATGCAATTTAAAGAAGTACAAAGGTCCTTTAGCAAAATTCACAATTTATTTACAACGTTATAATTTATTTACAAAATTAAATACTAAATACAAAAAAGGCGGGGGTTATATGTGAAAATTACCCCCAAAAGGCGCGGGCAGATCCGACGGTTGAGGTTCGACCTGGGGAGACCTCCTTCATCTGACGGCGGCGAGGCAAGGTGGAAGAACAGGGAAGAAGGCCGGGATGGCCGAACTTCCCCGCCTTCAAGCTCGCTTCTCCGGCGTCCTTCGAGGCTTCTGAGGCTCCCACTGGCTTCCTGACAGGTGGCTCTAGCTGCTGGAGGTGTCTGATCGGACGGAGGGGCACTGGAGCGCCACCACGACGTCGAAGAAGTCGAGGGGCTCCAGGTACCTCCGATGAACTCTGAAAGCGTCTCCTGGAGCTCCTCTTTGCTCCTAACCTGCAGGAAAGAACTCACGCGGCTCGAGGGGAGATCCCTCGACCGAAAATTGAAGCTGTTAGCACAAGAAATGGGAGAGGTGGCGAAGCCTCCGGCGAGCGGCGGAGTTGAGGCTCCGATTCGCAGATCTGGAGCAGATCTGGTTGAACGGGAGTGGTCTAGAGGTGTAGAATGCGGAGGGGATCGAAGTGAAGGAGAAATGGTATCGGAAAAACAGTCGGAAACAAGGTGGCGAAGTCGCCGGAACAAAGCTCCAGCGAACTTCGATTTAGCTAACCTAAGCTATTCTAATGATCTAAATGCATAATAAAAGATAGGAATGAAATGCGGGAATAAAAATCTACCTAAGAAAATAAATGCCCAGCTCTTATACCTGGAAAAACTCCAGGGAGCAGGACGACTGCCGGAGCGCCGTCATGGGCGCATCTCCTTCCTCCGCGAGCTTCCACAACCTTCAGGGGACCTCCATCTGTCACCTGGATGCACTCTTGGCCGAAGGTGGGAGCTCTAGGGCTAGGGAAATGGCCAAAAAATTTTGGAGGAGGAAGATGGTTTATTTATAAACATGTGTATGTGCCCTTATTGACTGGGAAATAATAAGGAATCGGTGATATATACATTAGATTTAACAAGGGGGCGTGTATGTACAATGTACCAGGAGCATTTCTTGTGAAGGAAGCAAAGGCGATCGATGGACGGGGCACCCGAGAAAAATGGGAGAAGATGGGGGGTTTGACAGATCTGACAGGCTGGAGGCTGATTTATTTTCGAACATAATGGGAGCCCTTATTGACCGGCCAAAAATAAGGAATCCAAGCTATATACAGGGGACACAAGCTATGGGCGTGTATAAGGGTTGCTTTGGGAGTAATTTCCGTGAAGGGACCGATGTCATTGGAGAGACGGGTCGATCGGGAAAATTTGGAGAAAACGCCATGTCTGACAGATTTGATGGGTTGGTGAGGCTGATGGCTGAGTTGACCGAGGTCAACATTGGCAGGGCTGTGATTGGTCCATGTCAGCCCGAATTTGACTCAATTATTAGACATAATAAATGAATTAATTAAATTTTGCTTATAAAATAAAAAATGTTTATTAATTAATGTAGTATTTATTTATGATTTTTATTTATTTTTTTAATGTATTTTATTATGAGTTTATTTTAATGATGTATTTATAAGTGTATTTACGTGTATTTATTTTTATTTTGTGTATTTTTATTTTATTATTTTATTTTCTTATTTTATTTATTTGTAACTTATTTTTGTGAGTATAAATATGTTTTTATTTAATTTTTATGAGCTTGTTTACATATTTAAATAAATAGGTGCATATATAAGTAGGTATACTTATAAGTATTTTACCTATATAATGTATATACTTTATTTATTTAATGTATTTTCTTGGTTTTTATTTTGGATTTGTATTTTTAATGAATTATATTTAATATGTACATTATTATAAAAATATGAAAGAATAAAATAATTAAAGAATGTTTTCCCCTTTTTATTTATGTACATACTTCACATAGGTATTTTGTCTATGTATCTTGTAGACTTATTTTATTTTACAAATTATTTTTGGTTTTCTTTTAATTTCAATGTGTACATGTATTATATACATTATTTACAAAATTCTAAAAATATGAATTTATAAAAATAATGAATATTGAATAAAATGAATATTTTAATCAGTCCTATATACAAGGTAGGCCAAAAACCTAACTTCCACATATGAACTCCAAAAATTATGAAACAAATTTTATAAAATAGTTCTTGGAATGCTATATACAATTAAAGGTGAGTTTGGATGATTTGGAGTTTTTATTTGCAAGATATGGGTATGTGAAGTTGAGATTTTTGCTTTTTATTTTCTGTATAAAATGTACACTGAGTCTTATTTTATACAAACTCAATTTTGTAATTTTATTTACATTATTATCTACAATTTTCATGTACAAAGATTCTCTATTTGATGAATAAATAATTATATACAAAATAGGTGTCAAAAATGCATAAATGGATGAATAAATAAATGAGGTATTTATTGTACTCTTGGCCCTTATCTCCCCCTGCTTTATTCCTTGTCGACCAATTCCATGCTGGCCTTGGTCTCGGGGTTAGGGTCATAAAATATTTGCAATATTTTATTCCTTTTTCTTTTCTTCTCTTTATTCTATAATTTTGGCATTAAAAACCTTATTTTCTGTATAATTAATACAATAAATAATGAATGCTATTGTGTACAAATTGAGGCTATTTACATGCATTTGTTGGGGTTTCTAAGGCCAAAATGATAGAATAAAGGTGATGAAATGGAGATTCATCACCCCCCCTATACTTGCCTTTGCTAGTCCCTAGCAAATACTTATGCAATAAGTACAAAAAGAACAAAGAATAAGAAGAAAAGAAAAGGCAAAAATAAAGAATTTAAAGAATAAATTGAATTGGTCATGATTATTAAACTTATCTGTACAAAATCAAAGTTTGGAGCTCACGTTAGACCTTGGTGTGAAAAATGTGTGTGGAACCTGGTCGGGAACCAAATTTAAAATGCAACAGCCTTCGAGAGTCACAGAACTCGGTTCAAATCACCTCAATAGCCAGGTCAGAACTAGCCTACATCATACGCAAACCCTAAGCTGACTTGTACGTGTAAGTGATGGTGGCTCTCCCCAACTGAAATGATAAAGAGACTGACTTCTCCAGAATGATAACCCAATGATTCCCTAATCCAACAGCTCTTTCCTCGAGGAGCGGGGTATTCCCTTCTAAGTTCAAGTGGCGTCCAACTCAAGAGGAGGAGGTAAAGAAAAGAATGGACGGTAGCCAGTGTAGCTACCTATCCTGGGATGCAAGACCAATGTAGTCAAGTCATCCAGCTGCAGGCTAACAAGGTGTAACTTTGATGCTCAAGCTTGCTTATTTTCTATACAACATATATACATACTCCAGCAGGTATTTTTTTTATTTACAAGCCTGTCGACTTTTTTGGAGTTTTTCTTTTTTTTTCTTCTTTTTTTTTCAACATACTATTTACAGCAGCATTTACATAAGGACCTTTTCCTCTTGAGCCAGAAGACTATCCCACTTTTGAAGCATTATTGCAACCCACACTCTCCTGTCGTTAGACCTCATGGCTACTGGACCAGGTTGGGGTGCACTTCCCTCCCTAGACGAGGACGAATGTTTCCACCCGTGTGCGTCTCAAACTGGCAAATCCAACCCCCTCACACTCCAACTGAGTTGAGCCAAGTGAAAGGTGCAAGTGTCCAAGTTAGGTCACGGCCGACAGGAGTCGTGCGTTTGTCTCGAAAAGTTCTTGTTAGTCCGTTGAGGTGACTTGAACCCAGCCCTTATTTCTCAAAGAATTAAATCTGAATAGACCTGGAGTACCTTAAACCTAGTTCCCGTAAGGTTCCAGTGCAGTTAGGTGCAGTAAGGTCCAACCAAGCTCCAATCTTCGACTTTATTGGACTAGTTCAATTATCAAGCTCAATCAAAGAAGATGAATGCAATGCAAATGCTATTTACAAATATGCAAAGAATAATGCAATTTTTCAAAGAATTTGAAAACAAAGAGAAGAATTTTTACACAAAGAATTTTTTTTGCAAATAAAATAATTTTGGCACTCGAAGTATAAAATATGTACAACTATTTACACGGGCGTGCCGCTTTAATTTACAAGAATTAAGAATTTACAATTTAGTTTTTATTTATAGGTATATATGTACACTTATTAAAGAACTTTCTTTATTTTGATTTTTATTTTTAATAATAATATATATATTATCTTATTTATTTATTATATGTAACTATTCCTCAAACTTATTTGACACAAATTTTTCAAACAATTTTTGAAAACAATAGTCCAAAATAATTTTTACAAACATTTTTACAAACATGTACACACATTTGAAAATCATTTTGCAAAGGTTTTTCAAAACAGTATATATAGATTTTCAAAATATTTTTACAACCATTTTTCAAACCATTTGCAAATCATTTTTCAAACATTTTATTTCACACAAAGAAAATAAATTTTACAAACCACACATTTTTACACAGGTTGAAAACATGTAACAAAACGTTTTCAAAATAGTTTTCAATAAATGTTCTCAAAGATTTTCAAACTATTTTTCAAATATTTTGCAAAAAATATTTTCACCTGATTTATTAATCAGTATATACAAAAAGAATTTGAAGAATAATCACATCTTTTTATTAAGGGTTTTTAATGAGTTTTTAAAGAATTATTAGCCATATTTATTAGTAAAATACGAGAGTACGAGTTATGACTAAAGTATATACATAGTATATACGACCCCCCTATACTTAGCTTGAGCTATGTCCTCATAGATCGAAAAGAAAAGAGAATACATAACTCGTACTGAGTATAGACAAGTCTAAAGAATATGAATAAGAGACAAAGGAAGTAGAAGTTGACCGTCCCCCCTATACTTAGGATCAAGTAATCCTAAGTATAGCAGACTGTACACAAAGCAGGGAGGGTCAAGGGTGGGAATAAACAGATCAAAGAATTAATAAATCAGGGGTGCACCCCCCTATACTTAGGACAAAGTACGTCCTAAGTACAGAAAACTGACACAAAGGGGCGACACCTTTTATTTAGATACATAAGATAGAAAAGGAAAAGAAGAAAAGAAGAAAAGAAGAGATATGAAAAGATCGTGTAGAATATACGCATCACTCCCCCTATACTTAGGGTGAGATATCCCTAGGTATAGGCAACAACAGAGTGACGAAACTGAACGACGAAAGAACAACATGGTGTGTACCCCCCTATACTTAGGACAAGGTACGTCCTAAGTGTAGACACAAAGATATGGCGATAGATCTGGGGTACACTAAAACATACGGGAGAAAGGATGAAAAGGGCACACATATATACAAGCGGTGAAGAACTGGTGAAGTACAGGACAGTATCTAGTAAGCGACTACCGTGCTCTTGTCGTCGTCTCCCTGTGAGAACGAGGACGCAGTCAGAAGGTGAAAAGACACCTGAATCTTCAATCAAGTGGGTGTCAGCTACCGGGGACAATCGGATCAGAAAGTAAAGATATCCGGTCCGGTAGCATGAATCAGTCAATCGGCTCGAAGGATCATCATGAGGGAACAGAGCCGATAACATAAGACAGGGAGGAAGAAAGAGCAGTACAGACTCCTCTGGTCAATCATGGTCTCAGATAGATATAGAAGATAGAGAATAGGATGCATCATGGTATCCGATGATGGTGAGGTAGAAAGATCATAAGTACACAACGAATACCGCAGGCCATGGCTCAACCCTGCGAGGGTCCTCAAGGTGAGCATAATCAGAGAATAATCAGAAGACTCGGCTCCGTGCTCCAACAGACAGGAGACACAACCAGGGAGGAGACCGAGTACACAAGTCAGAAGACCCGGCTTCGTGCTCCACCAATTAGGAGACACCAGAGATGAAGCCGAGTACCTACAAAATGATGTACTCTCCCGCAGATAACCCTCGGGGAGTAGTGCATGCTAGTCAATGAATAATCAGAACAGAAGCTCACCCTTCCGAGGGTCGTCAAGGAGAGCGGGCTGAAAGGAGCCTGATCCATCAGACGGATCATAGAGACAGTCTCGGTAGGCGACAGATCGGCTACCAGCAGAAGAGACCGTCAGATCAAGAAAGTGTGGCAGCGTCCCGCAGATAACCCTCGGGGAATGCGCTTCCAGCTAGTCATGAAAATAGCAGATATCAGAAGCTCAGCCTTGCGAGGACCGTCAAGGAGAGCAGACTCAAAGGAGTCTTATCAGATGGGTCCCATGATCCGCAGATCGGATATGCAACTCAAGATGGGATCAAAAATCATATATATCAGACGACTCGATTCCGTGCTCTGCAGATCGGAGACACAGTCAGCAAGGGGAACCGAGCGTTAAGAGAGTGTCACAGTCTCTCGCAGATAGTCCTCGGAGAGTACTATGATCTAGTCAAGGAATAGTCAGAAAGTGCATCTACCTTGCGAGGGTCGTCAAGGATAGAGAATGGCTCAAAGGAGCCGGATCCATCAGACGGACCCGCATAGTGGTCTCAGTAGTCGACAAGGCGGCTACCAGCAGAAGAGACCAATCAGATCGGAAATATGTCATAGTCTCCCGCAGATAACCCTCGGGGAGCTATGAGCTAGGCATGGAATAATCAGAAAAGTGGAGCTCTGCCTTGCGAGGACCGTCAAGGAGAGCGGACTCAGATGAGTCTAGTATATTGGCCTCGTGTACTGACAAGTCAAGTACATAATCACAGGGGGAGGCCAATCTAGCATATCATCTGACTCGGTTCCAGGTCCCATCACAATGGCGACCGAAGCAGTGAATGAAACCGCAGTCCTAGAAATTGTCGCATTCTCCCGCAGATAGTCCTCAGGTAGGAATGCGAGCTAGATCAACGTAGGTTTTGGGAATGCTGGCAAGTCATCTCAGGTCCTCAAAAGCAATAAATCACTCAATCATCCGGAGGGCATAAGATCATGCACGGGAGCAAATAATCATGTCAGTCACCAAACATCCCTTGGATCAATCCAATCTGCTGTGATGGCACGAAAAATAGTCAGGAATCCTCTAAGTGCCAGGGTGGACTTGAGAGTCAGGAGATCAAGGATGGGTCTAATAGGAAGATGAGAGATCATGCAGGGCTCGCACACCAATATTAGGAAGTCCAAATCAGAATAATCATTCAATCCTCAAAATCAAGATGGGTGGAACCTCAAGAAAGTTAGATTAATCAATACTTATAAAGTCTTCATCGAATTATCGCATCATACCACATCCTCAATCCGGTGTGCGAGAACTAGAATTCCTCAATAATGCATCACACCTATGCTCTATGCATCAGCAACAATCCTCAAGAAGCCCATATGCATGTATCAAAGACAAATCCACCAAATCGATCTCAGCAACCTCAACATCATAGGCCCGGCCTACACCAATAATCTGTATAAATAATCCTCGATGCGGGCTTCATCAATATGCACAGCATTCCCTGGGTAAAGGGAGAGGTGATACGTGGTACATGAAGAAGATAGATAAGAAGGGTACACAATGGGGTGGAGATGATGATTGACCGTGCGTGCCAATATCATGGATGGTAGAAGAGTGATACAGAGGGTACGAGGAGGGCGGGCGAGAAAGATCGAGACATAGACAAAATTGGGTGTTCCACACAGGGCGGGAACACCATCAAAATTGTGGTCCGAAGAGAGTGCTCTCCTCGAACCAGAGAAGATGGTACGATGGATACATAGAAGATGGTGGAGAAGCGGGAAACAAAGGACTTGGCGAAGAATGATTGAGCTCAAGCGCCAATATCACGACTCGATGTAAAATGAAGAGATATATGTATAAGAGAGATAGAGAGAGACTCAAAGATGAAAAAATGCATGACTCACACGGGCGAGACCGACTACTCTAGTAATGAATGAAAAACACAATGGACTCCAAGTCACAATCAAGACACAAGGCAAACCCCCAATTCACCTACTCAACACAGTGAAGACCATCAGGTGACAGTCATTTATCGTTTTGATTTTAGAGTTAGGTGAGAACCACAAAAATTATACAATCACTTAGGAGGCTTGATGGGATTTGGGCTCTACTCCTTAGTGTGTACGTGAGCAATTAAAATGCATACAATGAGGGGGTTGCTCTCCCCAAGACAAGGAAGTCCATTATGTTTTTTTTAGGTCCAATAGAGTTAACAGTCCCGATTTTATTTAAGTTATCACTTTTTTTGGGTATTTTCAATGCACGTGCCTATCGAGGTTCCAATTTCCATTTAGCATCCTAGGTTGGCAAAAACAGAGGGAGAAGATCGGAAAAGCCATGCAAGTTAGAAATCGATGATGCATGCTAAGTAAGAAGACTTACAGTGCCTCCCAGCTCTCTCCATGCGGGATGCAAAACAGAATTTAAAACCTATGCTATATGCAAATGCAAACCGAAGAAATCGCCCTAGGTTCAGAAGTTGCTATTATCGTGAAGCACCACAAGTCGCTCATTCGTCTTTAGCCTCAAAAAGTTCGGTCTTGGCTCACCCCTCCTCTGCTCAACACACTTGAGTTTAGGAGAAAGCGCTTTGCGGGGTTCGCTGTGGCACAAAGGCTAAGAGACAAATGAACGGTTGTTTAGAGTTTGATCTAGGTCCAAAGCGAACTATAGGTACATGCAAATATATATTAGGGTGTTTGGACCTAACTCTACGAGCAAGCAACTCCTAAGCTAAGGCTCATTCACACAAAATAATAAAATAAAATAAAGAAAAGGAAAAGCGTCAAAATCATCGAGGCCCCCAAGGGAACAATCCCTCGGGCACTGGACCTCGGGAGTCTTCGTGTACCTGTGAGAGTCCTGTATTATTACATGTTTCTAAGTGTCACTCTCTCACATGAATATACATAATAAAATGAAATAAAATAAAATGCATCAAAAGTGTGGACTGTCTTCCAAAAATCCTCCTTCATCTGTCCTTGATGCTCTCTCCTGTTGGCTAGGCATCGAAGAGCCAACTCCACCTCGCTTGGGTGCATAGGTCCTCCTAAGAGGTCCTCCTTCGCTTGGCGGTCCCTCGCATCAAAGACAAAGAAAGGAGATGGTCAGAGCAGGCAATCCGATAATGTCAAATAAAAATAAAAACCAAACAAATAAACACTGCATGATGGACATGAGCAAATAATTGAATAAATAAACAAATACGCTCACAAAATCATACAAAATCCGTTGCCTCCCCGGCAACGGCGCCATTTGATGAAAGGTACCTGACGAGGGTCTAGAGTAATCCGCACAAGGCGGGACCACAATGTCGCTGAGGCGACCGCTCAACAGATCCCGAATCAATCAACAATTAACCCACAATGAATGTATGTAATGAATATCCAAAAATGTGGAGTTAAAATTTATTATAACTCTACATGCAAATGTGTATAGGTGTAAGTACAAGTAGAGGTCGAACACTGGGAGGCGAAGGGAATGTATGTGATGTATCATTTATTCAATCCATTGTTCGTGTCCATTTATTGTTTCTGTGGGTTTTGGATTATATATATTTTTTATATATTTTTGTTTTTATAATTTTTATGTTGTTTTTATATTTTATATTTTCTTTTTATATTTTTAGTTATATAAATATATGTATATATATAAAGATATGTATAAAGAGATATATATAGAGAGAGAGAGAGAGAAAGGAGTAATATAGTATATAGATATATATAGATATAAATGCTTAAAATATATATATATATAAATATAATTTTTTTTTTGCTTTTTAATATTTTTCTAATTTTTTTGTTAGATTTTGGAGCTTTCTGATTTTTTTTATTTTTCTTTTTCATATTTTTAGGGTTTTTCAATTTCTGGACTCAATATATGTATAAATATACCATATATAATTTTTTTCGGAATTTTTCAAAAACATTTTTTAATTTTTTTGTATTTTTTAATTTAAACAGTACAAAAAGGGCTTCTTTTTCATTTTTACTAATTAGGAAAAATGAAAAAAAATGTGAAATAAAATATGGGCGTACAAGGGCATCACATGAAACATCTATCCTAACTTTTCTGGATTTTTAGAAGCCTCATAGGTATTTTTAATAAATAGATAAAAGACACAAAAATAAAACAGCCTGGCAGGGGTATTTTTGCAAATAAAATAAGTAACAGGGGCATCGGTGCAAAAATACCTACAGAAATAAACATCTATTTTAATTTTTTGAACTAATTTACAATTAACAAAAACCGCCAGGGCTATAGTGCAAAATTCACGCACCTCACGTGGGACTGCACGTGAGGCGCGGAAGGACCAAAATGCAATTTAAAGAAGTACAGAGGTCCTTTAGCAAAATTCACAATTTATTTACAACGTTATAATTTATTTACAAAATTAAATACTAAATATAAAAAAGGCGGGGGTTATATGTGAAAATTACCCCCAAAAGGCGCGGGCAGATCCGACAGTTGAGGTACGACCTGGGGAGACCTCCTTCATCTGACGGCGGCGAGGCAAGGTGGAAGAACAGGGAAGAAGGCCGGGATGGCCGAACTTCCCTGCCTTCAAGCTCGCTTCTCCGGCGTCCTTCAAGGCTTCTGAGGCTCCCACTGGCTTCCTGACAGGTGGCTCTAGCAGCTGGAGGTGTCTGATCGGACAGAGGGGCACTGGAGCGCCACCACGACGTCGAAGAAGTCGAGGGGCTCCAGGTACCTCCGATGAACTCCGAAAGCATCTCCTGGAGCTCCTCTTTACTCCTAACCTGCAGGAAAGAACTCACGCGGCTCGAGGGGAGATCCCTCGACCGAAAATTGAAGTTGTTAGCACAAGAAATGGGCGAGGTGGCGAAGCCTCCGACGAGCGGCGGAGTTGAGGCTCCGATTCGCAGATCTGGAGCAGATCTGGTTGAACGGGAGTGGTCTGGAGGTGTAGAATGCGGAGGGGATCGAAGTGACGGCGAAATGGTATCGGAAAAACAGTCGGAAAGGAGGAAGATGGTTTATTTATAAACATGTGTATGTGCCCTTATTGACTGGCAAATAATAAGGAATCGGTGATATATACATTAGATTTAACAAGGGGGCGTGTATGTACAATGTACCAGGAGCATTTCTTGTGAAGGAAGCAAAGGCGATCGATGGACGGGGCACCCGGGAAAAATGGGAGAAGATGGGGGGTTTGACAGATCTGACAGGCTGGAGGCTGATTTATTTTCGAACATAATGGGATCCCTTATTGACCAGCCAAAAATAAGGAATCCAAGCTATATACAGGGGAAACAAGCTATGGGCGTGTATAAGGGTTGCTTTGGGAGTAATTTCCGTGAAGGGACCGATGTCATTGGAGAGACGGGTCGATTGGGAAAATTTGGAGAAAACGCCATGTCTGACAGATTTGACGGGCTGGTGAGGCTGATGGTTGAGTTGACCGAGGTCAACATTGGTAGGGCTGTGATTGGTCCATGTCAGCCCGAATTTGACTCAATTATTAGACATAATAAATGAATTAATTAAATTTTGCTTATAAAATAAAAAATGTTTATTAATTAATGTAGTATTTATTTATGATTTTTATTTATTTTTTTAATGTATTTTATTATGAGTTTATTTTAATGATGTATTTATAAGTGTATTTACGTGTATTTATTTTTATTTTGTGTATTTTTATTTTATTATTTTATTTTCTTATTTTATTTATTTGTAACTTATTTTTGTGAGTATAAATATATTTTTATTTAATTTTTATGAGCTTATTTACATATTTAAATAAATAGGTGCATATATAAGTAGGTATACTTATAAGTATTTTACCTATATAATGTATATACTTTATTTATTTAATGTATTTTCTTGGTTTTTATTTTGGATTTGTATTTTTAATGAATTATATTTAATATGTACATTATTATAAAAATATGAAAGAATAAAATAATTAAAGAATGTTTTCCCCTTTTTATTTATGTACATACTTCACATAGGTATTTTGTCTATGTATCTTGTAGACTTATTTTATTTTACAAATTATTTTTGGTTTTCTTTTAATTTCAATATGTACATGTATTATATACATTATTTACAAAATTCTAAAATATGAATTTATAAAAATAATGAATATTGTATAAAATGAATATTTTAATCAGTCCTATATACAAGGTAGGCCAAAAACCTAACTTCCACATATGAACTCCAAAAATTATGAAACAAATTTTATAAAATAGTTCTTGGAATGCTATATACAATTAAAGGTGAGTTTGGGTGATTTGGAGTTTTTATTTGCAAGATATGGGTCTGTGAAGTTGAGATTTTTGCTTTTTATTTTGTGTATAAAATGTACACTGAGTCTTATTTTTATACAAACTCAATTTTGTAATTTTATTTACATTATTATCTACAACTTTCATGTACAAAGTTTCTCTATTTGATGAATAAATAATTATATACAAAATAGGTGTCAAAAATACATAAATGGATGAATAAATAAATGAGGTATTATTGTACTCTCGGCCCTTATCTCCCCCTACTTTATTCCTTGTCGACCAATTCCATGCTAGCCTTGGTCTCGGGGTTAGGGTCATAAAATATTTGCAATATTTTATTTCTTTTTCTTTTCTTCTCTTTATTCTATAATTTTGGCATTAAAAACATTATTTTATGTATAATTAATACAATAAATAATGAATGCTATTGTGTACAAATTGAGGCTATTTACATGCATTTGCTGGGGTTTTTAAGGCCAAAATGATAGAATAAAGGTGGTGAAATAGAGATTCATCAGTGCCCACCAACAGTTCAAGTTTCTTGGTGATCTGATCAAGCTTGTCTAGATTTTGAATCCTCTTCTCGATCACAGCAAGTTTTTCCAGGTCCTGTGATCGCTTCTCAATAATATCAACTTTCGAGAGATGGCCCCCAATGATACTTAGGTTGGAGCTCTCATCTCTCTCCGCCTCGCGGGACGCTGCCATGTGTACTTGTTTCTGGAGGATCTGGGGCTGCTTCTGGTATGCTTTTGATGAAGAGAGGGCGGCCTCTCCTTCAGCCATTTCTTCGAATATCTGCCATACCACATCTTCATCCTTATTGAAGTGTGAACCTCCACATGCTGCGTCAACGAGCCTTTGGCTCTTGATGTTCAGTCCCCAAAGAAGTGTTGGACCAAACTAGTCTTCGGGATCTCATGATGGGGACATTTCTCCTGCAGATCAGTGAATCTCTCTTATGCTTCATGTAAGGACTCGTGGGCTACTTGGGAGAAATTGCTGATTCGGGCTCGCATCTGGTTGAGCCGCCCGAGAGGGTAAAACTTATGCAGGAAAGCTGACTTCAGTTCCTCCCAGGTTGTCACAACCTTCCCCAGATGGTTGACCCAGTAAAGGGCCTTGTCTTGTAAGCTGAATGGGAACGCCATCATCTTGACAACGTCCAAAGGGACATTAGGGTAGTGAGTAGTACGGCAGATGCGTGAGAACTGCTGCAGGTGGATGTATGGTTCTTTATTGGTGTTTCCATGGAAGGCTGGAAGAAGAGCAAGGAACTGGGGTTTCAGCTCAAAGTGAGCGTGCACCGGTGGAATAAGGATCCACTCGATCATCTAGCTGTCTCCAGGATTGTACGTCTCTTTTAGTGTAGGCTTGGGTGGCGGTAGTTCTGGTTCTTCATCATCGGGTTGACCACCACCTCCACCTCCGCCTCCACCTCCTCTTCTGCCTCCTCCTCCCTCGGCTCTGTTCATCACATCGTTCAACATATCCTGAAAAGATATCTGCGCTAGGGCTTGCTCTGTCAGCTGCTGTTGGATGGCCTGGATAGATGCCAACAGTTGTGCATTAACCTGATTCTGATCTGGCAACTGTCCTTCTGGTTGGGGTGGCTGCTGACCCTTGCCCTTTCCTTGAGGAGCCATATCAGGGTCTGAATCTGACAAAATGAATTCTAGAGTAGACTCCAGGGCTTGATTTGTATTCTATATGCAGAATGAGAGAGTCCTGATCAGACCACTTGCAATATTGTTCAGCTGTCATGATGAAGCTGGAATTCAGGTCAACCCCAGTATGTTGTAAACGGAAAAAGATGTGTACTATAATCGATTTCCATTCACAACGACGAAAGCGGGAAAAAGTGATCCCAGTTTATTGGGTGGCCAAGAGAAAGTTAGAAAATGAGGAGTCTGCAGATCGATCCGCAAAGTCCGGATAGGGTTCTTGGGAATCGCCTCGAATTTATTACCGGAGTTGAGTTCTATGGAATCGATGTGGGTGTCGGCGGGGTCCCGACGGAAACCATCCATGGATCAACTTCGCAAAGCACAAAAGAGGATTGGATGTTGGAAGAAGGATACGATGGTCAACGAGGCATGAAAAGGAGTGCAAAACAGTAGAAAGGCTCGGCTGAGCGGGGGGGTCAAAGGAGAATGACACAACAAAATTTGCGCAAAGGTGCGGGACTCGATCTTTGAACGTTAATCTAGATCCATACAAACACAATACAAAATTGGGTTCACCAACTCACGCCATGTGAAGCCGTGAAGGTTCGGCTATTTATTATCTTTTTGGTTTTAGAGTTGTTCTTTCAGGCAAATCTTTTAACAAGTCCTTAGCACGCTACCCCTATAAGAGAGAGAGTACTGCCAGAAAAGAATCTCGTACTTGTCCTCCTCCTTTGCAACCTGTAGTCTGTACTTTTTGAGGTCCTTGTAACCCTTCCTGGATTCCTACTCAGCCAAAGAAATAGAGAGAGGAAGCCGATAGGCAAAACCACTACTTCGGTTCTCGCTCGCAACGGAATCACCCGTGAGCGTGCAAGAACCTACTCGGACGCTAAGACAGACACCCCCGTGAAGGTGTGGCCTATGCTCAGTACTTTAGACCATGTCGATGCTCCACACAAGGCGGGAACACCATCGCTGACAAGGCCCTACTCGGTCACGTACGATAGAAGCGCCATTACTTCGGAAATCCAGGCGATACACAAAGCAGTTGCAGACTGGGATTTTGGCTCTATTCCTTATGGGACATGCCTCGCTCATGGAAGTAGGGTTTTGGTCCCCCTCCGAAGGTACTTGAAAACAATGAGGGATTTATGAACCCGGTATAATGATAGTCCATTACGGATTTTAATTAAGGTCAAAATTTATTTAGTAGTCCCCTTGTTTTAGCTTTTTGGGTTTTCACTTTTTTTTTGAGTCTGTTTTCATACCAGCGCCTAACGTTTTTGTAGATTTTCATTTAAGTCCTAGGTGCTCAAAATCAGATGGAGATAGCGGAAAAGCCATGCAAGTGGTTCCGTGATGGAAATCTCACCATTGAACCAAATGATGCATGCTGAGTTAGAATACTTATAGTGCATCCCAGCTCTCTCCATGCGGTATGCAAAACAGAATTTTTAAACCTATCTATATGGCGGTATGCAAGCGACAAAATCGTCCTAAACTTTAGCTGCTATTAGCGTGAAGAACCACAAGTCGATCACCTCTCTTCAATCCAGGAGTTCGGTCTAGGCTCGCCCCTCCTCCTCTCAACACATCGAGTTCAGGAGAAGCGCTTGGCAGGGAGAGCTCGCGGCACGTTGGCTTGAAGGTGATGAGGCGATTGTTTAGAGTTTGATCTAAGTCCAAAATCGTACTATAGGTGCATGCAAAATTATTTGGGTGTTTGGACCTAGTCTACTCGATCAAGCAAGCCTATGTCTAGGGGCTCCATGCACACAAAACAAAATAAAATAAAGGCGGAAAACTCAAAACGGCGGGAAACAAAGAAAATAAAGCGGGAGAAAACACGAGAAAGCCGCGATGAGGTCCCCAGGTGAACAGACGCCCGGGCACTAGACCTCGTTGTGAAGAGTAGAGTCCAAGTTATATTATATGCCAAAATTTCTCTCTCACACAATAAATTACAAAAATAATCCTAATTGCTTGAGGCATATCTAATTCTCATCCCCTTGCATCCTTGGTTCTCTCTCTAGCTGGTCATGAAGTGAAGACCAACCTCCTCCAAGCTCGGCTGTCGTGGCTCCCTAAGAAACCATCCTCGCGTGGCGGGCCCTCGCAACAAGGTCACAAAAAGATAGTATTAATATAAGCTCAATCAATGGAATAAAGCATGAAGTAATTCATCGCAATTGCAAAGAAATAGATATTCACAAAATAAATGATAAATAAATGACTTTCAAATCAAGAATGATAAAATGTGATAGGCTACGCTCATTGCTCCTCGGCAATGGCGCCATCTGATAATGAACATTTTGCGAGGGATAAAATATAGTGTCGTTGAGGCGACCGCTCACAAAATCCTTGTTGACCAGAAATCAACCAATATTAAAGAATAAGCCAATTAAATCCCAAAACTGTGAATTAATATTTATTAACTCTACCACAAAATGCATAGTGTATAAGCATGTAGAGGTCGAACCATATAGAGCAATAAAAAAAGGGGTAGCCTATGGGTGTTCATGTACAACAGGGTCATCCTTGCATGATTCCTATTTTTGTGGGTTTTTAGGGTTTTATATTTTTTATTTTATTATTGTTTTTATAATTTTTATTTTGTTTTTATGTTTTATAATTATATATATTTTTTAATTATATAATATAGATATATTTATATATATATATAAATGAAGAGAGAGAGAAGATATACTCTATGGATACATACATATATATATACTCAATATATACTAAATATAAACTTTTTAGGTTTCTTTTTTTTGTTATTATATATTTCTCTCTTTTTTGGAATTTTACTAATTTTTATATATTTTTAATGTCAAAAAGGGTCCTAATATAGGACTAATTAAGTAGGCCGACACTAATTTCGGTTCTAAAAATATAAAATAAATCCAAAAATTACCCAAATTAATTTTAATACATAAATAATAATATCTAGATAATTATAGCCTATGAAAATATATTTTTGACATTTTTGTTGCATTTTTATATTTTTTTATTTAGTTTTGAGGTTTGATAATTTTTTCTATTTTTTTGTTTTTAGGATTTTTCACTTTCAGGACTCCATAGACATATAGATATATCACATATAATTTTTTTGTAATTTTTCAAAAGCTTTTTATAATTTTTTAGTATTTTCTCATTTAAACAGTGCAAAATTAGCTCCTTTTACATTTTTAATAAATGGATAAAATGCTCAAAAATACCAAACAAAAATACAGCGTGCATCTACAAGGTACAAGGCATCTACCCTATTTTATGAATTTTTAGGAGCTAGCTAGGCATTTTTAATAAATACATAAAAGACACAAAAATTAAACAGCCTGGCAGGGGCATAAATGCAAATAAAAATAAATAACAGGGGGCACAGTGCAAATATACCAACACTAATAAACATTTATTTAAATTTAAGGAACTAATTTACAAATAACCAAACCCGCCAGGGTTTACATGCAAAATACACGCGCCTCACGTGGGACTGCACGTGAGGCGCAGAAGGACCTAAAAGCATTTTAGAGAAAAAAATAAGGGTCCTACTGCAAAATTTACAATTTCTTTACATTGTTATAATTTATTTACAATGGTAAAATTTAAATACAAGAAGTGCGGGGTTTGGTTTTGTAATTTACCCCCAAAAGGTGCTGGATGGACGGTTGGATCCTCGTCACTTAGACACGTGTCGCATCCCTGCCGCTTGATGATAGTTCGCCGATGAGTGGTCCAGATCAGGTCTTTCATCTACATCAACGGCTGAGGCATGGCTAAGGTGAACGGCCACGATCAAATCTGGGGCCTTCATCATGATCGGACGGCGGAGGAGTCCCCTGGAAGAACAAGGAAGAAGTTCGCGCGACTCGCTTCGATCGTGAACTGCAGGCTCCTCCGGGCTTCTCCTTCGCATCTAAGGTGCTCTGCTCGTTGCTGACGGTCGAATGATGGTCTCAGCATGGAGGTCCGAGGAGATCAGGCGAGTTCGGGGAAGCTTGGGACCTCCAGGAACCTCTTCCTGGTTCAAATCGAGTCCGAGAGGGCTCTTCTCTTCGGGGTACCTGCACAGGAAGAACAAGGGGGGCGAGGGCTTTCTCCTCGACCCTGGGTTTTGAAGCTCTGACGCACGGTGAGGTGAGGCGGAGGAGCTCCGACGAACGGCGGAGGTGAAGCTCTGATTCACGAAGACAGGAGGTCTTCGGTGGATCAGATGTGATCAGGAGATGGAGAAGGCGATGGGAAATGAAATGGGATGAACGAGGTGGTCGGGAACGGTCGATAACAGTGTAAAGAAGTCGCCGGAGCGGAGCTCCGGCGAACTTCGATTTAACTAAACTAGGCTGCACTACTGATCTAAAGTCTGAATTAAAAGCGAAATTAAAATGTTGGAAGTAAAATCTATCTAAAGAACACGGAATAACAGCTCTTATACCTGGGGGCCTCCAGGGAGCAGGACGGACGCTGGAGCTCCGCCGCGACAAAATTATCCCTTCCTCCGGCCGATTCAAGTTGCCGGGACACTCCTCTTGTCACAAGGGTTCGTCCAGGGACCGAGTCAAGGCTTTTAGGGGGATTAAAAGTGGACAAATTCGGCCAAGGAGGGGGAGGTTCTTATTTATAAACATTCCTGGGTACCTTTATTGTCCGGCGAATATCAACGAGTATGGTCTATGTACACGCGATCTCAGGTGTCGGCGTGGATCATCATGGGTCTAGGAGAAATTTTCGTGAAGGGATCGAAGGTGATCGAGCGATGGATCATGCGGGAAAAAAGGAGGAATATCGGGGAAAAGATGGTTCTGACGCGCCAGTGTCCCAGATGGGACAGTTGACCAGACGGTCAACATTTGCTGGAATTCTGTTGGTCCAAGTCAGCGAGATATTGACCTATTTATTAAGCATAATAAATGATTTAATTAAATTTTATTTATAAAATAAAAAATGTTTTTTAATCAATTTAGTATTTATTTATGATTTTTATTTAATTTTTTGATGTATTTTATTATGGGTTTATTTTAATAATGTATTTATAAGTGTATTTACATGTATTTATTTTTATTTTGTATGTTTTTATTTTATTATTTTATTTTCTTATTTTATATATTTATAAATTATTTTTATAAGGTTAAGTATATTTTTATTTAATTTTTATAAGTTTATTTATATTTTTAAATAAATATGTATATATATAGGTATACTTGTAGGTATTTTACCTATATTTTATATATTTTATTTATTTAATGAATTTTATTTGTTTTTATTTTGGATTTGTATTTTTTATATTATGAATAATATTTACATTATTATAAAAATATGAAAGAATAAAATAATTAAAAACTGTATTCCTTTTTATTTATGTACATACATAACATGGGTATTTTGCCTATATATTGCATAGACTTATTTTATTTTGCAAATTCTTTTTGGTTTTATTCTAATTTCAATATGTACAAGTATTATATACATTATTTACAAAATTCTGAAAATATAAATTTGTAAAAATAATGAATAATGAATGAATTGAATATTTTAATCAGGCAGACTGAACAATGAGGGCCAAAAACCTAACTTTCACAGATGAACTCCAAAAATTATGAAACCAATTTTATTAAATAGTTCTTGAAAAGCAATATACAATTAAAGGTGATTTTGGGTGATTTTGAGTTTTTACTTGCAAGATATGGGTCTGTAAAGTTGAGATTTTGGCTTTTTATTCTGTGTATAAAATGTACACTGTGTATCATTTTTGTACAAACTCAATTTTGTATTTTTATTCACATTATTATTTACAACTTTCATGTACAACATATTTTTATTTGATGAATAAATAATTATATACAAAATAGGTGTCAAAAATGCATAAATGAATGAATGAGGTATTTATTGTGTTACTGGCCCTTATCTCCCCCTACTTTATTCCTTGTCGACTAACTCCATTCTGGCCTTGGTCTCGGGATCAGGGTCATAAAATATTTGCAATATTTTATTCCTTTTTCTTTTCTTCTCTTTATTCTATAATTTTAGCATTAAAAACCTTATTTTATGTTCAATAAATGCCATAAATAATAGGTGATATTATGAACAAATTAATATTATTTACATGCATTTGCTTGTTTTTTTAAGGCCAAAATGATAGAATAAAGGCGATGAAATTGAGATTCATCAGCCGTCCACCATGGATGCCCTAGAGAGGTTCTCCATCGTCGCAACGTCGTCATTATGATGCCGATCGTTTGCTCGTGGATCTCCGTCTCCTTCGGTGTGCCTCGCTCGTGAAGAAGACGTCGGAGATTTGCCGCTTGGATCATCAACATGGATTGCGAGAAGCACGTGTTTCATCAACATGCTCGCAAGCGTCTCCTCCGTCGGATCGGACTTGAGACTGGAGGTCTCTTCGTTTAGAGACTCGATCGCAACCATGCTTCAAGAGGTAATCCTATTACTTGTTTGTGGTTTAGACAAAATGATCCGAGAAGTGTTCTTGGATCATGTGATTTCGTCACGTGAAAAAAATTTAATTTTCGCTACATAGAACAACTAGTGCGACTAGTCATTCCTCGTCGTATTCGATATGATGCTCACGCTTCCGTGATGTGCTTGAGGATTCTCCCCATATCCTTCAAGTGGTATCAGAGCCTTAGGTCGATGGTTTTGGATACGATCCGTAAACCTAAGCCGACTTGGGTTCGTTAGGGTTGCGAAAGTTTTTATCACATTTCATTTTCGCATCTCTGTTTAGTGATTATTTTCGGCACTGTTTAAATTGTTTAAAAACAAAAATAATAATTAGATTTTGTTTCTCATTAAATAAGGAAATCATAAGATCTGAGTTTACGTAATTTGGATTCCGTTTGCTCGAGATATGGTTATTTTAATGAACATGTATTCACTGTTGCGGGAACTGCGAATCTTAACATGATTAATGAGTTCATTACTGTCTTGATCCGCCTCAAAATGCGTGAAATATCACTTAGATTCTGTCCTAAATCAAATTAGCAATCTTTAAAAGTTGATTTTGTCTAATTTGGATTTAAATTGATTGAGACATGTTAATTTTAGTAAGTAGGGGTCACTGCTGAAATTACATTTCTAATCAAGAACCATGTGATTGTCAATTAGTGAAATTAATTGTTAATTTCATGAAATAATTATGGAAATATTTGAAAAATATTGAATGATGATTGTTTCCTTGATTAACTTGGCCTCAACCAATAAATTGATTAGATTTGATTTAGATCATAATTGGAAATACAATCATCAAACTCCTTGCTTGAATATGATTGGGAATTTGTATAGCAAATTTCCTTATAATCAAAAATGCTTTGATTATTACTATATGGTATAATTTCGGTTGAAGAACCGATGATCATCTCAAGTATAAAGTGATTGACTCGGCATTATTTTTTCCCGAGGAGTATATGGTGTTTAGTCGGGGATTGCTGGGGTAGGGGGTCGCATCGGTTGCGGTCCATCCCACTCCCGCCGGTTCTGGCTATGACAGCGGGTATGGAACGAATGATGCCTGAGAGATCATGATGTATTTTTCTAATTATTAAAATTCGAATTAATAGGTACTTTGAGATAATACCATATATATATTCAAGTAAAAACAATCAAGTTTGTTGATTGAATTGGATTGATAATTAATTTAATATGATTGAATTAATTATGTCCAATTGAAACACTCTGTTATGAATAGAGTTATTATTTCCCTTGGAAGAATTAATTGTATATATATATATATGATTCATAATAATTAATTAAAATTTGAATAAGAGATGTATGATCACATAAGTGACATCCATGGTCTCTCGTCAAGGCGAAGGGTTCCGTCGCCAGATATTGTATGTAGGAGACGCTTGTCTGAAGTGACAGCTCCTTCATACGATCCATTTAGATCGGACTCGTCACTTCTCGAAAGAGTAAGGACATATACGTAGTGACCCCAATATCGGGTCCTCATATTATTGGGGCGATATTGGATTGCGCATAGCGAGTTGTATTCCTGTTGACGGTTGGTTCAATTAATGACTGATCAACATCACCTTAGGGGTGATGGGCCCGGGTGTTAAAGACTGAATTGGGAGATGCAAGTTGGACTTGCAAGGCGGAATGTGTTTCCGCTTCTTTTTATTTGAGTTACAGGTTCTCATATTATTGGGATGTAACAAAGATAAGGAAGGAGATCCCAGATCTAGCTTGAGATATAATGGTAAGTATATCTCTTACATTGAAAGTGATTAAGGGAATGGACTTTCATTGTTGACATGGCAAGACAACTTTGATATAAAAATTCCTAAATCAAAGTAAATTATATATTTATATATGTTTATACAAATTTCTTATTTCAGGTAATCCTTCTTTAATCCCACTCAATGTTATACTCAATAATAACCAGTAGAATATCATGGATTGGACCCATGATCCAGATATTATACTTGCAATTGGACACATAATGTATGTGGTTGCAATGTGCAAGTTTCCTCATTATAATGAGGAATGATAATTAAATAGACAATATGACTAAACCCTAGGGTTTGTATGTCACTATAAGTCTTGATCTCATCGAATGTATTTTGAAGTGACATGTCGATAATGATCGTAATTATCAAATAATCCTTACAAAATCTAAGAAGAAGTTCTGGCATACATATGTGCTCTCAATCATGAATGACATGGTTCTCTGCATTATGCAGAATGGTGGATCTATAAGAGATGATGTATTCAAATTGTTTGAGTACCTACCTGAACCTAAGTTTTAAGAGTTTAAATGGATGTAGATACGATGAGTGCCATCATTCTACTATCTATACTCTAGTCATTCATGAAGCTTCATAATATTCATATTGTATGAACTGAATGAAGCATGTATAAATGTTAAAATACTCTTATATTGAAATTTTTGATTTTAACATAAGAGATTCTTTGTCTTGAGCAATGGTTTCTTATAGATAAAGGGAGCGCAGTGAAAGCATGGGTTGGACCCAAGTAAGAAGTATAGTCAAAGAATTGACTATACTTCTGTGACTTCCATATGACATCCGAAGAGTTGGATGAATGCCAATACTGCAATAAGTTGATGTATTAATAGTATGACTATTAAATCTATCTAGAATCCTTAGAGAAGGAATCGGATAGTACATCAGAATAATCTACATACAATCATTGAAATTGACTTACTTATTTGATAAGATAAAGTCTAATAATTGTATCTCAATCTTCTAATGACACTTGCAATTGGTTGTATCTGTATTAGAATATTAGAAATTTCATCTTAAAGTTTAATAGTCATCCATGTTGGAAGTGATGCAATTGTTGCAACAATTTCCAATGGATCATTAGACTTCATATTTTCAGTGGGAGCCCTTAGTCTTAGAGAATGTCTCTGTGACCTGGATATTAGAATACACTCATAGTTTATTTCTTAATGTTGGAAATAAATATGAATTCTGGAATAAACCTATCATAGAGAGTAATGATGGATATATTTCAGAAAGTAATCTAACATCTAGTGGACTCCACTAAATTAGAAAATAAATGAATGGTTCATTAAGATTTCTAATACTGAAAATTGAACCTTTAAAGATCAATAGGAGTATGAAGATCATTTGACAATGATCTGGCATCAAGCCTTGGACATTTGTCTGTTGATGTGATCAATAGACTGATAAGAGACGAAACTTTAGATTGTCTAAATGTTCAAATCTTACATACTTGTTAATATTGTATTCAAAAGTAGAAATGTCAAATACACCCTTCCTTGGAATGGTGAAAGATGTCAAGGTATTCAAGGTCTCATACATATTGATGTATGTGAATCATCTATATCATAATAAACATTATGGATATGTGATATCTATTGATGATTATTTGTGATATGAGATTTCTTCTCTTCACTAAGAAACCTTTGAAATGTTCAAAGATTTCACAATTTTGATTTAGAACCAAAGGTTGAAGGAAGCTGAAATGAATTTGATCTAACCAAGGTAGCTTGTACCTATTAGATGAATTCAAGGAATACCTTATGGAGATGTGAATATCATTCCTATCTCAATCCTCCTAATATTGCTTAACTCAATAGATTTGTAGGGAGATATAACTGATCATGTGTGACATGATTTGATCAATGAATCTTAGCATAATTATCTCTTAGTTTCCAGGTATATATATATATATATGTAGTAGAGACTACATTGTATATCCTAACAAGGTCCCAAGCTAGTAAGCTGGAATCTAGCACCAGAGAGTGCTACTTCATTAGGAAAATAAAGGATGGTATTGGATTCCTACTTTATGACCTTAAGATTCTTAAAAGATCTCATCTCTGAGAATGTGATTTTTAGATGATGAGATTCTTAAAGAATCAAGATGAAAATGAAGTAAAGGAACTCATTTAATCTTGAGATGATAATGAGGCTCCTAAAATCGGAAACTAAATAGACAATTAAAGATGAAACACTAATACCTCTTCAAATAAGTTTGAAGATGGATTCCATGTGTCAGTTGAATCTGACAATGATCTGACTTCATGTGATGAAGTTTCCGAAGATCATAGCATGGAAAGATGGATGTTAGCAATAAAGTCTAAAGTAGACTTCATATACAAATGTTATATATAGACCCTCGAGGATCCAACTATATGGGTAAGACCCATTATGGTGTAAATGGATCTTCAAGAGAAAGAGGGAACCTGATGAGAAGGTAGAGACCTTCAAAGCACGGTTCGTAGCCAAGAGCTACACACCGAAGAGAAGACATCGATTGCGATGAGACTTGCTCTCCAGTGACCTTGCTTTAACCCATCAGAATATTGCTAACTATAGCTACACAACTTGACTATGACATCTTCATGATGTGAGTCAAGATTGCATTCCTCTATGAATACCTATCTGAGGATATTCATATGAAGTAGCCCCAGGGCTTCATGGTTGAGGAAAGCAAGGTGTGCAAGCTAAAGAACTCCATCTTTGGACTCAAATAAGCTTCTTGTAGTTGGAACATAAGATTTGGTGAAATTATAAATGTTATGATTTCAGATAAAATCTTGATGAACCATGTGAAGCTTAGTGGGAGTGCCATTGTGTTCATCATGCTAAATGTAGATATTATCCTAATCATTTGAAATGATATAAAGATAATAATAAGTGTTTTATAATTTGGTTGTTCCATACCTTGAGATATGATCTCAAGGATACCTCTTAGATCTTAGTTCTGAGGTCGTTCAGAAGCAAAGAGAAGAGGGTATTGGGACAGTCACACTAATAGTACACCTTGGACATTTCCATTTTCTGGAAAAATTCCAAGAAAAAGCTACTTTACCTCAAGATATGGTATTGACCTATCTAAAAGGATAGGACCTCAAAGAGTTGAGGATGTGAATGCTTGTTGCCCTTATGCATCAGTTACGAGAAGCCAAGTGTATGCTGGGTGTGTACAAAAATCAGATGTCTACCATGCAGTGGGAATAGTAAACTGTTACTAATCCTACTACAGAGATAAAATACTTGACTACAGTAATAACAATATCTTCAACGATGACAAGACTTTAGAGATGGTGATCTCTAAATCTTATCTTCAAGAAATTAAGACCTTATAGATGGAGATCTAAAAGATCTTAACTACGAATACCTTAGGAGATAGAGATATCCAGGAATAAGGGTATTATGATAAGGATAATTAAAATACATACTGGTTATAATAATTATTGAGGTGTAGTGTCAAGGACACTATGACTGCTATGATTAAGTATTGGTTGCATAAGATGCAACATTTGCATTGGATGCGAATACTGTTACTAGGAGATATGCAAGTGCCGTAAAAGGACTTGGCATAGTCTCTTGGGAACAGAGTGACTGGTCAGCTTACCTAGCTATTTTTCTAAATAGCCTATGATTGTCACATGAGTGCGGGTTTAAATGATTAGCCCATTAATGGCTCTTTAGACTAGTGGGAGATTGTTGGACATGCGAGCCCACGGCGAACCATTATGCAATAAATGTTATTGCGAATATCATTCCCTGATCTGAAATGAAGAATACATAATTTGCATAATAGGTCCCCTAGTACAATTAGGGTTATGTACCATGGCCATCTTGATGATCATACAGCTGTTGATTCAAATATTGAATCATCGAGGCTGGTGCTTGCATGAACATCTAAAGAGTTAGATTGAGGACTCATCAAGCACCGTCAAATGAATGTTAAGAGATGATCTCCATCCTGAGTAGGAGATGGCAATCCTTTCTCAATTAGGCTGATATCTAACCGACCTCTTGATGCAAGTCCTCTGTATAGGAATAGAGATTCAGAGGTATTAGATAAGTTAGGTCAAATAGTTGACTTAACGAGATCGAGATAACAAAAGTCCTATGACGTATGTTGTCACGATATAGGCACGCATCCTCTGACCGGAGACAGATGTGTTACTATATGTCTGAGTATGTACATTTGGCAGACCAATAGGTGGATGACCTAATCAAGGTCTATACACCGGCGCGCTGGTGTGCATACAAGGGCATATGAGTAATACGATCTCTCAAAGGGATCATACAGGTTCATTATTGAACCAGAAGACATGAGCTCACTCATGAGATATTGGGAAAAATCAAATTTTGTGCACGGCCGTCTCACTTTGGAAGCTTGACTGAATTTAAAGGTTTGATATATACTTTTGGAAAGTATATGATCAAGACCTAGGTATGATATAAGTTTTTTTTGGAAAGTATATGATAGATACCGACTCCCAATGATCGAATGAGAAACTTAATGATAAAACTCTGAAGTAGATAGTGTAAAATTGATCTTATACTTCAGGTTTATTCTGAGTGTTCCAGTATGCAGGATGTACAGGTTTTGGGAATACCTGAGGGTGATGTGATCATAAACGATTATATAACCATGATGCTTCCATTCCTAGGGAGTGATGAAACGGGTCTGGATTTTAGTGACTCCTCTCAGTAGAGAAGTAATCTGATCTTGGTCCTAATGTTGGACGTTGATCTGAATGTGATTCGGATGCAATGAGAAGATTAGATTTGCGGTCTTGATTTAATCAAGCATCTATGGGAGGCCCGAGATTTGGATTTGAGATGTGATCTCAATATCCAAGTCACTATACGTGGAACAATACAATCGCCATGTCCTTATCTCCAATTATTCGCGGAGAAAGCGCATTATCCTTGAAAGAGTTCAGATAATTTCATTGTTGATATAAGTATCCGAGCATTGAGAAAATGGATAATTAAATGTGATTTAATTATCATGATTAATATGAATTCGATTTATATTATAAAGAGAGTTATCTTAAATAATTAAATGTGATTTGATTATCAAAGATGTAAATAATGTGAATGAGATTCATATTATTTGGGCACATGAGAATAGAGATCCAAGATGATTAAATGTGATTTAATTATCATGGATATTGAATAATGTGGATAGAACTATCCATATTAATCATATATAGTATAAATGTGATTTATAATATATAAGAGAGAGCTATTTTTAGTTTACATTTGTTAATTAAATGTTAATGTGAATTGGATTCACATTGAACATTAAATTGAAAATGTAATTCACATTTTATTTTGGGCTGTGAATGTGATTCACAATTTTCCAATGGCAAGATTGCAATATTCACAAAATAATTATGAATTATTTTTGTTGAATAATTTACAACAAGTGTTGTTGTAAATTTTGGATATTTCCATGGAATAATGTAATCTCATGAGATATCATGAGATTACATGAGATTGCCACCAAATCCCATATTATGGAAGGAGGCAATTTTCATTCCAATAATCTCCATGATTGCTTGATTTAATTTGGGATTGACTTATATTGATTTATATTGATTTATCAATATATATTTATTTTAAATTAAATTAATTGTTGATGATTTTACCAACACAAATCTTAGCCATTAAAAGAAACACAAATCAATGTGAGCCATTGGATTTGTTTTGTCCATGGATTGAGATCCATGGATCCCAAAATATTATAAACGGAGAGGCACCCCTTTGCTCTTCTTTACACACAAGAGAACATAAGTCTCTCTCTCTCTTTCTCTCTAGATGCCCTCTCTTCTTCTCTCATGTGGTCGTCTACCATGGATTCCCTAGAGAGGTTCTCCATTGCCGCAGTGTCGTCATTATGTTGCCCGATCGTTTGCTCGTGGATCTCTGTCTCCTTCAGTGTGCCTCGCTCGTGAAGAAGACATCGGAGATTTGCCGCTTGGATCATCAACATGGATTGCGAGAAGCACACGTTTCATCAACACGCTCACAAGCGTCTCCTCCGTCGGATCAGACTTGAGACAGGAGGTCTCTTCGTTTAGAGACTCGATCGCAACCACGCTTCAAGAGGTAATCCTATTGCTTGTTTGTGGTTTAGAAGAAACGATCGAGAAGTGTTCTTGGATCATGTGGTTTCGTCACATGAAAAAAAATTTAATTTTCGCTGCATAGAACAACTAGTGCGACTAGTCGTTCCTTGTCGTATTCGATACGATGCTCACGCTTCCGTGATGCGCTTGAGGATTCTCCCCATATCCTTCAGTGGAGGCTCTAGCGGTCACTAGAATGTTGTGTGGTGCTACTTCGCTGGAGAAGAACCTCTAAAACGGAGCTCCATCAGAATCTCTGACCATTGAATAAATCATGCATAAGTTAGAAGAAAAGCCAAGGAAGTGTGTACATAAGGTTTGTGAAGTGAAATGGAGTCCTGAGGGTGTACGGAAATAGAGGCCCTAAATGGGTCCTCCTCCGATGAATGAAGAAGAAGGGGACAAGGAGGTCTGAATGACGGAGTAGGGGAAGATCGAGGAAGACCTACGGTGAAGATTAGTGATCTTTGGTGAAGGTTAAGGGTTGATTTGAACTAGACGATGATATATGTATACATGGAAATAAATTGAAGGAAAACAAAGGAAACAAAATCTACTGATACTTGGAGGTTGAAGATGAATGCCAATGGAGGGAACAAGATGTGCTTGATGGTCAATACATCCTTGATGAATCTCCATTTCATTGTCCTTATTCATTCATTTTATCTTAAAATCCATGACAAAATACATGTAAATATCATTAATTCTCATTTATTAATAATCTTAGATCATCTATAGATAGTTTATATTTATTATTATTTTAACCCAACATAAATAAAGAAAGAAAGAAAGGGAAAAAAGCAAAAAAAAGATCGTATATAAGTAATAAATACAAATTGATCCTAACCCTAAGAGTAGGTCAAGACTTTACTTAAACGACAAGGAATAAAGTAGAATGAGATAGGATCTTTTATCTATTAAAAATTATTATTTTCATTAATAGGATATGTACATTCTATTATCATTTAATTCACACCCACCAGTTTAGTTTATAAACGATCATTCTCCTGCATCAATTGATGTCCCCTTTCCTCCCATAGCAATTGGTGATGTTGGTTGATGTCCCACCACTATAAACATGTCCAATATACTCTTTTAGGATAAATCGATAAAAATACCTCCTCGAAGGTCATCGGAGGGGTCGGGAAGAATCACTAAGTGGCTATCTTAATATGTATGTGTTGTAATACGACCAATAAACCAATTTATCAAAACTAAGTCGCTTAATCTCTATGAAATCGATTAAACTATGAAGAGGACTTAGCTTAAGTTATTCTAGATAAGTCTAGAGTCGATCTCAAGGACATGAGCTACCACATATTTAATTAATTTTGAATATCTATGTTAAGAAATTAATAATGTTATCGAGGTTAAAAAGAACAAGACAGAGCAACATATGAAAATATGCGACAAGATGCATGTTTATTTGATTTTCCATGCATGTTAAATAGAGATAAGATGAATAAAATGCAACTAAATACAAACATGTACATAACCATGTACCCACACCCCTTGATCATTAAAAATAATTTGAGAATTTATTTGACTTAAATTATACACCAAGTGATGCAATAAATGAAGCAAGATTAAAGATATGACATTTCATACTTAATGAATATAGTAAATATCTTTAATTATTTAGATGAAATAACATACATCAAATCATAGATTAATCCATGATGTGTTATAGAGAATTAAAATAGCTTCATAATGAAATTGAAATCACATCAATTAGAGTTATAGTGTTCATGTCAGTAAGCATACAAGTCAGGGGCATAAATGTAATAAAATCATAAATAAAATAGCAACGTATATCACAAATAGGTCCCTATAGGGACTGAATTAAAAATATCCAAAGCCTCTACTCATCTTTCAAAGTTATCCCCGTGCACATGGGTATTTCTGCAAAATTGAGAAGTCGGTGGGTTTCATGCAAAGTGGCCAGCGATGCACGTGAAGTACGTGAAGGGTCCTTTGGCTACAATTTTCTCAAGCACGTACGTGTGACGCATGTGGGACTAAGCTCGATCCTAGGTCTGGTCAGGCGTAGTAGGCATGGGCCATGTGGGTGGTTCAGGTGCTTCAGATATGGCTCGGTTCCACCGAGGCACTTGCTTCACGGCTGGAGGCTTGGAGCTCCATCTTGCTCCTCTATGAAATTTAGAGGTTCATGAAGCTTCATAGATGGTTGGCAAAAATCCCGGATGGAAGTGGAGGCTCTAGCGGTCACTAGAATGTTGTGTGGTGCTAGTTCGCTGGAGAAGAACCTCTAAAACGGAGCTCCATCAGAAGCTCCGACCATTGAATCAATCATGCATAAGTTATAAGAAAATCCAAGGGAAGTGTGTACGTAAGGTTTGTGAAGTGAAATGGAGTCCTTAGGGTGTACGAAAATAGAGGCGCTAAATGGGTCCTCCTCCGATGAATGAAGAAGAAGGGGATGAGGTGGTCTAAGTGATGGAGTAGGGGAAGATCGAGGAAGACCTACCGTGAAGATTATTGATCTTTGGTGAAGGTTAAGGGTTGATTTGAACTAGATGATGATATATGTATACATGGAAATAAATCGAAGGAAAACAAAGGAAACAAAATCTACTGATACTTGGAGGTTGAAGATGAACGCCAATGGAGGGAACATGATGTGCTTGATGGTCAATACATCCTTGATGAATCTCCATTTCATCATCCTTATTCATTCATTTTATCTTAAAATACATTACAAAATACTTGTAAATATCATTAATTCTCATTTATTAATAATCTTAGATCATCTATAGATAGTGTATATTTATTATTATTTTAACCCAACATAATAAAGAAAGAAAGAATGGGGAAAAAAGCAAAAAAAAAAGATTGTGTATAAGTAATAAATAAAAATTGATCCTAACCCTAAGAGTAGGTCAAGACTTTACATAATCAACAAGGAATAAAGTAGGATGAGATAGGATCTTTTATCTATTAACATTCATGAAACCAGGTTCACTTGTACATAGTCATCAATGTTCGTATTGTATATATCTTCTACTATTTTATTTGCCACCAAAAAAACTCAAATAAAATATTTTTTTCATGGAACTTGTACATAAAATAAGTTTTAAATAGTAAAAATAATTGCAAGAAGAAACCATGTACATAATCAGAGAAACAACACTCTGAAAATGTCGTGAAGCCAAAATCGCAAGATCGATATCTACTCCATATAATCTCAAAATAAACTAAACTCACTTTCATTATGTTAAAAATCAAATAAACTTTAAAATGAAAGTGGTTTCGTAAAAAAATGGAGTTAAGATGTGAAAGTCAGCCTTTTGGAGTGTTATTGTACCATAGTGTATATATTGTACTTATATTTTTATTCATTTATTTATTCTTGTTTTTGAACATATTGTATTTTTAATATTTTGTATATATTTTATTTTATTTATATAAAATACAAATAAAAATACTTAAAATTGAAAATTAATAAAAATATAAGTGTATTCCTACTATACATATCATGTACCTATGTTGTGCATAGTTCTGTTTATTTAACCTACTATTTAACTCATAAAAATAAAACAAAAGTATATTTAAAATCTTTAGTATTCTATAAACTAATCAAATATAAAATTATGTATTTATTTATAAAAATAATTAACTTATATTTTTATATATAGGAATGTTATAGCTATGAATAAAGGTTTTTATTTATTTTAACCTTATTAATTAATTAATTAATGAAAATCACAAAAAAACTTATTTCATTATAAAATATTATTTATTTTGAAAACTTTTAATTTAAAACCATTTATTATTTATTTATCTATTTCTATTCATTTCATTTCTTTTCTTCTTGTAGCGGGTTGTCCTTATTCAGACTCAACCCCCATTGGTTGGACCCGGGTCAACTACCCCTATCCTTCCTCTTTGCTAGAATAATGGTCGGCCCATCTTCTTTGTGGGATTTTCCTGCATAACTGATGAATCTCCATCTCATCACCTTTATTCTATCATTTTGGCCTTAAAACCCTAGGTAATGCATGTAAATACCCTTAATTTGCATAAATTGACATTCATTCTTTATTGTATAAATGTTGTATAAAATATAGGTTTTAATCTAAAATTATAGAATAAAGAAATTAATAAAAAAAGAATAAAATGCTAAAGGTATTTTATGACCCTAAACCCCAAGACCTAGGCATCTTGATGACTAGGTCGACAAGGAATAAATTAGGGGAGATAACAGCCAAATACACAATAAAAATCACATTTATTTATTCATTATTTATGCATTTTTGGAACCTATTATTTTTTCCACTGTTTATTCATCAAATAAAGAAATTTGTACATGAAAGTTGTAGATAATAATATATAGAAAAATAGAAATATGAGTTTGCACCAAAATAATACACAGTGTACTTTTTATACTCTAATAAGATTCAAAAATCCCAACTTGACATATCCATATCTTCCAAATAAAAACTCAAAATATATCAAAATCATCTTTAATTGTATTAACTTTTAATAAGCTATTTAATGAAGGTGGTTCACTTTTTTAGAGTTAATATGAGAAAGTTAGGTTTTGGACCCCTATTGTACAGTATACCAAATAAAATGTTCATTTTATTTGTTCTTTATTATTTTTACAATCTTATATTTTTTATAATTTTATAAATATTATTTATAATATATGTACATATTTAGAGTATGATAAAACCCATAAAGAAAACACAAAAAAAAACCTGGATGCATATATAGGTAAAATAATTATTATAGCACCTATAAATAAATAAAGGTGAAAAATATTCTTCCATTATTTATTCTTTTATATTCTTACACTACTGTAAATATTATTCATATTTTATTAAAAATATACTAAAATAAAACCAAAGAAAATACATTAAAATAAAATAATGTGTTTTCTTACATTATTGTAAATATTATTTATATTTTATTAAAATATAAATATAAAATAAAACCAAAGAAAATACATTAAAATAAAATAATGAATAAAATACATAGATAAATATACAATAACTATACATATACAATTTATATCCCTATTTATTTAAGTATACAAATAACATCATAAAAATATATTAGAAATATATTTATACACCTAAAAATAAAATAATAAAATAATAAATAAATAAAATAAAATAAAATATACAAAATAAAAAAATAAAAATAGTCAAAACGGATATGAATATACATATAAATATGCCCCTAAAAACTAACTAAAAATAAATAACATCAAAAAATAAATAAAAATCATAATAAAATTGTACATAAAATAATAAACATCTCTTATTTTATAACCAAAAATAAATAAATTCATTTACTATTTTTAAACCATTTATTCGTGAATAAATATATTGTTTTGTTTTTTAGAGGCTTGCGTGGACCTATGGTGTGGCTCCGTTCGTTGACCCCGAGTCAGCTCAGCCTCCAGGTCGTCTACCTCCATCGTCTGTCTTTTCCCGCGTCTTCTCCCCGATTTCCTGGGCACACCATCACTCATCTCGATCTAATTTTTCACAAAAGCATTCCTTGATCGACCATAATCCACGTCGGGCCTCTAAATCTCTTGTACATACGACAGATTTCTCCATAATCCTAGGTCAATAAGGGTGCTTGTCATGCCTATAAATAAAGACCGTCGACCTCTTGCTCTGTTTTGGTCACTATTTCGAGCCTTAGAGCCCCCAAATCTTGGTCTAGAGTGTCCCCTAGCGACAGAGGGAGGTCCCCTGAGGTCTAAGGGGCTCATGGAGGAGGAGGTGCACCAACGGTGGTTGTCGCCGGCCACCCTGCTCCTTGCCTTCGCCGGCAGGCATAAGAGCTGATTTATTTGCTTTTTAAGTAGTCATTAGTCATAGGTTTCATTTGTTGTTATTAGTTTAGGTTTTCATTAATCAGAGTAGTGTAAAAAGTCTCCTTCGTAGTTCGTCGGAGCTCACCTCCACGTGTGTTTGATCGTCTTCCATCATGCCTATAACTTCCACTTCGATTCCCAACACCTTCTCCGTCTTCCCGAACCACCCAACCAACCAGAACCATCGTGGTTCTGCGAATCAAGGTCTCCCTCCGCCGCCTCACCGGAGAACACTCCGCCACACTCTGTCTTCCTTCTATCCACAACAATAAAGCCCCAGGACCCGTTGTTTTCTCGTGTGTGACCTGACTGCAGGTCTTGGAGGCCAAAGGACCCCTTGGGGGTCGATTTTGAAGAGAACATCGATACCTGGAACTTCAAACTTCACTGAGCTTCTGGGACTTAACCATTGGTTCCCAGCCATCTCTGAAGCATCATCCCACTATGGAAGCCTTCGAGGAACATTCCGAGCCTTGGAGGAGAGCTAGAGACCGTCGGGGTCGCATGAGGGAGGCTATTGAAGGAGCTTTGGTTGATTGTTTTTCCCTATTTTTCAGGAAGAGCAGTGGCTGTCAAATCCTTTGATTACCCTAGTTTTGATTGTGGACTTCCATTCAAGAGGAGCTATAGCCATCGGATCACATCCAATATTTGATCTTAGCCGAACATCGTTGAACCGTCATCGATAAGCGAGGAGGCATCATGTGGATTAGTGAGCGACATCCAATCGTCTGCTAGCGCCTAATAAGGGGTAAATTGCACCCTTAACCCTGATCTTTTTGTATTTATTAATTGGTGTTGTAAATTAAATATTATGTGTAAATAAAATGGTTAAATTGCATGTAGACCCTTGTACTCTTTTAATATTGCATTTAGGTCCATGTTAGGTCACCTCATGTGTCACCTCACGTGTGGCCATTTTGCGAAGATGCCCCTATCACTTTTTGATTTTCTTGTCCAAGAAAATTTAATGTACGTTGTTTATTTTTGGAAAAATTACATAGAGGCTCTTGGATTTTAGTTTATTTACATATATGCCCATGCTAGCAATTGTATTTTATGTTCTTATTGGATTTATTTAAAATATGTGTAGGCCCCTGATTGCTTGTAGTTTCACGTCATGTTTTTATTTTGCAACTTTGGACCTTTTTACTATTTATTAAAAATCATCTAGAGCACAAAAAGTCCATGTCTAGAGGATAAAATACAAAAAAATATAAAAAAGTGTTGAAAAATTCCCCCAAAAATACATTTTGTTTATTGAAGTGTTTTTATCCTTTGTACCAAAAATCCCTAAAATTAGAAAAAAAAACTCTTAAAATTTGAAAAACCCCAAAAACCTTTTAAAAATCTAAAAAATTTGCAAAAACCCCAAAAATAGTTTTTTTATGTTTTGTAATTTTGTGTATATTAATATATATATATATATATATATATATATTGATTTGGAAAATTTTGGACTTAATTTTCTATTTTTAATTTCCATTTCAATTTTGACTTATTATTTTATCCCTATTTTAAGCTATTGTTTAATTCAAAAACCTATATAAATTAGCAAACAAATCAGAAAATACTTAAAAAATATTTAAAATCTGAAAAGATTCGATTCTGTAATTTTTAATTATTTTTAGTTGTATCTATATCTATATTATCTATTATGGCATATACATCCTTATATATTTTAATATATACATTAAAATAGAATAAGAAAACGTAAGAATATATATAATTCAAAAGAAAATACGAAATTATAAAACCAAAAAAAAAGTATATAAAAATCCAATATATATAAACCCACAAAAATATATAATGAATAACATGTCTGTACATAATGCTCTTTGGTTAAAAATAACCATAGGCTGTCGATTTTGCTCTTAGTGGCTTGACCTCTACATGCTTACTTGTTATACATTTAGTTGTAGAGAATAATACATTTTGACTCACATTTTATGTTATTCATTGCTTGATTATTATTTGTGGGCTAATTATTGATTGATTGGGATCTTATGAGAAGTCGTTTCAACGACACTATAGTTCTCGTCTTATGTAGACTACTTTAGACCCTCACATAATCATGGTTATCAAATGGCGTCGTTGTCGGGGAGCGATGTACGTAGCCTATTTTGTGATTCATTTTGTATAGTTCTTCTGCTAATCATAGATTTATTCATGTAATTAGATATTTATTTTTATTGCACATATTTATTCAATTATTCTTTGTATATAGCTCATTTTGATTACATTATTTGATTATTTGTGCTAACATATATCTCTTTGCGACTTTGTTGCGAGGCCCCGCTACGTAAGGACCACTTCTTAGGAGGTCGATGCAGCCAGACTTGGTGGAGACTGGTCTTCACCCTTTGACCAGTTGGAAAGGCTACAAATGAAGCAAGGAGAAATTACTTAGAATAGAAATAGCTTAGATTTATTGATTTATTGGTGAGAGAGAGTTAGTCATTTATTAAATTGTAATAATTACGACTTGGACACTATTCTCCACAATGAGGTCCAGTGCTTGGTTGTCTGTTCATCTGGGGTCTTGTCGCAGTTTTTCGTGTTTTTATCACCTTTTCCATTTTGTTTCACGATGTTTTGAGTTTTCCACCTTTCTTTTTATTTGTTTTGTGTGCATGGAGCCCCTAGACTTAGGTTGCTTACCTCGGTAATTAGGTCCAAACCCTAATAAGAATGCATGTACCAATAGTCTCTTACATTTGGAACTAGTCAAATTAATAAATGTTAGTTATTTAGATCTGAGACCGTGTATCGAGAGCGGTTGTATACAACGTTTGCAGGACCATTGTGGCAGGCACCGATCGGTATCGAAGATCAAACCTTGGTCTCATTTTTAAATAATTAACAAATGGTTATACATGATTAATAACAGTTACTGTTTAGGATGATTTTATCGATTGCACGCCGCCATGTTCTTAGGTTTAAAAAATTTGCATAATGTATGGAGAGAGTTGGGAAGCACGGTAAGTCCTCCAACTCAGCATGCATCATTAGATTCGATGGTGACATTTCCATCATCGAATCGACTTGCACTGTTTTTTTGTTATCTCCCTCTGATTTTGAGCACATATGACTTAAATGAAAATCTACAAAGACATTAGGCGCTTGTAAGCAAAAAGATCCAAAAAGGGGGAAATCCAAAAATTGAAACAAGAGGACTACTGAATAAACTTTGACCTTAATTAAAATCTGTAATGGACTTTCATTATCTTGGGTTCATAAAGCCCTCATTATCTTCAGGTACCGTAGGAGGGGACCAAAACCCCTCCCATGAGCGAGGCACGACCCGCTGAGGATTAGAGCCAAAAACCTAGTATGTAATTGCCTTGTGTATCGCCTGGATTTTCGAAGTAATGGCGCTTCTATCGTACGTGCCCGAGTTGGGCCTTATCAGCGATGGTGTTCCTGTCTTGTGTAGAACATCGACATGGTCTAAAGTATTGAGCTTAGGACACGCCCTTATGGGTATGTCGGTCTCATTGGTTTGTGTCCGAGTAGGTTCTTGAACGCTCACGGGTGATTCCATTGCGAGCGGCGGCCGAAGTAGTGGTTTTGTCTGTCGACTTCCTCTCTCTATTTATTTGGCTGAGTAGGGATCCAGGAAGGGTTACAAGGACCTCAAAAAGTACATACCACAAGTTACAAAGGAGGATGACAAGTACAAGATACTTTTCTAGCAGTACTCTCTCTCATATAGGGTTAGCATGCTAAGGACTTGTTAAAAGATATGCCTGACATAACAACTCAAAAACTGAAAAGATAATAAATAATCGATCTTTCACGGCTTCACATGGCATGAGTTGGTGAACCCAATTTTGCATTGTATTTGTATGAATCTAGATTAAGGTTCAAAGATCAAGTCATGCGCACTTGTTTCAATTTTGTCATATGTATCTTCCTTTTGACCCCCGCTCAGTTCGAGCATTTCAACTATTTTGCACTCCATTTTATTCATCGTTGACCTTCATATCTTTTATCTTGCATTGATCTTCTCTTGTTCCATGATGGCGATCAATGGATGGCTTAGTCGGGACTCCGCCAACACCCACATCGATCCATAGACTCGACATCGTCAATAATTAAAGGTAATTCCCGAGAACTCAGCCTGAATCTTGCAGACCGATCTCTAGACTCCTCGTCTTCTTCCCATCTCCTTGATCACCCTATAAATCAGGACCACCTTTGTCCCACAACCATCATAGCAAATGGATGTATATATCTTTTTCTAGTCATAAACAACTGGGATACGATTTCAAGTGGTCTAATTGGGATCCCTTCACATTTCAGATAGAAGCCAAACCCAGTCCCGGATCCCAACATTGACTTCATTTCTTTAGACTCAGAACCAGAGATGGTACCTCAATGAAAGGGTAAGGGAAAGCCACCTCCCCAACCTGAGCAGGGACAGATGCCATATCAGAATCAGGTGAATGCTCAGTTGCTGGCTTCCATCCAAGCCATACAGCAACAACTGATCGAGCAGGCCCTAGCATAGATTGCATTATAGGATATATCGAACGATCTACAGAATAGCCCAGTGAGAGGAGGAGGAGGAGGAGACAGACCCCGTGATAACCCAGATGAAGAAGAACCAGAACCAGAGAGGCAGAAATCGACACTGAAAGAGAAATACAATCCTGAGATAGACAAATGACCGAGTGGATCCTCATTCTACCAGTACATGCTCACTTTGAGCTCAAGCCTCGGTTCCTGGCCCTTCTACCATCATTCTACAAGAACACCAACGAAGAGCCATACATTCATCTACAGCATTTCTCGTGCATCTGACAAACTACCTGCTACCCCAATGTTCCCTTGGATGTAGTGAAGATGATGGCGCTCCCCTTCAGTTTGCAAGACAAGGCCCTATATTGGGCCAACCATTTGGGAAAGGTTGTGATGACTTGGGAGGAACTAAAATCTGCCATCCTTCACAAATTCTATCCTCTCGGTCGACTCAATCGGATACGAGCCAAGATTAGCAACTTCTCCCAGACTGCCCACGAAACTATCCATGAAGCATGGGAGCGATTCACAGACCTGTAGGAAAAATGCCCCCATCATGAGATACCTAGGACCAATCTGGTCCAACACTTTTTCGGGGCCTTGAATGTAGAAAGCCAAAGTCTCGTCAACACAGCATGTAGGGGATCTCATTTTAACAAGGATGAAGACGTGGTCTGGTAGATTTTTGAAGAAATAGCCGAAGGAGAGGCTGCCCTCTCTTCATCTCGTGCATATCAGAAACAACCACAGATCCTTCAGAAGCAATTACACATGGCAACATCTCGTGAGGCAGAGAGAGATGAGAGCTCCAACCTTAGTATCATCGAGGACCATCTCTAGAAGGTTGACATTATCGAGAAGCAGTCACAGGATCTCGAGAAGCTCGTTGTGATCGAACAGAGGACACAACATTTAGACAAACTGGATCAAATCACCAAGCAGTTGGAGCTACTGGTGAGCACCATCAGTTCTGTTCAGTCGGTGACACCATCTTCAGATACTCATGTTGAGAAGAAGGACGAGCCATCACCGCAACAACAACCTCAGTCGAGTCAGCAGCCACCGACCATCCAGCACGTGTACTACATGCAAGCGCCCAATTAGAGCCTGCCGCAGCAGCAGATGGTGGTTTACCATGCGTACTTCCTTCCCCATTCCAATCCAGCATTCCCACAACCACTATTGCTTCAGGAAGTCAACAGTTTATGGAGTAATGATGTACAGCTAGCCCGTCCTACCGGACACCCACAAGGCCAGCCAACAGGGCTTACCACCAACCTCAGGGTGGTCGTATGGACAATCCTCCCAACCTCCACCTCAGTATCACTAGCCTCAACAGTACCAACATCAATGGAGGTAGAACCAACAGTATTCACGGCCACAATACCGCCAGCCACAATCGTACCACTAGTACGTGGCTGCACCACCTCAGCAATACCCTTCTTCTCCATATCAACAATACCATCTTCCTCCATCTCCTCAGCACCATCAGCAGTCACAGCCTCAACCCACAAACAATCAGCAACAATGCGGTCTACACGTTGAAACTTCTGAGGTACGTTCTACGAACCCGACCTTGGATTGCTTGGCCCAACTTGTGAAAGGCCTGGTAGAAATGACAAAGAAGCTAGACGACCTGACCACCACCAAAACTTCCATTCTGGCACAGGTTGAAGCAAATCCTAATAGCTTTAAAAGAAAAGATCATGTAGAATGTGATGTCCAGTCTATGCCAGTAGAGTCAGATGATTGTAATATTGCTTTATCTAATGTTGTCACTCTCAGGAGATGTAGGACTTTGCCTCCATGTCACAAGCCATGGAAGAATAAAGCTTTGATAGGTGAATCATCAGCTTCTACATCAGTCGCGACAGCAACAAGATCGGGTGAGGAAGGAGGAGGAGGAGGAGCCATGTCAGTTTCCATCCATTTCCACTGGCACCAACAAAAACAACAAAAAATCAGAAAATTCAAAAAGATCAAAAAGATGTTCGCAGTTGACATGAAGACCTACCATCCACGGAGGAGCTGCCAGCAGCAGTCGATCCTACGGCAACCGACGAAGCAGAGGTCACACTTTTTGCTTGTCCACCAGCATCTTCGTCTCCAGCTTGTACTCATTTTTGTGATCCGGATGTACATAATATTGTGGAAAGAGATTTTGTTATAAATAAGAATAGTGCTTTTGATTTCAGTAATGTGAATATTCCTTTTCCTGATGCAATAGAAAAATCCAAAAAATGCAAAAAGAAAAAGTGCATTATATGATCCCGGAGTTGTGGATATTATTAATAATCTGACTTTTGAGATTCCTTTGATGAAGGCCATGGAATGCATGCCTGTTGTAAAGAAAAGTTTGAAGGAGGTAAAAAAGGTTTGAAGGAGGCATGTACAAACAAGCATCGTCCAACACGCAACAACAGATGCCGACATGTAGAGAAGCACATTCTTACCATGGCCACAGTCGCAGCCATCAGCAATCTCCCACCAAAGAAATAAGACAAAGGAGCACATTTGATCAGTTGCGAGATTTTTGATCAAGTCTTCGAGTAAACCTTGCTTGACAGCGGTTCTCCCATCAACATCCTGCCATCTTCATTATTTCAAGAATTCAGGCTAGGTCCTCTCAAATAAACATGAATGATCCTTTAGTTTGTTGATCGGTCCATTAAGCAGCCCTAAGGTCTTTTGGAAGATGTTGCGGTAAAGGTGTGGAACATGCACTTTCCAGTCGATTTTGTAGTCCTTGACATTGACTCTCTCGTATCCTTACTCTAGACTCCTATTATTCTAGGCCGGCCATTCTTGTGTACTGTAAAGGCCATGGTTGATTATGGGTCTGGAAAGATCGCTTTTAACTCGAGCAACAATAGAGTTACCATAGACATGATCAGCGAGCCTAAAGTCGTAACTAATGAAAGTCATGTAGCACCGCCTGAAACAGACCGTGACTTCATTGTAGAGATCATAGATACACCACTCTCTTTGAATGACCCATGGACACAGGAAATCCTCTCTCTTGAGGAAAACCTGGAAAGCACAGTCGATGCAAGCTCCAACGACACCAGGGAGGCATAATCCAATTTGTTGATGCATCTCTTCGATTCAGATGAGTCACTCCAGCCCGAACATAATGAGTTCATTGTAGATCTGTTCGGCACATCACCAGAAGATCAATAAAACACTGAGGTCAGCACTACCTTCAAAATTTAGGCAGATCATCCTCCAACCAGAACAATTTCTGAAGTGACCGAGAAGCATGCCATATTAGAACATGAATTAAAGCCACTTCCAGTAGGCCATAAGTGTGCTTTCGTTGCGGGTGCAGAAAACATGTATCCGATCATCATCAGCAGCAGGCTGACCCGGGAGTAAGAATCTCGACTCATCGAGGTTCTAGAGAAGACTCACAGGGCACTTGGTTGGCACGTTTCAGATCTCCGTAGGATAAATCCTGCTTTGTGCTCACACCATGTTTATTTGAAGAAGATGCCAAGCCATCCCGAGAGTTTCAAAGAAGACTGAACCCAAACCTGAGGGATGTCATCATGAAAGAGATCGCAAAATGGTGTGATGTAGGCTTCATTTGTCCCATTTCCGACTCGAAATGAGTGAGCCCACTACATGTAGTTCCAAAGAAATCAAGGCTCTTTGTGGTTACAAATGACAGAGGAGAGAAGATATCTACTCGGGTATCGACATCCTGGCCTTATGTGTCGACTATTGCCGCCTGAATGCAGCAACTAAGAATGACCATTTCTCCTTGCCATTCATTGATGAAGTATTGGAAAGATTGGTTGGCAAGGACTTCTTCTGTTTTCTGGATGGGTACTTCGGGTACAACCAAGTGGCAATCGCCCCTGAAGATCAAGAGAAAACAACCTTCACTTGCCCGTTTGGCGCATATGCTTTCTGGAGAATGCCCATGGGCCTGTGCAACGCACCAGCGACATTCCAGAGACGCATGCTTGCAGTTTTTTCTGAGATGGTAGGCTATTTTCTCGCGGTGTTTATGGATGATTTCTCTATCTATAGTGATAGCTTCGATTCTTGTCTTGAGCACCTGGACAGAATACTTCAGAAATGCGGTGAGGTCAATCTGGTATTATCATGGGAAAAGAGCCACTTCATGATCACAAAGGGGATTGTGTTGGGTCATGTCGTTTCCAAACATGGCATGGAAGTCGACCCTGTGAAGGTGGATGTGATTGCCAATCTAGAGCCACCTCAAATAGTCAAGCACGTGAGGTTATTTCTGGGGCATGTGGGATTCTACGGAAGATTCATTCGTGACTTTAGCCACATCGCCTGACCTCTGACAAAATTACTATGCAAGGAGACTGAGTTCAATGTTGATTGGCAGGTTCTCCTTTCATTTAACCAGCTGAAGGAGCTAATCCCTTAAGCTCCGGTCCTACAGCCTTCAGATTGGTCTCTTCCTTTTGAGATCATGACGGATCTGTCAGATTTTGTAGTTGGGGATGTTCAAGGATAAAGGAAAGACAAGGTGCCCTGTGCCATTCACTATGCCAGCAAAACACTAGATGAAGCTCAAAGAAATTACACGGTGACAGAAAAAGAATTGCTGGTTGTGGTATTCACCCTTGAGAAGTTCAGATCATATTTGCTTAGATCAAAAGTTGCTATCTACACTGACCACTCTGCTATCTGATATTTACAGTAGAAGAAGGATGCCAAACCTAAACTGATCACATGGATCTTTCTCCCCCAGGAGTTCGATTTGGAAATTAAAGACAAGCATGGGGTTCATAATGTGGTAACAGATCACCTCTCCAGAATCGAGCAGCAAGAATCTCCGTTGAGCAGCGCACCTATTACAGACACCTTTCTTGACGAGTCAAGTTTGGCAATGGATGCACTTCGTTGGTATGTCGATATTGTAAACTGCCTCATTTTGAGCATAGTACCACAAGATTGGATGAATATTCAAAAGGACAAATTCTTGTCAACTATCCATTTCTACCGATGGGAAGAACCACCTCTATTCAGGGAAGGAGCAAATTATATTTGGCGATGGTGTATCCCTCAAGAGGAGCATTATAGTGTCCTCGAGCATTGTCACTCGCTCGAATCTAGTGGACACCATTATGGAGATAGAACGACAACAAAAGTATTGTGGTATGGCCTCTGGTGGCCTACATTATTTATGGATTCTACAGCATATGTTAAACGTTGCACTGACTGTCAGCGATTAAAACGTACCCTTACATCAAAGGATTGAATTCCCCTGAAGATCATTCAGGTTGCAGATGTATTCGATGCTTGGGGCATTGACTTTATGGGATCCTTCCCTAACAATCAAGGATACGCGCACATCCTTCTTGCCGTTGATTATGTGAGTCGCTAGGTTGAAGCTATCCCTGCTCGAGCTGCAGAAAACCATACAATGTGTTTCTTTCTGAAATAAAACATCATTTCATGGTTTGGTATTCCAAAGATACTAATATCAGACGGAGGTAGTCACTTCATAAACAAAGAGGTCAGGAAACTAACGAAGGAGTACGACATCGAGCACCGAGTCGCATCTCCTTATCATCCTCACAACGGTACAGAGGAACTATCCAATAGAGAAATCAAGACGATAATTCAGAAACTTGTCAAGCCGGACAGGAAAAATTGGTCCCAACTTTTGAACTCGGTCCTTTAGGCGTACAGAACTGCTTACAAGTCTTCGTTGGGCATGTCACCCTCATCTTGTATATGGGAAGCCATGCCATCTGCCAGTAGAGTTGATTCATAAATCTTTGTGGGCAGTTAACATTTGTAATCTAGACTCACAACAAGGTGGTCAGAAAAGAAAAGATGATCTGAATAGGCTCCTGGAATTCAGAAACTATACATATGATAACACATTGATGTACAAGGATAAGGTTAAACACTGGCATGACCAGCTTATCAAACGAAAGACCTTCAAGACTGCACAGAAAGTGTGGCTATTCGATGCAAAGTTGAAGATTTTCCCGAGCAAATTAAAGAGCAAATGGACAAGGCCATACAGAGTGCAAGAAGTGTGGGACAATGGAAGCATTGTGATATCAGAATTGTCTCCTAATGCACAACCTTTTGTCGTCAATGGTCAGCTACTGAAGCCCTACCTCGAGCATGATACTTTCTTGGTTATTGTCGACTCTATCCGAGTACTATGTACTAAATAAACATCCACAACAGTAGTCGCATCATAAGATTCAGATAATGCCAATAAAAAACTCTTCCTCTAAGCTTTCATATTTTCTTCTTTTTGTTCTCGTTATCCAAAAAATATAAAAATCTATATATATATATATAGTGTATCACCCCTTTATGCTAGACTTCTATATTTAGGACGTACTTTGTCCTAAGTATAGGGGGGATGTGCAACCCAAGTTCTTTTCATTTTTTCAATCCTCTCCACTGTCTCCTTTTCTTGTCTATACTTAGGGAGATCTTACCCTAACTATCGGGGGAGACAGTCCGAGTACAATATGCTCATTCCCACCCTTGACCCTCCCTGCCTTGTGTACAATTTGCTATACTTAGGATTAGTTGATCCTAAGTATGGGGGGATGGTCAACTTCTCATTCATATTTCTTTATTCATTCGTTCATTATTTAGGCTTTTATATACTCAGTATGAGTTATATCTTCTCTTTTCTTCTCTCCGATCTATGAGGACATAGCTCAAGCTAAGTATAGGAGGGTCGTATATACTGCGTATATCTTTAGCCATAACTCGTACTTTCGTATTTTAATAAAAAGGCAGAAATACTGCATAAAATACTATATAATTTAGTAAGATCACTTAATAAAAAGATGCATATTATTTCTCAAATTCTTTGTGTATATACTAATTAATAAATAAGGTAAAAATATTTTTGAAAAATGTTTGAAAAATAGTTTGAAAATCTTTTTGAAAAATCTTTTGAAACTGTTTGAAAAATATTTTGTAAAATATTTTCAACCTTTGTAAAAATATTTTGTTTGAAAAAAATATTTTCTTTGAGTGAAATAAAAATATTTGAAAAATGATTTGTAAATGGTTTGAAAAATGGTTGCAAATTTTTTTTGAAAATCTATATATACTGTTTGAAAAACCTTTGCAAAATGATTTTCAAATGTGTGTAAATGTTTGTAACAATTATTTGCAAAAAATATCTTGGACTATAGTTTTCAAAATTGTTTGAAAAAATAAGGTTGAGGAATATATACATCACATTAAAATTCTTTATATACATATCCATAAAAAGGGATCACTTATCCCCTGTAAATTCTTAAAAACCCAACTCTTTTAATTATAAGATGCACCCCCATGTAAATATTTGTACATATTTTTATCCAAAATCTTTTATTTCCAAAAATCACAAAAACATTTGCAAAACCAAAAATACCAAAAATATTTGCAAAATCTTTTTGAAAAAATAATAAAATAAAATACCAAAAAATGGCACTTGCATCATCTTTTTCCAATAATCCATAAAAAATCAAAAGTTTGGAAATTGCATCACCAAAAAAAATTCAGCATTATACATAACATTTGCATAGCATTCACATTTTTCAGATTGAGTTTGATAATTGAATAAGTCTAAGTAAAATCCAAAGATTGGAGCTTGGTTGGACCATAAATCTATCTAATAACTGGAACCTTATAAGAACTGGAATTGAGGTACTTCAGGTCTAGTTGACTTAATTCTTTGAGAATCACGAGACCTGATTCAATGGATTCTTGACTGCCTAAGTAGGATATTTCGAAGCATACGCACGACTCTTGTTGATAATGACCTACTTGGACACCTGCACTTTTCACTTGGCTCAACTCAGTTGGAGTGGTGAGGGGATTGGGTTTGCCGGTATGAGATGCACACAAGTGGAAACATTTATCATCGTCTAGGGAGGAAAATGCACTCCAACCCGTCTAGTAGCAGAGACGTCTAAAAATAGGAGAGTATGGGTTGCAATGATGCTTCAAAAGAGGGATAATCTACTAGCTCAAGAGCAAAAACTTTTTATCTAAATGATGTTGTATAGTGTTTAGAAAAAAGCAAAAAGCAAAAGCTCAAAAAAAAATGGACAGGCCTAATTGAAAATAAAATATCTGCCGGAGTGTACATATTTGTATAGTCAATAAGCAATCTTGAGCTTCAAAGTCATATCTTGTGAGCCTGCAGCTGGATGACTTGACTACACTGGTCATGCATCCTAGGATAGGTAGCTACATTGGCTACCATCCATTCTTCTCTTCACCCCCTCCGCTTGAGTTGGTTGTCGCTTGAACTTAGAAGGGAATACCTCACTCCTTGAGGAAGGAGTTGCTGGATTGGGGAATCAGTGGATTGTCATGCTGGAGAAGTCAGTCTCTTTGCCATTTCAGTTAAGGGGAGCCACCATCACATACACTGTATAAGTGAGATTCATAGTCGTAAGGGTTTGCGCATGAGTTGAAATATCCTGACCTGGTTATTGAGGAGACTTGAGCAGAGTTTTGGGATTCTCAAAGGTTGTTGTATTTCAAATAAAATTACCAATAAGGTTCCGACCGCACTAAAAATATAAAGGTTGGACTTAAGCTCAAAACTTTGATTTGTGAAGACAAGTTTGAAAATTTAATTTAATCCACTTTCTTCCTTTTTCTTTTCTTTATTTTTCATTTTCTGCACTTATCGCATAAGTGTTTGCTAGGGACTAGCAAAGGCAAGTATAGGAGGTGATGAATCTCCATTTCATCACCGTTATTCTATCATTTTGGCCTTAAAAATCCTAACTAATGCATGTAAATACCCTTAATTTGCATAAATTGACAGTCATTCTTTATTGTACAAATGATATATAAAATATAGTTTTTAATGCCAAAATTATAGAATAAATAAAAGAAAAAAAAAGAATAAAATGCCAAAGGTATTATATGACCTTAAACCCCGATACCTACACATCTTGATGACTACGTCGACAATGAAAAGTAGGGGGAGATAGGGGCCAAAAACACAATAAAAATCCCATTTATTTAGTCATTATTTATGTATTTTTGGGACCTATTTTATTTCCGCTTTTTATTCATCAAATAAAGAAATTTTGTACATGAAAGTTGTAGATAATAATATATAGAAAAATACAAAATTGAGTTTTCACCAAAATAATACATATTGTACTTTTTATATTCTAAATAAGATTCCAAAATCCCAACTTCACAAACCCATATCTTCCAAATAAAAACTCGAAATTAGCTAAATCACTTTAATTGTATATAACTTTTAATAAGATATTTAATGAAGGTGGATTCACTTTGTTTGGAGTTAATATGTGAAAGTTAGGTTTCGGACCCCTATTGTACAATATACCCGAATAAAATATTCATTTTATTTATTCTTTATTATTTTTACAATCTTATATTTTTATAATTTTGTAAATATTATTTACAATATATGTACATATTTAGAGTATGATAAACCCATAAAGAAAACACAAAATAAAATAAACCTATGTAAATATATAGGTAAAATATCTATTATAACACATGTAAATAAATAAAGGTGAAAAGTATTCTTTCATTCTTTATTCTTTTATATTCTTACACTACTGTAAATATGATTTATATTTTATTAAAATTATAAAGCTAAAATAAAACCAAAGAAAATACCTTAAAATAAAATATTATAAAAAATATATAGATAAATATACAATAACTATACCTATACAATTTATACCCCTAATTATTTAAGTATGCAAATAACATCATAAAAATATAATAAAAATATATTTATACACCTAAAAAATAAGTTATAAATATATAAAATAAGAAAATAAAATAAGCAAATAAAACACAAAATAAAAATAAAATAGTCAAAACATAGATGAATATACCTATAAATATACACCTAAAAATAACTTATAATAAATAACATCAAAAAATAAATAAAAATCATAATAAAATACTACATAAAATAATAAACATCTCTTATTTTAAAACCAAAAATAAATAAAATCATTTACTATTTTTAAACCTTATATTTATTTGTGAATAAATATACTGTATTGTCTTTTGGCGGCTTGCGTGGACCTATGGCATGGCTTCGTTCGTTGACCCCGGGTCAACGTAGCCTCCAGGTTATTTGACCTCTGTCACATGTCTTTTCCCGCATCTTCTCCTCAATTTCTTAGGCGCACCATCACTCATCTCGATCTGATTTTTCATAAAAACTTTCCTTGATCGACCCTAATCCACGTCGGGCCTCTAAATCTCTTGTACATATGACTGATTTCTCCATAATCCTAGGTCAATAAGGGTGTGCGTCATGCCTATAAATAAGGACCTTTGACCTCTTGCTCCATCTTGGCCACTGTTTCGAGCCTTAGAGCCCCCAAATCTTGATCTAGAGAGTCCCGCGGTGATAGAGGGAGGTCCCCTGAGGTCTAGAGCGGCTCGAGGAGGAGGAGGTGCACCCACAGTGGTTGTCGCCTGCCACCCTACTCCCTGCCTTCACTGGCAGGTATAAGAGTTAATTTCTTCACTTTTTAAGTAGTCATTAGTCATAGGTATCATTTGTTGTTAGTAGTTTAGGTTTTCATTAATCGAAGTAGTGTAAAAAGACTCCTTCGTAGTTCGCCGAAGTTGAGCTCCGACGCATCCCTCTACGTGTTTTTAGTCATCTTCCGCCGCGCCTATCACTTCCACTTTGATTTCCGATGCCTTCTCTGCCTTCCCAGACCACCCAACCACCAGAACCATTGTAGTTCTGCGAATCAAGGTCTCCTCCGTCACCTCGCCAGAGATCTATCAGCCACACTCCGCCTTCCTTTTATCCACAACAATAAATCCCCAGGACCTGTTGTTTCTCACGCATGACCTTACTGCAGGTCATGGAGGCCAAAGGACCCCATGGGGTCGATTTTGAAGAGAACATCGATACCTAGAGTTTCAAACTTCACCAATCTTCTAAGACTCAACCATTAGTTCCCGCCATCTCTGAAGCATCAGCCTGCTGCAGAAGCCTTCGAGGAACATTCTAAGCCTTGGAGGAGAGCTAGAGACCGCCGAAGTCGCGTGAGGGGGGCAATTGAAGGAGCTCCGGTTGATAGTTCTTCCCTGCTCTTCAGGAAGAGCAATAACCGTCAGATCCTTCGATCGCCCCAGTTTTGATCGTGGGCGTCCATTCAGGAGGAGTTGCATCCGTCAGATCGCGTCCATGAATTGATCTTAGCCGAACATCATCAAACCATCATCGGCAAGCGAGGAGGTGCCACGTGGATTACTGAGCGACATCCAATTGTCCGCTAGTGCCTAATAAGGGGTAAATTGCATACTTAACCCTATTCTTTTTATATTTATTAATTGATCTTGTAAATTAAATATTTTGTGCAAATAAAATGGTTAAATTGCATGTAGACCCCTGAACTCTTTTAACATTGCATTTAGGTTCAGGCTAAGTCACCTCACGTGTCCTCCCACGTGAGGTGGCCATTTTGCAAAGATGTCCCTACTACTTTTTGTATTTATTGTTTGTCTAAGAAAATTTAATGTACGTTGTATATTATTGGAAAAATTACATAGAGGCCCATGGATTTTAGTTTATTTATATATATGCACCTACTGGTGTATTTTTGCGTACTTGTTGGATTTATTTAAAATAGCTATTGTGCTCCAAAAATCACAAAAAAATAGATGTAGTCTCCTGATTGCTTCTAGTTTCACGTCATATTTTTAGTTTGTAATTTTGGACCTTTTACTATTTATTAAAATCATCTAGAGCACAAAAGTCCTTGTCTACAGTATAAAATATCAAAAAATACTAAAACGTGTTGAAAACATTCAAAAATATACATTCTATTTATTTAAGTGTTTTTAGACTTGGGACCAAAAATCACTAAAAATAAAAAAGAAAACTCTTAAAAATTGAAAGACCCGAAAAACCTTAATAAAAATCTCAAAAAATCTCAAAAACCCCAAAAATAGTTTTTTTATGTTTTGTTATTTTCTCTATATTATTATATATATATATATATATATTGATTTGGAAAATTTCAGACTTAATTTTCTATTTTTAATTTCCATTTCAATTTCAGCCTATTATTTTATCCATGTTTTAAGATATTTTCTATTTCACATAAAAATTAGCAAAAATATCAAAAAATCACAAAAATACTAAAAATTATTTAAAATCTAAAATATTCAAAAATAAAATACAAAATTATAAAATAAAAAACCGAAAAAAATATATAAAAAATACATATATATAAACCCACAAAAATATATAATGAATAACATGTCTGTACATAATGCGCTTTGGTTAAAAATAAACGTAGGCTACCGATTTTGCTCTCAGTGATTTGACCTCTACATGCTTACTTGCTATACATTTAGTTGTTGAGAATAATAGATTTTGACACTCATTTTGTGTTATTCATTGCTTGATTATTATTTGTGGGTTAATTCTTGATTGACTGAGATCTTGTAAGCGGTCGCTTTAGCGACACTGTAGTTCTCGCCTTGTATAGACTACTTTAGACCCTCGCGAAATCCCGATTATCAACAACCCCTCTATACTACTCTAGATAGCTCTCCACCCGAATAATCTTCGATCTTAATACTACCATGCTCAAATAAGATCCACCTTTTTTGGCCTCGATTCGCACGCTACCCATTTTTGAATTTTGCATGACGATCACCTCTATAAATAAGCTCGAGATGCCTTCATTCACCTATAATCCATTTGAGCCATTTTTCTCCCGGCAATAAATCCCAAGAGCTTGCCTGAGGATACGACGAGGGCGGCCCTTGATCAGGAGCATGAGTGAGGAGCTTAGGAGCAAGATCCAACCACCATCGGAGATGCTCTTGTGATCTTAGCTTCTCCATCCCACCGTTGTCGGATTAAGGCTGCAACCATCTAATTCTCATCCTAGGTAATCGTAGATTATTCTCCCTTTGAAGTTCACATTTAATTTTGTTAATTTCCATTTAGTTTCATCTTAGATCAGTAACTTGTAGCTCAACCTCTAATCAGCTAGATCAGAGGTCAATTATGTGCGTTAAGCCTACTCTGATCATCACATAACCATCACCGATCTTTTCTCCATATTCCCCACACGATCTGAACCACGAATCCTCCTCGGATCTGAGGTCTTGATCTCATTCTTTTACCTTCACTGGAGATCGACCCATTTCACTCCATTCTTCTTTGTTTTTTCATAATAATGGCCATCGGAGATCCACCTTCGAGCAAGGAATAACGTGCAGGATACATGAATGCATCCTAGAGCAAGATTGGGCATCCGGGAGTTGGGTTGCAAACGTACTATATCTCGAGATCCAGGTCCCCGATCATCGAGACTCGGGCCTTATTTTCACTTGGGATCGATGTAGAAGGACGTCATGATAATTTTGGGCTTTTGGAGCTTTCAGATGTCTCATCAACAACAGATCAGAGGAGATCTGGTTGTTTAAATCTCAGCAGCTCGAACCTTCATACTTTTTCTTCCAGGCAGCCTCAGAGTCGCCGGATTAAGAATGGGTGGCTCAGGTTTGATCATAGTCGTTGATCCGCACCTAAAAGCTAACCGTCAAATTAGACTTTCCAGATATCATCTCAATCGTACACCTTCCACATGCAGGGCACGATTAAGTGGTGATTTTACATTTCCCCTCTTACAGGTGCTTTTATTAGTAAATAAAAATATTTGGACACGTGTCCATCTATGATTTATGGAATAATTGCATGTGTACCCTTATTTGTTTTTATATTTGCATTTTGGTCTTCCCTTTATAAATCAATGTGCTTCATCACGTGTTTAATTCATATATACATATTTTTCACCAAACTTTTCACTATTGTGTAGATAAAAATATGTATACAATATAAAAATAAATAAAATTTCCAACTTGTATATATGCTCTTCAGAACTCCAAATTGTCAATTTCCCAACTTCTGAACCTCATAACTTCACCATACGAACTCTAATTTCACTCTTCTCACCCTTAAAGTTTAAGATATAAGATTATGTAAATAACGAAGGCATCTAAAACTGAGTTCATTTGCAAAAAGTCGATTTTTGGACCTAATGACAATGGGGTTTCTAGGCTATTTAATGTGTTCTGTACATACTATTTATAGTACAACTGATTTAGCAGTTTTAAAATTATTTTGTTGACATTGTAGTTTGTTTATAAAATAAAATATAAAATTTAAATCCATATTTATTATTTTAAATAAATAAAAAACCCCTATAACAATAAAAAATGAACTACGTTATGTGTGTGTGTATTTATTAATCTATGAAGAATGAATTATTAAAATTCAAAAAAAATTCATACAAGCCTTATTTTTTATTATATAAATAATAAAATATAAAAATAGTACCTTATTTATTAAAATATTCAATTAAAATATAATTTTTATTTATAAAACATATTATATGTATATTTATTGATATTTTTTATATATCATAAACAATTTATTATTTATATATGTATGATATACTGTAATTTAGATTATTTAATTATCTACAATTTTTATTTTTACACTTTTTCAAAAAAACCTTATTTACTATTTATTATATAATTTATAAAGTATTTTGGTTTTTGGAATTTTGTGGAGCTGACACGTGCCAGTACCACATTCATCTTCTCTAAAAACCATTATGTTTCACTGTGCAAACACCCCATCTTCACTAATTATTGTAACCATCGATTATCCATCAATCCCTCAACTAATCCGTCAATCTTCAAGCTTACCTAACCTTCATCCAGACCTCATCTTTAGATTTCCCTAACTTCATCTCATTTTTCCCATATAAGCACCCAAATTTGCTGAAAACAAATAACTTCCTCCGGATCCGGTTTCAACTGAACGAGATCTAAACTTCCAAGCCTTTGATAATCTTCCTCAGTTGACAGACGAGGAGGATCTTCTTCTAGCAAAGAAGTAGGGTGATCGGAGAATAGTCCAAAGCGTTCTTCAAGCCTTGAATCATTGCCATTTGACCAGAGTAAAGATCTGGTTTGCTGGCCATCAAGCTACGACCTAAAGGTTCATATAACCTTCAGTCGCAGGAAAGATTCATCCGTCAAAATTTGACTTTTTAATTTGTTTTTAAGTCGATTAATCTGTGTTTTAGAAATCTCAATCATCCATTTTTCGATTGCATCCAAAATCCCCTTCCAATTCGCATTGATCTGGTGTTAATTTTGAGTCAAAAATCTAAAGAACTGAAGTACTCTGTGTGTAATATACAACCCAATTTCTTAGGTCGATTCATCTAGAATCGAGCCAATTTTTGCTCTACATGTGTGCCAATCTCCAGGAGCTACTTTGCAGCATCAATTGTGATGAGGACCGTTGCATCATTTGGTTGAATCTCTCAACTTGAAGGTGCACAAGAACATTGCAACATGAAGCCCTGAGAAGAAGATCTTCCTTCATCCTCGACGTCATCTTGCAATAAGTGAGCTCAGATGGGAATGGAGACCCCCTTCTAGACCTGCAGTAGCCGATTCAAATCTAGTGTCATGTCCGATCTAGCCAACCACCGTCGGAGTGATTCGACATCGCCTCTGCCCTCGATTTAGGGAAGAACACTCAAGAACTCCAAACATTATAGGTTGTTGACACATGTCCAAGACATGCGACCTTGATTGCGCTTCAGCTTCTAATCTACACCGTCCGATAGGGAAACAATGGAAAGTTTAAATATTAAACCCATCAGTTTCCAGCAAAGTGTACGTGCTGCCTAAGTTTCCAGGATTTGTAATTAAGCCCTTCCACATGGACCTAAACGCAAAAGCAATTTATTTCTTCCAGAACTTTTCTTTTCAGTTGTACTCTTGTACTCATTAAGATATTTGGACAATATAGAAAATTTATTCTTCTTTGATTTTTCTAGGATAGTCACACAACTATCCTTGTGAGGTTTTATTACATTTTGAGGTTTTTCATCTCTTATTTGATTTGTTTTGATTTCCTGAAGTCCATCTTCATTTTTGAGTTTTCTTTTGAGTGTTTCTTTGAGCTCGTTGCTCGATTTTCTTCTCATTTCTACCTATATTGTATCACCTACTTATAGTATCATACATATATATATATATATATATATTATAGCATCTACTATATAGTAAATTATTTTGAATATATTGTCCATTTTGAAAATAAAAAAATCATTTTCTTTCACTTTAACCACGACTAGAATAGTACATTACACTATATTCCACCTATTATATGGTATCACCATTTTTCAAATAAATCATTTTTTAAAATCAAATAAAAATTTCAACATAAAAATAAAATAAAAAATTGCAAAAATTAAATCCAATAAAAATCAATTAAAACTAAAACCATAAAAAGAATTTATGAAGAATAAATTAATCAAAAAATTGATCTCAAATCCTGAGTATACTTCCTACCTCCTTATATTTGATCCATGGACACTTACCTGGATAATATCAAGTGAAAAGAGTTAGAGAGAGAGATACATTTTTCTTATATTCATTTTTCCACACACACACACACACACATTCTCCCTGTTATATTTTTTGATCATGCTTCTCTTTGTAGGTGCTACATCTGGTGATCGTTATTCAAAACCGCGAGGGGGAGCGCACTATCAATGGTCCCATTTCCTAATAGTCAAGGATATGAATACATCTTTCTTATCGTTGATTATGTGAGTTGCTAGGTATAAGTTACTACCACTCGATCTGTTGATAGCCGAACAATCTATCCATTTCTAAAAGATAACATCATTTTGTGGTTTGGGATCCTAAAGATTCTCATTTCAGATGGGGGTAGCCATTTTATCAATAAATAGGTAAAAAGCTTGTGAAGAGGACGGCATCGATCATTGGGTCACATCTCCTTATCATCCTCAATCCAATGGCTTAGCTGAATTATCAAACAGGGAAATCAAGACCATATTGCGGAAACTTGTTAGTCTGGATAGGATGAACTAGTCACAACTTCTAGATTCAGTTATATGGGCTTATCAGACCACCTACAAGTCTCCCTTGGGCATGTCACTCTATCGTTTATATATGAAAAGCCATGCCATTTACCAGTGGAGTTAATTTATAAGTCCCTTTGGGCAGTAAACCTTTACAATCTCGAATCACAAAAAGGTGGTCACAATAGAGAAATTGATCTAAACAAGCTCTTGGAATTTCGAGACTTACGCATACGATAACATATTGATGTACAAGGTGAAGATCAAACACTGGCACGCTTGGTAAGACTTTCAAACCTGGACAGAAAGTGTGGTTATTTGATGCAAAGTTAAAGATATTTTCTGGCAAATTAGAGTAAGTGGACATGGCCATTCATAGCGAAGACTGTGAACGACAATGGAAGCATTCTCAAATCTGAATTGTTATCTGATGCATAACCATTTGTAGTCAACAGTCGGTTATTGAAGCCATATCTAGAGCATGATACATTCCTGGCCGTTGTCGATTCTATTCAGGTCATATTTGATGAAAATCTCTCAACACATCATAGGATTCAGATGATGCATCTAAAAATATTTTTGATTAATTTTCATATTTTTAATTCTTCTTCAATTCTTTTATTCTTTCGTATGTCATTCAACCCATTCATCTATGCTATACTTAGGATATGCTTCATCCTAAGTATGGGAGGATGAGTGTATTCGGGTTATTCTTTATTTATCCTCTCACTTGTCTATCAACCTGTTGATATTACTTCTATACTTAGGGATATTTCACCATAAGTATAGGGGGAGATAGGTCGAGCTCACTGATTTGTAAATTATGATCCTCGATAATCCCTGTTTTGTGTACAATCTATTATACTTAGGATTAGGTGATCCTAAGTATGGGGGACGATCGGCTTCTTATTCTTTTAGTCGTTGTAGTATAGGCTTTTCTATACTCAACATGTGTCATGTCTTCCTTTATTTCTCTTCAATCACCATGAGGACATAGTTCGCGCTAAGTATAGGGGGGTCATACACACTCGGTGTATACTTTAACAATAACTCGTACTTTCGTATTTTCAATAATATGGCTAATATGCTACACAAGTAAGGGTATGCAATAAGTCAATTGTAAAGAATATACTATAAATATGTATATATTTTTTTTAAATTCTTTATAAATATGATTAATAAATTTGTTTAAAAATGTTTTGCAAAAGTATTTGAAAAATGATTGTAAAATGTCTAAAAAATTTTTGAAACCGTCCAGAAAATATTTATATTTTTTTCAAAACTTTGTAAAAATATTTTTTTAGATGGTTGTAAAAATTGGTTTCATTTGTTTGAATAAAATATTTTGAAAATTTCTTTTCAAATGATTTGGAAATTGATTGTGAACTACTTTGGAAAATCTATCTATTCCTTTGAAAAATCTTTGCAAAATGATTATCAAACTTTATAAATGTTTGTAAATTGTTTGTAAAATTTATTTCCAAAATTAAGTTTTCAAAATATTTGAAAAAATATTTTCAAGATTATTTTGAGAATCTTGTATATAATTGTGATAAATAACAACTATAATAAAATTCTTTATAAAACATATACACATATAACCTTGTATAAAAAAACTTGTGAAAAACAACCGACTTATGTACAAATTCCAAATGTAAAATCTATACCCAATCTTTGTAAATATACACGTACTCTCGTGTAAATATCTATTTATGTCGAACTCGCTAACCTTATAAAAAATCCCATGAAAAATTGCAAAATCACAAAAATACCTAAAAATTTTAAGAATGTTTTCAAAATTCCTTAAAAATTGTGAAACTTTTTAAAGTTCCATAAAAAGTTCAAAATCAGAAAAAGTATCACAAAAATATTCTTGCATTGCATACGCATTTTTTGGAATGATGTTGACAATTGAACAAGTCTAAATAAAATCTGGAGATTTGAGCTTAGTCTAAATCTTAATCGACTTAATTTCAGAGGAATCTGTTAAGGATTGGAATTGAGATTCTTTGGGTCGCTTTTACTTAATTTAGGTTCTATGAGACTATGTTCATGAGACGATCCAATCTGTCTAACTAGAGCCTTTCATGCCATATGTATGACTCTTGAGACAATGTCTTGATTTGAGACCTCTCAATTAGCACATAGCTCAACCAAGATGGATTGTTGAAATATCTTGGAGTCTAATCCAGGACGATGCAAGGCCGCTTCGTCAAGGGTGGCTCAGAAACCATTATTGTGAACTGTCGAACCCGGTGCTTTAACCCATTATTCTTCTAGTAGCATGGACATCTAACAACTGGAGAATGGATTGAAATAAAGCTTCGGATGAGGAATGATCTGCTAGCACAATTTTTTTAAGACCCCAAAACATGGGCGGAATAAAATATTCTATATCTGCCAGGGCAAAACAAGACTGCAAAGCAATACCGAACAAAGAAAATAGATTAAATATTTGAGTTTGTTTTGAGTTTTAAAAATAGAAAATTGTCCAAAATTCTTAAAATTATCTTTAATAAATACTATATATAATAAAGAAAAATACAAGATATAAAGTAATATTTTTGGTTTTTAACAAAATTTTATTGATTTTTATAGTGTTTTTAGGGTTTTGTGATTTTTAAGGTTTTTGTGTTGAATTTTTTTAATGATTTTTGGATATATATATTAGAATATATAATAATAGACCTTATATATTGGATTTTTAGAAGTGTTTTGATATTTGTTTTTGAATTTTAATAAGTAAACAAAAAGAAAGTATGTGCCTTTATATTTTTAGGAAATAGGAAAATGCAATAAATACCTAAAAAAATTAGGTGTGTAAACAAGCATGGTCTTAGGCATCTAAGATAATTTTCGCATGATTTTTAACGTAAAGGACTACTTAATAAAAATAGATATGTAAAAAAAGAAAATACAGCATACAAATGACCAATATGCAATTAAAAATAGACTTTTAGCGTATTTACACATTAGTCCAAAAACATTAGGGGATCGCCTGCAATATTTACAAGCCTCACGTGTCACAACATGTGAGGCAGAAGGGCAAATGTGCAATAATCCAGAAGTTTGAGCCCTTACATGGAAAATGTCCTCATAATCTTACACTTTATATTATTTTTACATGACTAAAATGTAATACAAAAAGGTAGCGAGGGTATTAAGTAATTTACCCACGATGTGCGCTCATTCAACAATCGGTAGTGTGCCACGTAGCGCCACTTGAAGCGATCTGATAGTGGAGGAGGGCTTCGTTTCACCTTGGAATACATGGCCCGGATTAGATCGGGGCCGGTCTTTAGATCTAACGACTATGAGGTGCCCCGGACGAACTCGGAAGAACACTTTCCAGTGGCTCCTTCAATTGTTGATTCCTCCATGCTCTGGCGATCTATCTTGTTACTAAGATGCTCATTAGGTTGCTAGAGGGATTCCGTAGTTGGTGGAGGTGCTAGATCGATCCAGACTCTGTCGAGAGGAGCCTGGAGCTTCGAGAAAGGATGGCATCACCTGGAGCCTCTACAGAGGTATGAGTCGGCCCGAGAGGGATCCTTTGGCCTCCACACCTGCATAGAAATGTTACATGGCTCGAAGGGATTTCCCTCGACCCTCTTTAAAGCTGGTATGCACAGGGAATGGATGTACGGAGGATCTCCGATGGCGGGCGGCAGAGGAAGCTCAATTTGGTCTTGATTCGTGTAGAATCAAGGAGGAACAGGGTGCGAATAATGGAGAATGCAGTGAGGATCGAAATGGGGGTGGTGGTGAATCAAAATAGGGTGGAAATCACGGTGAATTAGAGCTGGAGCTTGAAGCTTCAACAAACAAAAGATTTGAAATTATAGCTAACCTATAGATTAATTGCATAAACTAAGACCTAAGCTAAGACGTTGAAGGAAAATGCGAAAGGAAAACCTAAGGAAATCAACTCGAACCTGCAGGAACATGGAGTAAAAAAGAACCACGATGGAGCTTCGGAACTTGGCGGTGGTGGATCGACTCAGCTTCTTCTTCTCCACGCCGATAGGTCGAGGAGACTCAGTTGTCACCGAGACTCACACCCGAGGATTCCTTTGGGGTTCCGAAGCAGGAAGAGATATCAAAACCAAAATTGGAAGATTGGGTTTATTTATGGACATGGCAACAAGCAAAAGGGAGAAGAAGATGACGTGAAGAGGAGGCGAGGTTGGTGGAAGCTAGAGGGATAGAGAAATGGAGGGATGGAAGTGGAGTAAGAAAATGGAGAAGTGGGGGTAGGTGAAGCTCTCATAAGTCAGAGGGTAGGGAAGGACAGTTGACCTGGCAGTCAACAATCCAAGGCCCATGAATCCATGATTAGTCCATGTGGACCAACTAGGAAAATGTAGGAAATAAATCCTATATTAATTAGGTTAAAAATAATAAACAATTTTATTAATTAAAATTTAAAACTTAAAAAATGTTTCTTGTTTTGCGTACTATTTTATGGATATTTTTATTTATTTTTACGAGCTTATTTATTAGGTATTGATTTTTACATGTATGTATATAGGTATATTTACCTAAATTTTATGTATTTTTATTTTTATTTTGTATTTTAAGTTTTTCTATTATACATACATATTATATATATTTATAATATATTTAAAGAGGAAAGGGTGCCTACTTCACGAAGTAAATAACCTCACATACTTCATGTCCGTTTTTTATCCTCTGTTTTTTTTTAAAAATACTAACATGGATTTTCATAACTATATCCCTATAATATGCCATTCAAATTTCATCAGAAATAGAGACTCGTATGCTCTCCATCTAGAATGGGTAATTTTAACGGTCTTGGATTTGCTGCAATCGGCCTGTTCTGGATGGAGGGCATATGAGTCTATATTTCTGACGAAATTTGAATGACATATTAGAGGGATATAGTTGTGAAAATCCATGGTAGTATCTTTCAAAAAAATTAAAAAAAATGGACAAAATATGGACATGAAATAGGTAAGGTTACCTACTTCATGAAGTAGGATCTCTTTCCTCATATTTAAATACATATTTACATATTTTTATTTTATTTTTCTGATTTTATTTATCAACTTAAATAAATATATGTGTATGTATTATAGGTATAATATACATATATATTGTATTATATTGTTTATTTTAATGCTTTTATTTAATGTTTATATTTTTAATATATTTCAAATATCATTTACAAGTATTTGAAAATATAAGAAAGCTAAAAATAGATAGAATAAATAAAACAAATAAAATATGCAAGTATACAGTACAATGATACCCCATATAGTCGACTTTGCATCTTAGTTTTATTTTTAATGAAACAACCTTCATTATATAGATAATTTATTTTATGAACAATAATGGTGAGTTTGGTGAATTTTGAATTCATATGGAGAAGATATTGGTATGTAAAGTTTGATTTGCAGCTTCTTCGTCTGTGTATCCCAGTCATATTGTGCATTATTTTTATGTGCAATTATTTTTATAATTTCTATGTATTTATGTCTAAGTTTCATGTAGAATATTTTATTATTTGAGGTGAGTAAAATTAAAATAAAATAGATGAATATTGAGCTATATACAGTTCATAAATTAGGATCTGTGTAGATATTTCTGTACATTTATTGGCCCTCTCTGCGCCTACTTTATTCCTAATCGACTAAATCAACATTGACTTGGTCTCAAGGACTAGGATCATTATACCTCATATTCTTTTTCTTTTATTTACTTTATTCTTGATTTTGGAATTAAATACATGTAAGTCAAACAATGCATGTTATTTTATGTATATTAATGTTATTTTCATGCATTTACCTAGGTATTTAAGGCCAAAATAAAAGAATAAAGGTGATGAAATGGAGATCCATCACTCCCTATACTTGCCTTTGCTAGTCCCTAGCAAACACTTATGATAATGATTGCTTAAAAAGAAAATAAAGAAAAGAAAAAGAAAGAACTTGGAATAATTTTGACTCTTAAACTTATCTTAATAAAATCAATGTTTGAAGCTCAATTAATACTTTGGATTGTTTATTCGTTCATAACCACATTCAGGTGAGAAAGGGTGGCACACCGACCCTTAGGTTCCATGTTCCTCTAATCAGTTAAACTCAATAGCCCGGTCAGAACCGTCCTTTTAGACATATACTCTCATAACCTTGAGATGGCAGGTACCACGTGTGTGAATTATGTTAGCTTTTCCCATATAAACAACTGAACCATAAAGTGATCTCCTCCTCTGGTAACTCACCCTCAAGGAGATGAATATTTCCTTCCGAGATCAGGTATGTGCTAGTACACAACGAAGGAGGGGAAAGATAGAAGAAAGGGAAAGGAAGTGGAAGCAGACCAGTGTAGTCACATTTCCTTGTGAAGCTCGGTTATTGTGACCAAGTCTCCACCAAGAAGCATGCCTTTTCTAGAAGCTCAATAGAATTTTTGGCAGTGGCTTCTTTTTGGGTGCACTGTTTTGTATATTTTAACACACTTAAAATGCATAAAAATTAGTAAAATTGATGTAAAATTACCAAAAAAGAGAAAATTTTTAAAAACACAAAACATTTTCTTTTTTTTGTATTTTGAGTATATTATGCATATTTAAAAAATATAAAATCATATATATATATTATTTTCTATATATATTACTTATATTCACTATATTATTATATATAAATACATATTATATCTTAAAAATAAAAAAGAAACTAAAAACTTGCAAAATCTAAAAGAATATAAAATGTAAAAATAAAAAAAATAAAAAAGATAAAATGATTAAAAATCCATAAAAATCACATATAAATAAAAAAATCAAAAATTGAAAAAAGACTAAAAAATACAAAATAATAATAATAAATTAGTAATAAATATTCCTATCCGTCGTTTTTCTCAGTGGTTTGACCCCTACTATTGGTCTACTATACACATTTTGTAAGGTTTGATAATTTTCACCTCACTATTTTCATAGCTACATATTATTCGTGGGTTGATTATTGAATTATTCAGATTGTTTGAGTACTGAGAGTCGAGATAGGGACGATACAACGATTGATGGATCCGGTCTATCGGACTCCGCAGGCTCCTCCAAGATCGAACGTTGGGTACCTCGATTATTCTGATTAATCAAGAGGCTCGTTGTCCAAAACTCAGCCCCGCACCCGAACCGCAACACATTACGCATGCCTCACATGCAGTGCGGTAAAATTATGTGCCAAGCCCCTACATTGTCTAAGATCTTTTAGAGAAGAACCTCCATCACATGCCTCTCACATGATAAGGGGCCAGATACTCACATGTACGCCCTCCCCTCTTGAGAAATTACGAGAGTAACCCTCTATTTTTAGCTAATTAAATAAGTGTATATATATACTAAATTATTTTGACCATTTTATTTCCTATTTTGCAGTTAGACCCCTATATTGAAGTATCATTTTGAACAATCTTTTGTCATCATATTTTTATTCTGAAAATTATATTATATTGGACAACTAATTCTATAATGTATGAATATTTATTTGCAGTATTTCGAGTTGTAGTTAATTAGTAAAAATTGAATTGGTGAAAATCTATATATTTTACTCAATTCCTGCTATGTAATTTCTAAAAAAATCACTCAATAAGTTCTCAAAAAATCACATTTATTAAATTTTATTATATTTGCATGCATATTCCACCTTGAATAATTTAATAGGTTCATTAGATCATTTAATTTTAATTGCTTGTGAACTTAATATTTTTAGGATTTGGAATTTTTCCTAGATGCCTATTAATTAGACATATTAGGATAAATTTATTTCTTGGAAATATTAATATTTGTTATTTATTAAAATTAAATTACTTCATATCACCAATTATATATTGTTTAAATCATTAAAAATTCATTTTGCATCAAAAAATTACCAAAAAATTATAATAACTTAATTTTGCATTACTTTTTGACTAAGTTTTAAGATTTTTGGACATCATTTGATTGAAAATGTGCAATTATACACTTGGACTTAGGCAACATCGCATTTTCATCACATTACTCGCATATAAAACCTTTAAAATGCTTCCTCGAAAAAGTAAAGACTTAATTATGTAGAAATTAACCTCAAGAGACAAATGCCTCCCAGTAATCGACCTTGGGCTTGCCCAAGTAAAATTGACTGCTTTAATTGCATGCCATTGATAATTAATTTAATGGTTTTTTATCAATCCTTAAGTGCCTGATAACAACATTATAATATAATTAAATAGGGTATATTTGTGATTTTTCACCCACTAAATTTGGTAATTACTTAATTTGTTAATGTATTTATTTATTTATCTGTTTTTTAATGATGATAATTTGTAGCCCTTACAGATTTGATTTGTAGAGGAGAATAAGGTGCTCAATGAAATTATGCAAAAAAGAAGTTCGATGATAAAACACCTATTAAAATAATATGGATTTTCTTATGTTGTGAATATGAGAATGGTACAAACGGTCATGCTTTGTTGATGAGTTTATAGGAGCTGTGGTGACATGAAACATACACATTTCACCTTAGATTTGGTGAGGCTACTGTTACATTGTCGGGTATGGGTTTAATTAGCGGGCTGAAAGATGATGGCCTGCCTGTTACTGGCATTGATAATCCAAATGGAGGATGGGAAGCACCATGCCAAAAATTATTAGTTGTTATTATTAAGGCCGATAAAGAGTGGTAAAATGAAACTGACATGGATACATGAAGCACTCTTTAACCATGATGACCCTTTGATTAGGATTAAAGATGAAGAAGAAGCAACAAGTAAAGTTAGAGCGCTCATTTTCTATCACGTTGGATGTAGTGTTCTTGATAATAGCAGTGAAGACATAATCCCGCTTAGGTAAGCAACTGGATTACTTATTTATTTTTTGTATTGTCCTCTTTTAAGTATTTAATAATTGTTCTACTACTGATATATGTACTCACATTTACGAGAATTGGAGTACCGCAGATATTTGGCATGCAAACTACTTCTTTAGCGCATTTGTACTCTAGGACATGGGCGGCAAAGATCAGAACATCACGGATTTATGGTTTCTTTTCACATATTACATGTACTTTTTGTATTAAATGCCATAAATATGTTTATTTATCTCAATAACATTCATGAACATTATAAGTTATATAGGTTTAGGCATGGAGACATGTGACGCTCCGCCCCGCGGGGAGGACGCCGGACCTATCTCCCTAGGATCCAGATACTCAGCAATAACCACATTCATACATCATGATTAACATTCGGAGTGTAAAGCAGGAAAAATGATAAATAAAATGTTCCATTGACATTTATCTATTCATGGTTCTCAAAACATTACAAGCTTACAATAGAGTCCACAATATATTTTTACATGGCTAACAACTTAAACAACATAATCTACAAAAGTATAATAACAACTATTACAACTCTGCAAGTGAAATTGTACCCTGTGTCTTGTACAAAGTGCGGAAGATCAAGTTACTACTGTTGCTCAACAACCTATAAACCTGGATGGGTTTCTAAAGAAGTACGTATGAGCAAAGATGCTCAGTACAGCTAAAACATGCTAACACTACACTAAGCAGAAAGTGTAAAAGAGTAAAGAGAGGGATGTTCATTTTCCATTATTATTCTTGTAGTTGTTGCTCATTAATCCAAACCACCAATAAGATTATTATTATGAGTTGCATGTAATTTGCTATCCGTACTCTACAAGTGCCATTGTTTTTATTCATATCATGAGCTCACTAATTATACCGTCATCTACATGCATTGTTTGGGATAATCATATACGTCTATGCACATAAGTATACTATTCAAGAGATCTTGCCATCATTTAGTTATTGAGTTCAAACATTAATAACCCAACTCAACAGTCACAACATGTGCACTGGAGCAACTAACTCAAGCCAACAAACTCAAGCAACCAATCCCAACTCCAACTTCAACCCATTTCCCCCCAGCTTACCCACCACAAGGGGAATACATGGGAACGAGTACACCGCGGCCAAACGGGACCGCACCAGATACACCCTTGTGGCAAAGTACGAGTCTTCAACGAGTGCCGTACTAGGGACGCGGACTCACCGACTGTACCCTTAGCACTACGCTCAACCGACAGAGTCACGGAACACACCGACAGACCCGCGGAACTAGAACTAGCACTCCATCTAGGACTCACCGGGACCTCGAGAGTTGCGCCCCACTCTCGGGTATACTAGCTTCTCTAAGCATAACACATGTAAACAAACATTGATAACGTGATTTTCAACTTTAATTCATTTGGCTATATCTTGATGATTTATATTTCGTTCTCACTACGAGTCCCCATGGACTCTCACCCATGGGCATTGCAAACATAAACAAGGTTAGTAATTTAATAAAATTTTGAATTTATTTTGTAATCACATGATGTATTAAGAATACGAAACAGTGGTAACCATGGTGATATTTCTTTTTTTCTTTTGCTATTTAACAAATCCTCTCCCCCAATTACCTTAAAGTAGTTTAACCCTCGAACAATCTCTTTCAATTTTTGAAGTGTAGTACTAAGTCTCTATATATACTTATAATTGATTTTTTTATTGTAGACTATTAAAAAAAGGAGGGGATAAAGTATATATAGAAATACATAATATTTAGTAGGGAATCGTATTCGTTGGCCCACAAGTAAATCCAAAATTTTAGAGATGTTGATCATAAACCCTAAACCACTTAGGTAATAAAGAAATATGCTCATTTCTTCTCAAATATTATTTTCGCAATTTCAGTAACCCATCTAGATCAACATGAGACTCGCCACCGGGTTTATGATAATGGGGTTTGCTATATACTATCATATTAGAATATAAAGGAATTGTAATCAATTGAATAATTATTTTATCTAGCATGCCTCTTTATATATCTAGTTGGATCACAAAAATAATAATCTCGTTGCTTCTTTGCAGAATATAGTGCGTGTTATGGAAACCAACTCTACGCATGTTAGTTTAATTGCTTTAACAAAACATAAGGATGTACCCAATTTTATTATACAATTAAGTTAATATATTATCTTGAATAGGCATATAATTAGTAGGGTTTAATAAGCTCCATAAATAACCACTATTATAGTATATATGTTAATTTAGTATCCCAACTAAATGTATTGTAACATTACACGCATTACCCTTTCCAAATCTTTAACTACACCTCAAACAAAAATTATAACCCTAGCTATATAATTCAATAAACTCATTAGTTATCTTCAATAGTATAATATTTTTACAGATATGCACATCTTATAAATAGATTAGGATTTGCATATGATAGTTTTGACCAACAACTCGTTAAGATATTTTTACCATTAGTCGAATCATGATTTTCCATCATAACTCTCATACCCCATCGAAGCAGAATTTAGCAATGTTTTACTACAGATCTATACGTGAAGTGAGACTCAACTTAGAGTGAACATCCATTTCTTTTATTTGCCAGTGGGCTATATTTTTATACAGAGGGACCCATATATTTTATTTTCGTAAACAACTTATTATATTAACAATCAAAGTAGAGGTTTCTTTTTGTTATAACAAGATCAGACTCATCCTTTGTGAAAATCTATCAATACTAATATATATATATATATAATGCAGTCTATGTTACTAGAAACATAACTCATGGAAGATTAGTCGATTCATAAGTGGGAAAGGATCTTGTAGAGACCGTGTGAATGATATTACTTTCATGGTTAATGAAAAATACGTCGGTTATACATCGTAATAGCATCATATATCATACGTTGGAGACAACTTAAATTTCTCTCATTGATGTCCAATATATATTTGTATATCATGAATCGCATTGAATAATCAGCAATTGCCAATTTGATACTATATTTAGTAATATATTATATGAATGAAAACATCCACTAACCAAAGCTCAAGCTTGCGTTACAGATGAATACTTGTACAGAAATCTCGTCATGCATGAATATTGTACTTTCCCTATCCTATGCCCAAGCCTTCAATATAAATAGTTGTGATTTCAATCTATGAGGTGTTCCCAAGGATAAAATATTCTTAGCACAATTCACATTACAGAACACCTATGTCTCGATTTTTTTTTAAAAAGATATAGCACTAAAAATCATGTCAGGTAAACAATAAGGAGATATAAAATTATCGTTAGACATATACACTCTATGCAAAAATCCATAGGTACTTCCAAGTCCTTTGCACACATCTAATCCACGTATATAACCAGAAATACATCATCACATATTTGATTTCACCATTTAATATTATCATCCATATGGATTTAGCAAGAGCATCATTTAGCCTTCTATTATTTCTTTAGGAACATGAACAACCAATGATCACCGCACCAAGGGAGAACCCATCCAGCAAGAGGGACTCTAAGGTCCATGGGACACATGCCCGGTGAGAAAATCACAAGAAAAAAGGTAGATGAGATCGTACCTATATGGTTGTTCTCGCTTGCAATATCATGTCTTCATTCTAATCCACCTTCCACATACTATCCCAACCACGGAAACCTCTAAATCACAAGCACATTTTCTTAGATCTAATCCATAAACAAATCATCAAATAGAGGGAGATGGAGAGATGATCTTACCTTTCTAATGTGAGATTTGCGTAAAGGATGTCGAGAGAAAATTTTCCCACGAAAATAGTGGAGGACAGCCAACTCCGCCAACGCTCCGTCGGAGCTACAGCGATCTTGAGATGTGGGAGATGGTGTGTGGTGGCTAGGGTTTGCAAGTGAGAGGAGAGAGCGGCCCATAGGATCTTCTATATCTCAAAAGTCATAGTTGGGCGGATCTCTTAGATGGATCTTGCTCAATCCCGTATAACCACTTAAAAGTTGACCCATCTTCACTAAAATGATCATATCTCAACCATCCGATATCCGATTTACAAAATTTCAGATGCGTTGGATTCCTAACGATGATACGCACCCAACAAGTCATAATATGATACGATCCGATCGAAATTGAAATTTCCATAAATTTCTTATTGGACAACAACTATTTGATTATCATCAACTTGACCAATTTGCGGGACTAAAATCAGGGGTTTGACAAGACATATGCATATTGAAAGAATGATTATAAGAGAAGGTTCAAGTACAAAGAAGGATCTCTTGACCTTAAATGGACATGAATAAAAAGTTTCAAGGAGAATGTACAGACCGTAACAATTGTTTATTATCAGCTCGAGAGGGACATGCAGAAAGCTCATCAGGTAAATAATTATAATACTTACACTTTTTTTATCCGATCGACGAATTACATGTGACTCTATTGTTTGTGGATAAAGATGAATTAGATGCCCTACGCCGACGAAGAGATCACTGGATTATATCTAATATGTAGAACTGATGAACCCATTTGATCAAAATTTCTGTTAATTTGTTATGATATTGTTGCTATGCATCTATCATAAAATTTAAAAAAGATATAATATTAATAATACAAAAATATATAACATATAAAAAATTCAAAATACATTGGTTAGACGGATGACATAAATATTTTGATACGAAGACCTTACAACAAAGATACAAGGCATGGATATATGTGGAAATCAGCCAAATGTAGTATAGGATATGCCCAAAATCATCACTTGAGATGTCAATTGATACATATTTTATTAAATAATGAAAGTTGATATCTATTTTATTAATTAGGACTATTTTAATAATTATTAAAAAAAGGCACCATTCAACTTTCCTTTTCTTTCTTAAGAAATGTAGTATGCCTTTTTTTTTCCACTAGAAGAACAGTGACAAAAAAACCCCATTCTCGTAGGACATTTTTTCCTCCTGGAGCTCGCCGGTTACAGAAACCGAAGAGATGATTCCATCCCGCCTCACCTTCTCCGCCGCCGCGGCGCGAGCTGCCATCGACGATGATGACGACGAGGAGGAGCCCGGCGAGGTCATCGAGTCTGCTCCCCCCCTCAAGGTCGGCGAGGAGAGGCCCATCCACGCCTCCGGCATCACGAAGAAGCTCCTCAAGTCCGGCTTCGGATGGCAGACCCCCGTGTTCGGGGACGAGGCCACAGGTCAACAAGATCGTATTTTGGCTGATGCCCATTACTTAGATTGGTGGTTGTGTCATAAAGTCGGTGCTTTATTATTTTCCTTTCATGTTCTTTTGTTGTTCGTGTTTGCAGTGCATTGCGTAGAGACAGTGGTAGATGGGCCTAAGTTCGATTCTAGTAGAGATCAACGGGAGCCTGTAACCATCAAGCTTGGTGAAGGTATGATTCTTGTCCTCTTTCAGTTTCTGGTGATCTGTAGTGTTTGTGCTTGGGATTTGATGACATTTGAGGTAGAATTGGCATATTCTGCCTTCTGCGAATAACATCAATTAATAGGTTCTGTACCTTATTAAATGGCAATCAAATGGAGAGCTTTCGTAATTATCTTTTTCATTGACGGGATTTTAAATGAAACCTTAATTAAATAGGCAATGGATGATCTCAAAAAACGTGTACGAGTACCCAGGAAAAATGTACCTAGATGTTTGTTTCATCCTCAAGATAAAGAATTGAAGCAGGAAATTTAGTGTATATGTTGGTGTTTTTCCATCTTGTGTCTGTAAAATGTTTCTCAGGACAAACGGGTAGAGGATTGGACGAAGGAATCATCACTATGAAGAAAGGTGAATGTGCATTATTCACATTACCGGCATCAAGCGATTATGCTGATAAGGATGCAAGAGGCGCACTTCCAGGGTCTGTTATTCAGTATGAAGTGGAATTGATTTCGTGGATATCGGTAGTAGATGTGTGCAGAGATGGTGGCATTGTTAAGAGGGTCTTGTCAAGAGGAAATGGTGCACAACCTAGTGATCTTGATGAAGTTACTGGTATTGTAAGGCATCGTTTTATTCTGCAAATAAAATATCAAGTTTGTGTAATTTTCCATTGAAGAGTAATTTTGATTGGGTTTGATCTGATTGCTTTACTATTGCTGACGTTCAGTAAGATTTCAAGCAAAACTTTCCGATGGATCAATTGTTGAACAAACATCTGAAGAAGGAATTGAATTTTCCATCAACAATGGTATTGCGATCTTATCCAGTTAATTAGCCATCAGTTTTCTTATTTTGTCGTTTGTGAGTTGCATTTTATAACCCTTCTGCTTTAGATATCAGGATAAGCTCTCCATGTCATCGGTAACAAGGATATACTGTCACTTGAAATTTATCAGTACTTAGAAGTTTGATAGATAATTGGGTTGATTCTAATGTGCTCTCTCCATGTAGGATTCTTTTGTCCAGCTTTGCCAAAGGTTGTCAAGACAATGGAAAAGGGGGAGCAAGCCTCTGTCAGCGTTCAACCAAATTGTATGTGCCATAGCAAGCCAATTGCTACCTTGTCCTGTTCTTCCTATTTATTCTTTACCCATCATTTGATGTTCATGGGAGATTTCCTTTTAAAAGTATGTTTATGTGAAAGTGCAATATCTGCTAAACGCCATTTTCCCATTGCTAGTCTATCCATTGCTGGATAATCTCTTAGATTGTTTTACCCTATTGTTATGTTTGGTGATACTTTTACTACAATTAGCTTAATATATACTTATTGATGATATATATATATATATATATTTGCTCTTTCTATTGCATCCCCGTAGAAAATCACAAGCCATTGACATTTTTACGAAATGCCATTCAGAATTTCAGTTTATTAACATATCTCACCTTTAAATTTAGTTGAGATTGGGAAGTAGAACATTGTTCTAATGTCATCTTTGTTAACATTTTTTAAAAAAGGCTGGTCTATATCTGCATGCAAAGATAAGTTGTGTATATTTTTTTCGATGGTATGCAATGTAGAACTAGATGGCGGAATCTTCAATTGAAGCACACAAGTTTCAGAAGAAGGTTTTAGGAGATTTATCGCGTGAATGTAACAGAAGTGCATACGAGATGCGGGAGGCGGTAGCATCTTGTATCCGAAAGGTAACCAAGGAGATGTTAGGAGAGTTAAGGATGAACTTTAGGCCAAAAGGAAGCTTGGTGGTGGAGTGCATGGGTGTAAGAGAAGTTTAAAATTAGAAGAGCATGCTTTAAAGCTATGTATAAGGATAAATCAAAGGAAATAATCACAAACTACAAAATATCGAAGAAGGAAGCAAAACATGTCGTAAGCACGGTTTTAAAAAACGTGAGGCATATCGAGGTGTTTTCCCATTATTGCCTCGAGGCGTATCGAGGCGTAAGCCTCACTCGTGAAAGCAAATTTTTTCATAAAACATAATAATTAATCCTAATTACAATTTTCAAGTTCTAAAAATTAATTAGTTATGATTAAATATATAACTCCATGACATTTCAAGGCTAACATCATGGTTTAAACATCCAAGTTGTTATATAACTCTATTTTTTGGACTCTAAATTTGTAAGGAGTCAAGTAAATATGGATATGCATGCACAATAATGGATAACTCTCCGCAAAATTTAAAGTTTTGAATAAAATTTTAACTAAAGGGACTAGATGTAACACACCGTTTTCAAAATTAGGTGGGATATGTAAGCAGTGGACCAATGATCACTTTTTTACTTTACCATGAGGATTGGGAGATAAAATACTTGAATATTGCATGTTATGACCATATTTGTTCATGCATGCTTTGATGTGTATTAATTTAGTTCCGATTGAATAGAAGAAACGATGAGACATGTTTACAAAAATATACTTTTCTAAATTTAGGTCAAAGTAGGGGATTTGCATCTAAACATTTTAATAAAGAAAACATTTATGCTTGATTCATACTAAAGAGTAGAGGCATTAGATTTAAGGACTCAAGACTCAAATTTTTTTATGTGATTTATAAAGAACATGCATAACAAAGTAAAAATAAGCTTAATATGCTAATAAACTAAAAAAATACATTTCAATGAATCGTGAGCTTAAGGGCTTGAAAATACTTATCTACGAAAGATGAAAAGCTCACAATAAACAACAACAAATCCTTTTCCCACATTAAGTAGGGTCGGCTACATTCAGATCTATCTTGGGTCATTCTTGGGCTCACAATAAAAAAGAAAAGAAAAAATATTGTAGAAAAAATCTCTCATACATGAGGCAGCACCTCGAGGCACGCCTCAAGGTGCACCTCATAGCCTCAAGGCGTACGCCTCACTGAGGCTGTATGAGGCTACAGCTTCGAGGTATTTTTCCTTGAAAAACGCCTCGAGGCGTACGCCTCAGTGCCTCGAGGCACATTTTTAGAAACAATGGTCGCCAGTGAAGCTAAGATAAAAACCTATGACGTTATGTACAAAAAACTTGACTTCTAAGGAGTGCCAGAAGGATACATTCTGATCAAACAAGAGAAAGAAAGATCAAAGATCTTACTCAGATGAGATGCATTAAGGATGAGGAAGGACATGTGCTTGTACTCCGAAGGATATCAAAACTAGTTAGAAGGACTTCTATAAGCTTTTCATTGGGTAAGGCAATAAAGAGATTACTTTGGGAGATCTAGCTATTAGTGAAAGTTACATGAATCGTGTAAGTTATAGACGAGTACAAAGGAAGGAAGTAGAGAAGGCTTTGAAGGTTATGAAACATGGGAAAAGCATAGGAACTGATGCCATTCCTATAGAAGTTTGGAGAATTCTAGGTAAAATGAGGCTTGACTTGTTTCACAAATTTATTCAATGCTATTTGACGAAAGCAAGAAAATGTCCAAAGAATGGAGGAAAAGTATCGTGGTACCTCTTTACAAGAGTAAAGGAGACATTCAAAATTGTTCGAATTACAACGGTATCCAATTGATGAGTCATACTATGAAAATATGGAAGCGTCTGATCGAAAGAAGGTTGTAAGTTTCCAAAATAATTGTACTTCGCGCCGTGGGGGCGTGACAACCGTGAGAGATGCGATGCGAGTTAGGGCGCGACTCCGTGGGGGCGACTCCGTTCGCGTTCACGAGCGAGTAGCGGTGAGTGCGCGTGGCGCGGGCTGTGGTGAGAGGCGATGTGAGATTCGGTGCGCGGGTTCGACTTCGTTCCTTTCAATGCAAGGTCGCTAGCGCGCGAGGGCGAGTGTATGCGTCGCGCTCGGCGACGAGCGAGAGCAACGAGCAGGCGCGACTCCTTCGACGAGCGGCGGGATCGGCGTGCGGTGCAGTCAGGGGCGACTCGGTGCGATTCCTAGCAAGGTCGCCAGTGACGCCTCGGATGCGAGCGAGGGTTGGCGCTTGGTGGAAGGGCGTCAGAGATGGCGACTCTCTGCTGCTTCTACGCAAGGGTGTGGGCCACCGGCCCACCGCCGTTCTCCCCCTTCGGACGGGGCTGCTTTCGCTGTGGTGGTCTCGACCATTGGGTGCGGGCATGCCGTGAGCCCTTGCGGTGCTTCTCGTGCCGATGCTTTGGCCATTCGTGAAGGTGCTGCCCGTTGGCTGATCTCCATGCAAACGTGTTAGTTGGCGAGGGTGGTGGTGAGGGGGTGCTTTTCTTGGCGAATTCTGACGTGGGGCTCGTGTCCAAGGCTTCATTTAAGGGAGATGTGGCTCGGCTTTCACCATGGAGGGCGTTGGCGAGGGGGCTCCGAGACTCCGAGGTGCGGAGTTTGTTGCGCGGGTCGGAGGTTGGGTCGTTGCAGTTGAAGTGGCAGAAGCCAAGGGAGTGGGATGTCGCCGTGCTGCCTGGCAGAGTGGAGAGAGTCGTTGTCAGGGGGCTTCCACTGGGGGCGAGGATGAAGGAGAGCATTTCAGGGTTGCTGCGGGCATTCTTGAGGTCGATTCGTCGAGAGTTCAGGTTGTCAACCCAGTCAGCCATTGGTGGTCGTGCTTCGGGTGAGGTCGGTTGGGGCCGAGAAGATGCGTTGGTGGGAGGTGCGGCTTGGTGGTAGGCGTCTGCTTCTTAAGTTGGTGGCCGCGGATGTTTGGGCGGCTTTTCAGGCGGCTGGTTGTCGCAGGAGGGAGCTCTAGCTGGCCGAGGTGTCGTCGGGAGGTGGAGGGCTGAAGCAGCGGTCTCATGCTCAGCCCCCGGTGGAGGGGGCTTGGCTCCCGGAGGTGGAACAACCTTGTGCAGGGGGGGCGGCATCCGAGCATGGAGCGCTCCCCGAAGGAGGCGATTCGGTTCGGCGCCATATATGCGGTGGGACTTCCGAGATTGGCAGCGGTTCCTCTGCCTTGGCGTCTTGCGGTTGGCACAGGAGATGCTTTGGGAGGTGGTGGGGCCCGACCTGATGGCGCTTAGGAGGTTCTGCGTTCTATCGGGTCGGATCATGACCGGTCGCGGAACGATGGAACATGACACTGCCCGGGTGGCCGGTTCGGCTCCGCCGCTTCGATTCCTGGTAGTAGGGTGGTGCCTGCACTTCCGGAGTTGGAGGAGGAGGTTGGTGTCTCGGCCCGAGGTGCGGCGGGTCTTGCTCGGTCCGGTAGTTGTGAGAGGGGGGGAACTGTGACCGAATCGCGGCTGGAGGTATCTGCAGGGGAGTTGCTTACGGAACGGGGGGGAGGGGTGGACCTGCTGGGAGGGGAGGCGGGCGCGTCGGTGTCTGAAGCGTGGCGGAGGGGCTCAGCTGGAGGTGGGGCCGATCCAGCTGGTTTGGGAGTGGCGGTGGGGTCTTTGCCTCCGGTCTTGGGAGCCACCGGTGTGGATGAGGGGGTGGGCTTTGGGCTGCCGCTTCTGGAAGGGGTGGGGCCGCAACAACGACGTTTCGGGTTGGCGTATGAGAGGGAGGGAGGGGGGCGGAGGAGGGCAGAGAAGGTGGCGAGGGCTTCGTTGAGGGCCTCTTTGGCATCAGGGACGACTGCAGAGGGTGTGATTATGGGGATGACTAGCCCGTTAGTGGTGCGGAACCATTTTGCTGCTCTCGACAGAGGTATTGCGCGGCACTTGGGGGTTATTCTCCCGAGGAAGATGGACGCTCCGTTGCTTAAATGAAGTTACTATCATTAAACGTGAGGGGCCTGGGCCTGCCCGAAAAAAGGCTCGGGATGCATAATCTGGTGAGAGAGGCTAGTGCAGATATATTCTTGCTTCAGGAGACAAAAATGCAGTCTCTAGACGATCGGGTGCGGCGGGAGATGAGTAGGGGGGAGGTTTTCGCGGTGGCTGAGAAAGAGGCAGCAGGTGCTTCGGGGGGGCTACTTTTCGGTTGGCGGTCCGATTCATTCGACCTGCTGGGGACTTCCGTCTCCTTGTTCACCTTGTCGGTAAGGATGCTACGAGAGCGGATGGGATCTGTCTGTGCGTCACTAATGTCTATGGCCCGTGTCGACGAGAGGATGGTAGCTTGGCTGCGTACTTGACGAGTGTTGTGCTTGAGGTTAGTGATGGTATTTGGATCATCGGTGGTGACTTGAATGTCACACTGTTATCGGACGACATGCCGGGGGGGGGGTGGTGGTTCTAATCTTGGATCTGCCGATATTAGGCAGGTGGTTCGTTCTCTGGGATTGTCTGTTGTGGATGCGGTCGGCTGCAAGTACACTTGGAGGAATACGAGATCGAGGTCCATACTTGACAGGTTCCTGACGTCGGTTGAGGCGGGGGAGGCTTTCCCGCTGGCGAGGGCTTGGGCTCTTCCGAGGACACTCTCTGATCACACTCATGTTCTTTGATTTTCTGTGGAGGAATGCTTGGCTCGTTTCCCCTTTTGTTTTGAGAAGAAGTGGCTGTTGGAGGAGGGCTTCCGGGACCTGGTGGTTGATTATTGGCGGGATTTTGTGGTGGCAGGTTCGGCGGTGTCGTAATTTGCGGCCAAACTTGAATACCTAAGGCGGTTGCTGTTGACTTTTGGGAAGGATGTCTCCAGGAGGTGGCGGACCGTCAAGGCGGAGGCAGAGGCTGGGATAAGCAGGTTAGATGGGCTGGAGGATGATCGGGGTTTGAATCCAGAGGAGGTGGAGGAGAGGGCAACGTGGTTAGAGGCGGTGTTTCGGGAGGACAGGAAAGAAGAGGTTCATTGGCGACAGAGATCGAGGCAGAAGTGGCTAAGGGAAGGAGACGTGAACACGCGGTTCTTTCATTCTGTGGCATCCGGGAGGAGGAGGAGTTTCTTGCATGAGGTGGAGATGGGGGGCCAAAGGGTGTCGGGCGAGAGGAACATTGGAGTCGCCTTGCGGGAGCATTTTGTGAGGGCTTCGAGGAGAGTTAGGGAGGAGAATGGTTCGGGCTGGACAGGCCGGGGGGCGGGGTCTTTGGGTGGTGATGCAGAATGAAATCGGAGACGACGGGAAATAAAATATTTTTTTATGGTGGAATTTCGGTGGAGAACGAGATGGGTTGAGAAGAGAAATTGGAAGGGTTGAGAAAAGAACTCGTCGGGAATACAAGAGGTTGAAGGAGGAGAATCGCGGAGATCGCGTGGAGGGAGAAGGGAAAGAGGGAGATTGAGATAACTCAATTTTTAATTCATACTTGACTGTCTAAAAACAAGGACCTACCCTCTCTTTATATAGGAGAGAGGGTGTACAAAAATAGTAAAATTGACAACCACTTATCTAATTGGACTCTAACAAATCCTAATTGACCTCTAATTACTTTAATTAGACTCTAATTATTTAATTGACCAACAATTATAATTAAAATCTACGAAATCAACGTTGAGATCACAGGCGATCTCAATTAACCAATACGATCGCTAAAAACGTAAATAAAATTGATAATTATTTAATTAAATAAATGTGGCCCCCTAATTTGGGGTCACGCTGCATCAACTCTCCACCGCTTTAAAAAATTCGGCTCCTGACGAATTGCGTGAACTGCGAGCTTGGAGGACGATTCGGCGGCGTCAATTGTCTTCGGGAAGAACATGTGGGGCGCGGACGGTGGAATCCATGTGCGGGCGGGAGAGGCGCCGCAGCCGTGGTTGAAAAACATATGCGGTGCGTACGGTGGCGTCGTCTCGATCGTCGTCTTCTCCCTGTGATGCTCGAAAAATTGGTGTGGCATGGAGAATATGGCCCTTGAATAATCCATAATGAAGCAATGGCACAAGGAGAGGAGAAGGGGAGATGTGTCTAAAAAGTAGAGCCATGGGGTCCTTATATAGGGAAAACCCAAGGTCCTAGTCCTATTTGAATAAGGAAAATCCCCATAATTCTGGTTTGCAGCCCTTTTCCTTAAATATTTTCGCCACCAGGGGCGTGGGTGCAGTTTTCGTACCCCTTTAATTGAACCCATATTGAGAGAGTGGCCTTTATCCTTTCCTTTTAAATAAAAACTCAAGTCAGGGGGAGGCTCTTTGTAAATTTTCCAAATTATTCTCCCATCCCACAATTTAAGGGATTGCCATCCCGTAAGTCTCGCAAACCCGGTTAGGGTTCTCTTCTTCAACGCAGCCGCGGGAGGAGGGTGCGGACGGGGAGGCGCTATCGGCGCGAGGGCGGTTGGTGGGCGCACTGGGCGGCGCGCGGGGTTGGCGAGAGGCAGCCGGGTATCGGGGGTCGGCGGTGGCGAGGGGTGGGGGTCGTGGTGGCGAAAGAAGAGTTCCGAGGGGCGGCGGCGCGGCGAGAATGGGGCGAGGGAAGTCATCACAGGAGGGCGGCGGGGGTGGGGCGCAACCGGGAAGGGGGAATGCGGGGCTGCACGCGAGTGGTGGAGGAGGAGGGGGGGTTTGGGGTGCTGGGGGTGAGGCCTGGTGGGCTGGGTGTGGGGAGGGAGGCGTTGGGGATGAGGGTGCGGGTGCGGGGAAACGGGGCGCCGGAGTTGATGGGGCTGGGGCTGTGGGGTAGGGGTGACGGCGGCGTGGTCTGGTGGGCGGAGGGCGCACGGGGCTGGGGTGGGATCGAAGCTGGGCGGAGGATGCGCAGGCGCGAGGGGGTTGGCGGGCGTTGGAGCCGCAGGTGCCGCGAGGGGTGGCGCGGTTTGCTCCCGGGGTGGCTGGGGCGGCGCCGGGGTGGTTGGAGGAGGTAGCGGGGTCGCTTCCGGCGACGGGTTTGGTGCTGGGACGTGCTGGACAGCCACCGTTTCGTCGTTTTTTTCTTCTAACATGGTCTGGACAGCAGTCGTTTTGTCGTTGACGGCGAGAATTTCCTCATCAAAAGTTTGTACAGCAGGCGTCTCCGCATGTTTTTCTTCTAAAACGATCTGAACAGCAGTCGTTTTGTCTTCTTTCGCGATGTTTTCCTCGTCCAAACTCGCGATAGTGGCTTCAACGGATGGCGGCTTTGCTTGGGCGTCGCGGTAGGCCTCAAAATTGGCCATTAGATCTCGAAATAGCGAGTTGAAGTTGATTTGCAAATCACGAATCATGTCTCCCGTCTCGTTGAAGGTGGCGTCGATGGCGGAGATGGCTCGTCGTGTTTGTTCGGACGAACGATGATGTCGGTGCGAGCGCCGGGATGGATCGTTAGATCGTGAGAACGACCTAAATGCCATGCTCTGATACCAAATGATGCAGAATGAAATCGGAGACGGCGGGAAATAAAATATTTTTTTATGGTGGAATTTCGGTGGAGAACGAGATGGGTTGAGAAGAGAAATTGGAAGGGTTGAGAAAAGAACTCGCCGGGAATACAAGAGGTTGAAGGAGGAGAATCGCGGAGATCGCGTGGAGGGAGAAGGGAAAGAGGGAGATTGAGATAACTCAATTTTTAATTCATACTTGACTGTCTAAAAACAAGGACCTACCCTCTCTTTATATAGGAGAGAGGGTGTACAAAAATAGTAAAATTGACAACCACTTATCTAATTGGACTCTAACAAATCCTAATTGACCTCTAATTACTTTAATTAGACTCTAATTATTTAATTGACCAACAATTATAATTAAAATCTACGAAATCAACGTTGAGATCACAGGCGATCTCAATTAACCAATACGACCGCTAAAAACGTAAATAAAATTGATAATTATTTAATTAAATAAATGTGGCCCCCTAATTTGGGGTCACGCTGCATCAGGTGGAACCCAGGCTGATTCGTTAGTGGCCGAATTTACGGAGGAAGAGGTGCGCAGGGCGGTTTGGGACCTGAATGCGGACGGGGCTCCTGGCCCGGATGGCTTCTCTATATCCTTTTACCGGGAGTTCTGGGATCTGCTGAAGGGTGACATTTTGGAGATTCTGACTGAATTCATGGATGACAACATGGGTTTTGAGAAAGTTAACAGGGCCTTGATTTTTTGCTACCGAAGAAAGAGAACCCAGTAGGGGGTTGGGGACTACAGGCCGATTTCTATTTCTAATGGCATTTATCTCATTGTCGCCAAGGTGCTGGTGACCAGACTTAGGGCTGTCTTGCCCTTTGTGGTCTTACCGGCACAATCTGCATTCATTCCTGGACGGTGTATGGCGGATAGTATCGTGACCGCCTCGGAAATCTGTCGTGAGTGGAAGAGGTCTACAAAGAAGGGGCTGTTTGGAAGATTGACTACGCCAAGGCCTACGACTATGTCAGTTGGAGATTCCTGTGGACATCGCTGCAGAGAAGGCGGTTTCCGGAAGAATGGATTGCTTGGGTTAAGAGATGTGTCACCACTAGCTCCTGCTCGGTGTTGGTCAACGGGAGACCGGAGGGAGGATGGTTCCAACCGCAGAGGGGGGTGCGTCAAGGATGCCCCCTAGCTCCCCTGCTTTTTGTGTTGGTTGCGGATTGTCTTGCGTTCTTGTTTCAGCGGGCAGTTGAAGAGAGTTGGTGCAAGGGTTTCAGGTTGGGGGACATCTCCGTTCCGGTGTTGCAGTATGCGGACGACACACTGATCTTCCTAGGGGGACGAAGGAGCAGAACCACAATGCGGCTATTTTGGTGGATATGTTTGGCTGCCTCTCTTGTTTGCAGATTAACAGGCAGAAGTCGGTCCTGGTTCCAATGGGGATGGATGACGAGGAGAGTAACAAGTTAGCGGCGTGGGCAGGATGCCCTCTGGGGAGATTACCGATAACCTATCAGGGGTTGCCATTGGTTGAAGGCAGGATGAGGAAGTCCGATTAGGACTGTGTTCTTCGGAGAATGGAGGAGCGGTTGGAAGGGTGGAAGGCTACCACTCTGTCCAAGGGTGGGAAGCTTACATTACTGAAGCACGTTCTTTCAACCATTCCGATTTTTTTCTTCTTGACGAGATTAATGCATGTTGGTGTTAGAAGGAAGGTGGAGACTTTGATGAGATCTTTTTTCTGCTCAGATGGAAGGCAAACAACGAGGGGGTTGCACTGGTGGCTTGGAAGGATCTTGCGGTACCTGTTTCGGAGGGGGGGCTAGGTGTCAGGGATGTGGATTCAATGAACAAAGCCTTGTTAGCCAAATGGGTGGTGCACATTTGGGGTCCATCCGACTCGCCGGTTTTGCGGTTGCTGAGGGAGATTTATGGTGTCACTGGGGAGTTGGTGGCTGTGAGGAAGCGTCATGAGTCTTCGTTGTGGAGTGGGATCCGTGCCGTGATTCCGGAGCTCAGTCCTCTCCTTCGGTTGAAGTTGGGGAATGGTCTCCGTTTCTGTTTTTGGCAGGATGACTGGACGGGGGAGGGGGTGTTGGCCTACTGTTTTCCCAGGTTGATGGCGTTAGCCGTTGATAGGGGTGCGCGGATGGCGGAGGTGGCTGACTCTAGGTCGTGGGCGCCAAGGTTTCTTGCGGTTCTCTCGGATTAGAGGTTGGAAGATTTTTTGCGGTTATCAGAGATTCCCCCTGTCGGGGAGATGTCGGGCGACCCTGATCATTTTGTGTGGGCAGATGGTAAGTTCTCAGTGAAGATTGCATATCGGAAGCTGAGTGGTGGTATGGTGGACCGCGACGAAGACCTATGTGCTGACTTGAAGGTGATTTGGGCGGCTAAGATTCCTACTCGGGTTAAGGTCTCTTTTTGGTGTCTAAGGAGAGACCGTCTATGTTACAAAGTGAGAAGAGGCAGACTGCTGGGTGCGACGGATTTGAAATGTGACATATGCGAAGACGACATGGAGGATGCGGACCACATTTTCTTTGGATGCAGGTCTTCGGCCAATGTGTGGTATTCGTTGGGGCTTCCGTGGGTTCGGACATCCGATGCGGAATATTTTTGGAGATCTATTCGGGCGGTTGGTCTTGGGTCATCCGGTGATGTCTCCAAGTCCTTTGCCGCGCTCTGGGCTATTTGGCTTGGCAGGAATGATACCACTTTCAAGGGGCAGCGGTTTTACTTTGAAAATGTACTTGCGCACTGTAATGCTTTGTACAATTTCTGGATATCCAACTGATGTACCTTCTCGTTAATTAATGAATACTTTGGTGTGGTGACTCCCACCTTGGGAGGGCTCCCCCGTTTTCTTATTCAAAAAAAAGTTCCCAAAATAATAGAAAATCAATTCGGATTCATGTCAGGTCACTCGACTTTTGAAATTATCCACCTCTTGACTTTTGAGGAGAACAATGGAGATTTATAGAGCTAAAAGGAAGAACATCTGTATGATTTTTATTGATCTAGAGAAGGCTTATGATTCAGTTTCACGAGATATCTTGTGGAGAGTTTTGGAGAAGAGACATATTCATGTCATGTACATTAACCTTAGAAAAGATACGTATGATGTGGTTTTATTTTGTGTAAGGCTCGGTCTGAATAGAACGACTATTTTGACATCAACATCGGTCTGTATCAAAGTTGAAATTTGAGTCCTTAAAAAAGGGGAGCATATTCAAAAAAACGAAAGAAAGGGTTGAACAATGAGAGGGAATAAAAAGATAGTACAAAAAAAAGAAGAGTGAGAGGAAGAAAAAAGAAGAAATTTTGTTTTCCCCACTTGTTCTTCTAACTTAGTTGATAATTCCATGTTTTGGGCATGTACGCGAGAAAAAGGGTGTAAGAAATAAGATTTCCTCTTCGAGGTTTCTATATAAGGGAAACTCACTCTTTGAGGTCCCTGTATGAGAGAATCTACTCTTTACGCTTCAATGTGGGAGGAGCTTTCTCAAAGTTTTTGTATAGGAGAAACCCACTCTTGAAATCTTTGTATGGAGAGGACCGCTATACTTTTGATGCTTGGCATCATGCGCTGCTACTCAAATGGACTTCTACTATTACTACTTGGGATTGTTTCAGGGGCTTTTGTTGCCCATCAATATTGCATAAAGATCATCACATTAGCTCATCTACCTCTAGTTGGCCGTTTCATGGAGTATCCACTCCAAATATGGGTCTCCTCCCAATCCTTCGGACTGGTTCCTTCCAACAATGACTACTTTGACCGAGTCTCCTCCCATATCCTTAGAAGATGTATCATGCAAAAATGTTTTGATTGTTTTATTTTGTAAAAGTTGTAGCTTTGGCAGCTCCATCTTTGTGTGCGTTTGGGGGGGGTGTTGAAATGTATATAGAGATGGGTGATTTGATATCTCCAAGATCTAATTACACTACTCTCTTTTATATAGTCAGGCATTGCTAAATGGTGGGACTTCAATGTATTAGTAGGATTATATAATGAATTTAACACCTCTTGTACCTTTTAGAAATATTATGTAATACCCAACCCTTCGTGGCTTTACTCCGGTCGGCCGTGGTTTCATCTTGCTCTTTTACAATAAGGTTCCACACAAGTCTACATTATTCTCTTGTTATTTGACTCCACATTGTATATTTTACATTCCCATAGATGTGATGGTTAATGGGTGATTTGATATCTCCAAGATCTAATTACACTACTCTCTTTTATATAGTCAGGCATTGCTAAATGGTGGGACTTCAATGTATTAGTAGGATTATATAATGAATTTAACACCTCTTGTACCTTTTAGAAATATTATGTAATACCCAACCCTTCGTGGCTTTACTCCGGTCGGCCGTGGTTTCATCTTGCTCTTTTACAATAAGGTTCCACACAAGTCTACATTATTCTCTTGTTATTTGACTCCACATTGTATATTTTACATTCCCATAGATGTGATGGTTAATGGCTTCAAGATCAATGTATAGATCCTCAAGATTCAATATGGTCAATAAAAGATTTAATGAAGAGATACCAATGAAATCCAAAGGACTAAAAATGACCCACTGAAGTTTTGTAGAGGTAGTCCACTGAATCAACTTATTAATCCACTGAAATCAAGGTTAATCGGTTAAGTGAAAAATTAATCAACTGAAAATTCCGTATACAGAAAGAATAAATAGTAGGTCTGATAAATACACTTAGTTGGCTTGTGATACAAGTTAATCGATTGAGGTCCAACTAACTAAAAAATAACATAAGTTGACCGAGACTAATTAATAAATAACTTTTCGAAAGGTGAATTAATTGATTGATAAGGATGTCAACCAATTAAACAGTTCAAGTTAGTCAGTTATGAGTATACTTAGTCAGTTGGAGGGTACTTAGTCGGCTAAATATTTGCCAAATAACTATTTAGGTCTGATACGAACATTAAGATACATGTTGAGTAAACTATAGACATGCGACTAAATATAAATAGCGCTCTTACGACTCTAAACCAGTTTAGTCAATCAAATAAATTAGTCGATTCAAAAGAAATTTAACTGACTCAAATTTGAGTTACGACTAAGTGAATGCCATAACTTGATTCTAAGGTGATGCATGATATAATGATGAGATGATGTTATCCACCACTTCTATAAGAAAAATATAAATAGAAAAGATTAAAAAGAACTCAAAACTATTTCTTCATCTTCTGTCTTTTCATGGTTGTTAATTTCTTGAATTCTTCTCTTCATTTCTACTTCTATTCTTGGTTTTAGGCTTTGGATTTTGTCTTGTTTCACATTAGCTTCTAATTTTTGCTATGTGATTGGAACCTAAGTATAAATTTGATATTACTAACAATTGTATCAAAGCAAGGGTTTTGTCATCATCGAAAATATGCATGCTATGCATAAATTAACATGAATTACAAAAATAAAATGTTAAACGAAAATCAAATCAAATCTAATCAAATCATTATTCTTATTGGACTATTGATTGACCCATAATAGGCTCTCAATCCAATAAACTAACTTGATTCATTTCTCAAAACTGAAGATCCATAATTAATCAGTTTCTTTAAGCTAAAAATAATGGATTCAAAAATAGTGATAAAATTTGTCAAATCCCTAATTGGAGAAAATCCCCAATTTTGAATTGCATCAAACAACTACCCAAAATACTTCGGTCCAAATTGTCAAGTAGCAGATGTCTACTTTTATAACCACACTTAATACCTTATGAGTATTTGACATCGTGCATATGATGTTATAATCTCCTATTTATATTTGCAATATCTTCTTAGCGACATGGTTGATCACTTTATTATGACATATTCATGCTCTTGGGTAGTCGTTTCTTCCTAACTCTTAATAAGGACGTCTTTGCGTCTTAGTTAGCTCTTTCACCTATTGGATGCAATCTTCTCTTATAGCATGGAATATTTTGTGCATAAACTCGAGCTGTTATTGAGGAATTCTGGCATTTACAACTTGTTAGGCTTGGGGTGATGATATTTTTAGTGTAGAAAGCTTATAAATGGCTTATGTCTCAACATGCGGAGTGCATATTTTGAGCCGTCTAGAGACCATATATTGGTTTGGAAGTTGCATGTACCTCTCAAAGTGAAGATCTTTATGTGGCTAGTATGGCAGAAGAGACTAGTGACAACACTAACAAGGGACTTTAGGACACGTTTAGTTCATGATTCTCTGACCATTTGCTCAGTATGTCATAAGTGACATGGAGTCCGAGGACGTAGCTCATTTACTCTTCATTGTAGCAAGATTGTGGATATAATATATGGAGAAATGTTGATGTAAGATGGGTTGGCAACATTAACTAGGGACTTTAGGATACATTTTGTTGAAGGATTCTCCTACCATTTGCGTATGGTATGACATTGAGTCCGAAGACATAGACCATTTAATCTTCATGGTAACAAGATTGTGGATATATGGAGAAACATCGATGTAAGATGGGTTGACACCTTGAGTCACTAACAGTTCCTGAGGAGCTTTGTATCCCTTGGATAGCAGTCTAAGGTAGAAAGGACGGAAGTCACGGTCCTATCTTGGGAAATCTGTTAGCCTGGAATGCCATTGTCTTTAAGGGGAAGATGCATTATGCAAAGAACATTATTGTAAATGCCTAGTGTATGTTTGAGTCTTGGATTTATCACTTGTAGATATCACTTCACTTGTAATGTTACACTCAAAGAAAAACACTTATAGTTACATTTGACATAATACATTGGAGTTTGGTGGGTGGCCACTCATTGAAGGTGATACACCATTTTTACTTTTAAAAAAACTTGTTGGGCTTGGGCATAAATATATCCATTGACAAACACCTAAAATAATTACCCCAATTAATCAAGTACTGGACCTCTACTCTTATAAATAAATGACATCATGGAAGTATCTGATACTTTATAGTGTTACACTTTCCTCCACTTAAATTTGAAATGATAATGGTCATGGATGATGTCACGGCTTTCGAGGTTGCAAAAGTCGATAGTCGGTACTTGGTCGACTGTGTCACTAAGGATTAATTAGCAGCCGGGCGACTAAATGAATTTTGTCGGGCTACTAAATGAATTTAGTCGGGCTTTAGTCGGTGATGTATTTTTTTATTTATTTTAAATATATAAATTGTTATATATATCAAGCTTGTAAAAGTCGACCGACTAGACTAGTCGGGGGGAGGGGGTAACCGACTCGACTAGGCCTAATCGACCATCAGTCGGTCAACACGACTAATCGGGCCTCCTTTTACATCGAACTTTTTCTACTTTTTTATTATTTTTTTGCTTTTTTAAAAGCAAACTTATACTAATATGTTTAATGTTATATTCAAAGTCAATTACTGCTTTTGTTTCATTATGATAGTATAAAAATGTACAAAACTATGTTAATATATAATAATATATGTATAAAAAATGATTTATATATTTAAAATAATAAAAAAATTCAAAACCGACTAATGACATACTAAATCCGATTAGTCGCCGATTGTCGATTAATCCTTAGTCAGTGACCCCGCCGATCGAGTACCGACTACCGCTTTCTGCAACCTTGATATATATATTCCTATATATTTACATACATTTTTTTACATTTTCTATACTATTATTATAAAATAAAAGAAACAATTGAATTCTAATCAAACATTAAGCATCTTAGATTAAGTTTGCTTTTATAAAAGCAGGAAAAAGAAATAAAACACATTTCAATTGCAAAAAAAGGCTGACTAATCGACCTAGTTGGCCAACTACTGGGGTCGACTAGTTAGTTGGCCGACTAGTAACTGCTTAGTCCTAGTTGGGTTGGCTGCCCCTCCTCCCGACTAGACTAAACGACCTAGTCGGCCATTTTTTGCAAGCTCGATGGCTTTAATTGATGAGTTCATGTAGGGGAACATGGGGTTGAGTGGCTGAACTGGTCCCTCATTTTTCTCTTGCTCAAGAGAGACATGACCAGTTGGGTGAAGGGCATTTAGCATATAGCACTGTCCAATGCTATTATCTCGTTGTATTGTTTATAAAAAAACATTATTACCTCATTGTAGTGCTATTGGCTAGTCATCTTAGAGATGGTTCAGATTCCATCATTTCTCATGTTCAATCTGCTTTTATTCCTGTGAGGCATCTTATTGATAACATTTTTTTAAAGGAAAAGGTCCATCGTATAGGTGTATGCCCCAAAACATCATCATTTAATTACCCGAAAATGTACAAGCCGATTAAGGGGGGAAAACTACAAAATTACACGCTCCAACTCTTTGCTAGCACCTTGGCATGCGTCACCATATTTTCACTAAAAAATACTCTTGCCGAAAGACCACCCCATTTCTCGCTAACCAAAGAGCCCAATTCTTTACAACGTAGCTCGTTCGCTCCTTTTCTATACAATACCAATCCACACCTATGGACTCCCAGAATCTTGAAACACCATTAGTGGGCACTAGGGGACTCCCAAGTAACTCACAAATATCCACGTAGTTCCTACACTCGAAGAAAAGGTGATCCGCATTCTCAACATCCTCCTGACAACAATAACAAACGATAAAGTTGTTCTTTTTCTCGCTTTTTTCTCTTAATACATAGCAGGGGCGGACACCGCTGAGTGTTTCCCCCTTTTTTAGACTTCAAAAAAAAAACAAGCGGGATTAGTTGTCTGAACGAACTGTGCAAATCTATCGTCAATCAACAATCTCCCCCTCTTAAACAACCACATAAAGACCTTCACGTGCGCATGAATTTTCCACCTCCTGATTCTTCTACAGTCTACCAAGCACTCCCCGAGGGTCAAAAATCAATGGGCCATTCAGATCCCTATACGCCTTCCCAATAGAAAGGTATTATCATATCGGCTCCAACAGTGGGCCCATTAACGGTATCTAATGGATAACATGGTGATGGTAGTTGAGATCATTGTGGATTGACGGAGATGCAAGACTAGAGGGGTGCCACGGAAGGTAGATTTCTCAAATGTTTATGATTGTGTCGATTGGAAATCCATCTATGCGTCTCTCTACTGATGCGTGTTCCTGAATTTATGGATTACATGGATGAAGAGATGCATCACCTCTACACCTTGCTCGGTCCTGGTTAATGGTGGGAGGAATGATGGTTTTTCCGGTAACAGAGAGGTGCCGGGCAGGGCTGCACCCTCGCTTCCTTTCTTTTCATCCGGTTGGTTTTATACTTCTTTTCCCTTAATTTTTCTTCTCTACCCTATAGTCTTCTTCTTAATCCCATTTCTTCTCCCTCATTCGGCTTGGCATGCTTCCTTTCTCATTCCAAGCATCTTGGTGCATTCCCACTTAAAATCTCATGCGATAGACATTCTCATTCTTTTTTACCTTCTCTGACTATACCAAGCCTTTTCTTCCCCATTCAAATTACAGGCCGCATCAGCTGGTGGGATAATTTAAATAGATGCATTATATAAACTTCCCATATTACAGAATTACCTCCTCTTTTGTACGATGAACTATCTACCCTATAATCTTTGATTTGTTTACATGTGTCATGTATCATACATAATTATCCCCGCATTTCTACGATCAACTATCTACCCTATAATCTTTAACTTATTTACATATATCTCTCACGCATTATTTTTTTTTGCAAGGCCTCCCTTTTATATTTGGTGTCCATATTTAAATTTGTTTCGGTTGACTTTGACTCAAATTTAGATCATAGGCATACTAAGATCCAAAAAAAAATAAAATGCATTGATAGTCCACGTAAGGTTACGAGAAGGATTTAAAATCATATTATGCATATGTTTCATTAACCAGTCAAATCCTAAATATGTTACAGACAAAAAAATGGTTATGACATTTTTAATAACCATGATCGTTGTTCATTAGCTGACATGTTACTACAATCAAAAGTAACTATTTCTGTTAAAAATAGCAATTTCTTGTCATAGCATAATCGATGGGAAATTGATGTAAATGATATCAAAATTTTAGTTAGGTATTGCTTTATAAATATGACAAATACATTAATATTTGTGTAATATTAAATGTTTATATGGTTATCTTTGTAATAATTCTTAACTTTTCTACTAGTGTGCGGTCTGTGTCTGGTTGAGGATAGGTGGAATAGGATGTTAAATGGGGAAGAATCACTGGAGGAAATAGATGGAAATAAGGAATGTCCCTTTCTCCGCCATAAACTCAGAATATTTACATTTCCTATTGACTTGGATGGCAACTGAAGGGTGAACTATCTTTTCTTTTGGGTTGGATATCCCCCTAATCAGAATGCACACGTTTATGTCACGCCTTCAACAATCTTTGCTTGCTTTCTGTTGTATCTCCTTTCTGTTTATTCTTATTCATGTTGCTATAATTATCTGCAGATGCTTTTGGCTTTCTTGGTAAAGATTCTGTTAATGGATTGGCTTCTATTCCTCCCAACTCTGCTTTGACCATTGACTTGGAGTTGATGTCCTTCAAATCTGTTATTGACGTTACTGGTGATGCAAAGGTCCTGAAGAAAATCCTGAAAGCTGGAGAAGGCATTCGAACGCCCAAGGAAGGAGATCCTGTTCGTAGTGAGTGTTTCTTGCAGACCACAGAAGCAACTTCTTCATGCTAGTTCTTGCATTTTATGTGGTTGAAAAAGATCCATCAACACCTGTTGACAATGTTATCTTGAAGGAACTGGATCCATATGAACAAATACAAACTTGAACTTGGTTTGTTAAGAATTCTAAAAGCTTGAAACATCAGACTATCTAATTAATTCGAAACGTAACCAACTCTGTATCAATTTATATAGAAATATAGAAAATATTTCGCAGAACGCGTTGTTAAATTTTGGGTCCCAAATCCCAAGCAAAGATTCTATCTGGAATGAGCTTTGTTTTTCATATCATGTAAGATTGTTTTGCACGCATGCCTATTATTTATTATTGTATATTCATTATTTTCTCACTGGAAAAAAATCAAAACAAAGTTTGACTTCTCTGAAGTTCAAAAAATGTTCTTATAAGGTTTATGCTGATATACGAGTTTTTTTGATGATATTGTAAATGAAAGTAAGAAAATGGTGGCAAGTCAATAAAACACACAAATTTAGGGTATCACATTGTATCTCTCTCCTCCCTCTCTCCCCTCCTCCCTCTTCTCGTTTTTAATAAAATTGGGGCGAACACCACAACGTGTCTCCCCCGAACCTTTACGTGTTCAAAAAAAAAATAAAACACACAAATTTTCCAGCAAATATTTTTTCATTCTGGCTTGGGTATGCTCAATTTCCTCTTTTCATGTGTTAAGATAACTATATTTGATGTTATACGTTGTAATATGTTGTAATGCTGTATCTTTGTGTGGCTTTAATATAATATAAAGATGGGCTAGGGTGTAGATCTTCATGGCGTGCACCTCATATTTCCTTAAAAAAGGATAACAATATCTACACAAACTAATGTAAGTTGAATTGAACTTAGTGAGTACACTTTGATTGGTTTGTCATGTTGCAAAAAAGATTAGCATATGATTGGGTTTGATTTATTTTATTTCGTAATTCCAACTTGAATCAGGACCAGATTGAACATGAAGTTCAATGCTTTTTCAGCTCGTTGTATTGATTGCAATCGTTTGAGCTAACTTAGTTGACAACTCCCAATGCCATTGGTCATAATTTCTTTTTCTACCGTGCGATCTAATTCTTTTAAGCTGACACTTGTAGTTAAATACAAAGGCATGCTGGAGGATGGTACTGTATTTGAAAGTTTTTGGTTCAATGGGGGTGGAGTTTTCGAATTTGTTATAGATGAAGGTCAGTTACCCCTCAAGGTTGACTAAGTCTGATATGATGGAGAGTCCTTTAGTTTTAATAATGATTCTTTGTTGTGATATAGAACAGGTGGTCCCTGGATTGGACCGAGCTGCGGCAACAATGGTAAAGGGTGAAATTTCTGTCCTAACAGTAAAGCCTGAGTATGGATATGGAAGCAATGAAGTGAAACGGGATCTTGCTATAGTTCCTGCTTGTTCCACATTAATATATGAAGTCGAGATGCTGGATTTTACCCAGGTTCTAGTCTGTGAGCTAATACTCTGAGCTTTATGAACATTTTATGTGGTCAATGGTGGTTTACATCTGGACTTGTAGGAAAAAGAACTGTGGGAGATGAATACTAGTGAAAAACTAGAAGTTGCATCAAAGTTGAAAGAGCATGGCAATGATCTTTTCAAAGCTGGGAAGCATCAACGTGCCACCAAAAAATATGACAAGGTCAAGTCCTATCAAGGTGCTTTTGTAAAGTACCTACTCCATGACTACCATGAAGTTGCATCTTATGTTTTGTTTTTACTAATTAGGCAATACAATATGTCCATGATGATGCATCCTTTCATAATGAAGAGCAAACTCTAGCCAAAGCTCTCAGAGTATCTTGTTGGCTGAATGGCGCTGCATGTAGCCTAAAACTTAATGACTATCACAATGCAATTAAATTGTGCTCTAAGGTATGCTGGCTGGGAAATCTGTGCGACATATAAAGCCCTGCAAGAACTGATAACTTACTTATTTCAGGTACTAGATGTAGAGTTCCACAACGTCAAAGCTCTTTACAGGCGAGCTCAAGCTTATATGGAAATTTCTGATCTGGAATTATCTGAATTGGATGTTAGGAATGCACTGGAAGTTGATCCACAGAGCCGGTAAACTGCAAGCTCAGCTTCATTGTTGAAAGATGGCCGAATAAATAGTTTTTTACGCACGTTTTTAAAATTAAATACATCTATTTTCGCAGGGAACTGAAATCCCTACAGAAAACTCTTAAACAACTACAAAGTGAGAGTAACAAAAGAGATGCTAAGTTCTGCTCTAATATGTTTGCACGGATGGGAAAGGAAGAAGAATTGTCAAGGAAGGTAAGTTGTCTGGGAAGAGTCTGTGTAATGAACGAATCTTTGGTTAGTCAAGATAAATAGCTTCTGATAATGAACTCGAAACTAATCAGTGCATTTAATTTTTTGGCTCTTGAAACTAATCAGTCCATATGATTCTCTTGAAAGGAAGTCTTTAGTCATTAACATCATTATGAAATATGTTGAAAATTAGCTTGGATGTTGGGTCTCATTCTTTGGCAGTAAGAACAAGTAGTATCACCAGAATGGCAAGACTAGGCAAATTACATTAGAACTTGAAAATTAAGTTATACAAGGATGACACCCGCGCTTCGCGGCGGTGTTTTATTTAGTATATGTTGATGTTAAATTGGTAGAAGAATTTTGTTAGGAATGAGAAAGTAACCTAGAAGTTGGTTCAGAATATCTTTTGTTTAACAAAAATAAAAGCATTACTTCTATAATTCGACGGTAAATTGGGAGAAAAATTTAGTGAGCAATGAGAGATATCGAAGCCGAAGACAAAGATGACGAGATAGTGGAAGATCCTGCTGACTGTGTTGTCAAAGACGTTGAGCATGATGTGCATGGAGGTGTTGATTTAAAACAATATCTGTATGTGCAATGAAAAAAAACTGGAAATCTATACTAACTACACAATCAATAGACTTTTCCAAAGTAATTTTCATATCCTTAAATATTTATTAAGAGCAACGTATCAAGAATAAATCAAAATTGCTACATTAACATATAATAATGGAGTGAAAGTAAATATTCATAAGTCTGTTGATCAATTAATAATTTTATAGTTGAATTCTTTCGTTATAATGTGCTCAATATTACAATTACACATTAATATGAAAAAATAAACCTTTACAGTTTCGGCTCCTTATTCAAATATAACATGATTTACATTATCTCAAACAACTAAAATGAATACCTGCAAAAAAAGAAGTAAGCATATACGGAAATAAAAAGTATAGATTGAATGCATAGTAAAAAAGACAATAAATCTCATGACAATTTTCTAGACAGTGAAGCTCAACAGATTATAGTGAGCAACATTTTCAATAAAGGAAAAGAATCCAAACAAAACTATGCTAAGTTTTAACGTGTAGCAAACTATAAAAATAAAATCAACCATAAAATTACTACAAAATATACATCGAAGCTCACTTAATGGTCTAGTGGTAGTACAGTGTGTCTACCACACAAAAGACCAGGGTTCAAATCCCACTCTTGCAGGGGTTGCGTTAGGTAGTCGACGACCAGCGTAAAAAATAGTCGAATCTTTCAACATGGATTTGAGCAAGAATCCATGTAGCCGACCCTACTTATAGGTGGAGAAGGCTTAGTACATTTTAAAATTGAATAGCTGCAAAGGTGTTTCGAAGAAAAAAATCTAAATTACCTCGCCATTTCAACCGAAATGATAGATATCCTTTTGAGTTAAGTATAAAGAACTTATCATCACTTCCTCGTTTATCATACAACAACAACAAAGCCTTTTCCCACAATTAAGTAGGGTCGGCTACATGGATTCTTTGCCTCCATTCAGATCTATCTTGAGTCAATCCCGGGCTTATATCCACAAACTAAGATCCCTTCGTATGGTCTCTTTCCAACACTTCTTGGGCCGTCCTCGCCCTCTCTTAGCCAGCTCAACATCCCAACCCTCACATCTCCTAACTGGTGCATCAATTGATCTTCTTTACAAATGTCCAAACCATCTTAAGCGATTTTCTCGCATCTTATCCTCGATCGGAGCTACACCAACTTTCTTTCTGATTACATCATTCTGAATCCGATCGTTACGTGTGTGTCCACACATCCACCTTAACATTTTCATTTCTGCTACATTCATTCTTTGCACATGTTTATGGTTCACAGGCCAACATTCGGATCCATAAAGCATAGCAGGTCTCACGGCTGCTTTGTAAAACTTTCCTTTAATTTTTAAAGGAATTTTCTTATCACAGAGAACAGCAGAGGCTCCTCTCCACTTTAGCCAGCCGGCATTTATTCTATTAGTAACATCTCCATCAATTTCCCCATCATGTTGCAGAATAGATCCCAGATATCTAAAGAAATCTCTCTTCTGAATGTTATCATCACCAATCTTCACCTCGATTCCTTCACCATTGCTTCCATCAAAAGTGCACTCCATATATTCCATCTTGGCCCTACTTATACGAAAGCCTTTAGTCTCCAACTCATGTCTCCAGACCTCAAGCTTCTCATTTACTCCATCTCTAGTCTCGTCAATTAACACAATATCATCAGCAAATAACATACACCAAGGTAACTCATCCTGAATGTGACTTGTCAACTCGCCCATAATCAAAGTAAAAAGAAATGGACTCAAAGCAGAACCTTGATGTAAACCAATGTTGATGTCAAAATATCCAGTCTTCCCAGACGGGGTCCTTACACAAGATAAAGCCCCATCATACATGTCCTTTATGAGGTTAATGTATAGGATAGATACTTGTCTCTTCTCCAACACTCTCCACAATATCTCTCGTGGGACAGAATCATAAGCCTTCTCCAAATCAATAAAGATCATGTGGAGGTTCTTCCTTTTAGCCCTGTAAATCTCCATTGTTCTCCTCAGCAAATGGATGGCTTCAATCGTTGAGCGACCTGACATGAATCCAAATTGGTTTTCTTATACGTTGGAAACTTGCCCCAACGTTCTTTCGATCACACGTTCCCAAATTTTCATAGTGTGACTCATCATCTTGATACCTCTATAATTTGAACAATTTTGAATGTCTCCTTTATTCTTATAAAGATGCACCACGATACTCCTCCAATCTTCAGGCATTTTCTTGCTTCGCCAAATAACATTGAATAGATTCGTAAGCCAAGTCAAACCACGCTTACCTAAAACTCTCCATACTTCTACAGGGATGTCATCCGATCCTACACCTTTCCCGGATCTCATAACCGTCAAAGCCTCTTCTACTTCCTTTCTTTGTATCCGTCTATAGCTTGCACGATTCAAGTAACTTTCACTACAAGCTAGATCACCCAAAGTGATCTCTCTATTTCCTTCCCCAATGAAAAGTTTATGGAAGTACTGCTCCCACCTAGTCTTTATATCCTTCTGAGGAACAAGCACATGACCTTCCTCGTCCTTAATGCATCTTACTTGAGAAAGGTCTTTGGTCTTTCTTTCTCTTGCTTTGGCCAACCTGAATATATCCTTCTGTCCCTCCTTAGAGTCAAGATTTTTATACAAAACTTCATAAGCTTTTGATTTAGCTTCGCTTACGGCCTTCTTTGCTTCCTTCTTCGCTATTTTGTAGTTTGTGACAGTTTCCTCTGTTTTATCCTTAGACATAGCTTTAAAGCAAGCTCTTTTTATTTTTAGCTTCTCTTGCACCCCTTCACTCCACCACCAAGCCTCCTTTTGACCTGGAGCTCCTCCCTTTTACTCGCCTAGCATCTCTTTGGCTACCTTTCGGATACAAGATGCTACTGCCTCCCACATCTCGTTTGCACTACCGCTACAATCCCAAGAAGTCTTCTAAAACCTTCTCCCTGAAGCTCGCTTGCTTCAGTGGAAGATTCCACCATCGAGTTCTAGTTATCTTAGAAACCCTCCTTTTCTTTACCAGCCCTTTCATTTGTACCATCACTTCCTCGTTTATCATTTAGATTTTTCTTAAGTGAATAGAAAAAATCTAAAATAAGATGTATCTATACGTATTTCATATATCTTTTCAAGCTCCATGAGTAACAAAAAAATTGTATGTTTTTTTAGATATTATTAGATGGCTTTAATATGTTTTTGGAAAAGATAAATGGGTAAAGATAAAATATTGGTTAAAAATATGATATCAAAAAATTAAACATAGATAGAGTCAAACAATATATACAATTAAGATGATCCTAAGTTCATAAAATAATATCGTAGAATGTTTTTAAGGAAATGCACTAAGAAGAAAACAAAAAAAATAACCATGTAGCGATAAAGTTACTACAAAAATTATGTCAAAGGCTTATATTGATTGTATATTTATAATTTATAATTGTTTGACATTGAAAAGCTGCAAAGTGGTTCCTTAGAAGAAATCCAATTACCATGCCACTTCAAACGAAAGAATAAATATTTTTTGCATCCTTTATAAAGGAGGTTATCATCACTACCTCAGTTATCATTCTTTTTAAAAATAGAATAAGATGTACTTATATGTATCTGATATAACTTTTAAACTCTTATAAACAACAACATATGATCTTTCAAGTTGAAAAGTTGCAAACATATTTTTCTAACATGTAAGTTTAACATTATATAATATGTAGAAATAAATACTTTTCTAATTAAATATATATGTGATCACAATTAGAATCGTTGTCCTTAACATAATAAATGCACAAACTTAAATTAAAAATTATGTAACATTGTTAAAATTACAAACATTTAATTAATACACTATCAATGAAATATTTATAATTTTTAATTTTTCAAATATGAAGGATAAAAATTACGACAAAATATGAAATAGTATAAATATATATATTAGAAAAAGACAAAAATTAATCTAAGATGTAAGTTCTAAATATTTACAATAAGTGCTTATTATTACACAAATATATTTCATCCCATAGATGTAACCAATTCTCTAAAATGAAAATATCCTCTGTTGAAGGAATGCTTTAATCGATACGTGTGAAATAATAAAGTGTTAATAAACACAATATTAAGAAAAAATATATAAAACATATATAAAAGTAAATGTAGTTTGATAATCATTATTGTCTGACTAAATTATTTCTTAAAATTTACTATTTTTTCTTAGAATATATTCTCATTTCCAATAAAATTATTTAATATGAAGAATTTTGATCATTGACTTATTATTTATACTTTCTTCCACATTTATGAATCATTAACTTTTACATATAGGCTACATAAAAGTATATCTCTAGCAACTAACCTGCTGAAGTAATGTATAGTTGAACATGTATCTATTTGCAATTTCTTTAAATGTCATACTAATTATAAGAAAAAAATAGTGCGTGAATAAAATCGAGTCCAATTACTCACAATAAAATAAATATAAAGAAAGAAAAATATTTTAAGGTAGATCCATGTGACAAGCACATATATATACATCAAAACATGAAGATAACAACTGAAAGTACAATAATATGACTGAACCAAATATGTCAAGCACCAACATAAATAACTTATAAGACAGATACTTTGACTTTAATTAGTAGTAGCATAACATAACATATTAGAAATATAATAAGTAAAAATTTAATACAAATGGGCAGACAAAACTCATAACACAATAAATATAAAGAAAGAAAAAATCTTTTAAGGTAGATCCATGTGGCAAGCACATATATATATACATCAAAATTTGAAGATAATCGTTGAAACTACAAAAACATGACTGATCCAAATATGTCAAGCACTACATAAATAACTTATACAAATACTTCGACTTTAATTAATAGTATTAGAAATATAATAATTAAAAGTTTAATACAAATAAGCAAACATAATGGGATTAGAGAAAATAGCTTTTGCCAACAAAGTTAAGGATTTGTATCAAAATTTATTTACTTATCAACAAACACTTTTCTCTTAACGAAGATAAGTTTATACAAAGAAATTGTATTTTAAACAATTCATAGGTTATTTTATGATTTTATATATCAAGGTTACACTATATTAAAAAGTGTAAGTCTTGTAAATATCATTCAATTACTAAAGCATTCATGAGATAATTCCAACCATCAAAATATTTATTTTCAAGCAATTAATAGTAGATTTTATTTACAGTAATTGAATTACAAATTAAATTCCAAACAAACAATACGTTAGTTAAAAAATATCATTTCATATTCCATCAAAATATTGATCTTTAAACATGAAGTACAAATATTTGTGAAAATAATATATTTTCTATGATATACATGTCGTTGAAAGAATGGAAGTTAATGTACAAAATGAAGGGCATAATGCACCTACCCTATTATAAATATAATTGCATTATTAAGTTCATAATTTTTAGAAAATATGAAGTGGAAGCGAAATATCAGAGAAAAGAATATAAACATGAAGAACATGTGATTTTTAATGTGGAACCCTACTCCTTTAGGAGCAGGATGAAACCACAGGAGAATGCCTCAAAGGGCTAGTTGTTCTATTGCTTTTCTCACTAGATACATGGGGTAAGGAGCTTCATATAACCCTCACTAAGTCTCCACATCCCACAACTGGTAGATGTGGGACTAAACAACTTGATAGGGTAAATGGATCCTGGAGAAATCCATTTACCTATCTCCCACATAAGTGACACACAACATATACTCTAACACTCCCCCTCAAGCTGGAGCATGCAATGCTCAGCTTGGACAAACATAAAGAACTCTTAACTCATAAGACATGACATTACATACAATATTAACTCAACACGCACAACTGTCAGCTGTTATCGAGGACGTTGCTTCTCATGCCGTACAGGTGAGGAGGACGAACGAGTTAGAGTGTGAGTCAACTAAATCTCCTCGTCAGAGAGCATGTGCTATGTACTGCGCCTGTCAGAGTCACTGCAACTGAAAGTGAGTCTCTACACAGAACTCTGGCCTGACATAACATGTGGACAACTGCTCCATCTCTGAAAGGGTCGAATAAGGAACGCCGCTAATTATCCATACATAAATATCTGAAGATGGGTCTCTCTCATAGGAACCTCGATAGGATCTCGTACTGGAGTTCACGAACATTGGAGAATGGAGTATGAAAGTCTCCTCATCGGCAATGCCCTAAATATTGGATTTCGATTTCGTTTCGGTTAGCCTAGAAAGAGAAATTCGATGCAATTTCGGTGGGATTTTGGTGAAATGATCGGAAATTGGGAAAATTACTTGAAAACTCATTTTTCTAAATTAAGATTTTTAGTATTCTTAAATTCAACAAAAGAGATAGAAATGCACATTTTTTGCTAATAGTAAGATATTTACATGATATCTTACATTAAATTTCCATCCAATCGCTCCAACAGTAAACAAAAGTAGTATACTGCTCAGAACCAGAATCAAATTTGGAACCGAAATTAGAACCCATTAGTTTCACCTCTTAAACTTGAAGGGTGCGTTTGGTTGGGGGGTTACCCCCCACTTTGGGTGGCTAACCCCCCAAAACCCCCACTTTTAACCCACTAGTGGGGCCCACTCCCTTCCCATCAAAAAAATTATATATTATACCATCATATCATCTAAAAATCATAAAATACTCAACTTCTACTCACTATTCCAAACTTCAATACAATCACATCACAACAACGACCCACTTTTTCAAATTTCAATACAATCATATCATAATAACTACCAACTTTTTCAAATTCCAATACAATCACATCACACAAACCCTCCTAACCCTTAACCCACCAACCAAACACACAAACACAAAATCGGGTTATCCACCCTGGATAACCCACGAACTAAACGCACCCGAAAAGAATAGTGATACATGCAATAATAATAGAAAAAACATAGGCCAACAAATAGTCTAGCAAAATAATATCTTATGTAAGAAATTGGAGATCGAAATGATAGCTTAGAACTTATATCTAACCAAAATACTTTCAACGTAGAAAAAAATTTAATTTCAGAAATACAATAAGACACACACATACAGACACAAACACAAATCTTTCTAACATTTATGTCTAATAGAAGCATTGTATAGTATGTGATAGTAAAATATATGCTGTAAAAGACACAAACAAATCAATTAACACCAAGAAACTGCGTAGCATTCACATGCACAATCCATATCTAACCTGATAGTAGGAAAATGCTTACAGACACAAAACTTGGAAGGTTGCTAACAACCTAGCACTCACGTAGTCACACATACTTCTTGTAGTAGACAGAAGCCGTATGAAAGCAAAGCTTTAAATTTTAGATTTCGGTTTTGTTTTGCCAAGTCTGGAAAGAGAAATTTTAGAGAATTTTAGTGAAATCGTCGGAAATCTTGGACATAACTAGAACTTGATTTTTTTTTCAAAAACTAAGGTTTTTAATATCCCTAAGTCAATAAATAAATAGAAATGCACACTTATTTATAAAATAAAATTGCAAATACAAGTTTTGAAGTAGTATTATCATCATAATCATCACGCATGTTGATATGTAGAGCAACGTGTTGCCCAATGTTGTAAAAGTCATCCGACTGGCCCGACTAGTAGGTCCGACTAGTCTAGTCAGTGAGGTGACAGACTAATTCCGATTAGGCACACTAGTCGTCCATTTTTTGCCTTTAGATACCATATTTTTTTATATGTTTTGCTTTTTTTAAGCAAACTCATTATAATATGCTTAGTATTTTATTTAAATTCAATTACTTTTTTATTTTATTATGATAATATAAAAATGTACAAAATCTATGTAAATATATGTATAAAAACGAGTTATATATTTAAAATAATCATAAAATTCAAAGCCGATTAAAGTCCGACTAAATCCGATTAGTCGTCCGACTACCGATTTTTTGCCTTTAGATACCATACTTTTTATATGTTTTGCTTTTTTTAAGCAAACTCATTATAATATGCTTAGTATTTTATTTAAATTCAATTACTTTTTTATTTTATTATGATAGTATAAAAATGTACAAAATCTATGTAAATATATGTATAAAAATGAGTTATAAATTTAAAATAATAATAAAATTCAAAGCCGATTAAAGTTCGACTAAATCCGATTAGTCGTTCGACTGTCGACTAATCCTTAGTGACCCGACCGACCGAGTATCGACCACCGACTTTTGCAACCTTGGTGTTGCCTAGAGTCAGAATTGTAAATAATCACCTCGTCAGTTAAATGAGGTGACATAATAACTACTAATCAAAACATACGTATCAAAATAAAGAAAGAACAAAAAAATATAAAGCTCTTCAGTTAAAACTTGAATTCAACTCTTAAATCTTGAGTCTAACTGATTTGGTTTGGATTTAGATCTAAATCTTAGAAACTAACTAAAGAAGCTTCTTCAAACAATGTAAATCACCCAAACAACTCAACACATCGGCGAATAAATAAGGAAAAAAACATTAATATATGCAAATTTCGATGAAAGTGAAGGGCGGATTCCCTTATTTTTGTTGTTTCGTTGAAATGACATACAATTTCGATGAAATTTCATTGCCATTTAGTTGATATTTTGTTGAAATCTTGGAAAAGGAAATAAGGTAGCGTTTCGATTTCGGTGACCTAGAGAAATGGAAATTTCAGAAAAATTCGGTGGAATTTCGTTGAAATTCGAGGCCATGCTCGTCGGAAAACTGGGTCTCTCCCATCTAGCTCAGAGAATGGGATCTCTACCATGGAGTCCCTATGAAACAACATGAAAACCCTAGTCCACATGGCATAGGGAATGTGATCTCTACTCCGGAGTCCCTATGGATCACATGAAAACCCTAGCCGAAACACAAAAGATGGGGATCACAGACAATGATGGCATACATGTGCACATATGAAAAGACCACATACATATGCGTGTCTGAAACTGAAGACTGGAAAACATCTGAACGCCGAGTCTGAGTATCTGAATATTTGTAGAGTCTAAACAATTTGGCTGGTATGGAATCTGATATCTGAATCTGGAACAGACCTGTGACTCTACACAATACTCCTCCTTTCTCCCATACTGGTCGGAGTGACAAACATCGACCAAGTTGGGAGAAGACAACAATAATGAGGAAAACAAAACATGAGCCGTCATATTTTTCTCGGCTTTTCTCAATTTTTTTAAATCATTTTTTTCCGGTTATTTCATTCTTTTTTTGATAGCAATTACACCTTTTTTCAAAATAAGCCATTCACACATTTTTTACGTCTTTCCTTTAAAATTTTTCTTGCGCACTGTTTTTTTTTGTACTTGCCTTTTTTCCCTCAAAACAACTGACAATTTTTCTTGAATCAAAGGAATCCAACTTTGATCCCATAAGCAACAGCTGTGCCATTTTTTTAACTTCGGCCTCCACTGGGCCTTCTCTCTCTGTTTTTTAAGTAGAAGGGGCATGGGCCCTTTTCCCCTCACGACTAGGGTTCTCGATTGGGAACCCATCACGGAGTCGCCCGATGGGGCATCTGCTGGATCGTTGATGGTGCGTCGCCGATCTGCTGGAGAATGAAGAGAGGAGGGGTCGGAGCCGCATCACGGTCGCCGAGTTGCTGGAGAAAGAGAGGAGATCTCGCGCCGCCTGCGCGAGATCGGGGCTGCAGCCTGGAGCCTGGAGCTGCGCGGTACTCGGGTCGTGTACCACCAAGAAAGGGCTCGATAGGGCGACGCCTTGTGCCTGGGAAGGAGGAGGCGCCAGTAGGACTCGCCACCAATGGTGCAAGGAGGGGGCACGAGCTGCCTCTGCCTGAAGATCGGGCGGAGGGCGAGCGTCGTTGAAGCTTTGGATGGTTTGCCGCCTCTGCTTGGGTGCGGCTGGAGGAACCACGAGGGTGGTGTGCCCACTTGGAAGATGGTGCAAGGGCTGCCGCCTGCACTAGCGCGCCGCCTGTGCACTTGGAATAAGGAGGAGAGGTGCATTGCCTGGTGCGGCTAGGGTTGCCGCCTGGGGTTGCTGCCACTTGAGAGAGGGTTCCAACATGAAACCCTAATTAGGGTTTCAAAGATACCCACAGGAATTTACACGTCACTGCTTGATGCTTCACGTAGAATCGCCCCAGTGCTTGAACAAATTTAAGATCTGGAACTGGATTTGGCGCTGTCTTGAAAATTATGGTTCCAATAGGAACCCTAGAACTGATCCCACCGATGGAATCCAAGAACTTTTGAAGAATCTCAAACAAATTACAGTAAATCAAAATCTCTAACAAAATATAAATAGAAGTAAATCCTCGAGAATCGAACCCGCTCTGATACTATGTTAGAAAATATGATGCAGAAGCAAAATATCAGCGAAAAGAATATAAACATGAAGAAAGCGAGATTTTTAACGTGGAACCCTACTCCCTAAGGAGCGGGATGAAACCATGGGAGAACGCCTCAAAGGGCTGGTTGTTTTATTGCTTTTCTCACTGGATACATGGGGTGAGGAGCTTCTTATATAGCCCTCACTAAGTCTCCACATCCCACAACTGGTAGATGTGGGACTAAACAACTTGATGGGGAAATGGATCATGGAGAGATCCATTTACCCATCTCCCACATAAGTGACGTACAACATATACTCCAACAATAATGAACTTTATTTGCATTTTAGAAGTTATAATGTAACTTTCATGTTTTTTTTATTTATATAGTAATGTTTTTACTTTTTAAAAACTATTTTATACCGTATATATTATAGTATAAGGTATTTTACAATAGTTCTGTTTTATTTTTAATATAAATATTTGATTTAATGCATATTTAATATGGTATTTTTATAATAGTGTAATGAAGGGACTTACCGTAATTAGGTAAAACAAAAATGCGCATACGTAATAATGGAAACTAACAGGGTAAAGCTGCAAACAGACCATATCTACCCATGCAAGGCCACATGACTTAGCTGGAAGGAGCTATTAGAAAATATCAGCAGCTTCGGGTTACCAATGCAAAAACACCATATTATTTGCGGGAGGGGGAAGGGAGAAAGGTAGCATGCCACATGTCCAACTAAAGGTGAGGAGAGGGGAGAGGCATGAGGAAGTGCAAATGGAGAAATGAGAGAGAGAGTAGAGGCTATCCACGTGTCGAAAGCTTGGGTGAAAATCCAGCTTTATAATAGGTATACAAATTCTATTTTTTATGAAGTTGAAATACTAAACGTTGTCCATGTGATTTATGGGGGGCATTTATGACGATATAATGGATAACCTATAACATTCAGTGCTTAAACTTGAGCTACCACTAAGGTAAACTGGTAATGAGAGCTTCTGGGTTTGGGCCAAATAGTCACCATTGGCCAATTACTCAAAATGCTTATGTGAATGTTGTCGAGTATTAGTTGTCCGTTCCTATAACCACACTTAACATTTTCTATGTGGTATTATTTTGGTGTTGTTCAGAGAAAATAATGAATTATTTATTCATGATGCCCTAGGGTTCTCTTATATAGAGGATAAACTTGTTGGGCAAACTACATAAGATAGACATAAAGAAAAGAAAGTACAAGAAAGCAATATATGATAACTAATATCTCAATATGCCCCCTTAAACTAGAGCGTAGATATCAATCATGATTAGCTTAGAACAACATATATGGATGGCCATCTGGCTAGGGCCTTCGTGAACACATCCGATGTTTGATCTCCTAAGTTGACATGAGTAGCGGAGATGATACCCTTCTGAATCATATCTTGAATGTAGTAACAATATACCTCGATATGCTTGGTCCTCTTATGAAAGGTTGGATTGTTGGCAATACAACTTGGTTCTCGCATTGGAGGTGCATGGGAAGAGGCACCTCAACAATTATACCAGTAAGAACGGATTTGACTCACATCATATCTGTACTCCCATCTGATATAGCTCTGTACTTTGCATTGAATCTGGCGACCATCGTCTGCCTCTTTGCTCTTCCATGATACCAAGGAACTTCTTACGAATACGACAAAGCCAGATGCAGATTTCCTATCCTTGGGGCATCGTGCATGATATGCATTTGCACAAGCTATAATGGTAAGGGATGCTCCTCTGCTAAATAGAAGACCAATGCCAGGTGAGATCTTAAGATACCTCAAAATCATATGGACTGCATCCATATGTGTCTGTCTAGGCTGCTTCATGAACTAACTCACTCTGCTCACTGTAAAGAATATATCTGGCCTGGTGATAGTCACGTATGAGAGCTTCCCAATGAGCTCCCTATACCTCCTCTTGTTTATCTCCTCGGTATCATCATCGTACAACTTCATGCTCGAGTCCATGGGAGTACTGGTAGGTCTGCAATTTGCATGCCTGTCTCAGAGAGAAGATATGTAACATACTTTCTCTGGGTCATCACAAGACCGCATTGGTTCCTAGTGAACTCTAGTCCAAGGAGTAACATAGACTGCTAGGGTCCTTGGTTCACCAAAACCCGTGCGAGTGTAGTAGCTGGAAGCCTCAATCGCCTTCTATAAATATTATATAGTTTCTTAGAGGTATTAGAGAGCATTTTTTGGCTTTTTTGGGGGCTTGGGCGCGAATCGCTCGAATGCAGAGATTGGCCAAGAGCTGACCAAGCGAGAGGACCGCTTACTCCTTTTGTTCTAATTCCCGCCCCCCTGTGGCAAGACTGAGTCTAAGGCTCATCATTTCCTATAGTTCTGACTCCTATCTATGTTCTGGCTAGCAAATCATCAAGAGCTAGCTTGCCCGACCTTCCGATTAATTCAAGTAGGTCAGCTCTCTATAATTCGCAGTAGGCCTGTCATTATTCAAAAAGGTCAGCATTTTCTTCACCCTCGCTCACCGGAAAGCCGGACAGATGGTGGGAGCGACCATCCCGACACCATCCTGCTCAGTATATATACCCAGGTGATCAAGAAGGACCCACAACTACTAATAAGAAAGACTCTCAGAGTAGTAAGAAAAAGAAGAAGTATGGTATGATAGAAAAAGTCAATAAGGTTTCATCTGATAAGAAATCATTCATTGTGGCTGATATGGAAACTATTATCAATGAGAATGGTGTTCATGTGCCATATGCTATAGGCCTTCCCCCTTGCTTATATATACCCTAGGAAAGCTCTGGAAAGAATAAGAAAGAGCAGAAAAAGCTACTTATGTCCCGAATGTTCTCTTTAATAAGGTCGCCTTGACTGGGCTCTTCACCGTATAACCTTTACCTGAAAAACTGGAGCACAACACATATTAGTTGATTGTTGAAGGATGAGAATCTCGAGCATGAGAGAGGCAGTCGACATGCTAAGGCTCAGGGGGCCGATTGCCCTGCTTCCCGCTCATTCACTTTCCAGTTCGGAAGTCTACCAAGGGTGTGAATTCCGCGGTCAAAGCACAAGACCTCCCGCAGACTTGCCGTAATGAGAAATCTGTCTGTGATGATGAGGTCCGTGAAAAAGAGGCATAGCCCTCGGAGAGCCTCTCTCCTCTGCCTTTTTCCTTTCGGATCTTAGGCACCCCCAGGATGACTTGAAAGCCTCAGTCTCCCCCCTGAGTCAAGGTGACGGCAGCTGCAGATTGACTGAGGAAGGGCCTCGCTTCCCCGACTGCATAGGAAGGTCAGTCGAATGCTACGAGAGTTAGTATCTGGTGGGCGGATCGATGCCCTTGGCTTATCCCCTTGGAAAGCATGAGGTAAGGAAGGCCAATCGGCCAATCTCGAGAGCGGCGGAAAGCGAATTCGTCAGTCTGACTTCAAGGATAGAGCGTAGATGAGACGTGCGGAGAAGTCCGCGATGATGATGCGAGCCGAATATATAATAGGTGGCCTCTCGCTCTGGGGGAGGTAGGAGCGAGCCGTAGGGAAGTGGAGAAAGTGCTCGTCGCTTTGACAATAAGGATTTCCGGTCTCGACGCCCCGAGAACCACAAAGATCAAATCATAGTAGTCCTACTCCCCCTCCTCCCAGAGGCCCTATTCCACTGAAGCACCAGCTTTCTTAGCTTCTAGTCAGCTTTCACCTTGACCTGCTTGTTTTCTAGTAGCTTCCTCGATGACTCAGACTGGACGAGCATACCGGAGAGTATGACGGACTAGTATGGAAGGAAAGAGTCAGCTCACAAACAACTTATGCCTAAATCGAAGAAAGAGAACTCCGCGCAATTTTCGCAAACACAACCAACTCAATACCACCTGCTAATCGCGATACAAAGCATCCGCCACTCCATAGGACTCGGATGCATGCGGGAACTTGAAAGCGTCTTCCCCAGATATCAGAGGTATAAGCAGTCCACTGAGACTGAGATATCTTCTTCTTCCCTTTCTCTCTTGAAAGTCCTGCCTCCCTTGTGGATTGAGACTGGGGAGGTTGAGGGTCTCAGAGACTAGGTACCGCACTCAAGTCATTGAATTATGCCTCACTTAATATTCAGCTCCTTCCCGTATAAACTCTCCACTGTAATGAGAAGCTGCTTTTTTGATAGTCGCGAATGCGGTTGAGAGTTGATTGCTCTTTCATAGGCTGTTTCATGACAGTTGACTGTTAAAGCTGTAGAAGGAGTTCTTTCCGGGCGAGCTAAGTCTGAGTTGAGAATTCTACTACTTCGCGCGGGAAAACTGCTCTATACCGCTGGCTAGTTATAGGGCATTGAGACCATCATACTATTATAATAGTTGTTGACTGAGGGTTGTTGATCCGTGACTCCGAGGGCACGCCCCTCTCATTCTCCCTACTCGGTGGCAGTTCTCGGGCGAATTCAGACTCCTCCGGCATTTCGACTGGCATGTACCAGACTGCTTAATGACTGCAACGGGTGTTCTGTCCGTAAGGGCTCCTCCCGGTCAAAATGCTTGTCTTAAATGGCCCAATCGGGGTAGCAAACTCAGTGGCAGGAGAGCAGCGTGGAGTGAAGTATGCGAGTAATCAGTGAGATCAAGAAAAACTTCTCTGAGACATCCGATTCGAGCTTGTTCCTTAGCAGCATGGATGCCCTGCTCATCATCCCCTGTAACAATGATATCATCAACATAAGCAATTATGGCAACTGTACTGAGACCTCTAACATACAGTGAATGACCTGCAATCGATCTCACGAACCCCTGCTGCTTTATCAAATCCGAGAGTTTCTGGAACCATGCTCTTGGACTCTGTTTAAGGCCATAGATCGTCTTGTGAAATCTGCAAACCTTCTGACACTCCCCCTCAGCAGCGAACCCATTTGGCTGCTGCATGTACAACTCTTCCTACATGTCACCATAGAGAAACACATTCTTCACATCAAGCTGATATAGTGGCCAGTCCCGTGTCATTGCAACGGAAGATATGTCCACATTGTAGAATGCCGAGCTACAATAGAGAAAGTATCATGATAGTCTACTCTATATGTCTGGGTGAACACGAGCCACAAGTCTCGGCCTTATAGTGATCCATATTGCTATATGCTCGGTGCTTTACCATAAACACCCACTTGCATCCTACAACAAATTCTCATGTAGGAACTGTAACAATGCTCCATGTGCCACACGACTGTAATGCGGTCATCTTCTCCTCCATGACAAGACGCCATTGATGTCCTCTATCGCCTTCCCATATGTTCGTGGTATCTCCACAGCTGACAGTCCCGTGACAAACCTCATGAAGTCCTATGAGAGTCGGCCCAGGAAAACATATGCTGCAAGAGGATATGTAGCACAAATACGTCTCTGCTTCTGTAGAGCAATATGCACATCTAGATCACCTGCCTCTTCCTCAACCTGTAAACTACTCTCCTGAGAGGGTACCTGCTCAGCCGGTAAAGAATCCTGCTGCATGGAAAAATCACAGTGTCATCAGTAGAAACAATGTGCTCATTACATACTTGGGGTGCATTTGATGATGGGGAAGGCTCAAGAACAAGGGGGAGTTGTACGGGGCCTTCGAACATAGAAATGTGGTAACAGATGGGCCAACTTACTGGATGGTGGTGCAGGTCTAGGCACTGAAGGTGATGGTGGTGGAGGTTGTGGAGGCGATGGAGGTGGTGCAACCATAGGAGGAGGAGGCATATATACCTCCTCTCAAAAGTCAGACAGACTTAACCTGTCACATGTAGGAGAGAAAAGCATAATCGACTCTGTTGGGAAAAGAGAAAAAGTTGTTTATTCCATAAATCCTAAGCTCTCTTATATAGGAGAGTAGCCTATGGGTAAATTACATAAAGCGTTCATAAGAAGAAGGAAAATAAGAAACAATACAAATAATATAAAATATATCTCTACACTCCTCCTCAAGATGGAGCATACATATCGATCATGCTCAGCTTGGACGAGCACTTCTGGAATGGTCCTCTAAGTAAGGCCTTGGTGAAAATATATGCAGTCTGGTCCCCTGAGCTTACATGAGATGTGGAAATAAAACACTTCTGGATCATATCTCATATATAGTGACAATCAACCTCGATGTGCTTGGTTCGTTCATGAAATGCTGGATTATTGGCAATAAATATAGCAACTTGATTATCACATTCCAGTTCCATAGGAAGTGGGACCTCTATATATAGATCTGTAAGAACAGCTATAACCCACATCATTTCTGTACTGACCTGGGCCATAGCCCTATATTCAGACTCAACACTAGATCTGGCTACAACAGTTTGTTTCTTGCTCCTCCATGAGACAAGAGAGTCTCTAACGTATACCGCAAATCCAGTGGTGGACTTCCTATCCTGTGGACATACTGCATAATCTGCATCTGCGCATGCTGAGATAGTGACCAGTGACCTCCTTGCCTCTCTAAAACAATATACCTGCACCTGGAGATGATTTAAGGTACCTGAGTATCATCTGTGTAGCATCCATATGTACCTGACGTGGTTGCTTCATGAACTGGCTCACACGACTAACAACAAAAGATGTATCGGTTCTGGTAATGGTAACATAGAGAAGTTTTCTTACCAGTTTTCTGTATCTCCTCCTATCCACCTCATCAGTATCATTGTCATATAGTTTCATGCTTGGATCTATAGGTGTAGTGGCAGGTCGACATCCAAGCATTCATGTTTCACTTAGCAAGTCAGCGACGTATTTTCTCTAGGTCATCACGAGTCCTTGTTGATTTCTTGTAAACTCCAGTCCCAAAAAATATCCAAGGACTCCAAGATCCTTGGTGACAAATTCACGACCCAACATTTCTTTCGCCCTCTTGATTCCTTGTATGTCATCTCCTGTAATAAGGATATCATCAACATATACCATAATTGCAATCATACCTCTGGATGTCTTCTGTATAAAGAGGGAATGATCTGCATTAGAACGTTTGTACCCCCGTCTTTCAAACAAGTCTGAAAGCTTCTGGAACCAAGCTCTAGGGCTCTGCTTAAGTCCATAGATCGCCTTATGAAGTCTACATACCCGTGAATACTCCCCCTCAACAGCAAAACTAGGTGGTTGTTGCATGTAGACTTCTTCCTGAAGATCACCATATAGGAATGCATTCTTGACATCTAATTGAAACAACGATCAATTTCGAATAACTGCAACAGAGAGAAGGATCTGTAAAGTGGAACGACGAGCAACAGGTGAGAATGTGTCAAGATAATTCACCCCATATGTCTGTATAAACCCTCTTTCAACCAGGCGTACCTTGTATCTGTCGATGCTACCATCTGCATTTTGCTTAATTGTGAACACCCATTTACAGCTAACTGTAGATACGACAGTAGGAGCAGGGACAAGACTCCAGGTTCTTCTCGACTGAAGAGCAACCATCTCTTCTTCCATATCTAAGCACCACCGACTGTCCTTCAGAGCATCTTGGTAATTCCATGGAATGTCCACGGCAGATAGTGCAGCAACAAAATTCCTGAATTCACCAGAGAAGCGATCAAAAGAAACCATAGATGCTATAGGATATAACACACAACTACGCTTCTGTTTCCGTAGCGCAATAGGTAAATCCGAATCAGTAGCCTCCTCATCTGTCCCCTGTAACGAAGCCTGCTTAGGTAAACCATTAGATCCATCATTAGAAACTATATTCTCAGTACATACCTCATGCGAGCTAGATGATGAGTGGTGACCATGAACAGAAGCAGTCCGATGGGTATAGTGGTATGGCAATGGTGGAACAGGAACTGTAATAGGAAGTAGGGACGGCATGAGTAGCAGTGGTGGTGGTAACAGAGATGGTTGTGGTGGAGGTGGTGGCATGTATATGGCTTCATCAGTGTCCGAAGACATCAACCGGTCACTTGTAGGGGAGAAGTACATAACAGACTCAAAAAAGGTGACATCGGCACTAACATAATATTTCCTACGGAGCGGATCATAACCACACCTGTACCCTTTTTGTGTCTTGGAGTACCCGACATAAACACACTTGACAACTCTAGGAGAGAGCTTGTCAATACCTGGAGACAACTGGTGGACGAAGGCAACCGAGCCAAACAAACGAGGAGTAAGTGAGAACAATTCCTTTTCAGGGAAAGCCAAAGAGAAAGGAATATTCTCACCTAAGACTGACGATGGCATGCGATTAATAAGATAGCATGCCGTTAGAACAACATCACCCCAGAAAGAATGAGGAGCACGACTTTGTATGAGAAGCGTCCTAGTGACATCCAGCAAATGACGATGTTTTCTTTCTGCAACTCCATTTTGTTGGGAAGTATAGGCACATGATGTTTGGTGAATAATTCCTTGGGCAGAAAAGTAATGCAGAGAGCATTAGTACAAAATTCCAAGGCATTATTAGTCCTCACAATTTTTACAATGGCAGAAAAAACATTACGTACTTCATTTATGAAATTTTTGATATATTCCCATCTTTAGATTTATTCTTTAATAGAAGACCCAAGACAGATGAGAAAAATCATCAACTATGACAAGATAAAACCTGTGCCCTTGATGATCATGGACACGACATGGACTCCAAATGTCGACATGAAACAACTCAAAACTGGAGCTACTGCTCCGACTCTGACGACTGGGAAACGTAGACTGATGATGCTTTCCCAACTGACAAGCCTCACATTGAAAGGACATGTGAGGCGAAACTGGGGCAGAGCACGGCATAGTTTCTGAAGCGGTAGATGACCAAAGCGCAAGTGCCATATAAATGGTGAGACAGGTCCAACAGGTAAAGAGGAGATTCCAGCATATGGAGTCCGAACAAGGCGATAGAGGCGACCTTTCTCACGACCACACCCAATCACATTGCCCGTAAGAATGTTCTGAAAAATTAGAGAAGATGGATAAAAAATAGCTCGACATTGTTTTGATTGATTTATCTTATTCTGAGTGGTTTATTTATTTTTCCGTTGACCGAATCGAGTGGTTGAGAACAACGACATCTTGCATATTATTTTATCCATCTCGACTGCACGATTTCCGACTCATCAGAATGGCGCCGTTGCCGGGGAGCACGGTTTTGTAGTCATTTTTCTATTTTTGTCTCTATATATCATAATTGTTTTCTAACCTTCCCTCTTTGATTTTTGTGCGAGGTACTGCCTGGACAACTTGGAGTTTATTTTCTGAGGACCCGCACAGGAAGAAGAGCAGGGAGGAGAAGAAGAATTTTTTATTTTTGAGAGAGAACAAATATTTGTAATAATTTAGGACCTTAGAACTGTGGACTTGGACTATTTTCTCGAGGTCTGTTGCGCCAAGTGCCGGTGCACTTGGGAGACCTCACCGCTGTTTTTCGTGTTTTTGATTTCACCGCTATAACTCGCTATTTGATTCTCGCGGATTTAGCCTCTAGACGTAGGATTTTCTGGTTGATTGTAACGTAATATTCTAAGGCCCAACACCTAATTGCTTATCTGTTCCCATAGAACGTTTGGACCTTACTAAAAATAAAAATTAAAAAGTTCTTCACGATCAATAGAAGCTGCTCGTCTAAGGCCGATTTCCACGTGCATCATATAGTTTACAACTTTACATTCTGTATTTAATTTATGCACGGATGATATTGCATGTAGAGTGCTGGAGTAAGGTACGCATTTTCTATCTCTGCATGCATCATCGTGTTTGATCGTGCATTGGCTTTTTCGACTTCCTGCCCATGTTTTTGGACGCAAATCAATCAAAGAGGAAATCAAAAAGCCCGTTAGGCGTTTATCTTTGAAAAAAATCCAAAAAAATAGAAAATCAAAAATTAAAAATTGGGACTGCTAATTGAACTTGACCATTAAAATCAAACGTAATTAATTCACACCATTGTTTTGGGAGAGCAACCCCCTCATTGTTTGCGCTTTTAATTGCTCGCGTACACACTAAGGAGTAGTGCCCAAATCCCATCAAGCCTCCTAAGTGTTTGCACATTTTTTGTCTGATCACTAAACTCTAAAACAAAAAAGATAAAGACCGGGATCTCACGGTCAGATTTGCGTGGAGTTGGTGAATTGATGGTTTGCATTGTGTTTGCATGTCTTTTGGCGTGAGTCGGTTACGTTCATTCTCCGAGCTCATTAACAGTCACCTTCTGTTTCTACCTTTCCTCCCTCCCTTCTATCTATCTCTCTATCCCACCATCTCTCACCCTCTCTCTTCTTTCCCACCTATCTATCTCTCTTTCTACTCTCGCACCCTCCCGCCCCTCATGCCCTCTCTTCATGATGGGCCACTTTCCATTCCAGCCGAATTTTACGGCTTCTTCATTTCACGCCCATCATTCCCATCCACTTTCTTGGGAGGTCGGAACTCTGTCCCATTTCCCATCCTCTCCCTACCCACCCGTCCATTCGGGACATGCTGTAAGTAAAGCTCGAGGAGACCAGATTGATCAAACACGAGACCCGGGCATTCACCTTGCTGAGATGAAAGTACATCCCATAGGCGATCGAATGGGGCAGTTGCGAGCTTTAGACGACTTTTATCCTAGGATGATGGATGAATACATAGATCAGGAAGCCCAGTCCGCTTCTACTTTGAGACCCTTCGTTCTGGATTTAGAGTTAATTGATCTACTGCCCAAGTTTTTAGGGGAAGTGCACGAGGAACCATATTTACATATCGAAGAGTTTGAGGATATTTGTGGATCACGATCATATTCGGATATCACTTCTGAGGACATGATGTTGATCACCTTCCCATTTACACTTCAGAGTAGAGCCAAGAGTTGGCACAGACGATTGGGAAGGAAGATTACTACGTGGGGAGATTTACGATCGCTGTTTTTGCAGAAATTTTACCCCCAACATAGAGCAGAGATGATGCGGTCTTGTATTCGTGATTTTTCAGTTAACCCCCAGAAGCCATTGATAGATTCATGATTGAGGTTACGAGAACTTTGAGGCGATTTCCGGATCATGGATTTTCGATGACTGACCTTATCCATATCGCCATGAGGGGGAGGACCGCAGAGCAGATTGCATATGTCATTACCTCGTGTTGTAGTTCACACCATTGTCCCGACCTGGATTTAGTTGAGACCTTCTTGGGAACACTTTCTAATCTTGAATATATACGAGATGATTTATTTGGGATAGCATACGAGGGAGAGATGACAACAATTGAGTGTGTGACACAACATGCCGATCTTGATAGCACACAAATCAGAGGATATGGATGCTACTACTTCTCATTTGATGGATGTGTCGCCTATTGTTGTGAGTTCCCAGAGCCGGACATTGGTTGAGGACCAATTGGATTTACAGTCAGATTTTAAGCCAGTCCCACTCTGTCATATAGAAGATTCTTTGATTCTAGATCTGCTAGGATCCCAAGAGATAGACGAGGAACCTACATCTCAACCATCCTCTGATTCTTTCCAGTATCCATACGCAGTTGATTCAGTGTCTATTCGTCAGAAGATTTTCTCAGATTCAGAGATATATTTGGATTCATCTCAGCATAGAGAGCTTGATGAGGGACCGATTTTTGATTCGACAGACCTTGCTAGTCCCATATTTGAGCCATGTGTCCTCCCATTTGATGACGTCGATACATTTTTGGAGGACATGATATTTGACAGCATTGATCCCCAATTTCCTGATGATTTGGCATTACTCCCCGAGGGTTATCTGCAGGAGGATGCTATGGACCATGTGTACTTGGTTATACTTTCTGAAAGTGTATCCGATCTGTCGGATCACGAGACCGAGTATTTTGATATTTCTGAGCATGAGTTTGAGGATTCTCTCCTCAACGACCCTCGCGAGGATGACCCGATCTTTGAGATATTCGATGATTTCACTGATTTGTCTACATCATATGCATCGGATACCAGCCTTTATAGTGAGTTTCCTGATCATGACCTTCCATATCTATTCGAGACGGTGATTGACGTGGAAGTTTCCCTGACAGATCCTTCCTTATCCACGTTTGATTACTTCGGCTCTATCCCTCCACTCCATACAAATCTTGAGCCGCCGATTTCTTTTGTGCTACCAGAGCTCGACTTCATCTGCCCATATCTTTACTCGGTAGCAGACACCCGCCTGATTGATTACCTGGATGTTATCGTTTACTCTGTTGACCTCGTCGTTATTCTTCCGCCGAGACTGCGACGACAGTACGGTATTCGCGTTACAGATGCCGTCCTGAACCTTGATACGGCGTTCTCCTAGCATTTGCACCCAGCTAGGGGCGTAAACTCTAGCGCTTGTTGAGAGGCACCTCAACATTCACTACTCACATCTGTATAGATCATTCTGTCCATATATTCTTTCTGTCTCACATCCCATCTCCATCTCACGATCATTCCATACTTAGGTGTACTTTACCCTAAGTATAGGGGGGATGTCAGACTTGTGATTATTCTTTTGATTCCTTTTACCTCTGTTTTGCTGCCTATACTTAGGGATATTTTACCCTAAGTATAGGGGAGGTAGACTCTGTACATTCTACTCCTCGGTTTTCCCCTTGTGTACGAGTCTTCTATACTTAGGATTACTTGATCCTAAGTATAGGGGGACCACCGACTCATATTGATTTCATTCTTTTATTCGTCGTTGTAGCATAGTATTCTTTTAGATTCCCAATACTTAGCATGAGTCATGTCTTTCTTGCCAGCTCTTTGATCACTATGAGGACATAGTTCGAGCTAAGTATAGGGGGGTGTCGTATATATTGTATATATACTTTAGCCATAACTCGTACTTTCATATTTGTTTTAATATGGCTAAAACACTGTGTAAATAATAAAAAACTAAACTAACTAATAAAAAGATGCAGCTATTTCCTCAAAATTCTTTTGTATATACTGATTAATAAATCAGGTTAAAATATTTTGAAAATATTTTGAAAGTAGTTTGAAAATCTGTTTGAAAAATCTTTTGAAAACTATTTGAAAAGTGTTTGAAAATATTTCAACCTTTGTAAAAATATTGTGGTTTGTAAAAATTTTTCTTTTTATGTGAAATAAAATTATTTTGTAAAAAAAAACTATTTGCAAATGTTTGGAAAAATGCTTGAAAAATTATTTTGAAAACCTATATATATATATACTGTTTGAAAAAATGTTTGCAAAAGAGTTTTCAAATGTGTGTAAATATTTGTAAAATTATGTGAAAAATTATTTTGGATTATAGTTTTCAAAATTCTTTGTAAAATTATTTTCATATAAATTTGGGGAATATAATGCATCACAAAAATAAAAAAATAAAATAAAAATTTAAAAAAAATCCAATTGTGTATATACCTATATATACTAATTACTCAAGTTGTAAATTCTTGCATCTTATTCTTGTAAAATAATTAACTCACTCTTGTGTAAATATACATCACTTTCCTAATAAAAATTTTGTATATACTTGTATATATTATTAACTTTTTGCATAAAAACACTTTTTACATGTGCATCCTCATTATTCAAAAATCCATAAAAATTTCAAAATTTTGAAAATTGTTTCACAAAAAGGTTTTTGTTTTCTTTTCCTTGCATGTACACACTTTCTTGCATTTTCATTTGCATGAGCATTTTTCAGGATGATTTTGAACATTTAAACTAAGTCTGGAATAAATTTGAAGAATGGAGCTTAGTTGGTCCTTAATCCACTTAATTTCAGAGGAACCTTATAAGAATTGGAGTTAAGACTTTTCAGGTCCTAGTGACTTAATTCTTTGAGTCCATAAGACTATGTTCACATGTCATCTTGATAAGTCTAAGTAGAATATTTAACACACGCATGATTCTTTCAGACCGTGGCTTACCTTGGACAATGCACTTTACACGTAGCTCTTCATGGAGGAGGTAGTGAGGGGGCAGAATCTTTTGGCTTGGGGTAGCATACGAGGGTAGTACATCTAGGCGGAAACCTCTCGTCCTCCTCTAGGGAGGGAAGTGCGTCTCAACCTAGTTTGATGATGTTGAGGTCTAAAGACAGGAGTTGTGGGGTTGCAATAATGCTTCAATAGAGGGATAGTCTACTGGCTCAAGAAGAAAAACTCCTTATGTACATGCTGTGCCTTGTATATATTGTCAAAAAAAAGAAGAAAAAAATGCAAAATCTCCAAAGTGGACATGCCTGATAGAAAAATAAAATGCCTGCCGGAGTGTATATACAAGTGAAAAAAAAGAATAAGAGCTTCAAAGTCAAATATTTGTGAGCTTGCAGCGGGTGACATGGCTACACTGGTCATGCCATCCAAGGATAGGTAACTACACTGGTTACCGTCCATTCTCTTCTCCATCCTTTCTTTCTTGAGCTAGTTGTACTTGAACTTAGAAGGGAATATCCCCGCTCCTCGAGGAAAGAGTTGCCAGACCGGATTATTAGAGTTACCTTGTTGAGAGAGGATGTTTCTTTGCTACTTTTGAGATGAGGAGCTATATTTCACTTACACGTACAAGTAAGAATTCATAGTCATAAGAATTTGTGTATGTAGACTTGTTCTGATCTTACTGTTGAGGAGATCTGAATAGGAGTCTTATGGAACTTAGAGGCTGTTAGGTTTTAATTCCATTTCCCATTAAGGTTCCGACACACTAATAATCCAAAGGTCTGACAGTGCTCCATACTACATTTTTATGAAGATAAGTTTTAAAAGTCAATGTTGTTTAAACGTCATTCCTTTTTCTTTTCTTTATTTTTGTTTTCACTTATTTTCCAAATAAGTGTTTGCTAAGGGACTAGCAAAGGTAAAGTAGAGGGGAATGATGAATCCACGAATCACCGCCTTTATTCTTTTATTTTAGCTTCATTTTCGTAGTTAAACAACCTGTAAATACCTACTAATTTCATGACATTATCATTTTGCATGCATTTGTTAAAATTGCATTTTAACACTTTTTGTACATAAATAACAGAATAAAAGAATAAAAGAAAAAGAAAAGGACGTGTTTATGCAATAAATACAGACTGACCCAAACCCCGAGAGAAGGTCAAGACTTGACCTGATCGACCAGGAATAAAGTAGGGGGAGATAGGGCCTTCTGTTAGAAAAAACCAAAAATATGTTGTAATTATTCTTCATGTATATTTGTACAAAACTTACCGTATTTTATTTGTACATAATTTGACCTCAAACTAATTATTTTTTGTAAACAAAAGTTGTAAATAAAAATGTTTTGTAAATAATAAAAATAATTGTCAAGTAAAATAATGTACATGTTACTAATAATCACACCCAGAAAAAGCCGCAAAGCGCTAATTGAAACACCAATTCCGGCTCCATACGAGCTCAAATCGAACCAAACTTACTTCCATTATACTATAATTAAATTATCATTCAAATGGCTTGGTTTCATAATTTTTGGAGTTATGGTTTAAAAAGTCAGTTTTCCTGGGGTGTTTTGTGCAATTTACCAATTTTTGTTCTACATATTTATTAATATTTATTTTTTATATAATGTATATAATTGTAAATATTGTTTTCATTAAAAATAAAAACAAAAAATATAAATAATAATTTTTTTTAAAAAATGTGTATATATAATTTATTTCCCTATGTGTATATATGTATAGTGTACTATATGCATATAATATGGGTATACAACTAACTTCCTTAAATAAAAATCACCAAAAAAATTAATTATCTAACATTATTTAATTAATTTAATTGAATTACGAAATTTGTATTTAAATACTTGATTCATTGGATTTATTTGAATTAATTGATTTTATAACATACCATGTATATTAGATTTGATTTTATACCTTTAATGGCCACCATTAAGGTGGCTAATTGATTTCTATTAATTATTTAATTTAATTAATTAATTTAATTCCGAATTTCGTAATTAATTAATTAATTTATTTAATTAATTATTTTACTAATTCACCCAATAAACACCTTCCTTATTTGTAGATATTTTTCATTTTTGATTTTTCTTCTCTTTTTATTAGGCTCCTCCTCCTCATTCACCTCTTGATCGATCTTTGGTGGAGAGGAGCTCGATCTCCGAGAGGTTTCTTGTTGAAGAAGGGTGCCTAGCCTCCGAGCCGTCCGGTGATAGCGCGTCGGTCCTTGTCGAGGCCATCATGGCATGTCCGAATCCCGAGGTGAGATCCAATTTATTTCTTGTCATTTTTCCTAGGTAAAATCGTAGGTTTAGTTTTTGCGTAGATGTAGTAATTAGTTTTTAGATTAAAAAAATCAATATCACACTTTTCGATCCGACACCGAAATTTTCACCTCATCTCGTGACCTCTCCATTTCACGTCTATCTCACGCAACGATACACCTCCGACCACGTACGGTGTGTCGGAGACACGGATCTATCTCCCATCGCGGATCCGAATCCATTCACCCATCTTATTATTGTGCATAAATAAATAAAAATAAAAAATCATATAATTGTTTTTCTTGTTCATCTCACATTTGTTTTTGCAGGGAAAACTTAAAAAAATAATAATTAAAATTGTTGTTCTTCTTTTGGTCTCTAACATTTGTTTTGCAGGAAAAATAAAAATAAAAAAATGTTCTTAACTTTTTCCATCTCTAACATGTGTTTCGCATGTTCAAAAAAAATAAAAAAATAATAACTTTTCTTATTTACATTTTCTGGTTGAAAAAATATATAAAAAATTCCTTTTTTATTGTCTCTGCACATACAAGAAAAAAAAATAAAAAAATTTCCACAACAGCAGCGGGCCATCACCCCCGCCGCCACCGCTCCAGGTGGACCGCCGCGCCAGAACAGATCTGCACCCACCGACCGCCCGTGCTTCAGCCCTCCACTGCCGTGCGCGAGCAGCGACCACGCAGCCTTCGCGTCTCAGCGGCCCGCGCCATAATTTGGGCTGTGAAGGGGGAAGATGGCGCGGGCGGCGCCCGCGCGGGGCAGCGGCGACCGAGGACGCGAGGCCCCGTGGCCGCTGCTCGCGCGTGGCGGTGGAGGGCTGAAGCATGGGCGACCGGTGGGTGCAGATCTGTTCTGGCGCGGCGGTCCACCTGGGAGCGGTGGCGGCGGGGGTGATGGCTCGCTGCTGTTGTGGAATTTTTTTTATTTTTTTCTTGTATGTACAGAGACATTAAAAAAATGAATTTTTTATATATGTTTTCAACAGAAAATGTAAATAAGAAAAGTTATAATTTTTTTTGATTTTTTTATTTTGAATCTACAAAACACATGTTAGAGATGGAAAAAGGTAAGAACAATTTTTTATTTTTATTTTTCCTGCAAAACAAATGTTAGAGACAATAAGAAGAACAACAATTTTATTTATTATTTTTTTAAGTTTTCCCTGTAAAAACAAATGTGAGATGAACATGAAAAACAATTATATGATTTTTTTATTTTTTATTTATTTATGCACAATAATAAGAGGGGTGAATGGATTCGGATCCGCGATTGGGAGATAGATCCGTGTCTCCGACCACCGTACGTGGTCGGAGGTGTATGGTTGCGTGAGATAGGACGTGAAATGGAGAGGTCACGAGATGAGGCGAAAATTTCGGTGTCGGATCTAAAAGTGTGATATTGATTTTTTTAATCTAAAAACTAATCACTACATCTATGCAAAAATTAAACCTACGATTTTACCTAGGAAAAATGACAAGAAATAAATTGGAACTCATCTCGGGGTTCGGACATGCCATGATGGCCTCGACAAGGACCGATGCGCTGTTTCCGGACGGCTCGGAGGGTAGGCACCCTTCTTCAACAAGAAACCTCTCGGAGATCGAGCTCCTCTCCACCAAAGATCGATCAAGAGGTGAATGAGGAGGAGGAGCCCAATAAAAAGAGAAGAAAAATAAAAAATGAAAAGTATCTACAAATAAGGAAGGTGTTTACTGGGTGAATTAATAAAATAATTAATGAAATAAATTAATAAATTAATTAATTACGAAATTCGGAATTAAATTAATTAAATAAATTAAATAGTTAATAGAAATCAATTAGCCACCTTAATGGTGGCCATTAAAGGTATAAAATCAAATCTAATATACATGGTATTATAAAATCAACTAATTCAAATAAATCCAATAAATCAAGTATTTAAATACAAATTTCGTAATTTAATTAAATTAATTAAATAATGTTAGATAATTAATTTTTTGGTGATTTTTATTTAAGGAAGTTAGTTGTATACACATATTATATACATATATACACTATACATATATACACATAGGGCCTGTTTGGTTACAGGGTTGGGCAGGGTTGGCCCAACCCTGGTTACTATTCACAAGGGTACTTTCTCCTCACATATTACTATTCACCCATCCCAATCCAGTCCAACCTAACCCTGCCCTGCAACCAAACAGGCCCATAGGGAAATAATTTATAAACACATATTTTTTTAATAAATTTTATTATTTATATTTTTTGTTTTTATTTTTAATGAAAACAATATTTACAATTATATACATTATATAAAAAATAAATATTAATAAATATGTAGAACAAAAATAGGTTAAACTGCATAAAACACCCCAGAAAATCAACTTTTTAATCGTAACTCCAAAAATTATGAGAACACAACCATTTGAAAAATAATTTAATTTATAGTATAATAAAAGTGAGTTTGGTTCGATTTGAGCTCGTATGGAGCCAGAATTTGTGTTTCAATTAGCGCTTTGCGGCTTTTTCTGGGTGTGATTATTAGTAACATGTACATTATTTTACTTGAAAATTATTTTTATTATTTACAAAACATTTTTATTTACAACTTTTGTTGACAAAAAATAATTAGTTTGAGGTCAAATTATGTACAAATAAAATACGATAAGTTTTGTACAAATATACATGAAGAATATTTACAAAATATTTTTCGTTTCTCTAACAGAAGACCCTATCTCCCCCTACTTTATTCCTGGTCGATCAGGTCAAGTCTTGACCTTCTCTCGGGGTTTGGGGCAGTCTGTATTTATTGCATAAACACATCCTTTTCTTTTTCTTTTCTTCTTTATTCTTTTATTTATGTACAAAAAGTGTTAAAAATGCAATTTTAACAAATGCATGCAAAATGGTAATCTCATGAAATTAGTAGGTATTTACAGGTGTTTAATTACGGAAATGAAGCTAAAATAAAAGAATAAAGGCGATGAATCGTGGATTCATCACAGGTCCAACAGGTAAAGAGGAGATTCCAGCATATGGAGTCCGAACAAGGCGATAGAGGCGACCTTTCTCACGACCACACCCAATCACATTGCCCGTAAGGATGTCCTGAAAAATGAGAGAAGATGGATAAAAAATAGCTCGACAATGTAAATCATTCGTAATCTGGCTAATTGACAATAAATTCATAGAGAAATCAGGCACATGCAACACATTCTTTAGATTCATAGAGGGTGTCAGGCTAATCTCCCCCTGACCAGTAATCGGGGAGTGCGTCCCATCTGCAATAACCACAGTGCGTCCAGGAGGAACCTGTCTGTAGGCTATAAATTGACCCCTGTCTCCACACAGATGATGTGTGGCACCGGAGTTTATAATCCACTCTATAATATCAGATCCACTATTGCTAGTGAGTGCATAAGTACTACCTGAGGTACTGGATGAGGCCGAAGCAGCAACATCGAAATGACTCTCGGAGACCGGTAAGGGTGTCATAGGACCAGATGGAGGTATAATACCCCTCAAACGAGCTACAACATCATCAAAACGTTGATCCAAAGAGAAGCAGCTGGAGGCTCAATCTGTTCAGCCACTCGTGCAGAAGCATGGCATCCATACTTGGAGTAGCATGTATCCTCGCCTCGGTATGTCCAGAACGATGGCAGAAAGTACATGGTAGGCGAACACGACCCCTCCTGCCCCAAGGTCCACGACCATGAGATTGAGAAGGACCAGATGGAGGTATAATACCTCTCAAACGAGCTACAAGATCATCAAAATGTTGATCCAAAGAGAAGCAGCTGGAGGCTCAATCTGTTGAGCCACTCGTGCAGAAGCAGGGAATCCATGTTTGGTAGTAGCATGTATCCTCGGTATGTCCAGAACGATGGCAGAAAGTACATGGTAGGCAAACACGACCCCTCCTGCCCCAAGGTCCACGACCATGAAACTGAGAAGGACCACCGCGACCTAGGGATGCTGCCATTGCTGAGGATATCTGATTGGCAGTAGAAGATGGAACAATAACACGACTGAGTCTGCGAAAAGCTTCCTTCATAGGAGGAATAGTAGAGGTTGCCAAGATATGGGAATGTGCGGCCTCGTACTCTGGATCAAGGGCAACCAGGAATACACCAACCATGGTGGCATTCCTATAAGTCTTCTGCTACTCAGGAGTAGACGTGAGAGGCATAAAGCTATACATCTTCTCAGACATACCACGTAGGGATGTATATAAAGAGTGGAGTGGCCGTCCATTCTGTTTGATAGTGAAGATATCATGTTGAAGCTGTCGAATCTTCGTCTCGTTCTTTGCTTGTGAATAAGTAGCTGTAAGAATATCCCACATCGCCTTGGCTGTGGGCTGATGGAGTATATCATTGGCAATCTCTATTGCTAACGTACCTGAAAGCCACACTTTGGCATATGCATCATCTGCCTCCCATGTGGCGTTAACCACAGTCTTCTCAGCCGGTTCTTCCTTGGTAAGAATGCGTTTCTTACCAGTAGACTTCATCATGCTCATGGACTGCATAGCCCACAATTCATAATTTGACCCATCCATCTTGACTATAGGCGCAGGACCTCTGAAGGTGCCTGTGGAGGGAATATCGGCCTTGTTCTCTGACATGTCGGCTTGAGAAGGATATGGCTGAAGACTAGACATGATTGCGTCTCATTGACATAAAGAGATTGGATTGCATGTATAGACTCATGCAACCAATCTCAATATTAAAAAACTGGACGATGGTAGGGACACACACGCAGGGGGCCGCGTGAAGATGCGCACGCATACAGGGGCTGGCGGAGCATGTGCGCGTGAAAGGCACACATAGATTAGACTGGTAGGAGCACCGAGGAGATCAGGCGCGTGAGATCAGGCTGATGATGTGCGTGCAAGGGGTGAGGGCGCGAGGGCACGCGAGATCGCGAGAGGCTGCAGGACTGCTAGGGGCGGCATGCAGCGTGCAGTGCCAAGCTGAGCGATACGTACGCCTGGCTGGGAGGTGCACACGGAGCCGAGCCGGGCTGGGCTGGTCGCACGATCCGTGAGGAGGCACACACGATGCACGACGTGAGGGAGAGAAGGTGTTGGGTAGGGCTAGAGTTTCGGAGCTTCGGTTTAGGACTGTCGCTCTGATACCATGTTGGGAAAAGAGAAAAATTGTTTATTCCATAAACCCTAAACTCTCTTATATAGGAGAGTAGCCTATGGATAAATTATATAAAGCGTTCATAAGAAGAAGGAAAATAAGAAACAATACAAATAACATAAAATATATCTCTACAGACTCGAAGAAGGTGGCATCTGCACTAACATAATACTTCTTTCGGACCATATCAAAATAACAATACCTCTTTTGGATACGAGAGTAGCATATAAAGACACACTTGACAGCTCTAGGAGAGCTTGTCACGACATGGCTTATGATTGTGAACAAAAGCAACAAAGGCAATCACATGGGGTGTAAGGGAGAATATGTCCTTTTCGAGAAACGTAATCGAGTAAGGAACCTTCTGTCCTAAGACATAAGATGGCATGTGGTTCACCAAGTAACAAGCAGTGAGGACCGCATCATCCTATAAAGAGTGAGGAGCACAACTCTGGATCAAAAGTGTTCTGGTCACATCAAGTAAATGATGGTGTTTGCGTTCAACAACACCGTTTTGCTGAGAAGTGTAAGCACACAAGGTCTGATGTATAATGCCAAGAAACTTGAAGAACTCAGATATGTGTAATGTGCAAAACTCTAAGGCATTGTTAGAGCGAATAAACTTGACCATAGCAGAGAAAACATTCTTTATTTCATTAATAAAAGATTTAATGACATACACAGCTTCAGACTTGTTTTTCAACAGAAAAACCCAAGAAAGCCTACAATAATCATCTACATCAACAAGATAAAAACAATGTCTCTAGAAATCAAGAACACAATTGGGACCCCAAATATGTAGATGAATAAGCTCAAATAAATGACTACTGCTATGACTCTAATGATTAGGGAATGATGAGCGATGGTGCTTCCCAAGCTGGCAAGCTTCGCACCGGAAGGAGTACGTAGAAATCTGTGGGAGGACATGACACAACTTATGCAGGGGAAGGTGACCAAAACAAAGATGTTACAAGTAAGGAGAGACTGATCCAATAGGAACTATAAAGGCACCAACATTGGGGAACTGAACTAGTCTGTAGAGCCCTCTGCGCACGACTATATTCAATCGCCCTGCCTGTGAGTATGTCTTAAAACAAAAGAGTAGAGGGGCCGAAAATGGCACAACAATGCAGATCCTTCGTGATCTGACTAATAGAAAGCAAATTCATCTGAAAATCAGGAGCATACAAAACATTCTGCTGGCACATGGATGGCGCCAAATGCACCCCCCGATTCTGTGATGGGTAAGTAAACCCCGTCCGCAATGACGACCCATCTACTAGGGGGTATAGATATGCAATGACTGAATTGTGCTCTATCTCCACACAGATGGTGAGAAGCACCAGAATCCATGATTCACTCTGTCATATCTGCCATGTTACACCTGATAAAAGCATAAGCTATATCTGAGGAGCTCGAGAATGCTCTAGCAGCGGTTGCAACATCTGGGGAACATGTATTGGTGCCAACATCATGAGTCATAATCACCCTCGGACGGGAGCAAGGTTTGAAAAAAATAAAAACGGAACGAGGGGTTTCCCTGGAATTGAGGCGAGGCGTAGACTCGAGGCGGTCAAGGTGTAAGCCTCAGTTTATAAGGATAAATACCTATAAAAACCACAATAAAATATATACTTATGAAATTATATATATTCTGACTAACATATAATATATATCACTATAATATATGATGAAATTATAAAGATAGGAACACCGAAAGAAAAGATATACAATTGTATATGCCTTTTTACTAATTTTCCATCCAATCAGAGAATTAATCTGTTGATATTCCCATGAATTCTAACCATCTAATCCAAGTTGAAGAACCGTCATATGCACCCCCTCCTGCCGTAAACTCCCCTTGAATTCTATCTTGTTTGCTGTTCTCGGTATATTCGATAGCTCATTATGTGATCACTTCTTAAAAATAAGTTTACGGTAATGTTTTCTATGATATTTATGGATTTTATGTTTAAGGGTATAATTTAGAAGTTTTTTTGACATAATCAGACATGTTTAATGATAAATATGAACATGAAAGCGACCGAATTTAAGCATTCATATTGTATAATTATATCCTAAACAACTAGACCTTATAAACATCTGAAATTGTTAATAGGACAAATGACTTACATAAAAAATAATTTGAATACAAAAATGCCTCGAGGACCGTCTCGCCTCCGCCTCGAGCAAATGAAGCGATTGCCTCTCAGAGACCTATTGAGGTGGCTGTTCTGGGGCGTTTCCAGACTGCCTCGCATCGAGGCGTACGCCTCGTGCGCCTCGAGGCGTACGCCTCGTGCGCCTCGAGGCATGCTTTTTCAAACCATAGATATGATACAATATCATCAAGGCGTGAATCTGCCCGTGGAGTCAAACTGTTTGGTGGCTCAATTTGCTTAGCCACACAAATAGACGCGGGGTATCCATATTTTTGATAGCATGTATCATCAGAGGGGCATGAACGACGATAATAGGTACAGGAGTCACGCTGACGTCCACCTCCTTTGCTACGGGGATCACGCCCTTTGAACTGCATAGAACATTCTCTGCCACGAGATGCAGCCATCGCTGAGGAGGTCTGTGTGGTGGCAGTATGTTGGATAAGAAGCCCGCTGAGGCGACTGTAGGCCTCCTCCATGGGAGGTATAGTCGCACCTGTTAGAAGCCGTGTGCGTGCAGCCTCGTACTCTAGGTCCATGACTGTTATGAAAACTCCAACCATCGTAGAGTTCCTGTATGACATCTGGTGCTCTGTAAAAGTGGCAATGGGCATGAAGCTATGAAGCTTCTCAAATATGCCGTGAAGTGAAGAGTAGAATGCAATGTTTCAAAAATCGATCGACTAATCCGATTAGTTGGTCTGATTACTTGACTTGACGGGGTAGCCGAATCGACTAGCCAAAGTCGCTCTATAGTCGGACCAACCCAATTACCTTGCCGGTTAGTCGGTTTACTCGGTCGATTACTCGGCCGCTTTTTGCATAAACCTTTTTTATCCGACCCTCTCCCCCACCCAAAAAAAATCGAATACCCGAATACTTGATTAAATCGACATAGGACACTACTGTTCGACAGTAAGCTCCTATGCCCTGAAAAAACAAACCCGAGCCCCCGAAAAACCCAAACCCTTGACGCAAACTCCATCTCCACCTCTGCCAACCACGTTGCCGGACCGCTTCTCCTCCGATGACAGTCGAAGGACCTTCCGCCTCGTCATCATCTACCTCAAGGCTCCTTCCACCTGCAGCCAAAGCTCTCCTTAGAGCTTCTCCAACGCCCGATCCTCGCTGCCCAGATTAGGTTTTCTTTCTTTTTTTTTTGAACTTTTAAATATGATTAGGACATTGTTGGAGTATATGTATCACTTATGTGGTTGATGGATAAATGGATCCCTCCAGGATCCATTTAACATATCCAATGTTTAGTCCCACATCTACTAGTGGTGGGACTTGGAAGGTCTGTGGAGGTTATATAAGAAGCCCCAGACCTCCCGTATCAGACGAGAAAGTTGAATAGACAACACAAGCCCTTTGAGGTGTTCTCCCGTAGTTTCATCCCGCTCCTTAAGGAGTAGGGTTCCACGTAAAAATCCATGTGTTCATGTTTATCTTTTTGTAGTTCCTGCTCTGTTTATTTATTCCGGTTCCTCATTTCATATTTTCTAACATGGTATCCGAGCGGGTTCGATTCTCGAGGACTTATTTTTTTCATCATTTATTCAAGATTCGAGTTATAGAGAAGATTCAGTTTTTGCTTGAAGATTATTTATTCATATTTATGGAAGATTGATTCGTGCACATTTGTTCTTCGATTCAAGTTTATCAGGTCCAAAATTTCTAGGGGCCAGTAACCCTAGAAAAAAAATCGACTCCAGTTTTAGCAACCCTAGAAAAAAAAGGTTTGTCAAGTTCCAAGAAATTTTAGGGTTCTATCTCAGGATCCCTAGATCTGGTTTCCAGGCGGCGACCCTCCAAGCTGCGCCAGGTGCTCCTCTGACCTATCTCTAGGCGGAGATCTCCATGTCCCATGTGCTACCACCCATCGTCGAGTCACAAGCCGGTGTTCGCATGCCCTCTTCTTCTAGGTTCTTGTTCCAGACAGCAACTCCTCTCGGACACCGCCTTCTCCAGATCCATGCGCCCGCACCACCTCCCTACAAGCCCTCGGCGCATCCCCTTCTCCAGGCTGCAGGCGCCGCCCTTCGGTGGTGCATCGCAACATTTCCAGGCGACTCCCCCATGTAGCAGCTGTCACCAGGCGACACATCTCCATGCTGCAGGCGGCATCATCCTTTGTCATCTCTCCAGATTGGCGGCGTGTGTATCTCCAACCCTAAGCCTCCGTGAACCTGTCAGTTGAAGGCGGAGCATGCTCCATGCGATCCCAGGTGGAGCCCTGACCTCCAGGTGGTGCCACCCACCGCTCTAGCCGCAACCCCACTCCAGGCGGAGCCCTGCCCTCCAGGCGGCGCCGCAACTTCAGTCCCTCTTCCCAGTTCCCAGCAGCGTCGTAGGTCACAACCGTATCTAGCGGTGAACCGCCTCCTATGCGCCACCCCATCCAAGTGTAGGTCAGGCGACGGTTATCTGGCTTCTTCCTCCTTCTAGATGGAGCCACCCCAAACTACAGATGGCTACCTCTCAGCTCTCGCGCAAAAGGGGGCAGCACCCTGATCTTGATGCTCCAAGCGACGCTCCTCCCTCAATATCGTCATCTCTAGCAGAGGACCCCCATCGGGGGTGATAGGTCTTTGAGAAAGGTTTCCGAAGTGGAACCCTACATAAAGAGTCGAAGTTGTCTGCTTCATTGAAACAAATTTTTTTGGGCCCAATGAGCCCTGCCGAGTTTTCAAAAAAATATTATTTTGAGAAAATGCATGTACAAAAGAAAAGCCATATGTGGGGATTTTTTTTGCAAAAAAACTAAAAAAATTGATGAATGAATGACTTATTGAATAAAGAGATGGCTATTAAAAAATGGCATAGTCGGGGAAAAAGATGATTTGAAAAAAAGCTGAAAAGCTGAAAAAATATTATTAGCTTATGTGATGTTTTATTTTCCCCATTTTCTTGTCTTCTCCCAAATTTGTCGATGTCATTGTTTTCCGACAAGTATGGGAGAAAGGGAGAGTATTGTTTAGAGTTGCATGTCGAATTCAGATTTTCAGATTATTCAGATTCCATGCTAGCTAGATTTCAAACTCGATAATTCAGATTTGAGACTCGATGTTCAGATTCCGAGTCTTCAGTTTGATGTGCATATGTTTGCCATCATTTGGTGGTCCCCATCTTTGTTTTTGGTCCTAGAGTTTTCATGTCATCCATAGGGACTCCAGAGTAGAGATCCCATTCCTTATGCCATGTGGGCTAGAGTTTTCATGTGATTTCATAAGGACTCCAAAGTAGAGATCTCATTCTCTGAGCCTATATGGGAGATACCCAATGCTCCAACAAGGAGATTTTTCAGACTCCGTTCTCCAGCGATCGTGGAGTCCGATAAGGATGTGTCCATAGCTTTTTCAGTTCGGCCCTTCATAGATGGATCAATTGTCCACATGATTGTTGCAAACCAGAGTACTCCGATGAGGAAACTCTATCAATTTTGATGACTCTGACTGGCGTAGTTCAGAGCACATGTTCTCTGACAAGGAGATCCAGTTTGACTTACACTCCAGCCTGCTTGTTCCTCCTCACCTGCAAGGCATAAGAAGCAATGCCCTCGACAACAGCCGACAATTGTGTTTGAGTTGAGTTGATATTATCTGTTGTTGAGGAAAATGAGCAACTTATTATTCCAGGGAACCCTAGGCTCTCTTATATAGGGAGAGACCTTACGGGTAAAATACAAAGTAGTCCAGAGAACAATAGGAAATTATGAAAAGGTACATAACATATAATAATATCGGTCTCTACACTCCCCCTCAAGGTGGAGCATAGATGTCTATCATGCTCAGCTTGGAAGAACATCTCTGGAAGGGTCCTCTAAGCAATGGCTTCTTGGTGAGTACATCAGCAGTCTGATCCCGCGAGCTCACGTGAGCTGTAGATATCAAGCCTCTCTAGATCAAGTCTCTAGTGTAGTGGCAGTCAACTTCAATATGCTTTGTTCTTTCATGGAATGCTGGATTGTTGGCGATAAACAATGCTGCCTGATTGTCGACTGAAGCTGCATAGGTAAAGGTACGGCTACATGTAAATCCTCTAGCACAGATCGAACCCACATCATTTCAGTGCTTGCTTGCGCCATGGCCCTATATTCAGATTCAACACTGGACCTTGCCACAACAGTTTGTTTCTTGCTTTTCCAAGAAACCAGAGAGCTCCCAACAAAGAGGGCAAATCCTGAGGTCGACTTTCGATCCTTAGGACATCCTGCATAATCGGCATCTGCACATGCTGAAATAGATAAATCTGTGCCTTTTCGAAATAGTAACCCTGAACCTGGAGAAGACTTTAGATACCTCAGTATCATGTATATGGCATCCATTTGATTTTGTCTTGGCTGCTCCATAAATTGACTCACTCGGCTTACTGCAAAGGCAATATCAGGTCGAGTTATGGTAATATAAAGGAGCTTACCAACCATTTCTCTATATCTCCCCTTGTCTACTTCAGCAGTGTCATCATTATACAGCTTCATGCTTGGATCCATGGGAATACTCGATGGTCTGCATCCAACCATGCCTGTCTCAGTCAATAAATCTGTAATGTACTTCCTTTGGGTCATCACCAGACCCTATGCATTCCTGGCAAATTCCAACCCTAGAAAGTATCTTAGGATTCCAAGATCCTTCGTGACGAACTGACGCCATAGAAATGCTTTTGCATTTTCTATTCCCTGAACATCATCTTCTGTAACCAGAATATCATCAACGTAGACCATGATGACAACCGTACCTGCAGAAGACTTTTGAATGAACAACGAGTGGTCTGCATTTGATCTTTTGAATTCTTGTCGCTCAATCAGATGGGAAAGCTTATGGAACCACGCCCTTGGGCTCTGTTTGAGACTATAAATTGTCTTGTGAAGTCTACACACCATATGCTTCTCTCCCTCAGCAGTGAACCCTGGTGGCTGCTGCATGTAGACTTTCTCCTGCAGATCTCCATACAAGAAGGCATTCTTGACATCAAGTTGAGATATAGTCCAGTCACGTACCACAACAACTGATAAGAGAATGCGAAGAGTAGAATGACGGGCCACCGGAGAAAATGTATCCATATAGTCCACGCCATAGGTTTGTGTGAGACCTCGCGCGACCAGTCGTGCCTTGTATCTGTCTAGATTGCCATCAGCGTGGTATTTCACTGTGAATACCCATTTACAACTAACAATGGATGCATCAGGAGGAGTAATAACCAAGCTCCATGTACCACGAGACTGTAAGGCACGCATCTCGTCTTCCATAGCCGTTTGCCAGCAATCAATCTTCATAGCTTCCTGATAGGTCCGTGGGATGTCCACGGAAGACAAAGCTGCAGCAAACCTCTGAAAGTCGCTTGTGAGGCGATGAAAAGACACCTGAGAAGCAAAGGGATAAGATGCACACGTCCGCCTTTTCTCCCTGATAGCAATGGGAATATCAAGGTCATCGTCCACTGTACTGGATGGGGTAATCTCCTCCTGCAATGAAGAATCCTGCACATGTACCATATCTGACCCGTCAGTAGTACTACCATCTGAACATACCTGAGGCGTGATGGATGGCTGACGTGTAGCCTGAGCAGGACCTGACCGACGCGTATAGAATTTTGGTAAAGGTGGAATAGGAAGTTGTGGAGGTGGTGGTGGTGGAGGTGGTGGTGAAGATGGTGTGGTAACTGGAGCTGGAGTGGACTCAGGTGAACTCCAACTAGGAGGCGGAGAGACATAGACATCATCGTTGGTAGTGGATGGTACTATTCGGTCACCTGCAGGGGAAAAATACATAACAGACTCAAAGATCGTGACATCAGCACTGACAAAGTATTTCTTGCTGGCGGGGTCATAACAACGGTAGCCCTTCTGAGTCCGAGAGTAACCGACAAAGACACACTTGACAGCTCTAGGAGAGAGTTTGTCAAGTCCAGGAGTCAGGAGATGAACAAATGCAACAGTACCAAAGACACGCGGAGTTAGTGAGAATAATTCCTTATCAGGAAAATTGAGAGAAAGAGAAATTTTCTCACCAAGGACAAATGACGACATACGATTGACAAGATAACAAGCTGTAAGAACAACATCCCCCCCAGAAAGAGATAGGATCACAACTCTGAATAAGGAGAGTTCGAGTGTTGTCAAGAAGGTGACGGTGCTTTCTTTCTGCTACACCATTCTGCTGAGATGCGTAAGCACAAGTAGTTTGGTGAATGATGCCTTTCGACGAGAGAAACTGATAGAGAGATCGTGTACAGAATTCGAGAGCATTATCTGTACGAACATATTTGACAGTAGAACAAAAAACATTCTGCACTTCATTAATCAAAATTTTAATCACATCTCCTGCTTCAGATTTATTCTTTAAAAGAAAGACCCAAGATACACGAGAGAAATCATCCACTCCAACTAGATAAAACCTGTGTCCCTGATGATCGGGTACACAACTTAGACCCCAAATGTCAATGTGAAACAACTCGAACGGGGAGCTACTACTCCGACTCTGATGACTAGGAAAGCTAGACCGATGATGCCTTCCGAACTGACACGCTTCACAGCGAAAGGAGGACCTGGGAGAGATCTGAGGCAGAACATGCCGCATTTTCTGGAGCGGGAGATGACCAAAGCGAAGATGCCAGATGTACGGAGATACAGGTCCAACGGAATGAGAAGAGACGCCAGCATAAGAATTCCGGACCAGCCGATACAGACCATTCTGCTCAGAGCCACAGCCAATCACCCTGCCCGTTAGTATGTCCTGAAAAATAAGAGAAGTGGGGTCAAATATAGCACGACAGTGCAAATCCTTCGTAATCTGACTAATAGACAACAGATTCATGGAGAACTGAGGAGCATGTAGAACATTCTGTAGACTCATAGAAGGAGATAGGAAGACCTCCCCCTATCCAACAAGGGGGGAATGAGTACCATCTGCGATCTGTACTGAACGGCCATGGGGAATGTCCCTGTACGACTCAAGTCTGTCGCGATCTCGGTAGAGGTGATGTGTGGCACCGGAATGTATAATCCAATCAGATATATCATGAGAAGACGTAAATGCAGTAGCACTACCTGAGGTACTAGCAGCAGTAGAGGAACTGGCAGGTGCTGTAGCAACAACATCTGAAGGCCCACCAGAAGAATCACCAGATGATTGTGGCATAATATCACGTAGACGTGCCACAAGTTCCTCGAAACGATTGTCTGCAGTGGATGCTGATTGGGGCAAAGCTTGCTCGGCTACACGCGCCGATGTTGGGAACCCATGCTTAGAGTAGCATGTATCCTCCGAGTGGCCTGTGCGGTGACAGTATGAACACGGCTGACGAAAGCGACCACCCCTACCACGGGGTCCACGTCCATGACCAGAAGACTGACCACCTCTTCCACGCGATACTGTCATCGCCGATGGGGGTGGAGTAGATGAGCTGGAAGAAACTGATATGCGATTGAGCCTCCTGTAAACATCCTACATTGGAGGAATAACTGCATTCGCCAAAATCTGAGAGCGGGCGGCTCATACTCAGGATCTAGGGCTGCAAGTAAAACACCCACTATGGTGGCATTCCGAAATGTCTTCTGCTGCTCAGGAGTCGCTGTGAGTGGAATGGTACTGTATAACTTCTCAAACATCCCTCTCAGGGACGTGTACAAGGAGTGAAGAGGTCTGCCGTTCTGCTTCATCGTGAATGTATCATGCTGAAGTTGTAACATCTTGGTCTCATTCCGCACATGGGAATACGTTGCAGCGAGAATATCCCACATTGCCTTGGCAGTGGGCTGATGGAGGACATCATTGGCAATCTCCATCGACAATGTACCTGACAACCAGACCTTGGCATACGAATCATCAACCTCCCACGAGGCATATATCCCTGTCTTCTCTGCTGGCTCATCCTCGGTAAGAATGTGCTTCTTACCGTTCGACTTCATGAGACTCATGAACTGCATCGCCCAGAGCTCATAGTTCGACCCTGAAGGATATTGAGAATCCTCAAGCGCATCACGGAAGCGTGACGATCGCATTGAATACGATCGGGGCGACTAGTCGTACTAGTCGCAAGGTGCAACAGAATTTAAAAAAATTATAGGGATTTTTACCCGGCAGACCCTGTAATCTTTTGCAATTACCGCTACGACCTTCGAAACATCGTAATTCCTCTGAGGACCCCTTAAACTTGCTCCGTCTTATCCCACGAACCCTACCGTTAAATTAACACATCTAGAGTTAATTTCCTTGAGTTAGAAACGAGTTAATCTAACCCATCTATGAATGGACGGCTAGAATTAACTAAGAAAAATAAAAAAATTCCCCCTTCTCTACCAGCTTCCCCTCCCACTGCACGGCAGGATGAAAGTCGGAGCCAATCAGCATGCTGGAGAAGAGCAGGGCTTGCGGGCCGGGGGGGGGGGGCTTCTAGGGGGAGGTGGCGCCGACGGGTGCCAGGTGGGAGGAGGGGGGTTCTGTAGGGGGAGGCGACGGGGGGCTTTGCAGAGGGATGCGCAGGGGGGGCTTCCAGGGGGAGGCGGCGCCGATGGGTGCCGGGTGGGAGGCGGGGGGTTCTGTAGGGGGAGGCGAGGCGACGGGGGGTTTGAGGCGGCGTCGACGGTTGCCGGTGGGAGGAGAGGGGTTCTGTAGGGGGAGGCGACAGGGGGCTTTGCAGAGGGATGCGCGTGTGGGGGGTGGGGGTCCCGACGATCGACGGGACCGGAAGGGAGCAGGGAAGGGGGCAGAAGATCGGCGAGAACGGGCGGGGGTGGGGGGATGGGGAGGGGAGGCTTCCAGGGGGAGGCGGCGCCGACGAGTGCTGGGTGGGAGGAGGGGGGTTGCAGGGGGAGGGGAAGGGGGTCGAGCTGGGGAGAGGGAAAGGTGGTGGGCACGACCTCACGGACTTCGATCGGTGGGACGTGCTTCGAGCAGGAGCTTGGTGATCGGGGGAGGGGCTTCGAGCGGCGGCTGCGGCTTCAAGCAGGAGCCTGATCACGGATGGGAGGGAAGGGGAGCTGGAGGTGGAGGGTGGAAGGGAATGGCACTTTTAGTAAATTTGATAACTAAATTGGGTATAGTATAAAAGAAGATAACGGAATCCGGTTGGTTTTAACGGTTAGAGGGATGGGGGTTAACCACAGGGGCTGTAGGATAAAGGTTAACAAGTTTAAGGTGTCCTCAGAGGAATTACGATGTTTCGAAGGTCGTAGCGGTAATTGCAAAAGATTACAGGGTCTGTCGGGTAAAAATCCCAAAATTTTAAATCAAATGATGAAACCACATGATCACGAGAACACTTCTCGGATCGTTTCATCAAACCACAAAGTATAAGGAATACCTTTGAAGCGTGGTTGTGATCGCGAGATCCCAAACAAGAGATCCTCCTGTCTCAAGTCCGATCCACGAAGAACGCACTTGCGGGCACGATGATGAGTCGCGTTCCTCCCGCAATCCTTGATGAAGATCCAAGCAATAGATCCCCTGATTTCGTCAAGCGAAATCCATCGTCTTCCTCTATAGCAAGTAGCCACGAAGAAGAAGGAGATCCTCAAGTCGTCGAAGGCGAAGGCGAGAACTTCTCTCCTTTCTCAACAATGGTGGTCGGCCACCCTATGGAGAGGGAGAGAGAGATAGCACGAGAATGAGAGGGAGAGAGAGAAGTAGAGTAGGCATCTACTTGGTGTAGCTTTCAAGGGCTAAGGCTACACTCTTTATATATTAGTTTGGGATCCAATGGATCTCAATCCATGGCTCTCATGGATCCAACTGTCATTGTAATCCAAGAGCCATCCAACGGCTATAATTGTTGTTGGTTAAAAACCAACAACATTAATTTATATTAAATTAAATATATGTTGAATTATTATCAACACTATTTAATTAACATGAATTAATTTATCAAGAGATAATAAGACAACAAATAAGAGGAGACAACAACCCTCCTAAAATCAAGGAGGCGTCACCTATGACTAAGTCATAGGTGACGCCACCTATGATTGTTGGTGGTTTTGTCTCCTTTTATTTATATTATTATTTCTTAATTATTTGCAATAAGGGGTTGGGGAAGCTGCACCCGGGGGTGTAGCTAACTAGCTGCACCCGACCCCTTTTTTCATTGATTTTTTACGATTTTGAAATGAAACCTAGGGGGATCTAAATCACCATATATCACCATGATATCATGCCAATTTCAACTAAATTCGACACTTCTATCATCTCCATCAAGACTATCACATTTTAACGGTCTCAGAATTATTGAAATTGACCATATCTAGATGGGCATGTTAGAAATATTTGTTTTGCATGAAATTTGAAACACATGTTCCACTCAATAAACTAAGTAAATCCCCATAGGTTTCCTTCAAAAAAAATCAAAAACTAATGAGAAAAATGCCCGGGTGTAGCTAGTTGGCTGCACCACCCGGTGTAGCTTCCCTTTTCCCTTTGCAATAATTATTATTGCAATAATATCCACCAAATTAATTCCAAATTAATTTGTGAATATTTCAATCATGCCATTGAAAAAATATGTGAATCATATTCACATCCCAAACTAATTTGTAGATTACATTTCTAGTTAATTAACTAATGTGGATCCAATCCACATTAATAATTAACAAATGCTATTTACAATATTTCTCTCTCTCTGATATATTATAAATCCCATTTATAATATACACAGATATTCTGGATAGCACTATCCATGATCTGCTTATCCTTGATAATTAAATCTTATTTAATTATCTTGGATAATCATTCTCACAACATGAATCTTATTCATATTATACTTGATAATTAAATCTCATTTAATTATCTTGGACACATTCTCACAATATGAATCTTATTCATATTATACTTTGATAAATAAATCTCATTTAATTATCAAAACCTTCTTGCTTGGATACTAAATTCATCATAGGAATTATTCTTGAACTCCTTCAAGAATAATGTGCCTTCTCCATAGATACTTGGAGATAAGGACATGGTGATTGTACTGTTCCGCGTATAGTGACTTGGATGTTGAGATCTCATCTCAAATCCAGATCTAACGGACCTCTCATAGATGCTTGATTAAATCAAGTCCGTATACTTAATCTTCTCATTGCATCTGAATCACATTCAGATCAATGTCCAACGTTTGGACTAAGATCAAGTTACTTCTCTACTGAGAGGAGTCACTAAAACCCAGACCTGTTTCATCACACCCTCGGACTGGAAGCGTCATGGTTATACAATCGTTTATGATCACATCACCCTCAGGTATTCCCAATACCTGCACATCCTGCATACTGGAAGACCAATGATCAACCTGAAGCTGAAGATCTATTTTATACTGTCTTCTTTAGGGTTTGATCACCAAGTTTCTCAATCTTGATCATTGGGAGTTGGTATCTATCATATGCTTTCCCAAAGCATATATCATACCTTCAAATTCTTGTCATGCTTCCAAAGCACGACGACCATGCATGGAATTTGATCGGTCCCAATACCTCATGAGTGAGCTCATGTCTTCCGGTTCATAAGTGAACCTGTACCTTTGAGAGATCGTATTACTCATATGCCCTTATATGCGCACCAGCTCGCCGGTGTATAATCCTTGGTTAGGTCATCAACCTACCGGTCTGCCAAATGTACACACTCAGACATATAGTAACACATTTGTCTCCGGTCAGAGGATGCGTGCCTATGCTGTGACAGCATTCAACATAGGACTTAGGTTATCTCGATCTCGCTAAGTCAACCCATTGACCTAACTAATCTGACACCTCCGAATCACTATTCCTATGCAGAGGACCTACATCAAGAGGTCGGTCAGATATCAACCTATGTGAGAAAGGATTGCCATCTCCTACTCAGGCTGGAGATCATCTCTTAATAATCATTTGACGGTGCTTGATGAGTACTCTATCTAACCCATTAGATATTCATCCAAGCACCGGCCTCTATGATTCATTTAATGAATCAACAGCTGTATGATCATTAAGATGGCCATGGTACATAACCCTAATTGTACAGAGGGACCTATTATGCAAATTATTTATTCTTCATTTCAGATCAGGGAATGATACGTGCAATAACATTTATTGCATAATGGCTCGCCGTGGGCTCGCATGTCCAACAGACTCGTCCATCTTTACTATTGGCGTGGGACCTTTGAACGTGCCTATGGAGGGCATATCAACCTTGGACTCTGACATATCGCCGCTGGAGAAGAACTAGGGTTTGTAGAAAGAGTAACAGATGTCTAATAGGATTCGAGTGCGTATGCAGACATTACCCACCCAAATCCATAGATCTGGAGGAAGAGACGGCTACGATCAATGCGACAGGAGGTGCCGCGGTGCCGGCTAGAACAAAAGCCAGTCGACGGCGGGTGGCGGGGCCAGATAGGGCGGGGACCGGGGGCCGGCTAGGGCACGGACGGGAGGTGGAGGCGGAAGCCCTGGGCTGGCGGCGGGATCCCGGGGGCGGGACTGGGGGCCGACGAGGGGCTGGGGGCCGGGACTGGGGGCTGGCGAGCGAGCTCGGCGGAGAGGGGCCCGAGAGGAGGGCGACTGAGAGGAGCCCGAGAGGAGGGCGACGGAGAGGAGCCCAAGAGGAGGGCGGCGACGGCGGCGGAAAGAGAGGAAGAAGAAGGGGGGGCAGGTGGAAAGAGAGAGAGCCCTAGGGTTTAGGCTCTGATACCATGTTGAGGAAAATGAGCAACTTATTATTCCAGGAAGCCCTAGGCTCTCTTATATAGGGAGAGACCTTACGGGTAAAATACAAAGTAATCCAGAGAACAATAGGAAATTATGAAAAGGTACATAACATATAATAATATCGGTCTCTACATATGTAGTGTCTTGTATTGTAAGTTTGAGTGATTTCTTTCTGTTTGTTCAAGCTGAGCATTGCATGCTCCATCTTAAGAGGGAGTGGAGTATATGCGTCACTTATGTGGTAGATGGGTACGACATCTAGTGTTTAGTCCCACATCTACCGGTGGTGGGACTTGGAGGGTCTTTGGAGGCTATATAAGAAAATCCAGACCTCCTGTATCAGATGAGAAAGTACAATGAACACATCAACTCTTTGAGGCGTTCTCCCATGGTTTCATCCCACAACTTAGAGAGTAAGGTTTTACGTAAAAATCTATGCGTTCATGTTTATCTTTCTGTAGTTCTTTCTCTATTTATCTATTCCGCTTCCGCGTTTCATATTTTCTAGCGGACATTGTTTGTTGGTATTTGATTTTATATATGATTAGGACATTTAGATTTTCGGGTTGATAGGTTTAATAACAATGGAGATTGTTCATTATATGCATATGTTATATTCAAATTTGATTTTTGGAGCAATCTGGATTCCATTTAAATGATCATGTATAATAAATGACAAAAATAGGTTATGCATATGAGCACACATAAATGATCAGGTATGATTAGACATAAATTTCTGGAGCAATGCATATGTTTAATAACAATGTAGAGCAAATGATTTCTGGAGCATTAGATTTTCGGTTGATAGGTTATGCATTGCATACGATTTCTGGAGCATATGATTTCTAAATATTATTAATTGCTATGCAAAAAGAAATAGAGAGTAGAAAGAGTAAGAAGGGTAAGAGCCAAAGGCCGAAACACTACACACAAGTCTTGTATACATAACAAAAAACTTAAGCTATGATTTTTGATGTATATTGTTGGGAAACGTGAATGAGATGATTCTATTCCATAGCCCTAGGCTCTCTTATATAGGAGAGTAGCCTACGGGTAAATTACATAAAGAGAATAACAAGAAAACAAAATAACAAAGAGATACAGTTACTCAATATGCGCCAACACTCCCCCTCAAGATGGAGCATAGATGTCAATCATGCTCAGCTTGGAAGCACACTTCTGAAATGGACCTCGTAACAATGCCTTGGTGAATATATCTGCAGTCTGGTTCTCTGAAGTAACATGAGATGTGGCAATGAATCCTTTCTGAATCATATCACGTATGAAGTGACAATCCACCTCGATATGCTTGGTCCGCTCATGGAACGCATGGTTGTTTGCAATAAACAAAGCAGCCTGATTATCACACTCCAAGTTCATATGAAGTGGTACATCTAAGCATAAATCTGTCAGCACCGCTTTCACCCACATCATCTCTGTAGTAGCCTGGGCCATAGCCCTATATTCGGATTCAGCACTAGATCTAACTACCACAGTTTGTTTCTTGCTCCTCCATGAGAGTAGGGCATCTCCAACATAGACAGCATACCCTGAGGTGGACTTCCTATCTTTAGGACATCCTGCATAGTCTGCATCTGCGCATGCTGAGACAGAAATCCCTTTCCCTTTCTTGAATAACAGACCTTTACCTGGAGAAGATTTGAGATATCTAAGTATCATATGTATTGCATCCATATGCACCTGGCGTGGCTGCTCCATGAACTGGCTCACACGGCTCACTGCAAATAATATATCTGGCCTAGTGATCGTGACATATAACAATTTGCCTACCAGTTCTCTATATCTTCTCCTGTCAACCTCCTCTGTGTCATCATCATACAGCCTCATGCTGGGGTCCATTGGTGTCGTAGCAGGTCGACACCCTAGCATACCTGTCTCACTCAGTAGATCTGTAACATACTTTCTCTGTGACATGACTAATCCATACGGATTTCTGGCAAACTCCAGCCCCAGAAAATATCTAAGGACTCCCAGGTCCTTGGTGACAAACTCGGTCCCCAGCCTTTCCTTTGCCTGCTTAATGCCCTGGTCATCATCACCTGTAATCAAGATATCGTCAACATAAACCATGATTACAACAATACCTCTTGCCGTCTTCTGTACAAACAAGGAATGATCAGCATTGGATCGTTTATATCCTTGTTTCTCAAAGAGGTCTGACAGCTTCTGGAACCATGCTCTGGGGCTCTGCTTAAGACCATAGATGGCCTTATGTAATCTGCAAACCTTGGAACACTCCCCCTCAACAGCAAAACCTGGTGGCTATTGCATATAAACTTCCTCCTGCAAGTCTCCATACAGAAATGCATTCTTCACATCCAGTTGATAGAGTGGCCAGTCTCTAGTAACTGCAACTGATAAGAGGATCCGCAGAGTGGAATGACGAGCCACAGGGGAGAACGTGTCAAGGTAATCTACCCCATATGTCTGTGTGAATCCCCGTGCAACTAGGCGTGCCTTGTACCTGTCAATGGAGCCATCTGCATTGTGTTTATCTGTAAACACCCATTTACAACTCACCGGGCTGACATCTGGAGGTATAGTAACCAAACTCCATGTTCCTCTAGACTGAAGTGCCGCCATCTCTTCCTCCATTGCTAGCCGCCATCTAGAATCCTGCAAAGCCTCATGGTGGGTCCGTGGAATGTCTGTAGCTGAAAGTGCCAATGCAAACGTCCTGAAGTGTCCAGATAGCCTCTCAAAAGACACCGCTGCTGATATTGGATACTTGGCACAACTTCTCTTCTGTTTGCGTAGAGCGATTGGAATATCCATATCCTCTGCGTTATCACCATGCTCCTGTAATGCGTCCTGCTGAGAAATGTCGTCAGATCCATCAACATTAATATTTTCATTACATACCATAGGCGAGCTAGTTGACTGGTCAGGACCATGAGTTGGATGCGGCCTGCGGGTGTAATGGAATGGTAACGGGGATACTGTTGATGGCGGTGCTGGTGGCGGTGGTGGTGGTGGTGATGATGGTGGTGACGGTGGTGATGTTGGTGGTGCCATGAATACGGTATCAGGAGATATAGGTGGTGGCTGCATGTTCCCGGATTCTGAAAAATACATAATGGATTCAAAAAATGTAACATCTGCACTGATCATATACCGCCGACGCACAGGGTCAAAACACTTGTACCCCTTTTGAGTTCTGGAGTACCCCACAGACACACTTGACAGCCCTAGGAGAGAGCTTGTCAGAACCAGGCGACAACTGGTGGACAAATGCGACTGACCCAAACACACGAGGGGTAAGAATGAATAGATCCTTGTCAGGATAAATAAGTGAAAAAGGAACCTGTTCATTCAAGACAGACGAAGGCATACGATTGATAAGATAACATGCAGTAAGGACGGCATCACCCCAGTAGGAGTACGGAACATGACTTTGAATAAGAAGTGACCTTGTGACATCAAGTAGGTGACGATGTTTCCTTTCTGCAATCCCATTTTGTTGAGACGTATGGGCGCAAGATGTTTGGTGTATAATTCCTTTAGAGGAGTAGTAGTTGGCTAGATTGTTGGTGCACAACTCTAAGGCATTGTCACTTCTCATAATTTTTACGGATGTGGAAAAAACATTCTGAATCTCATTTAGAAAATGAATAATAATATTTCCTGCTTCAGACTTATTTTTCATTAGAAATACCCATGATGCTCTAGAAAAGTCATCCACAAATACAATATAGAACTTGTGCCCCTGATGATCGGGAACACGACTCGGACCCCAGACATCGACATGGAACAACTCAAACTTGGAGTTACTACTCCGACCTTGACTGCTGGGAAAAGACGACCTGTGATGTTTTCCCAACTGACACGCCTCACACCGGATAGGTGTGTGAGACAGACTATAGGGTAGGACAAGACGCAACTTCTGAAGCGGTAAATGACCAAAACGCAGATGCCACAGGAGAGGAGATACTTGTTCAGCGGGAGAGGCTGTGATTCCGGCAAACGGTGTCTGGTTCAGACGATAAAGGCCTCCTTGCTCATAGCCATGACCAATCACGTTGCCCGTACGGATGTCCTGAAAAATCAATGAAGATGAGTCAAAAATAGCTCGACAATGGAGATCCTTAGTAATCTGACTAATCGACAACAGATTCATAGAAAAATGCGGTGCATGTAGGACATTCTTGAGTTGCATAGAAGACGTCAGTCTAGTCTCCCCCTGACCCATGATAGGAGAATGCGTGCCATTGGCAATAACTACTGTCCGTCCTGGAGGAATCTGAGTGTATCCTGTAAGTAGACTCTGGTCGCCACAAAGGTGATGTGTAGCGCCCGAGTCCATGATCCATGGCAATGTATCAGATCTACTACTGTGGAGTGCAAGTGTACTACCTGAAGTACTGGTGGAGGCAGAGGCAGAAGCAGAAGCAGCAGCATCAGTATGACTCTCTGTAGTCGGTGCTGGACCAGATGGTGGGATAATACCCCTGAGGCGGGCAACCAGGTCATCAAAACGCTGATCCAGTGAAGCAGCAGACGGGGGCTCTATCTGTTCAGCGGCTCGTGCAGATGCAGGAAATCCATGCTTCGAGTAGCATGTGTCTTCAGTATGTCCGATGCGGTGACAATATGAGCATGTTGGCCTAGAGCGGCCACCCCTTCCGCGAGGGGTACGCCCACGTCCCTGATGATGAAATCCGCGACCTCTGTTGGCCGCCATAGCTGAGGGATTCTGATTCGCTGCTGTTGAAGGTACTGTGATCCTGCTCAATCTGTGAAAAGCTTCCTCCATGGGAGGAATAGTCGAGTCCGCCAGAATCTGTGAACGTGCTGCCTCATACTCTGGGTCAAGTGCATCGAGAAACACACCCACCATCGTCGCATTCCTGTATGTCTTCTGCTGTTCTGGTGTAGCAGTCAGAGGCATGAAGCTATAGAGCTTCTCGAACATCCCTCTCAATGATGTATAGAGAGAGTGTAAAGGACGACCATTCTGCTTTATCGTGAAGATATCATGTTGTAGTTGCAGGATTTTCGTCTCGTTCTTCGCTTGAGAGTACGTTGCTGCCAGGATATCCCACATGTCTTTGGCTGTAGGTTGATGTAGAATGTCATTGGCGATTTCAATAGCCAATGTGCCAGATAGCCACACCTTGGCATAAGCATCATCAGCCTCCCATGAGGCATGAACTCCAGTCTTCTCTGCAGGCTCGGGCTCGGTAAGAATATGCTTCTTACCCGTAGACTTCATCATACTCATGAACTGCATTGCCCACAGTTCATAGTTCGTACCATCCATCTTGACAATGGGCGCTGGACCACGAAATGCGCCCATGGATGGGATATCTGCCTTGCTTTCTGTCATACTGGAGATGGAAGACTGGAGTGACCGAGAGACAACAATCTTTGTCTACAATGACATAGACGGGATTAGTTGCGTGTGTAGACGTCAAGCAACTAACCCCATGTATATCAAGGTCTGTGCCCTAGAGTTTTAGGACTTGGGGCACGCGGGCACGTGCAGGAAGCACGCGCGCGCACAACTGAATGCAGGTGCAGGCGCTTTACACAGCGCACAGGAGAACGCGCGGTGGGTGGATGCGCGCTAGGCGCAGGATGCGCGCTAGGGGCAGGATGCGCGGTGGCTGGAGTCGCACACTAGATGCACAGTGGCTGGTGCACGTTGCGCGCTAGGCGCTCAGGCGCACAGTCGCTGCGCGCAAGATGGATGCGCGCAAGATTGGAGAGGCGCACAGTCGCTCAGGCGCTGGATGCGCTGCGCGCTAGGTGCGCACGTTGCGCGCTGGATGCGCTAGATGTGCTGCACGCTGCGCGCTGGAGTCGCGCAAGACGAAGATCGCAGGGGCGAGATCGGAGAGACGCCGCAGTCGAGCGGCGAAGATCGGAGCGGCGCCGAGAGGGGAGAGAGAGAGAAGAGAGGCCGGCGGGTGGGGCGGGTTAGGGTTAGGGTTTCGAGAACTCCGGTCTAGGACCGTCGCTCTGATACCATGTTGGGAAACGTGAATGAGATGATTCTATTCCATAGCCCTAGGCTCTCTTATATAGGAGAGTAGCCTACGGGTAAATTACATAAAGAGAATAACAAGAAAACAAAATAACAAAGAGATACAGTTACTCAATATGCGCCAACATATATCATGGCTGCAGCCTTGTACCCACTTAAATGGTCTGGTGGTAGTGCAGTGTGTCTACCACACAAAAGACCAGGGTTCAAATCCCCCCTTGTGGGGGTTGCGTTAGGTAGTCGACAACCATCGTAAAACATAGTTGAATCTTTCAACATGGATTTGAGCAAGAATCCATGTAGCCGACCCTATTTGTAGTAGGAGAAGGCTTTGCCATTTATTTGTCATGGCTGTAGGCTGTGGCAATATTACCATTTTTAATATTGAATATTGCACAATTACATTTCTCTGACTCGTCATTTTTGTGATTATGTAGATGGCTACACTTCCGACGAACGCCGCTTATGGTAGTGACTCGTCCTTTTACGTGTTGCCAGGATTAACTGATCCTCCATGGCAATACGGTTACCTTGTGAACCGTACGGATCCATATATGATGACTTGCAGACTATGCAAGAAGGTTGTCAAGAGTGGTATGTACATGTTCAAGTAGCATCTAGCACACCAAAGAGGCAACGTGGCTGCATGTCCCAGGGTTGACGAGGAAACGAAGAAGTGATTGATTGCATACCTTAATGATGTTGCCAGGAAGAAGTTCTAGAAAGCTGCTGATGTTCATGAGATGAGAGAGGAAGTTGATATCACTGGAGATGCGGGTTTGACGAAGAGATCACGAGCCTCCGAATCCTTGGAGCAGAACGTCGCATTGGAATGGTCATTACGTTAGATGACATAAAGGATGCATTCTACAAGGATCATCGTGATAATGTTACCTCGATATATCCAACTGGGCATATACATCGGCGATTCCGTTTAATGCATTGACGACGGAGCCCTTCATGTAGATGGATGCGATTGGGAAGTACATGCATGGACTAAAGCCACCCATGAGGTATGAGCTTTGTGGTCTGCTTCTGAAGAAGGCAATGAAGAAGATGCACGATGACTTGCAATGCCATCGTGATATGTAGACATCAACGGGATGCTCTTTGATGACTGATGCGTGGACGGACACATGAGAAAGGATCATTATCAATTTTGTGTCAATTGCACCTTAGAGACATCATTTTTGAAGTCCATAGATGCCTCAGATGAGGCTCACATTGCGGAATACATCTTCAAGCTGGTGGAGGCGTATCTTAATGAAATGGGAGTAGATCATGTGGTTCAGATTGTGACGGATAATGCATCCTCCAATGTAGCAATGAGAAGATTATTGCTCACCAAATATTCACAGATTTGGTGGACTCTGTGTGCCACGCACTCCAACGATCTTTCTTTGGAGGAAATAAGCTAAGAGATGAAAGTGAAGAGTGCAATCACAAAGGCGAAGAAGCTTACGATGTTCATCTACTCTCACACCAACTCTAAGCTTGTTGCACAAGTTCACTAGTAAGAGGGACATTGCAAGGTTGACCAAACAAGATTTGCAACCACTTTTCCAATTCTTGAGAGCCTAAATGAGAAGAAAGAAAGTTGATATTGATGTTTTCCTCAGAAGATTGGAGGAACTGTAAATGATATAAGACCAAGAAGGGAGAAGCAACAAGTTCCATTGTATTTAACCCTACATTCTGCAACCACACCGCACATATGTATGAGTTTTCACTTCATTATTTCATTTATTGCATGTGATTGATGCATATCGACACCCATCCATGGGCTCTGTCTACGGAGGGCTTGAAGAGGCTAAGCGGGAGATAATTGCATCATTCAATGGTGTGAAATCATCCTACAATTTTATTGTGAATGTTCTTACCTCCAAGATCAAAGGGAGGCTCGATACTCTATTGCATCTAGCATCTTATTACTGAACCCATTTTTCTTCTATACCGAGTCTCGTGGTGATCCAGATTTTGTGGTGAGGAGAGGGTTTAATGAGTGCATGGAAAGATTTTATCCAGATTTGGATATACAAGATGCAATTACCAGGGACGATCTTTCTGCATATAGACTTGGTTGTGGAGATTTTGGCAAGCCTTTAGCTGTGAGACAGAGGGTGACGAATGATGGAAATTATGATCCAGGTATTTCAATCATTGTTTTCTATTCATGTTAATCATATTTTTATTGATCAATTTTCTATTTCAATAGCTAATTAGTGGTATAATCATGTAGATGACACATCTTATTTGAAAACCATGACCATCAAGATCTTGAGCTTGATGTCTTCATCCTCTGGATGTGAATGTAACTAGAGTACATTTGACTCGGTAATGACTCCACTAGGGATGAAAACGGATCGGATATGGATCGGATATGTCTATTTCCATATCCATATTCGCTTCATTCATCTCTTTCGAATACGAATACGGATACGGATATGATTCAGATATGCATTATGGAAACCATATCCTTAAAAATACGGACACGAATCTGAATCGAATGTTTATCGAATTCGAATATGGACTGAATAAAGAGCGGACCCGAATACGAATCGAATAAAGAGCTAATCCAAATATGAATCTAATAAAGAGTGAAATCCAAATATCGATCCAATAAACATGAAATCCGAATATAGATCGAATAAAGACCACCCAGGAATACAGATTGAATTTTTAGCAAAGTTCATAATGATTTTAAAATGGCAACGAAATATAAATAAGTTGCATCATGACAAAAGGAAGTGTCGATGTAACCTGCATTCTTGACTGAAAGTAGAAAGAGGGATAGGATTTCGTAAATTTTGTTCGTGCACATCCCCAAACAAACAGAAATTTATTAATATCATTAATATATTGTATTATATAATATATAATAATAATACTAATATAATAACACAGGATTATGGCTTATATTATATTAACTAGTATATAAAATAATATTAAATATTATATTCGGATATCCGGATCCGGATATTCAAGCTATTACCATATATGTATCCATATCCGAAAATTTTTTACAACCCATATCGATATTCGATCCATTCGATTAATATTCGGATATGAATATCCGTATCCAGTAATTTTTCGAATACGGTAAGCGGATATTCGGATATATCCGTATCCATTTTCATCCCTAGACTCCACTCCACCCATCCAATTCGACTAATAATAGTAAAATTTAAATTAGTAATTGATATGAATTTAAAATTTATTTTTGGTCTTCAGATCCATACCAAGTTGAGAAATAGGTTGGAGACGAAGAAGCTGAACGATCTTGTTTACATGCGTTTCAATTCCAACCTGCAGGACCATTGAGTTGAGAAAAAAAGAGATCCTCTTTCATCTCGTGATTGTGCACACATGGCTGAATGGGTCGGAAATTTCGATGCTCATGATGCAGATGTTTTTCCAGGTTCCGAATTGACATGGGGTGCTGTTGCACATGCTAGTGGTGCCGAAGAGAATTTATAACCGAGAAGGAGCCAACGAGGTGAATGTGGAAGGGGAGCTTCATCTTCGAGCTCCAATGCTACGCCGGTGAATGAGGAGGATGGGGAGTTACATCTTGAGGATATAGACGAAGAAGAAGATGACGAAGAAGAAGAACTGGACTTGGATGATGACATTTTGGATTGAATCCATTGACTTTACACTTGTCTCATTTTCTAATTGTATTATTCTTTTGGGCATGTTGTATATGTTTTTGATTTTTAAACATTTGCTCATACTATGTACCAAACATTTTGTTCTTAATTTGCTTCATTTTTTCTTCTCTTGCTATAATTTTTTAAGCTCCTAAAAATATTAAAACTGTTATATATGAATATAAATGAGAGTGTATGTTATAAAAATTGATTTATATATTTCAAATAATTTAAAATACTTAAAAATGGACTAATGCCTGACAAAATTTGATTACTCTCCCGACTGTCGTTTAATCCTTAGTCAGTGACCTTGCCGACCGTATATATCAAACTGTAGCTGAAGAATCTTGACCTCCTTCGCTTGGACGTGTATATATTATACGTGACTGCCAGAATATCCTGCATCGCCTTGACGGTGGGCTGGTTCACAATGTCATTGGCGATCTCTGTGGTGAATGTCCCAAAGAGCCAAACACGCACGTACGCGTCATCTTGCTTCCACGAAGCATTGTCCTCGATCTTATCCGTCAGCTCGTGCTTTGTCAGAATGCTCTTCTTGTTATTGCATTGCATAAAGGGTCATGAAATGCATGGACCACAACTCGTAGTTGGTTCCATCCATCTCCAAAATGGGAACCGTGCCCTTAAAGGAATCGAACGAAGAGAAAACGTAAAAGCGGAACTTGACTGGTGAAATAGACTGACTCGAGGGAGTCTACATGATCATATAGAGGATTGGTTGTACATATAGACTCGTACATCCATCCTCATTGTTGAGGGAAAAATAAAGAGAAATTCCATCAAACCCTAGAGCTCTCTTATATAGGAGAAAAGCTCTATGGGTAATTTACACAAAAGGAACAATAAAACTCAATAACATAATTATTCTAACACCCTCCCTCAAGCTGGAGCATATATATCTAACATGCTCAGCTTGGAACAACAGAGATGAAATGGACCCCTAGCAAGAGCCTTGGTGAACATGTCTGCAATCTGCTCTCCTGATGATACATAAGATGTTGAAATAAGCCCTTTTTGAATCAAGTCCCGTGTATAATGACAATCCACTTCAATGTGCTTTGTCCTTTCATGGAAGGCTGGATTATTGGCTATAAACAAGGCTGCCTGATTATCACATTTAAGATGCATAGGAAGAGGTACTTCAATAGTTAAATCAGTCAAAACAGATTTAACCCACATCATCTCAGCACTACCTTGGGCCATTGCCCTATATTCTGACTCTGCACTGGATCGAGCCACGACAGTTTGTTTCTTACTCTTCCAAGCTACTGGTGAGCTGCCAACAAATACAATAAAGCCTGAAGTAGACTTTCTATCATTAGGACACCCAGCATAGTCTGCATCAGCACAACCTGTGACGGATATAGATGTATCTCTTCTAAACAGAAGACCAGCACCTGGAGATGACTTCAGATATCTCAAGATCATAAAAACCGCATTCATGTGAGCCTGCCTGGGTTGCTCCATGAACTGACTTACCCTGCTAACCGCAAAGGATATATCAGGTCGGGTATTAGTAACATACAACTTCCCCACTAGCTCTCTATATCGTCTCTTGTCCACCTCCTCAGAGTCATCATCATAAAGTTTAACATTAGGATCCATAGGAGTATTAGCTGGTCTACATCCTGCCATACCTGTCTCAGATAGCAGGTCAGTAACATACTTCCTTTGTGTCATTACCATGCCTTGCTCATTTCGTGCAAACTCCAATCCCAAAAAATAACGAAGTGCACCCAGATCCTTCGTAACAAACTGCTTGCTAAGAAAATCCTTAGCTGCTTGAATGCCCTACTCATTACTGCCAGTGATAACAATATCATCAACATACACTAAGATGATCACAATACCTCGCTGGTCTCTCTTTACAAAGATAGTATGATCTGCTGTAGATCTGACGAAGCCCTTTTGTTCAATCAACTCCGAGAGCTTCTGAAACCAAGCCCGTGGGCTCTGCTTCAGGCCATATATGGCCTTATGAAGACGGCACACCATATTGGACTCCCCCTCAACAGTAAACCCTGGTGGCTGCTACATATAAACTTCTTCCTGCAAATCACCATACAAGAAAACGTTCTTGACATCAAGCTGAAATAGGGGCCAGTCACGGACAACAGCTACTGCAATAAGAATCCGTAAGGTAGAGTGACGTGCTACTGGAGAAAACGTCTCCTGATAGTCCACCCCATATGTTTGGGTGAACCCACGAGCAACCAACCTGGCTTTGTATCTATCCATCGTACCATCAACCCTATGCTTAACAGTAAATACCCATTTGCTGCTCACTATTCACGCACCTGATGGAGGATGCACAATACTCCACGTATCACGCGACTGCAATGCTGCCATCTCCTCCTCCATATCTAAACGCCACTGACTGCTCTGTAGTGCCTCCTGGTATGACCGTGGGATCTGTACTGCCGATAACCCAACAACAAACTGGCGAAAGTCTGTGGATAGACGCTCCAACGAGACCTGAGATCCAAACTCCATCCCATACTTGGGATTCATCGTCCGCGCACGCTTCTGCCTTCGATGTGCAATAGGAATATCTAGGTCATCAACTGGAGGAGTGGGAGTACCATCAGTACCCTGTACATCCAGCTGCACATGCAAATCACCTGTGCCATCAGAAGAACTCAAAGGATCAGTACATACCTCGGGCGCGCTGGATGATGGAGGAGGCACATGAGGAGAGGGCCGACGCTGATAGACCTGAGGATAAAAAGGTGGTGGTGGCGGCGGCGGTGGTGGTGGTGGTGGTGGCGGTGGAGTAGCTGGTGTTGTCGGAGTAAAGCATGGAACAGACGGAGGAGGAGGAGGCACATAGATATCGTCCCCTTCTTCTGAGTGAGTGAGCCTGTCACCTGTAGGAGAAAAATACATAATGGACTCAAAGAAGGTGACATCTGCACTAACATAATACCGTCGTCTAACTGGATCAAAACACCGATAACCTTTTTTAGGTTTTGGAGTAACCCACAAATACGCATTTGACAGCTCTAGGAGAGAGCTTGTCAAGACCAGGAGAGAAGTAATGAACAAATGCATCTGATCCAAAAACACGAGGCGTAAGGGAGAAAAGATCCTTCTTGGGAAACGCAATCGAGAACGGGACCTTTTCCCCTAACGCAGAAGAAGGCATATGATTCATTAAGTAACTAGCAGTTAGAACCGCATCTCCCCAATAGGAATGAGGAGCACGACTCTGAATCAATAGAGTCCTGGTGATATCCAATAAATGACGGTGTTTCCTCTCAGCCACCCCATTCTGTTGGGAGGTGTAAGGACACGATGTCTGATGCACAATACCCTGAGCTTGAAGAAATCGAGAGAGCTGAGAAGTACAAAATTCTAGAGCATTATCTGAGCATATGTAATTAATTCTGGCAGAGAAAATGTTCTTAACTTCATTAATAAACGACTGAATAACAGGACCAGCATCAGACTTATTCTTGAGAAGAAAAAGCCAACATAACCTAGAAAACTCATCAACCGCAACAAGATAAAATCCGTGTCCTGATGATCAGAGACACGACTAGGACCCCAAATATCAAAATGGAACAACTCAAACAGACTATAACTACTCGGACTTTGGCGACTCTGGAAAGAAGACCGGTGGTGCTTCCCAAGCTGACAGGCCTCGCACTGGAAAGTAGAGCGAGGATAAATCTGAGGGAGAACATGAATCAGCTTTTGCAGAGGAAGATGACCAAATCTCAAATGCCACATATACGGAGAAACAGACCCAGTGCGTAGAGAGGATGAGACACCAGCATATGAAGACTGCACTAGTCTATAAAGGCCCCCTTGCTCACGGCCAGTTCCAATCACGCTGCCCGTAAGTATATCCTGAAACACAAGAGCAGATGGATCAAATATAGTACGGCAATGTAAATCTTTGGTGATTTGACTAATAGACAACAAATTCATCGAAAATTTAGGTGCATAGAGAACATTAGACAGTCTCAAGGTAGGAGTCAACTGCACCTCCCCCTGACCAATAATAGGGGAATATGTACCATCAGCTATCACCACTGATCGTTCAGATCGAACAGGATGAAAGACACTAAACTGACCTCTGTCACCACAGAGATGGTGTGATGCACCTGAATCCATGATCCATTCTGATAGATCCGCCTTGTAACACGTAGTAAAGGCAAATGCCGTACCTGTCGTGGATGCTGAAGCAGAAGCAGCCACCTCCGAAGATCCTGAAGGAGAACTGGTAGACCCAGATATGCTAGGCATAATCTCTCTCAGTCTTGCTACAAACTCATCAAACCTCTGATCAGGTAAACTCCCAGTCTGCTATGTCTGCTCTGCAACCCTGGCTGACGCTGGAAACCCATGCTTTGAGTAGCAGGTCTCCTCAGAATGACCCGTCCTGTGACAAAAAGTGCATGATCGACCTCGACCACCACCTCCTCTACCACGGTTTGAGCTTCCTCGACCACGATATGCTGTATGACTGCCTCTACGTGAGGCTGCCATTGCTGAAGATGTCTGTTGCTGTATGGTACTACCAGAGGATATAGATAGTCTGCTCAATCTCCGATATGCTTCCTCCATCGGAGGTATTGTAGCATCAGTGAGAATCTGTGCACGAGCTGCATCATACTCTGGATCCAGGGCTGCAAGAAATACCCCAGTCATCACAGAGTCTCTATATGCTTTAAGTTGTTCTGGTGTAGCGGTCAAAGGTATGTACCCATGCAGCCTCTCGAACATACCCCTCAAAGAGGTATAGAGGGTGTGAAGCGGACGACCATTCTGCTTCGATGTGAAGATATCATGCTGTAGCTGGAGGATCTTGGACTCATTCTTTGCCTGAGAGTAAGTCGCGACAAGAATGTCCCACATAGCCTTTGCAGTAGGCTGGCTTAGTATGTCATTGGCTATCTCTGTGGAAACAATCCCGGATAGCCATACTCGAGCATACGCATCATCTGCCTCCCATGAGGCGTGTATCCCAGTCTTGTCACTTGGCTCCTATGTAGTGAGGATGTGCTTCTTGCCATTTCACTGCATAAAACTCATGAACTGCATGGACCACAGTTCATAATTGGTTCCGTCCATCTTGGCAATGGGTGCGGAACCTTTGAAGGCACCCGAGGATGGAACATCCACTTTGTTGTCAGACATGATGACAACACTTTTCTATAGACTGGGACTACAAGAGGCTTAGACAAGAGTGTCTACTTGGACATAAAAAAAGGTGGTTGTGGATGTAGACTTATTCCACAACCCCTTCCATGCCTTGAAGTTCTTCTTTTCTTTGGGAAGAGGCAAAATATGCTGCTCACAGGTGGATCACGTGAACAGCCAAGGGTTACTGTTCACAGGAGAAGACCGCGTGCACAAGGGCGATACTGTTCACGTTACAACCCTTATCACGTGTGGAACCGCTGGGATGCGCGCAGGAGGGCGCAGGAGGGCGCAAGAGGCTCACGCGTAGGAGGAACTCGCGCTCAGGAGGGCTCACGCGCTAGGAACTAGCGCCCATGAGGGTGATTACGCGCGCGGCTTGAGGGCGATTACGCGCAGGAGGGCGCTATCGCGCACGCGCGCGCAGGCAGGGCTTGAGAGGCGGCGCCCTTTGTCGAGCGGGGCTGGAAAGCCTCACGCGCCCTGAGAGGCACGCGCAAGCAGGGCTTGCAGAGGCGGCTTGCAGAGTCGGCGATCCTCAATCGAGCGGGGCTGTTGGTGGGGACACAGAACTAGGGCACAGGCTCCGGTCTAGGACCGTCGCTCTGATACCATGTTGAGGGAAAAATAAAGAGATAAATTCCATCAAACCCTAGAGCTCTCTTATATAGGAGAAAAGCTCTATGGGTAATTTACACAAAAGGAACAATAAAACTCAATAACATAATTATTCTAACACTCATCAATTCTAGATCTGCGCTAGTATCGAATAAAGGTGATTTCTAGGTTTGAAATCATCTTTTCTGGTCAAACTGTTTCAGGTAGTTCGGCAATGAAGAGGAGATAAATTGGCCACGGGGGTCGGTGGCGACACCGTGGGAGTTGGTGGATGTGTGCGACTACCTAGCAACGTCATGGGAGGTGTTGGGCTGCGCACGACAATCCAACAACAGTAGTGGCACTGTGCGGTGCTGCGCGACGCTGCGCAGAGGCATGCAGAGGTGCACTGTGGCTCCCGGTAGCGCAAGGAGGCGCGAGGCAAGAGGGCGGCGAGTAGGGGCTAGGGCACGGGTGGGATATGAGAACTCTGATCTCGGATCGTCACTCTGATACCATGTTGAGAGGAAATAATGAGTTATTTATTCTTGAGGTCTTAATGTTCTCTTATATAGAGGAGAAACCTGTTGTGCAAATTACATAAGATATACATAAAGAAAAGAAATTACAAGAAAATAATAATTGATACTAATATCTCAACGGGTGTCTTATGATCTTATGCACTTATATTCCTAGTGTTAAGCTGCATAATGGTCTTGGTCATTTTTGCGGGAGTGGCAATTGTTACACTCTAGGCAGCCTTTTTCTCCTAATTTCTTTTTTAGGAGTTGTTCCACGTCTCAATAGACATTTCCACTTATAGAGGAATCTTGGCTCCGATTACGTTATACAATGTCCTAGATTTAGAAAAGAGTTGTTATTGAGGAAAACTGACATGCCAACTTGTTGGATTTGAATCAACTTTAACTCATTGACAATCACCCAAAATGTTTAAGCTCAAGCTATCTTTTAGCGGACCACCACTTTTATAATCATACAATATTTTGTGAATATGCGGTACATGATTTAAAAATGCCCCTCGAGATGTTTCCCCATAAAAATGCCGCGAGGCTATATAGCCTAGAATCTAGATTGACCTTAAATGAGGCATGCACCTCATAGAAGAGAAGGGCGCATGGGGCCTGGTGAGAGAGGGTTGGTGGTAGTGGCGCCGACGAGATGGGCACAAAGATGTCGTAGAGACAGAGAGAAGGATGAAGGTGGCGGTGGGAAATTAGGGCACAATCCCTGTTCTAGGATCGTTGCTTTGATACCATATGAAAATTGTTGAGAATGAATGAGATAAATTATTCACAGGGGATGAGGTTTCTTATAGAGTGAAACCCTAGAGTCCTATTAAAGACAATTACGTAAGAGACCCCTAAGGGGTAAAAATTCAATAAATAAAATAAAATAAAAGGAAGACAACTAAACGTAACTTCAACAAATATTATAGGGACAATCCAGAGATAAGATTTGCACCATAGAAATCATGAAATGCTGGTGCATGGAATTCAAAGGCGCACAGAAGAGGTGAAAGGTTGATTCTTCATATGACTATATCCAATCTCGTGGTCCCTACAGAAAGGAAAAAAAATTCACTTTCTTCCTTTCGGGAAGGGAGGATGAGGGAAATCCTATGGATTGCCACTTTCGTAAGCCTCATGATAGCGGGAGCATATATGCATCTAAATAACCACTTCCTTTCCCATACTAAAGCTATCAACTCAACCTAATATATAATAAATAATAGTCATGGCTTTTGCTTGCTGGGTTTTTTTGGTTCTCAGTGGAACTTATAGTTAATAGGTGTTTTAGCTTTGCCCTGCATCTGAGGCCAACGGAGAATTCTGATTTCTTGTTATATTAAATGTTGTCGAAGCAGGATCGTCGTCTTAGTCTTCCATTGGAAACTTTTGAGAAAATATATAATAAAGCAGAATTCATAGCAAACATCTGTTCTCCAAGTGAAAACCTTTTTTTCCAAGTTGTCCACCGTAGATACTTCATTGTTGGTTAAAAATATACATTTGGCTGGAAAAGGCTGTGAACTGGTATCATATCCATGGAGAGGAGAGTTCACCACGAGCCTGATATTAAGAAATCCGTCTGTAGGAGATTGATTTCTGGGTGTGCATTGGTCAATAATCTCATCCCTATGTCATCTAGTTAATGGTCATCGCACGTTTGAAAAAAGAAAACTTTGCTTAAAGATTGGGGCCCAGATTTTTCCTATGCAATGGCATTTGTCCACTTCAGTTGGGAATTTCTTTTCTTAAAGTGTCATATATACTAAGTATTTTTAATCTTTTGTTCAAAACATTGTCCACTGGTTTGGGTAAGTACGGATAGCGTTGCCTCCTTCTGCGGGTGCCTGGTGACGGCCAAGGGCCTTTCGCATAGGGAACTGCTCCACCCGATAGCCGTTGTATGGGTGATATGGTTGGCTAGGAATGCGCTGGTTTTCTCTGGGCAAAGGTTTTATAAAGAAAATGTGTCCAGTCAGGTGTCGTATGTGTTGGAGTCATGGCTCTGAACGGGGCTTTTTTTTATACCTGTTATCTCTCGTTACCTTTTTAATAAATGTCGGGGGTGAACACCTTTGAGTGTCTCCCCCCTTCTTTGGCTTCAAAAAAAAACATTGTTGGCAAGAGAGATTGGAGAGGTCTTAAAATCCAAAATTTGGAGCACCAAAATGAGGTGTGTTTTCCCCAGTTTTAGGAAGGGTGTTATGCAGTTGATCACTCTGACATGAGCAGCAATAGGGGAAGGGCCATAAGTATGCAGCATTCCTGAAACTAGTTACTGAATAATACCAAATTCGCAGGTTGTATATCATGTTGCTAGGACCAGACAACAGTTTATTCTACAATTGAGTATCGTTGACGTGTCTTTCTTGAATATGGTTGTCTTTCACATAGCTAACCTGATTTTGTCTGAACCTCATCTGAGTCATGTGTTACTTGGGGTTCCATGGCAAGGAACAGCATGCGATTTACTCCAACAACACGATGACTAAGTGCTGCAGTGAGATCACCTGCTTGACATAGGATTGAGCAGAAACAGAGGCTATCTGTATTTGCCGCTCGAGGATATCTGTGTCGACTGTTCTCTGGGACAACAGATAAACTTGGTGGCACAATTAACACTGAAAAACTAGAAGAACTAACACAAGATTTTTGAAAAACCAGGAACAGAGAATATGCCCTCATGCACATACTTTCTTGTAATTGACTTGCTCAAGTTACTTTCATTTATTTTTTAAAAGCTAATGTTACAGCCAATCCTCAAGTCATAATAGATGAGTGCTTCGAATTGTTGAGATAAGCAATATACCCTGATCCTTTAAATGGAAGGTGCAACACACATCCTGTGGGATGGAAAGTCTTCGATTTTGTACCAGATGTTTCTTATTATGTCTTTGTTTTACCTTTAATATTCACTATAAATGAGCAAACTGTACAGTTGGGAATCCTGATGCGTTCCTTTGATTGGTGGTGCAGAAACGGAAGGTAGAAGATGATGATGACATGGAAAGACAGTCTGAACCCCCTCCGGTCGAGATAGACTCTGTCTCTGCAAGCACAGATTTATCTGTAGATGCCATGGTGGTTGATTTCTCTGGACATAAATCAACCATCATCTGAGAATTTTAATCAGTCCATCAAAGATGCTATGTTATGACAATAGTTACCTGTTAAAAGGAAATATTGTTACGATAATATCCTGAAATAAGATAATTCCCTTCTGAGTGGAATCTCTCTCTCATGTGTGTACAGTGAGTTGGTTCCCAATAAAGAAGGTAAGCTATAATGCACATATACTATCAACTTTCTTATGCGTGTTTATCTTCCACAAGGTTTGTGTTACTAGTTGTTACCTGTGCTTTGCACGGAATTACAACTTTTTTATATTATTGCCCCTAGAAATATTACATATTACATAACCACTGCTTTATTTAGTATATCTGAGTGCAGTGTGCACACCACACAAATGAGAGTTCAAATCCCACTATTGTATGGGTTGCGTAAGGTAGTCGACAACCAGTGTAAAAAATAGTCGAATTTTTCAACGTGGATTTGAGCAAGAATTCATGTAGCCGACCCTACTTATAGTGGGAGAAGGTTTCACCATTTTTTTAGATACATACTCTCTGAACATCAACTTGCATATGTATGTGTAATTGCACGGGATTACAGCTCTATTTGCAAGTGTAATTGATAGTAAAGTATCCTCTTAATGAAGATATAAAAATGACTAAAAATACTATCATCGTTCAATGGAACACACAAATACACAATCCTTTCAGTCAGTTATCGGTCTGATTAAGACTCGTGAAAAAAAAGTTGCTTTAATATTTAAAAATGGCATTGTGAATAATAGGAATGAATATTTTAACAATCTTTGCCAAAAATACGATACTGTTGTACTAGAGATATCTGTCTAATTGCAAGTTCAAAACTTCTATTATGGACAGATGACTACTCTTAATAGTTTTACAAAATAAAATTTTAAATATAAGTCTAAAGTTCAATGATGCTTATCCCGCACATTTATTTATACAAGTTTATGCTTGTACGTTACCAATATCCATATGTATCATTGAAGCCAAAAATGTTGCATACTAAAAACTTGGATAAATGGCATAAAATTTAAAATTCCTATGGTAATGAAAATGCATAGTGTTTATGTTTAATCAAAAAATAAAATATAAAGGAAAAGTTTAAGTTCATTAAAATTTGTCTGTCTCAATTTGACTTGGAATTTAATCTGGATTCTGCGAAAGGTCATCAACAGATTTTTGATATAAGTTCTGGTGTGAAAGGATGGATTATATGTTTATTTAGTGGAGTTTTAAAAGACGTAAATATATAATCTGATGGTAAAAGTCTTGTTTTCATTTAGTTTCATAGCTTATATAAATATCCCATCCATAAAAAAACAACCCTATGTTCATTAATGAAAAAATTCTGTTTTTGTTCAGAAAAATTACACAAGATGGCCCAGAATATATAGAAAAGGTCCATTTTAATGCTCTGCAAAATCGCTCCTAAATAGTATTTGACGTTGATTTGATTCATTACCCAAGAGGAGAAAATATTTGTATTTAAAACAATACGAAACGTTTGTTCATTTCGGTATATACTTGTCTGTGCTTGTGTTTCCAATAATATATTTATTATCTAAAGGTAAACGACATATTTAATAAATGTTAGCTAAGTACTTTGACGAAAGAGAATAGGGATCGGAACAAGTCTTTATATTATCTTTCCGTATTCATTCTTATCCACAACCTTACTCCACTCTCTTAGGCCCTGTTCGGTTCGGGAATATCCCTGGAATAAGGGTCCTATTCCCGCTCTCTCTCCTTCCTGCCATCGTATGGCAATTCCCCACCGAAGGAGCCCTCTGCCCTATTCTCGCCCTCCCTTATTCCCGGCCTTGCGCTAACGGTACCCGCCCTCCCACGCGATCTCTCTCCCAACGGGGCCCTCCCTTCTCCCCCTATACTGCTTGATCTGCTCCTCCATCGCCCTACCCCAGTCTGCAGCTTCACCCGTGAAGCACGATTCTTGATCTATGCATGCCCTAACCTTGTCCCGTGAATGATGCTGAGGTAGGTTGCTTTTACTGTACCATCAATGGGATGGTTGGACCTTGTAAGGGTTCCTTTTGACCCTTTTCCATAAAAGTATGGTATCCTCAACTACCTCTTGAACTGTCATCTCGAGCATGTCCTCCTCCATGGAGTCTAGAGTTCTCAATAACACATTACAACCTTATAAATTGGATCCGAGATCGACTTCTAATGGCTCACCGCAGGATCTTGCTGTGCATTTTTTCCTTTTCTTATACCTGCACATTTGTTCTTCCCTTTGCTGGCTTGCAAGGTAACCACTCAACCAATTCTCCATTTTGGTTCTACAATCCAGTCGAGTGTATGCCTATGATGCCTTGTTGTTCTTCTTGGATGTTTATATTGCTTGGTTGTCTGATGGTGCAATTTTAATGGTAATGAAATTAGGCTCCATTATACTCCGATCTCTTGCTGCTTTTATTGCCGTGCCTTGTTTGGATTATCGGTGATCATATAACCCTTTTTGTGATTTGGGCTGCAGTCATGCTATGATGTTTTTTTTTTCATTTGAAACACCTCATGATGTCTCCCTTGATGGCAGGATTTGTATGAACCCTATGTGTCGTGTTTTGCTCTTCATATGATGCTCAATTGTGCGGAGCTTGCGCTGAGAGCTGCTCTGTTGCTACTCTGTGATGCATTGTTGTTGGTCTTGGATGTGCATGCCGGTTGCTTGATTGATGGTACACTGTTAATTTGAACTGAGATTGACATTTGTTGGGAGATATTAATGAGCTTATTAGATCGTTCATTTGTTGTGGTCACTACTCATTTGATGCCCATTGGCTGAAGCTTGAGATGAGAGATGCTCTGTTGCTGCTTTACGCTGCCTTGCTGGTATTTTTTGGATGTTCTTCTTCATTGTTTATTACCATGCCTTGTTTGGATTGTTGGTGATCACATAGCCCTTTTTGTGATTTGGCCTGCAGTCCTACTATGATGTTTATTTCATTTGAATCGCCTCATGATGTCTCCCTTGATGGCAAGATTTGTATGAACCCTATTTGCTGTGTTTTGCTCTTCATATGATGCTCAATTGTGCGGAGCTTTAGCTGATAGCTGCTCTGTTGCTGCTCTGTGATGCATTGTTGTTGGTCTTGGATGTGCATGCCGGTTGCTTGATTGATGGTACACTATTAATTTGATCTGAGATTGGCATTTGCTGGGAGATATTAATGAGCTTATTAGACCGTTCATTTGTTGTGGTCACTATTCATTTGATGCCCATTGGCTGAAGCTTCAGCTGAGAGATGCTCTGTTGCTGCTCTACGCTACCTTGTTGGTATTTTTTGGATATTCTTTTGAAAACATTTTCCAAATAGTTTTCAAAAGATTTTTCAAAAATATTTTCAAACTATTTTTCAAACATTTATAAAAAATATGTTTACCTAAATTATTAATTAGTATATACAAAAAGAATTTGAGGAATGATAAACATCTTTTTATTAAGTGATCTTAATAATATATAGTATTTTAGCCATATTATAAAGAAAATACGAAAGTACTAGATATGGCTAAAGTATATACGAAGTATATACGACCCCCTATACTTAGCTTGAGTTATGTCCTCATAGATAAGAGAGAAAAAGAGAAGATATGACTCATACCGATTATAGAAAAACCTAAACAATAACGAATAAGGAATGGAAAAAATGAACGAATGAGAAGTCGACCGTCCCCCCATACTTAGGATCAAATAATCCTAAGTATAGCAGATTGTACACAAGGTAGAGAGGGTCAAGGGTGGGAATGAACAAATCACAACTCGGTCTGTCTCCCCATATACTTAGAGTGAGATATCCCTAAGTACAAACAAGAAGAGGAGACAATGGAGGGGATCAAAGAATGAAAAACTCGGGGTGCACACCCCCTATACTTAGGACAAGTATGTCCTAAGTATAACGGTGGTAAAAAGGGGACGACGCCTTTCCGCTACAAAAGAAAAAAGAAAATGAAAAGAAGAAAAGAATCACTCAGCTCATCTACCTTCCCTATACTTAGGACATAGTACATCCTAAGTAAGGAAAAACATGATAAATATGGTAGATGAGAAGAGCGGTAGAAGAAAAGAGATAAAGAGAAAGCATATATATAAAGGGATGGATATACAAAGGATCAAGAAGGTAGAAAGCAGACTTTCTTGCGTGATCGCTGAGGAACAGATCTGACAAGGTGTAGGCCGACATTGGGGTCATCAGCAGACACAAACCGATCATGATCGACCTCATGAATATCCTCATCAATCTTAAAGAGGAAAGGCATGAACTGGTTAGTGGAAGTACTGTGGTCATGTTTGGCCTTAGGTGTCTCAGCTAGGTCATCATCAAAAGGCCTGAATAAGTACTGCTTTCCGAGTCTTCTTCCTTGGAGTGCAATTCTCGGGTCTCAATTTCATCCAACATACAACGAAATTCTCTGATATCATCATCAAGGTCATAGTCCTCGGGGTTGGCTAACACATGCATGATCTCATGGGATGCAGGTCTCTGGTCAGTGGTGGGTGTAGTGATCAACACATCGCTCCCGACATCTGAACGAAAGAGAATCTCTCTAGATCCATAATCAACATCGACTTTTGCAAAGGTGAGGAAGGGTCGTTCCAAGATAATTAGAGGGAACTCCACAAGGGTGACGGTCTCCATGGGCAATACAACAAAGTCAGAAGTGAAGATCATGCCTAAATATGAATGACAACGTTCTCTAGAATACCCCTCGACCTCTTTATTGATCTATCAGTGAATTGGACAATCATCCTGGTTTTCTTGAGAGGTCCAAGATGAAGAGTATGTACCAGCGAGAAGGGTATTATATTAATTGAAGCACCACCGTCAAGGAGAGTGTAATCACAAGAATAGTCAGAGATGGTTCAACTCACAAGAGGTGTGACAATATTCCCTTTCCAAATGTGTGGACGGTGAGAGATGGCGCGGGTTGTGGCCATGGTCAAGACATGTTGCTCATATCTGCTCCTTTGCTTTCTCTTCTTGGGTTTAGGAGAATATAGTTGGGTCATGACCTGGCGAAGTGGGGCCTCAATAATCTCATGAATAACTGCCACCAATTCAGGTTTAATCAACATTTTTTGAAGTTTTGGATCTCCTCCATACAAGGGATTATATCAGAATCATCATCTACACAAGGATGACTAAGAGCAGTCTGCATAGTGTAACCCTTGGGGTCAAAGTAGGTGGGAACTGTGATGTAGGTATGCATGGGCATAGGATATGGAAATGATGCCCTCTCCTCTTGTGTAGGCTCAACTAGATGTCACCCACTATTTTCATTTTGGATTTTTAAAATTATCTCATTTTTTTGTATTTTGGGCGATTACAAGATTTCACGGGTATCCTAAAATGAATCCAGATCGTCAGATGGTGAGTGTCAATGTTGTTCTTATTTACGCTAATGTGGTCGTCTACCCTCTGTCTCATGTGCTCCATCATCTGGGTCAAGTGCTCAAGAGTTGACTCCATAAAAGGTGACTCCTACAACTTAGTCTCAGGTTGGTGAAATGTTATGTGATGTGGTGGTGGTTGCGGGTCAAAGTTCGAGTCTTGAAACAGTGGGTTAAATATTTATGTACAATAAGAAAAGTTGGGAGCAAAATCCTCTTGGTGAAATGGGAGTGGATCAAACTCAAAATATGCTTCATGAAATAGTGGATTAGATGGATATGTACAAAAGTTAAATCAAGAGTAAAGTCTTCCTAGAAAAGTGGAAGTGGACCGGCTGGAGGTTACGAGGGATCCGCAAAGTCCAGATAAAAATCACTCCAGTCGTCCATCTCCGAAACAAAAGGAAGAGATCTAAAGAATCATGATGGTCAAGTCAAAAGTATAATAAAAAGGTGCAAATGCACGGAATAGATCGAGTATGCACACAAACAATCACAAACAAGAAATAAACAAAACAAACCCCTCAATTAACCTACTCAACTCGGTGATGCCCGTAAAAGTTCGGTCCTTTTGTCTTGTTGGTTTTAGAGTTAGGTGAGAAAACAAAAATTATACAAACCTAACGGTGGGCCAGGGATTGGGGCATTGATCCTTAGTGTGTACGTAGCAAGATAAATGTGAATATGAGCGGGTTACTCTCCCCAAGACAAGTATTTTTCTTTTGATTTTTAGGGTCGAGTAATATTAACAGTCTTAATTTTCTGAATTATTGTTTTTTATTTTTAATGAGAATGCACGAACCTAACGAGGAGCCAATTCCTTTTAGATCCTATGTGGTCAAAATCAGAGAGAGAGTCAGAAAATCAATGCAAGGTGAAATCAATGTTGCATGCTAAGTAGAAATGCTCACCTTGCCTCTCTTCATGTAAGGATGGTAGGAAGAATTGAAACCTACTATATGAAAATGCAAACCGATAAAATCACCCTATAATAGTAACTGTTAGTAGCATGAATAACAATATGCTAATCACTAGAAAAGAACCAAAGGGTCCGGTCTTGGAGCCTCCTCGGTTCCCACCACAGCGGGTCATGCAAGCACTGTATGGAGGACTCTCACGACGTGCAGTTCTGAGACTAAGTAAAGGGTAGTTAAAATTTGACTGGATCCAAAAGCAAACTATAGATACATGCAATTATAAAGTGGACCTTAATCTATCATCAAGCAAATCTTAAACTAGGGCTCAATTACATAAAACAAAGAAAAATAAAAGCGAAAAACAAAGAAAAATAAAGCGATGAAAACGCGACAGAATAACGAGGCCCCCAAGGGAACAATCCCTCGGGCTGTGGACCTCGTGGAGTATGGTAGTGTGCCCTAGAGAGTCGTGAGTTATTACAATTAAATAGTCTCTCTCTCTCACTTGAATTACAAATTCAATAAAATAAAAGACAAAAATATGAATGCCTTCAAAAGTCCTCTGAGCTTCCTTTCTACTTCCTCCTGGCAACTAGGTCCGAAGAGTGGCAAAGCTTCATGTTGGTGCACTGGCACTCCTAGAAGATCCTGCCTCAATCTGCGGTCCCTCGAACAGAGTCAACAAAGAAGTGGTGATTAGACAATTCAATAATATAATTTTAAATATAATAAAAATAAATAAAGGAAAATATAGACAAGAAAGAAGACACGGGTAAAAATCCAATCTACACGATATTGCTCCCCGACAATGGCACCATTTGATGAATGGAATTTCAGCGGAGGTCTTGTCAATCCACAAGGTGGATCAACAGTCGTCAAAGCAACCTCACATGAAACCTTAATTCAATCAACAATTAAACCATAGTTATGAAAAAATAATGAAAATAAAAGTGTGGAGTTAAATTTATTATAACTCTACAAATGATGTGTAAGGTGAAAATATGTGTAGAGTGTCGAACACAAGGAGAAAATAGGAGATCGAGGAAAATTAACTCCAAAAATGTGTGTTCTTCTTGTCTATGTGTCTTTTTGTGTGGGTTTTTATTTTATATTATTTTGATATTTTTTTCAATTTTTGAATTTTCATTTTTTAATTAGTTATTTTATTTTTGTATTTTTTGATTTTTTAAATTTATTTTTCTTCTTATAAAATAACTATAAGATATATAAGGAATATATAAGGCTATATCTAATATAAATATTATATAAATACTAATTAAAGTAAAAATATATATAAATTTTTTTGGATTTAAATAATTTTTTACTATTTTTATGATTTTGTAAGTATTTTTGCTAATTTTTACAGATTTTTAAAGTAAAAAATAAACCAACTGAAGTATTAAATAAATAGACTTAATTAAAATGGAGAGAGAAAATAACAAATAGTCTCCAAAATTCTTCAAATCAGTTTATAAATAAATAATAATATAAATAAAATTCAGAGATAATAATAAATATTTTTAGGATTTTTGGGGATTTTTTTATCTTTTTTCACTGCATTTTGGAGCTTTTTAATTTTTATATGTTATCTTTTTCTATTTTTAGGATTTTGGTTTCTAGAGTTTTAAAATATATTGATAAACAAAATATTTTTTTGGGATTTTTTTTAAAATGTTTTTATAATTTTTTGGTATTTTATATATCAAATAGGGGAAAACATGCTCTTTTAATTTTTAATAAAAGCTAAAATTACCTAAAATCAAATCCAAAAACATAACTTAAATGAACACACTAGCAGACACCTATCTCTATTTTTTGAGAATTTTTGAAGCATGGATGATATAATTAATAAATAGAAATTACACATAAAAATTAATGAACTAGTTAGGTCATAAATGCAAATAAAAATATATACGAGGGTCTAACTACAAATATCCCAAAGTTTTTAAACTGTCAATGAAAGATTAAGTACTAAAACTAAATACAACAAGTCGCATGTTATCCTATGCAAAATGACCATCTCACGTGGGACTGCACGTGAGGTGAGCTGGAAAAGACCTAACTGCAATTACAATAAAGCGTGAGGGTTCTTCTATAATTTTATCCAAAAGTTTTAAATAAATTAAATAATTTATACGATGAAATAATAAAGGCAATAAAAGTAGGGGTAGGGAATGTAATTTTCCTCCTAAGGCATTGATCCAACAGTTAACAAGCGCCCATTTATCCATATGTCACGCTCCGACCACACAATGGCGATTCACACTCGACAGTGTAGACCAGATCCCTAAAATTATCGAATGGTGGAGGCTCGAGGAGATCGGACGTCAGCTATTGCGCGGGATGAACTGCCCTTGATCCAAAACCAGAGAGAGGACGTGGAAGAACATGGATGAAGCCTCGCCTGAGCAAGGTTCTTTCGATGAGATCTTCCCTCCCGGCGTTCTCTTCTGCTGCCAAGTGCTCTAAATCCTTCCTGGAGATCACCTTAGTCGGCTGGAAGCATCCAAATTGTCTGAAGATCATCGGAGTGGTCCACGGAGGTCGGAGAAGAGAGGGATTCCAGGTGCTTCAGAGGAGGTTAAAATCGCCATGTCATAGGGCGAAACTCCTCCAAGATCTGCGCAAAAAATATTACTGGGTCGAGGCCAAATTGCCTCGACCCTTCATGAGGGGGAATGGAGGCGTAATGGATCAAAGCGATGGCTGCTCCGGTGGATGGCAGAGGTGGATCACCGAGATCTTGCTCCAAGAGGAGGCAAGTTGAATGGAGTGGGGGATGCATAACATAAGTGAAGGGGAAGAGATTGAGGTGGTCAGGTGGGTCAGAGACAAGGTAGGGCACGATGAAGGGCTCACCAGAGCTAGTCTTCGACAAACTATGAATTGGTGATTCCACGCTAAATGAAGCGATTAAAGATTAATCTAAGAACAAGAATAAAATGTGGGAATAAATCCTAAGCTAAATTGTAATAAAAAGTACCTCAAGTGGCGTTGGGCCACGAGATGGACCTCACGGCGGTGGAGATCACCTCAAAACCTCTCCTCGATCCAACCAAAAGCACAACAAGGAAGCTGTCACCTTCCTCAAGCCGTTGAGCGCAAAAGGAGGGAAAGAAGTTGGCCAAAAAAATTCAAAAATGTGAGGAGGAAAGAGGCGAGGTTATGTATAAGCGATTGGGATGGGAGGAAGATCTAGGTGGCAGGCTCAAATCAAAGGTCCTCCGATCGAAAAATCACTCCCGCATGATGGGTGGATGATTGAGGAATAAAAACAAAGAAGGAATCATTCCCAATCGATGCTTGCATCGATGGGAGAAAAAAGGAGAAAAGGGGCGGAAATGAGGTCTGACAAGGATTAAGGTTAGGAAAGAAGAGCTGACCTAGGTCAACCAACGGCTCAATCTGGTTGCTCCACGTGGACCAACAGGGAAGAACCATCCCGAAAAATATTTGTAAATTCAATATTAAATAATAAATGATTTTATTAATTTGAAGTTATAAAATAAAAAATATTTATTATTTTACGTTATAATTGAATATGAATTTTATTTATTTTTTTGAATTTATTTATTACAAGTTATTTGTCAGGGTTTTATTTATAGGTATATTCATCTATAAAAAAATATTTATTATTTTACGTTATAATTGAATATGAATTTTATTTTTTTTGAGTTTATTTATTACAAGTTATTTGTCAGGGTTTTATTTATAGGTATATTCATCTATGTTTTGTATAATTTATTTTTATTTTATATTTTTGATTTTATTATTATTTTCTTATTTTATATATGTATAACTTATTTTTATATATAAATATATTTTTATTATATTTTTTTTGATATACTATGTGCACTTAAATAAATATAGATATATAATATATATGTATAATTATTGTATATTCTTCTATTTTTTCTATATTATTTTAGTTTTATGTTTTTAAGGTTTTATTCTGGTCTAAATATGTTTATATACTATAAATAATATTTACAAAATTATAAAAATATAAAATTATAAAAATAATAAAGAATAAATAAAATGATTTTTTTATATAGGTATACTATATAATGGGGATTCAAAACCTACCTTTCACACCTTAACTCCAAAAAATATAAAACCGCCTTCATTAAATAGTTTATTAAAAGTTCTAGACAATTAAAGTGATTTTGATACATTTTGAAATTTTATTTAGGAGATATGGGCATGGGAAGTTAGTATTTAGGCTTTTTTAGTATAAAAAGTACATTGTATATGATTTTTGTATGAAATTAATTTTTTTTGTTTTTATTTGTATTTTTATCTACAACTTTCATGTACAAAGTTTTTTTATTTGAGGTATAAAAATAGAAAATAAAATAGGTCCCAAAATAGACTTATTGATGAATACAAGAATGGGGATTTTAATGGAATTTTGGCTTTATCTCCACCTACTTTATTCCTTATCGACCTAGTCATCAAGATACCTAGGTCTCAGGATTTAGGGTCATAAAATACATTTATTATTTTATTCTTTTTCCTTTTTTCTTTATTTTATAATTTTTACATAAAGTAATATTTTGTATACAAAAAATGAAACAAATAATGAATGTTAATTTGTACAAAATGATGTTATTTACGTGCATTATCTAGGATTTTAAGGCAAAAATGATAGAATAAATGTGATGAAATGGAGATTCATCACCCTCTATACTTGCCTTTGCTAGTCCTTATTATGCGATAAGTGCATAAAAATAAAAACAAAGAAAAGAAAAAGAAAGAAAGTGGATTGAATTTAATTTTCAAGCTTGCCTTCGCAAAATCAAAGATTGGAGCTCAAGTCAGACCTTTGGATTTTAGGTGTGGTCGGAACCTTATTGGGAAATGGATTTGAAGGACAACAACATTCGAGAATCCCAAAACTCTGCTCAAGTCTCAATAGCCAGACCATAATATTTCAACTCATACGCAAACCCTTATGACTATGAATCTATTTTGGATAGTATGTGAGATATGTAGATTTCCTCGGCTGAAGCAGTCCAAGTCAGTCTTCTCCAACATGATGACAATAATTCCCCAATACAACAACTCTTTCCTCGAGAAGCGGGGTATTCCCTTCTAAGTTGAAGTGACAAACACCTCAAGAAGAGGAGGTGGAGAGAAGAATGGACGGTAGCCAGTGCAGCTACCTATCCAAGGGTGCTTGACTAGTGTAGACAAATCACCCGGCTGTAGGCTCACAAATGTGTGACTTTGAAACTCAAGCTTGCTTATTGACTATATAAATATGTACACTTTGATAGGCAATTTCTTTTCAATTAGCCCTGTCCACTTTTTTGGACTTTATGATTTTGCATTTTTTTGAATACTATATATAACATCATTTACATAAGGACTTTTTCTCTTGAGCCAGTAGACTATCCCTCTTTTGAAGCTTTATTGCAACCCACAAATTATGTCTTTAGACCTCGTCACTATTAGATTGGGTTGGGGTATAATGGCCACAAATGTGTGACTTCCAATGTTTCCATTGGCTTGTGTCTCATGCCGGCATGTCCAACCCTCTACCACTTCTATTGAGGTGAGCAAAGTGAAAGGTGCAGGTGTACAAGCTAGATCATTATCAACAAGAGTCGTGCGTGTGCTCCGAAATACTCTACTTAGGCAATCAAGATGACATTGAACCAAGTCTCACGATCTCTAAAAAATAAGTCAACTAGACCTGAAGTAACTCAATTCCAGTTCCTATAAGGTTCTCGTAATTAGGTAGATTTAAGGTCCAACCAAGCTACAATCTTTGGATTTTACTTAGACTTGTTCAATCATCAAACTCAATCCAAAAAATGCAAAAGCTATGCACAATTCAAAAAATAATTTTGTGATGCAAATTTTTAAATTTTGAACTTTTTATGGGTTTTTGAAAAGATTTTGCAAATTTTTACGCAATTTTTCAAAAAGATTTTGCAAATATCTTTGGGATTTTGGTTTTGCAAATGTTTTTGTGATTTTTCAAAATATTTTTTTTTGAAAATGAAAAGATATGTACAAATATTTACTTGGGGATGCATCTCATATTTACAAGAGTTGGGTTTTTAAGGATTTACAAAAGGGATATTTTATTATTTTTATAGATAAATATATACAGTTATACAGTTGGCGAATAATGTTTATTTACTTGGATAATGTATATATTATTTAAACTTATTTGCAAATCATTTTATAAACAATTTTGCAAACTATTCAAAATAATGTTGCAAATAGTTTTTACAAACATTTGGAAACTTTTTTGCAAAGGTTCTTGAAACACTATATATAGATTTTTCAATAATAAATTTTCAAAATAGTTTTATTTCACAAAAAGAAAATGAATTTTTACAAATAAAATACTTTTACAAAAGTTGAAAATATTTAACAAAACATTTTCCAATAGATTTCAAAATATTTTTCAAAAAAATTTTCAAACTACTTTTTAAACATTTTGCAAAAGATGTTTTTACCTGATTTGTTAATCAATAAATATAAAAAGAATTTAAGGAATAATAAACATGTTTTTATTAAGTGATTTTAATAATATATAGTATTTTAGCTATATTATAAAGAAAATACGAAAGTACGAGTTATGGCTAAAGTATATACGATCCCCCATACTTAGCTTGAGCAATGTCCTCATAGATCAGAGAGAAAAAGATAAGACATAACTCGTACTGAGTATAGAAAAGCCTAAAGAATAACGAATAAGGAATGAAGAAATGAACGAATGAGAAGTCTACTATCCCCCCTATATTTAGGAACAAATAATCCTAAGTATAGCAGACTGTACACAAGGTAGGGAGGGTCAAGGGTGGGAATGAACAAATCACAACTCAGTCTGTCTCCCCCTATACTTAGGGTGAGATATCCCTAAGTATAGACAAGAGGAGGAGACATTAGAGGGGATCAAAGACTGAAAAACTTGGGGTGTACCCCCCCATACTTAGGACATGTACATCCTAAGTATAGTAGTGGTCAAAAAGGGGGCGACACCTTTTCGGTAGAAAAAGAAAAATGAAAATGAAAAGAAGAAAACAATCACTCAGCTCATCTACCTCCCATATTTTTGGGACAGAGTACATCCTAAGCAAGGTAAAACATGAGGAATAAGGTAGATGAGAAGAACTGTAAAAGGAAATAGATAAAGCAAAAGTGGATATACAATGGGATGGATATACAAAGGATCAAGAAGGAATAAAGCAGACCTTCTAATGTGATCGCTAAGGAATGGATTTGACAAGGTGTAGGTCGATATCAGGGTCATCAACAGACACAAACTGATCAGGATCGACCTCTTGAAGATCCTCAACAATCTCAAAGAGGAAAGGGACGAACTGGTTACTAGAAGTAGTGTGGTCATGTTCGGCCTTATGTGTCTCAGCTAGGTCATCATCAAAAGGCCCGAATTCATTTATGAAAGCAAGAAGGTTAAATTCGGCCTCTTCAGTCTCTACTGTGTCTGCCCTGCGCTCTAAAGTGTCTATCATGTAAATCCCACGGAAATCATTAGTGCTTTGACACTCACCAGAAGGGGGAACTCCAAGGTTTATGCTTTCCGAGTCTTCTTCCTTGGAGAGGAATTCTCGGATCTCATTATCATCAAACATACATCAAAATTCTCTGATATCATCATCAAGGTCATAGTCCTCGGGGTCGGCTAACATGGGCATGATCTCGTGGGATGCAGATCTCTGGTCAGTGGTGGGTATAGTGATCAACACATCGCTCCCGACATCAGAACGAAAGCGAATCTCTTCAGATCCATAATCAATAATGGTTCTCACAGAGGCGAGGAAGGGTCATCCCAAGATGATTGGAGGGAACTCCACAAGGGTAGAGGTCTTCATTGGTAATACGACAAAGTCAACAGTGAAGCTCATGCCTTGAATCTGAATGACAACGTACTCTAGAATACCCCTCGACTTCTTTATTGATCCATCCGTGAATTGGACAATCATCTTGGTTTTCTTGAGAGGCCCAAGATGAAGAGGTTGTACCAGCGAAAAGGGTATTATATTAATTGAATCACCGCCGTCAAGAGAGTGTGATCACAAGAATAACCAGTGATGGTGCAACTCACAAGAGGTGTGATAGTGTTCCCTTTCCTAATGTGTGGACAGTGAGAGATGGCATGGGCGGTGGCCATGTTGGTGGCCATGTTCAAGATGTGTCGCTTGTATCTTCTCCTTCGCTTTCTCTTCTTGGGTTTAGGAGCAAATAGTCAGGTCATGGACTGGTGAAGTGGGGCCTCGATAATCTCTTGAATAGATGTCACCACTTCAGATTTAGTCAACATTTTTTAAAATTTTAGATCTCCTCCATACAAGGGAGGAGATCATATGGAGGAGATCAGAATCATCATCTATATAAGAATGAATAAGAGCAGTATGTACAGTTTCATCCTTGGGGTCAAAGGAGGTGAAGGCCTGTGTGGGCATAGGATATGTCAATGATACCCTCTCCTCACAAGTCGGCTCAACTAGATGTCTCCCATTATTTTCTTTTTGGATTTTTAAAATTTTCTCATTTTTTGTATTTTGGGTAATTGCAAGCTTTCATGGATATCCTCAAATGAATCCAGATCGTCAGATGGTGAAATGTTAATGCAACTCTTATTTACGCTAATGAAGTTTTCTACCCTCTATCTCATGTGCTCCATGATCTAGGTCAAGTGCTCAAGAGTTAACTCAATGAAAGTCGACTCTCACAGCTCAGCCTTGTGTGGGTGAAATAGTATGTGATGCGGTGGTGGTTGCTGGTCATATTCCAGGTCTTGAAACAGTGGGTTAAGTGGATATGTACACTAAGAAAAGTTGGGTGGTGAAATGGGAGTGGATCAAACTCAAAATCCATCTCCCTGAAATAGTGGATCAGATGGATATGTAAAAAAAGATAAATCAGGAGCAAAGTCCTCCTGGAAAAGTGGAGGTGGACCAGCTAGAGGGTACGAGGGATCCACAGTCCGGATAAAAATCACTCCAGTCGGCCATCTTCGAAACAAAAGGAAGAGATCGTGAGATCACGGCGATCAAGTCAAAAGTGTAAGAAAAAGGTGCAAATGCATGGAATATATCGGGTATACACACAAACAATCATAAGCAAGAAATAATCGAATCAAACCCCTCAATTCACCTACTCAACTCGATGAGGACCATAAAAGTTCGGTCTTTTTATCTTGTTGGTTTTAAAGTTAGACGAGAAGACAAAAATTATACAAACACTTAGGTGGGCCTAGGATTCAGGCACTAATCCTTAGTGTGTACGTAGAAAGATAAATGTGAATACAATGAGCAGGTTACTCTCCCCAAGACAAGTATTTTTCTTTTAATTTTTAGAGTCAAGAAATATTAATAGTCATAATTTATAAATTATCCCTTTTTTAATTTTTAAATGAGAATGCACAAACCTAATAAGGAGTCAATTCCTTTTAGATCATATGTGGTCAAAATTGGAGGGAGAGTCAGAAAAGCAATGCAAGGCAAAATCAATGATGCATGCTAAGTAGAAATGCTCACCTTGTCTCCAGCTCTCTTCTTGCAAGGATGCTAGGCAGAATTGAAACTTACACTATATGCAAATGCAATTTGATGAATTCGACCTAGAATAGTAATTGCTATTAGCATGAAGAACAATATGCTAATAACCTAGAAAAGAACCAAAGGGTCTGAATCTTAGAGCCTCCTCGATGTCCACCAAAGTGGGTCCTGCAAGCACTGTATGGAGGGCTCTCACGATGCGCAGTTTCGAGACTAAGTGAAGAGCATTTAAAATTTGACTAGATCCAAAAGAAAACTATAGGTACATGCAATTATATTAGTGATTTGAACCTTAATCTATCATCAAACAGATCATAAGTTGGTGCTCAATCGCACAAAATAAATAAAAATAAAAGTGAAAAATAAAGAAAAATAAAGCGATGAAAATGCGATAAAAATAACGAGGCCCCCAAGGGAACAATCCTCGAGCAATGGTCCTCATGGAGTGTGGTAGAGTGTCTTGGAGAGTCCTGAATTATTACAATTAAATAGTCTCTCTTTCACTTGAATTACAAATTCAATAAAATAAAAGGCAAAAATGTGAATGTCTTCAAAAGTCCTCCGAGCTTCCTTTGATACTTCCTCATGGAAACTAGATCAAAAGAGTGGCACAACTTCACATGGGTGCACATGCGCTCCTAGGAGATACTCCCTTGATCTGTGGTCCCTTGCAACAAAGTCAACAAAGAAGAGGTGATTAGACAATTCAATAATATAATATCAAATATAATAAACTTAAATAAAGGAAAATATATACAAGCAAGAAGACATGGGTAAAAATCCAATCCATATGACATTGCTCCCCGACAATGGAGCCATTTGATGAATAGAGATTTAGCATAGGTGTTGTCAATCCACAAGGCGGATCAACAATCGTCGAAGTGATCTCACAGGAAACCATAATTCAATCAACAATTAAACCACAATTAAGAAACAAGCAATGAAAATAAAAGTGTGGATATTATAACTCTACAAATGATGGGAATAGTGCAAATATGTATAGATTGTCGAACACAGGGAGCAAACAAGAGACTGAAGAAAATTAATTCAAAAAATGTGTGTTATTCTTGTCTATGTGTCTTTTTATGTGGGTTTTTTATTTTATAATTTTTATGATTTTATTTTTTATATTATTTTTTCAATTTTCAATTTTATATTATTTATTTTCTTTTTATTTTTTTGATTTTTTGATTTCTTTTTCTTTTCATAAAAGATATATAAGATAAATAAGGAATATATTGGGCTATATATAAATATAGGGTAATATATATAATACAACAACAACAAAGCCTTTTCCCACAATTAAGTAGGGTCGGCTACATGGATTCTTCACCTCCATTCAGATCTATCTTGGGTCAATCTCAGACTTATATCCAAAAAACTAAGATCCCTTCATATAGTCTCTTTCCAACACTACTTGGGCCGTCCTCCCCCTCTCTTAGCCGACTCAACATCCCAACACTCGCATCTCCTAACCGGTGCATCAGTTGACCTTCTTTGCAAATGACCAAACCATCTTAAACGGTTTCTCGCATTTTGTCCTCGATCGGAGCTACACCAACTTTCTTTCGGATTGCATCATTCCGAATCCGATCTTTACGTGTATGTCCACACATCCATCTTAGCATTTTCATTTATACTACAACCATTCTCTGCACATTTCTATGGTTCATAGGCCAACATTCAGAACCATAAAGCATAGTAGGTCTCACGGCTGCTTTGTAAAACTTTCCTTTAATTTTTAAAGGAATTTTCTTATCACAGAGAACAGCGGAGGCTCCTCTCCACTTTAGCCAGCCTGCATTTATTCTATTAGTAACATCTCCATCAATTTCCCCATCATGTTGCAAAATAGATCCAAGATATCTAAAAGAATCTCTCTTCTGAATGTTATCGTCACCAATCTTCACCTCGATTCCTTCACCATTGCTTCCATCAAAGGTGCATTCCATATATTCCGTCTTAGCCCTACTTATACGAAAACCTTTAGTCTCCAATGCATGTCTCCAAACCTCAAGCTTCTCATTTACTCCATCTCTAGTCTCGTCAATCAACACAATATCATCGGCAAATAACATACACCAAGGTAACTCATCTTGAATCTGACTTGTCAACTCGTCCATAATCAAAGTAAAAAGAAATGGACTCAAAGCTGAACCTTGATGTAAACCAATGTTGATATCAAAATAGCCAGTCTTCCCCGTCGGGGTCCTTACACAAGATAAAGCCCTATCATACATATCCTTTATGAGATTAATGTATAGGACATGTACTTGTCTCTTCTCTAAAACTCTCCACAGTATCTCTCGTGGGATGGAATCATAAGCCTTCTCCAAATCAATAAAGATCATATGGAGATTCTTCCTTTTAGCTCTATAAATCTCCATTGTTCTTCTCAGAAAATGGATGGCTTCAATAGTTGAGCGACCTGGTATGAATCCGAATTGGTTTTCTTTTACTTAAGAAACTTGCCTTAACCTTCTTTCGATCACACGTTCCCAAATTTTCATAGTGTGACTCATCAGCTTGATACCTCTGTAATTTGAACAATTTTGAATGTCTCCTTTGTTCTTATAAAGAGGCACCACGATACTCCTCCTCCAATCTTCAGGCATTTTCTTGCTTTGCCAAATAACATTGAATAGATTTGTAAGCCAAGTCAAACCACGTTCACCTAAAACTTTCCATACTTCTACAGGGATGTCATCCGGTCCAACACCTTTCCCAGGTCTCATAACCTTCAAAGCCTCCTCTAAAGTAAAAAATATAGAAAATAAAATATTTTTTGGGTTTTATTTTTTTACTTTTTTTTATAATTTTTTAATTATTTTTGATAATTTTTACGGATTTTTAATATAAAAATTCCTAAATCAGGGATTAAATAAATAGACTGAATTGAAATAAAGAGGAAAAATATGAAATAATGTCCAAAATTATTCAAATCAATTTTAATATATAAATAATAACATAAAGAAAACTCGAGACAAAAATAAATATTTTTGGAATCTTTGGAATTTTTTTATCTTTTTATACTAGATTTTGGATCTTTTTTATTTTTTATATTATTTTTATATTTTTAGGATTTTTTATTTCTAGAGTTGTAAAAAAAAGATAAACAAAATAATTTTTGGGGGGAATTTTTCAAAATATTTTTATAGTTTTTGGTATTTTATAATCAAACTGGGGTAAAAATGAGATCTTTTGATTTTTAATAAATACTAAAAGTGCCTAAAATCAAAATCCAAGAATATAGTGTGAATTTACACACTAGTAGGGACCTATCGCTATTTTTTTAGTATTTTTGAAGCATGGATGACATATTTCATTAATAGAGTTAACTCATAAAAATTAATGAACTAGCAGGGGCATAAATGCAAATAAAAAACGTGAGGGTCTAATTGCAAATATCCCAAAGTTTTTAAACTACCAATGAGAGTTTAAGTACTAAAACTAAATAGAAAAAACTGTAGGGGCATCTATGCAAAATGCCCACCTCACGTGGGACTACACGTGAGGTGAGCTGGCAAGGACCCAACTACAGTTAAAATAAAGTACAATGGTTCTTTTGTAATTTTACCCAAAAGTTCTAAATTAATAAAATAAATTAAAGGACTAAATAATATAGGCTACAAAAGCGGGGGCAGGGAATGTAATTTACCTCCCCTAAGGCATTGATTCAACGGTTGACAAGCGCCAACTTTTCCATGTGTCGCGCTCCGAGCGTACGATGATGATTTATGCTTGACGGTGTAGATTATATCCCTGAAAATGATCGGACGGTGGAGGCTCAAGGAAATCGGATGTTAGCTGCTGCGTGGACGAACTTCCCTTGATCCAACGGCCGAGAGAGGATTTGGAAGAACATGGACGAAGCCTCTCCTGAGCGAGGTTCTTTTGATGAGATCTTCCCTCCTTAGGCATTCTCTTCTGTAGCCAAGTGCTCCAAATCCTTCCTGGATGTCCCCTCAGTCAACAGGAAGTGTCTGAAATTTTCTGAGGATCACCGGAGTGGTCCATGGAGGCCAGGGAAGCGAGGGGCTCTAGGTGCTTCTGAGGAGGACAAAATTGCCTTGTCATAGTCGTAACTCTTCCAGGACCTGCGCAAAAAATGTTACTGTATCGAGGGAAAAGTACCTCGACCCTTTAGGCGGGGAAATGGAGGCGTAATGGGTCGAAGAGGCGGCTGCTCCGGCGGATGGCAGAGGTGGAGCGCCGAGATCTTCCTCCACGAGGAAAGTTGAATGAAGTAGGGGGTTGCATAGCAGAAGCAAAGGGGAAGAGAGTGAGACGGTCAGGCGGGTCAGAGACAAGGTGGGGCACAGTGGAAGGGTTTGCTGGAGCTAGCTTCCTGCGAACTACGAATTGATGATTCTATGCTAAATCAAGCGATTAAAGATTAATCTAAGAACGGGAATAAAAAGCGGGAATAAAACCTAAGGTAAAACAAAATAAAAAGTACCTTGAGAGGTGCTGGATCACGAATGGAATCACGATGGCAGAGGGCGCCAGAGATGGTGGAGATCACCTCAAAACCTCTCCTCGATCCAACCAAAAGCACAATGAGGAAGTTGTCACCTTCCTCAAGCCGTTGAGTGCAAAAGGAGGGAGAGAAGTTGGCCAAAAGGAGATTCAAAAATGGTTGAGGAAGGAGGCAAGGTTATGTATAAGCCATAGGGATGGGAGGAAGATCGAGGTGGCAGGCTCGAATCAGAGGTCCTCTGATCGAAAAATCACACTCTAATGATGGGTGGATGATTGAGGAAGAAAAACTTAGAAGAAATCATTCCCAATCGATGCTTGCATCAATGGGAGAAAATGGGTGAAAAGGGAACGGAAATGAGGTCTGACAAGGGCCAGGGTTAGGTCAGAAGAATTGACCTAGGTCAACTAACGGCTTAGTCTGGCTGGTCCACGTGGACCAACAAGGAAAAACCAACTTAGAAAATATTTACAAATTTAATATTAAACAACAAATGATTTTAGTAATTTTAAGTTATTGAATGAAAAATATTTATTATTTTATGTAGTATTTTGATCTGACGTTTATTTATTTATTTTGATTTTATTTATTACAAGATAATTTTTAGGGTTTCATTTATGTATATATTCATCAAAGTTTTGTATATTTTTTTATTTTGAATTTTTGAATTTTTTATTTTATTTGCTATTTTTATATATTTATAGCTTATTTTATATACATACATATATTTGTATAATTTTCTGATATATTATATACACCTAAATAAATAGAGATATATAATATAAGTATAATTATCGTATATTCATCTATGTATTTTGTTTATTATTTTATTTTTATGTTTTCTTTGTGATCTTCTTTTTTAAGTATGTATATATACTCTAAATAATATTTAAAAAATAATAAAAATATAAAATTATAACAATAATAAAGAATTAATAAAATGAATATTTTATATATGTATACTATACAATAGGGGTCCAAAACCTAACTTTCATACATTAACTCCAAAAAATATGAAACCACCTTTATTAAATAACTTATTAAAATGTTATATACAATCAAAGGCATGATTTTGATACATTTTGAGTTTTTATTTAGGAGATACGGGTCTGGGAAGTTAGGATTTTGGTTTTTATTTTGAGTATAAAAAGTGCAATTTATATTATTTTTGTATGAAATCAATTTTGTATTTTTATTTAATTTTTATCTACAACGTTCATGTACAAATTTTCTTTATTTTGGATATAAAAATAGAAAATAAAATAGGTCCCAAAATGGACTTATTGATGAATAAAAGAATGAGGATTTTAATGGAATTGTGACCCTTATCCCCCCTACTTTATTCCTTGTCAACCCAGTCATTAAGATGCCCAGGTCTCGGGGTTTATGGTCATAAAATATATTTGTTATTTTATTCTTTTTCTTTTTTTCTTTATTATATAATTTTAGCATTAAAATAGTATTTTATACAATAAATGGAACAAATAATGAATGTTAATTTGTAAAAAATAATGATATTTACATGCATTAGCTAGGGTTTCTGAGGTCAAAATGATAGAATAAAGGTAATGAAATGGAGATTCATCAGGGACCTATGTGCAAAGTTCCAAACTTTTTCTTACAATTCGGTCCTTGACCAGGGACCTAATTGAAAGGAGCCTTTATTAATTTTATTGTTTATTTTTTGACATAGATCTTGGACATTTTGTGGACTCTTGGACACTATCATATCATTGTAGTATTTTCTTACATTTGATTTTGCCTCGATTTTCGACGATTTTCATCATATTTCTTTGGATTTCGATCTTCGATTTTCGAGTCATCTTGAGTTCTTTTTGACTTCTTCTCGAGCCTGCTGCTCGAGCAATTTTTCCACCATATATTATTACATATATTCAATATATTTTCACATACTATATTGTAGATGAATTGATTGAAGGTTTCTGCATCATATAATAGCACTATTAGCATATAATGAAGGATCGACTAGTCTCATGACATGGGTGGGTGAAGCATGTTCACTGATGGCACAACCGCCTGCACCCAAGCAAGGCTATACTCAGATATCTCCCTTATATTCTAACACTAACATAGAAAAGGAAAAGAACTCCAAATCTTATATCAAGATAACCTTACTTACCTCTCACTTGAAGCCGTCGAGGAAAGGAGTACACCATCCTCTTTCTCCTCTTCTTCACGATAGCGCTTCGCAAGCACTTCTTCCTCGCCTCCCTCCCCTTCTCTCAACCTCTCAACCCTACTTCTGAGGTGGTGGTGGATGTAATGGAAATCATGGAGAATGAAGGGGTGGGGGTATTATAGGCCTCCATCCTTTGAAAACCATGGTTTTCGCCCATGATTTTGTCCAAAAGCATAGTTTCCTTCAATAACATGGTCTCGAAGCCCATGGTTTTTGCCCATAATTTTCCTCAATCTTATCATAAAGCCCATGATTTCATTAATGATGCTTCATTAGCATTAATCGTGATTAAATAGTATTGATCATGATAAATTATTCTTAACTACGATTAGCATCTATTAACCCCCTATTAACTTCTTCAATCATGATCAACGAGCATAATGATCATTTGTATTCTTAATCAAGATTTGTTTGTAATAATGATACTAATTAAGATCTAAAAACAACTTAATCGATGTCAATCTCATTGGCTTCCAAAATTCACAACAATTTGAAATGTCCTCTCATTCAGATGAAACAAGTTCTATTGGACTCATCTCACCATGTTGGATTTAATATCCATATGCATGGTGGGATCAAAGAAGTTGATTTTTGGAGCTTTACATTGTGAATGCATGTATCAGTTAGGGAACTATTAGTACATGAGCATGTATATTTTGATTATAATAAAACTTGTGTGCAATGTTTATAGCTAAGTTAAGAGTAGGAAAGATATTGGACCAAGACCATGCTCAAGCCTAAGGAGCTCAAGCTTAAGTGAACAAGAAGCTAAGAAGCTCCAAGGAGTTCACAACTAAGAAAATTCAGCTCAAGTCCAAGGATGGACCTTAAGCTCAAGAAGAAGACGACATCTTTTCTTTTATCGAGTAATGCTTTTTGTATTTCTTTTAGAATGTAAAAGACCTCAAATCAAACACATTACATTTCAACCCTTTGCTTTGACTTTCAAGTCAAAGAGTCAAGCTAATCAATCAACCATTCTGGCCTGATCGATCAACCTTGCCTCCCAATCGATCAATATTTGAATTACAACATCTATATTTTTAATCGATCAAATTTGATCCTTGATTGATCATCTATTAATTCTGATCGATCACCTAAATTCTCATGATCGATCATTTGATTCTGATCGATTATCTTTGTGTCTTGATCGATGATATTATATTTTAGGAAGAATTTTCATATGTATCATCACTGCCTCATTTAGTATAATTTCTCATAAATAATTTTTAAAATACACATAAAAAAGATTTATTTGATATTATGCAGATAAAATCAAATGGAAATATTTATATAAAATATAAGTGACATTATGACTAATGAAAAATGCTAACAATTATAGATACATAATTAGTCTGAATAAAACATGTCCAAGATAATGGGAAAACATAAATATTATGTATATGTTAAAAAATATAGGCTCATAATCACCCTTATTTCGCATTTTCTTGGAACATAGACATTGAAAATATGCAATCTGGTTGATATAAGGCATTGTAAATGTGGCAATAACTGGGGAGAATGTGTGCACGCGTTTGCGTGTGTGCGTGCATGTGTGTGCTTGTATGTTCATGTCTGTGCATGTCTGTGTGTGTGCATGTGTATGTGCATGTGTGTGCGGGTGCACATGTGTGCGCGTTCGTGTGTGTGTGCATGTGCATGTATGCGTACGTGTGTGTGCCCGTACATTCGTGTGCGCGCATGCATACATGGCATGTCTACGAGTGCATGAGCATTGTGTGTGCGGGTGTACGGGTGCAGGTGCATGTGCACGTGTGTGTTTATCAAAATAAGTAGGAAACATGTATTGCATAAATTAATGCGTAACTCAAATTAATGCTCCAAATTTATCTCTAATTAGTTTTTCTTTTTATAAAATTGAAAGGCCGCAATTGTATGGTACATGCCGTTCATTAATATGATGATCAATCTTCATACTCATATAAGTAAAAGCAAATACAGAATTGTATGCTCTAAAATTTTCAGTAATTTTTTTCGCATCATCTCTTTTTATTTGAACAACATATATACATAAGGTGGAGTAGGAGGTAGTGGGCTAAATCTGATTTTTCCTTTATTACAACACAATAGAAAAATAGGTTTGTCCCTTTTCCCCCAAGATTCATCTAACAAAAAAATGTTCTACAATTTTCACAATTAAAACTTAGTAAGTCGAGATCCAACAATGTACTAAAAGCAAATATATAAAATGTAAGCTACACGAAAAATTGTAAAGGTAAATAAAAAATGTATTTTCTAGGTAAACACTAACCTTCTTTTATAACTTCAGGTGGATAGAAGTCAATGCAATCTCCATAGTTTTCATTTTTCAAATGAATAGAGGATCCACACCATCGTAACAATGAAGTATTTACAACTACATGTACTTGGCTCTTTTATTTCTCTTTTTACTCATAATATCTATATGGTGACACATATCCATCCATCCATAACATCTTTTAAGCAAGGGAAGCCGCCCAGGGTTGGGCATTGGGCTAGGCCGCCCGACCTGGCCAAAACCCGACCTTCATAACTCGACCTAAACCCAAATCCGAAATTTAGTGGATGGGTCTCCCAAAATGCGCCCGTATTCTCAAGCCCGAACCCGCAAGCCCGACCTCTACAATATAATTATATCAAGTATGTTCGTATTTTTTCCAAACCATGCTCTACTTTCATATTCTTATTTCGAGTTTAGAATAAATCTTATACCCATTAATAACCATATCCATTAGCATGGACTGAAGACATTATTACATTAATATGCAAGTATTACATTAATATGCAAGAATGGAATCTGTGTACTTGCCTGCATCTACAATAGAATATGTAATGGTGAATTGAATGGTGGTTTAAGTTGCCATATTTTTTTACTACATTTCTATCTCCAACATACAACTAATGTCAGAATCACGAATTACTTAGCGTACTTAAAGTATTAAATATGCACACATGCATAAGAAATAACCGTATGAATGAAGAAGAATAAAACACATGATATTGGTGTACATGGGTGTTAAATTGGGCCATCCTGACCAGAAGCCGACCCATTTTATTTGGGTTGGGTTCGGACTTGGGCATGGAGAACTTGAAAATAAAATAGGCCTAAGCCTGACCCATTAGCCCATATACATAAATAGGCTTGGATTGGGCCAACTCACACCTAATCCAACTCGGCCCGATGCCCAACTTTAGAGCCATAGGTAATCTATTAAATTCATGCCCAAAAATTCCATTTATGGTCCTATGCCAATCGTTTTTTTCCAACTTTACCCTCGCCTTGTCAGAGGAATTTACCCAAATCGTCCCGCACCCTTCCATCTCTCTCCATGGATGACACCTTCCTACTACCGAAATCCTAACCGTCGCATCGCCGCCTCTCCTCCTCTCTCCAGTCCCACCCCTCGTCCGCCCCTCCAGACTACCTCGGCCACAACCTATGCTTTCTCGAGCTCTTGATCTGGCAACAACACATCCTCTGTTGCCACCGGGATAGAGGAGCGCTACCAACAAAACATTAGTTTTCCACATGAAAAATATGTAGTTACCCTTCCCGCCATCCGTTGATGACTTACAGGTCCTCTCCCCTCTCCAAATCTGCTCCCCCGCCCCTCCTACTTCGTCCCCGCCATCCACCCCATCAGCCCCCTTCCTCCTCGAGCTCATCCCCATCTCACTACAATGCCATCGACGTCGACTACAAAAACGTCATTATTATCTAGATCTAGGGACAAACACCACCCTAACCTTCCTCCTCCGTCGCAAGGGCTCGAGCTACAATCATTGGTCCACGAAGCCACGAGTTGCTTGAGATGAGGTTGCCGACCGTGAACATACTGGAATTGCCTCCTCGCCTCTTTCTCCATTGCCCCCATTTCGGAAAACCCTTCCCCGCATCGCCACCAAGATGCCATATACCTCTGCATCCTCGGCTCCCACCAGATCCAAAACCAATCAACACCAAACATGAGCCGATTTCTGATGGCCACTACCCTTTGAGAGTATCTACCTGCTGTTGGATGGGTTCCCCTCCTTGTGGGAACCTATTCCATATATCTAGTACATTGGTAGTCCTATTTGGAAAAGAAAAAATCAATTATTAAATGGAGAAGGAGATCAATTATCTTTTAGGATTACGAGTTATCTTTTCCTAATCCTATTGGAAGTAGGAGTCCAGATTTCTTTATTTGTTCATCTCTATGGTGTATAAATAGGGGATATGGGGTGCATACCGGGATCATTCTAACACAAGCTCTCCTAGCACAAGAAAGAAATAAAGAGAGAGGAAGAAAAATGAAAGTTCATGGTTGCCGCGGAGTTTGGAGGGAGCAACCTTTGGAGTAGTTCTTCTCCAGCATTTCCCTATAATTTGGTGAAGGATTTACCATTGGGTGACATTTCTCCTCTCTACTATTCTCCATTATTTGGTGATTTGTAGCACCACATTGAGAGCTGACCTTTTGTAAGTCCCTCACGGGAGATTACTTCGATTATAGTACTTGATTTTGGGTTACGATCAACCTCGTGATTTTTTCCCTCACATTGAGGGTTTTCCATGTTAAAAATTCTCCATGCATTTGTGACTGATTTTTTTGTGGTTGAGATACTATCTCATAGTTGATATATCGTGCAGGATCTGCCTATCGACATTAGTTATTTTTCTGCAATTCAATTTATACGAGGAATCTGTTCCCAATAAGTGGTTTCAAATTAAGGTTGAATGGCAGATTATAAGATGGAGTTTAGTTCAAGAAGGATGTTTAGTCTTAATGGGACTAATTACAATTTGCGGAGGAATAAGATGAAGGATCTTTTATATGTAAAGGCTATGCACTTTCCAGTGTTCTCTACGCAGAAGCCCGAAGCCAAAACAGATGAGGAATGAGAGTTTTAACATGAGCAGTTTTGTGGATTCATAAGACAGTTTGTTGATGAGAATGTCTACAACATATCCAAGATGAAAGCCACGCTAGAAGCTTGTGGTTGAAGTTGGAAAATCTTTACGCCTCCAAGATAGGAAGTAACAAACTGTTTCTTCTCAAAAGACTAGTGAACTTGAGGTTCAAGGAAGGTAGCTCTATACTAGATTTTCTGAATGAGTTCCAAAGAATTACTATCCAGTTGACGAGCATGAGGATAAAATATGAAGATGATATGTTGGTACTGTTATTGCTTGCTACTCTATCAGATTCATGGGAGACTTTCCGAGTCTCACTTATGAATTCTGTAGTCAATGAGGTCATTTCTTTGGAGACAGTCAAGTCTCGCATTCTTAATGAGGAGAAGCGAAGAAAAACCCAAGGAAGCTCTTCACATTCAGAGGTTCTTGTCACATAGAACAAGGGGAGGAGCCATACCAAGATTAATAAAGGTAGAGATAATGACAAAAGCAAGTTCAGATCCGGATATCAGAATATGGAGTGTCACTATTGCAAGAAGAAAGGGGACATCAAGAGGTATTGCTTCCAGTTCAAGAGAGATAACAAGAATGGTGGCGACAAGCAAGAGAAAAAGAATGAACAAGTTGTTGTAGCTGCACAACATGAGCTCCTCATTGTTTATGATGAGGAGATGGTAAATATCGCACATGATGGTACTCCTTGGTTTGTTGATAATGGATCTGCTTTACATGTCACATCTTAGAGAGAGTTTTTATCTTCATATACAACGGATGATTTTGGTACATTGAAGATGGGGAATGGTTCTTTATCTCATGTTATTGGCATTGGTAATATTGCATTGAAGAATGCCAATGGAGTTGTGTTGACATTCAAAGATGTGTGGCATGCACCAGATAGACACATAAATCTCATTTCTGCAGTCAAACTTGATGATGAAGGATACCTTAATGCTTTTGATGGTGGTCAAAGAAAGCTTACCCGAGGATCTTTGGTTGTTGCTTATGGAAAGAAGTATAGCAACAATCTTTACATCATGAATGCATCCGTCTCCCATGATGTTGCACATATGACTGGAGATGCAAAATACATTGAGATTTGGCATCGACGATTGAGACACATGAGCGGGAAGGGACTGATGTATTTGGTGAGGAAGAATATGCTAACAGATGTCAAGAAAGAGAAGTTGGAGAGATGCACACACTGCTTGGCCGGGAAGCAGATGAGAGTCTCCTTCAAGAGCCATCCACCTTCTAGAAAGATGCAACCATTGGATCTTATTCACACAGATGTTTGTGGTCCGTTGAAAGTAAGTTATCTTAGTGGTGCACTTTATTTTGTTACATTCATTGATGATTTCTTCAGGAAAGTTTGGGTCAACGTCTTAAAGAAGAAGGACCATGTCCTTGGTATTTTCAAAGACTTCCATGCGCTAGTGGAGAGAAAATTTGGGAAGAAACTTAAGTGCATCCATAGTGACAATGACGGTGAGTATATTGGGCCATTTGATGAGTATTACAAATATAATAGTATCAGACACCAGAAGACTCCACCCAAGATGACATAATTGAATGGGACAGGAGAGAGAATGAACAAGATCTTGATGGAGAGAGTCAGATGTCTCCTTTCTGAAGCTAAGTTGCCTAACTTTTTTAGGTGTGAAGCAGTTTATACCATTATTCATGTTATCAATCTATCTCCACATGTACCCATGGATGGTGATGTTCCTGACAGGGTTTGGCATGTAAAGAATGTCTCATACAACTATTTGTGGGTCTTTTGTTGCCTCTCATTTGTGCATGTTCCTAAGGATGAAAGGTCTAAGTTGGATGTAAAGAAAAGGCAGTACATCTTCTTGGGAAATGGACAAGATGAGCTTGGCTGCAGGTTGTATGATCCAGTTCATAAGAAGCTGGTGAGGAGCAGGGATGTGATCTTCTCTGAAGATCAAATCATTAAAGACATCAAGAAGGCTGCTAAGGACTCTCCTTCGAGCAGCTATTATCCAAATGATATGGATCTAGTCCATTTGCAGAGGGCTCCACATGTGGTTCCAGATGATGCATATGAACATATACCAGATGCAGGACATGAGGAGGATGTACCACATATTTCTACTCCTGAAGATGATGATGCGGATGACGGTAGTGATGATAGTGGGCAGGATGATGAGGGCTCTTCTTCTTCCGAGGCTCTCCCACCACAGAGACCTGTGAGGAGAGATGACCCTCCACCAGATATTCTACACATGAGTACATTTTGTTGACATATAGTGACAAGCTTGAATATTATGAAGAAGCCTTGCAAGATGCAAACAAGGAGAAATGGGTAGAAGTTATGAAAGAGGAAATGAAGTCTCTTCATGACAATCATACCTTTGAGCTTGTCAAGTTGCCCAAAGGCAAGCATGCATTGAGAAACAAGTGGGTTTATAGAGTGAAACATGATGAATACTTTACAAATTCAAGGTACAAAGCTAGATTGGTTTTGAAAGGTTTAACCAAAGGAAGGGAGTTGACTTTGAGGAGATCTTTTCTCTTGTGGTGAAGATTTCTTCAATCAGGGTGGTTCTCAGCTTGGCAGCTAGTCGTGATCTGAGGTTGAACAGATGGACGTGAAGACAACTTTTCTTCATGGTGACCTTGAGGAGGAAATTTACATGTTGCAAGCAGATGACTTTATGGCCAAAGATAAGGAAGATTGTGTTTGCAGACTGAAGAAGGGTCTATATGGCTTGAAGCAATCACCCAGGCAGTGGTACCAGAAGTTTGACTCGTTCATGGGGGAGCATGGTTACTCCAAAAATACTTCAGACCATTGTGTATTCGTGAAGAAATTCTCAGGTGATGATTTCATCATATTATTGCTCTATGTTGATGACGTGCTGATTGTAGGTAACAATGGAGAGAGAATTTCTGACTTGAAAAAAGATTTGAGCAAGTCCTTTACTATGAAGAACTTGAGGCATGCAAGTCAGATACTGGACATGAAGATTACTCAAGACAGGGGAATAAGGAAACTTCAACTTTCACAAAAGAAGTACATTGAGAAGGTACTTCAATGATTTCGTATGGAGAAGGCAAAGCCAGCTAGCTCCCCTCTTGGAGCGCATTTCAAGTTAAGTTCCAAAGATAGCCCATAGAACAATGCAGAGAAGAAAGATATGGAAAGCGTTTCCTATGCATAAGCCATAGATAGTCTCATGTATGCCATGGTTTGTACGAGACCAGATATTGCTCATGCAGTTGGAGTTGTTAGTAGGTTCATCTCAAATCCAGGAAAGCAACATTGGGAAGCAATTAAATGGATCTTGAGATATCTTTGAGGTACTAGAAGTTACACTCTTTGCTTTGGAGCAGAGAAGCCTATTCTTCTTGGATACACAGATTCAGATATGGCGGGTGACATTGATGGGAGAAGATCCATATCTGGCTACATGATGTCCTTTGCAGTTGGTACCGTTTCTTGGTAGTCTCATCTTCAGAATTGTGTCGCTTTATCCACTACAGAGGCTGAGTTCATTGCAGCTACAGAGGCGTGCAAGGAGTTGCTGTGGATGAAGAAGTTCATGCAGGAGATTGATTTTCATCAGGACAAGTATGTGCTTTACTGTGACAGCCAGAGTGCTATTCACCTTGGCAAGAACTCTACATTCCATGCAAGATCAAAGCACATCGATGTCAGATATCATTGTATACATGATGTGTTGGATCAAAGCAGCTTGTACTTGATAAGATCCACACAGATGACAATGATGTCGATATGATGATAAAGACTTTGCCGCTTGTAAAGTTCGAGAGATGATGCTCCCTCGTAGGTTTGGAGCAGTTCCCACATCGTAGGTTGGGAGGAGATTTGTTGGATGGGTTCCCCTCCTCGTGGGAACGTATTCCATATATATATATATAGGACACTGGTAGTCCTATTTGGAAATTAAAAAAATCAATTATTGATTGGAGAAGGAGATCAATTATCTTTTAGGATTAGAAGTTATCTTTTCCTAATCCTATTGAAAGTAGGAGTCCATGTTTCCTTATTTGTTCATCTCCATGGTGTATAAATAGGGGATATGGGGTGCATACTGGGATCATCCCAACACAAGCTCTCTTAGCACAAGAAAGAAATAAGAGAGAGGAAGAAGAAAGAAAGTTCGTGGTTGCTGTGAAGTTTGGAGGGAGTAATCTTTGGAGTAGTTCTTCTCTAGCATTCTTTCCTACAGTTTGGCGACGGATTTATCATTGGGTGATATTTCTCCTCTTTATTAGTCTCCATTGTTTGGTGATTTGTAGTACCGTATTGAGGGTCGGCCTTTTGTAATTTCCTCATGGGAGATCACTTCGATTAGAGTGCTTGGTCTTGGGTTGCGATCAACCCCGTGATTTTTCCCTCACATTGAGGGTTTTTCACGTTAAAAATTCTCCGTGCATCTGTGATTGATTTTTTGTGTGGTTGAGATACTTTCTTGTAGTTGATATATCATGTAGGATCCGCCTATCAACTTTAGCCGCAATTCAATTTATATGGGAAATCTGTTCCCAACACCTGCAACGTCAGTTGTAACCCATGGTTGCTAGGAAGGGCATAAACATGAGAGGAATTAAATTCAACAAAAATGTTGTAGTGTTAGTAGAGAAGGAGATGGAGAAGGAAGCATGGAGGATCCTCAAGAAAACGATCCTCAGCAATAATTGATCACCAGTGGGATGGTCGTGGTTAACGATTTACCATGTGGCGACCTTCTGAATTATAATCATGTGTTCATGTTGTCCACACTTACATTCTGGCTCAAGGGGAGGCCGCAATCATGCAGAAATTCTGGCTGAAAGCCCGAAGTTTCAGGAAATGTTTTGCCATCTTTAGATCTATGAGGGTCTATATATTTGTTGGAATTATGTTCTTTAAATTAAAGTTGTGATATTTTTGGGTAATCAATAGAATCTGATAAATTCATATCTTTGTTTTTGCATACATCGCTGGCAGAAGAACGTAGATTGCTACAGCCCTAGCCTGGGATTGATACTGGCAAGCTTCAATGTCAGGACACTAGTGCTGAGACATTCGGAGCGCTATTGGATTTCTCTCTCATGGACATACATGCACTGCTAATCGACATTAATAACATGTTCATACATCTCAAACTACCCATGATTTAAAATAATTGCCCATTTGGAGAAACTGACTTAAACTGACTAAAAGTCTGTAACTTTTCATAAATTTTGAGAAAATTGTGCATAGCCTCAAATTACCCACGTACATATGCTAGATCTTCAACACTGTGTTCAGTATTTTCATATTACCAAAAAAATAAAATTGAAATATTGTATACCCATTTAGGGGTAATTTCACAGTTTACCATTCAAAGAGAGCCTACAAAAGATGTAAGAGAATTTAGAGTACCATTCTAATGTTGTCTTATCCAGTATATTGCACATGTTGCATTCTAACTTGGAAGATCGAAGAGGAGCGGAAGTAGTCTATCAACCAACAATGCTTTATTTATCAAACAATTCAAAAAATCCAGATTCCAGAGTTTGTTATCTTTTTGCAAAGTCCCAATACAAAATTAAAAGAATAAATATCAGAAAGATAAACAGAAATTAAGTCATGTAATTCAAGATCAAGCATCCTCAATTCGACTGCAGACAAAAACAAGTTGTGCATATTTCATTTGTTATGGGAGGAGGAAGGATTTTTTAAATAATTATTAAATAATTCACAATTAATTAAAAAGACATGAAGTTAGGAAATTTTTAAAAAAATAGGTATCAGTCGGCACCTCAGGTGCCGATTTGGGATAGGGTTAATTGCATTATTATCTTCTCCTTCTTTTTTCTTATTATTTAACCCTATAAATATTAAAATATGTTTCTTTTTCTTTTATACAAGAATGAAATATAAGACTCAATTAAATTTATTATATTAACAAATTTATTATACAAGTATGGTGTATGTCTCTATACTTTAAGTTCATTCTTTATTTTTGATATAACGTAAGAATATTTTTTATTCAACATCTTAGGAAGATCATAATAAATAGAAATTACATATAAAGACATTGGCAGTGACATACGTGACATTGCACATTTTAACATTAATCATTTTTCGAAAAATACAACTATTGTATTAATATCATAAAAGTATAACAATTTGTCTACACATAGTAAAAAATATGTTACAACATTTTATGTTTTCCACATCTTAAAAAATCCTTTCAGACAACCTCCTCCACCTCATGTGCCTCCTCCTTTGTCATTTCCTTTTCCACCAGCTCATGTTTTCTTGTGGCTCTCCTCATGTGTCATTTTCTTCTTCTTCTTCTGTTTGGTGTTTTGTTCCAAATGTGTTGGAATGTGCCCTGGAGGATGCGGCCTAGCTGATAACTTCCGTGGAAGTTCAGCTGGTTGAGTTCCTTATCTCCCGTGCTCCTTATGCGTGTTGATTGACAGGGTGGCTTTGATGGAGGAGGCTCAATGATCCTTACTCCCCGAGAGGGTCTTCGAGGTGGTTCCGGACATTGTTGTGGTATTATCATGGGTATACCAAATAACCGTCTGTCGAAGCCTATTGTCACGAGTTATCGAACACTGGCAAATAATTCTGCTTGAAGATCTGTCAAATTGTATTGAGTAGACGATGTGAGCTGAGAAGGTCTAGAGTCAAATTGGCTCGAAGGACCAGCAAATGATGATCCTGCAAACTGTGACTGACTCAAAGCTTCTCTATATCCTGTAAGAATGAGATATTCATGTTATAGTAAATATTATAGAAGATAAACATAACTTCTTGAAAATAGTCATTCTAATAAATAAGTTATTTTAACATGAAGGTCCAAATCCGACTTCATCATATTGAGACCTAAAGCACTATATTCTATGTAGCTCATACTTGAAAGATATTAATTATATTAGATTTCACATAAATGGAAATGATTAGTAAGAGAATGATGCAATTCAATAAATCAACTATAATAACCTGAAGATCGAATCCTGGTTGAATTGGCGGGTACCCTTGTCTGCTATATCTCGCACAAATCATTCCTAATATATTATCATAATATTCAATAATGAATTATATAGGCACTGAAATTGAGAAAAATTCCAATAAGAGGTTCCAAAAATTGATTCCTCAATTGGTTGATCTTGTGACAACTCATGTCCATTGTATCCTCCTATAATATTGATAAAGAAGTATTACTATAGTCTTAAAAAAATATACTTATTTAAGTTAATTATAGATAAAGAATTAATTGAAACCTGAAGTCACAACCTTCAGTGGTTGTTGTGATCCCTCCACGCCATATTCCGCATAATTCATACCTATACAATTTGCATCATATAATTTAAAAAATTAATTATCAAAAAGAGAATCAATTTAATATAAATTTATAACAAAGAAATAACGAAACCTAATGCTCCTGAAGTATGCTCCTCTTGTGAGGGCATGTACGGTTGGTCATAGTGTTAGAATGGATACATCAATGAGAACATGTTGATTGTGTCATCAAAGTAATTAATTGCATCTTTGACCTTTGTCTTCATACTCGAAGGCAAGTCTGTTGATTTTCTAATCTCATACAAGTTGTTCCTTCCATGTAGAATTGTATTCACCTATTTATTTTATGACATAATAAATTAATAAAATATGGTAAAAATAAGTAGAATTTTATTTAACAGACCAGACGTCTTTCTACTGGTCTGTGTGGTTGGTAAGCTTTTCTAGGAGGAGGAATTTGTGTCTGGATCCACCTTCCTTTATATTCTAATAGTACTGCATGTAACTATCATTGTTTGCACCACATGCTCAAAAAAATTGTCTCTCTCCTTCCAACGATCTACGTATTGTCGGTGTATAATAGACCAATTTAGAATGTCAGTACTTCTTGTCTTATTATATCGAGAGACAACATTTATCCTATCAACGGAGGTAGGGATATGTTGGTTCATCCCAAAGTGGCGCATTACACGATCAGGTACGTGCATAACTATGACATCGTAACATATTAGTGATACTCGACTCATCCACATAACATGGCCACTTCTACAAATATGATGCAATTGTGCTATTTTTTCCTCGACTTATGGTGTCCAATTAATCTACATTTATTAAAAAGAACATGTAATCATTTAATCGAATTTATAAACATAGAGAACAATTGTGAATTTTTACCTGATTAACTTTTTATGTATCCAACTCATTACGGTAAAATACAAGTGTTGCAGTTTGAAAGTTCTCCTTAAAAACTTCACACACCTATCCACTTCAAGGTCAATGATCCTTCATTGATATGCATACCAGCTCACATCACTGGTCTTCCTATATGAACATACTCCCATGCCCAAACCTGCATATTAAAAATATTAAATGAAATAAATCAAAATAATGCAATCGAGAACTCGAGACATATGGAATACGCTACATATATGCAAAACTGAAAAGAAGCCATAGATACTCGATGTGCCGATCTTCACACCTTTATCTATCTCAGAACATGTGCGCCAAAGCAACAATAGCCCAAGCATGTTGAGCGCATTTTTCCAAATCACATAAATGTAGTAGGTATCTACAAAAACAAATTAAGCGGTATTTCTAAGGACACATTAAACACATGAGAAATCTAGTTTGAATTGCAAATGCATACCTCAGAGGCACCATATCTCCGTTAGTATTTGCAAGAATACTGCAACCTATATGATAAAAAAAATAAGTGCTCTAACTATATGAGTTGCTTCATGTTCATCTTCAATACCCAGTAGCGAATGTTCATAACTAAAGGAGACGTCACACATCCATGATAGTTTCACTTTTCCACTCTTTATCCGAGTAGGTATTACTCCTAAAAAACTCAAATATAGTGCATCACATCCCCCCGTCAGAACATCAGGACTAGTGATAGGATGATCGTCAACTCTCAATCCGCCAATCAATCCCATATCCTGTAAGGTAATAGCGGCTTCCCCAAATCGTAGGTGAAAAGCATGAGTCTCAGGTCTCCACCGCTCCTGTAAACTAGTCAATAAGGAAGGATCCATCTATACCCTTTTCATGTTCACTACGCATGAGAAACCTGATGATTCTAATACTCATTGTATTACTAAACTCTTCTTTTCAAAAATATTGTTGAGAAACTCAGTATGTTCAACAAATCGAATATGTAAAATACGTTGAGCGAAACATAAGTAACAATAAAAATCAAGAGGGAAATTATAAATCTTACTTAATTACTTAACGAGCTGGTAGGTTGTGAAAATCGATGCTCGCTCTGCATGTACAACATTGACATATCTATGGGTTCAGGTACTCTATATATTTGTTTCATCAACATATAACAATCAAAGATATGACAGGTATACCACGTGCTCCTCTGAAGGCTTCATTAAAACTTTCAGATAAATTTATTGTTACGTGTTCGTAATGATGTCCATTATCTAAACTTAATGTCCAATAACTCTGATCACCGTTGTCTTGAGATACGATCTACTCGAAAGCATTTGTGTCAAGTATGTTAATATCTCACATCATACTAATAAACTTGTTTTCACATGACTCCTCCCCAGCAATGCATAATTTGTTTTGAATTGTACGAGTCTTATGTCTAGCTCTGTTCATGTTTGCACTTATATGTCGGAGACAATGACGATGAGTAAATCCCTTTTCTGGTGGAAATAAATCACGCACAACATCCTTCAACCCAGAAAGTCGACCACTGATAAAACATATGTCCATGCGGTCGATTATTTGACTTAATAAATTAAGAAACCATCTCCATGCCGTAATGTTCTTGTCTTTTCAACTATAGCAAATACGAGCGGAAATAAATCATTATTTGCATCTATCACTATATCAACGTACATATGATCATTGTATCTACCATACAAATGTGTTCCATAAATACTTAAAACAAATGATAAAATTTGAATGCTCTGCGGTAAGTTCCAAATGAAACAAACAATATCTGAAAATATATAGTACTCTCGTTTTCACCTCTTTCTGTCTTGAACCACGTATAAGTTCCGAGGTTATGTCGTTCTAAAGTACTAATGAATCTCCGAATATCACGATATGACTCAACCTCATTCCCATAAACGATATCCATTGCACGTCTCCTAGCATTGCAAGTTTTCATGTAATAAATTTCGATCTTCATCTCATCTTTTAGTTTATACATAATTGCACTCGGGATCATGCTAAGTTGTGCTCTAAAGGAAGATAATATGTATTATGCTACAAATATAGATGTGCATTGACGATGTTTCAGTAAAAGTACAATATTTCTACATGTATGCTTTCCTCTATATCGTGAAACATACTAGTCCCTCGAGATTTCCTCTCTGATGCATGCAAACGCCATTCACAATCTTCATAAATACATACACCATTAAAAATCTTTTGTTTGAGGCTTTGGGCTTATATTGTACGTGATTTTCCATACTCTATTTTTGTAGATCATATTGTAAATCTCTTTTCAACTTGTAACTCCTGCCCAACTAATAACTTAATCTAGAATCATCAGTGGTATCCGCTTGTCTCTATACAAAGGCTACATCTTCTTCTTCTGCAACTTCATGATCAAACACATGGGGTAACTCCTACATCGGTACTTCATCAGTATCCTCATTATTCACACAATAAGAGTATCCCCTACTAGAACTAGCAAAACGTATCCAAAGTCATGACAAGTATTATCATGTATGTTTTCTTCCTCTAACGAATAAGATTCATTTTCAGACTCTTCACTTTCTTTTTCAGATATTGGTGTCGACAATTCGTCTTCAGCTTTTACTTGTTAGGGACCCGTGATATCCTCAAATATCGAATCTTTTATTGGCCTGATTGAATTATATGTTTGTTAGTTTAGAGAAAGGAAATATATGATTATTCCTTAATTTAAATGTGATTATTTAACCTCTATGATGACAACATGTTTTCCAGACCAAAAAGGGTAGCTTCTACGAAAAAAGTGAATGGATCTCACATTAATGATTGAATTCATCATGGCTATGGTAGATTCATCATTGTGAATTAGTACTACGAAGAATGTTGATCCCTCATACAACCACTTAAACGTTAATGTAAGTATATACCGATCGAGCAGAACACAATGGCTTTGGATACTCGATCTAGTAGATCAAACTATGCTAATTGTCCTGCTAATATGACCATACGTTTATTGCCCATAATATAGTCTACTTGATCATCAGAGGCAGTAACCGATCCACCCCAATATAATAAGACATGAACGATATTGGATGCCATATGTACGAATCAAATACATGATTTGATTAGTTTATTTGAGTTAAGCGCATACCAATAATGTACATTTAGAACATTATTAAGTTATTAATTATTTTTTTAAAATTAAGCATTTACTATTTCAAATATTTTACATGATAAAAATGATTAGTTAATAAAAAATCTAACCTTGATTTGATATTAATAATTATTTTCAAATTTAATATAAAAATTATTATTTTCATCTTCCGTAGAGTAGTTGAACTTAAAAAAACTTAAAACACATATGATTGTAATATAAAAAAGATATGAAATTTAGTGTCCATTTAAATGACACTAAAATTCTTTAAAGGTATCTAATTTTGCACATCTACTTAATGGATGCAATTAAAAATAAAAAGTATAAATGTAAATTTACCTGAATAATGCATGTATTTTAATGGAGAAGATATATCCGAAAAGAAAAGGAGAGATATAATCAGATATCTACAAAGATATATTTGCCTTTACTTATAAAAAAAACTGCAAAAAATATTCACGAAAATATTTTACAGAAAAATTCTTATTCTTACTTGAATAAAAATAGTGGATTGGGAGAGATGCTGAGAAGTAGAAATGCTGCTTGAGAATTGAGATTGGGAGAGATGAGAGAAGTAAAATTGAGAGAGGAAGTAGAAATGACAGAGAGTGAATGTGTGAGGAGTGAGAGAGTGGGGGTGGGAGGTCTATATAAGATTTGGAAGAGGGGACCGTTGACAATTTCGTCAATGGCTCTCTTCAAAATCGGTACCACAGGTGACGAGGCAGTGGCATCCCAAATCGACAACTCAGGTGCCGATCGATGTCTATTCTTTTAAATAAGTTCGCATGATGCATATTTAATTAACTATGAATTATTTAATAATTATTTAAAAGAAGTCCGAGGAGGGAAGGGATAGTTGATTGACAGAGGGTGGCATGTGGATTAAGAATAAAATTAAAAGGACATGTGGGTCATACTTTTGGATTTAAATAATACTCCACTTTGCTGGCACTCGCTGTATGAAGCATCTTTCTTTCCCTCACAACTCACAAGCCTCAAGAACATTGGTTGTGACGGGACTAAGATTTGTTTTGGCACACCCCCAACTTCCGCCCATAATAGACCATGGGAGCTCAAGAGGACCTCAGAGCTTTCGCTGGACCTCTTGCTACTTTTGGGAACTTCAAGACTGGATCTTAATCAAGGGGAACTCTCATTCTTATTATATTATCAATTAAATAAACTAGTCAACTCATTTCTTGTATGAAGCAAAGATCTTTATCTAGTAATGCAAAACGAAGAGCCACACTTTGTGTTGACTTTCTTTCTTGTTTTGTTGTTTTGTTTTTCATTTCTACAATGTCTATTACATCTATGAATAGTTCTTTTATTAACACCATAAAAATTTATACTATTTAATCCAATAAATCTATACGCAGTAAAAATACCTGAATAAAAAATGAAGTTAACGAAAGTAAACTCTTAAAAAATTCAGTTTTAAATTCTAAAATTATAAGAGAAACACTTCTGTAGGTTCGTACGAGACATAGACTTATAAAAAAAGGTACTAAATTTGATATCTACTGAAGTAGCATCCTCAATACTAGCGCACACCCTTAGGTTCATACGAGACATAGACTTATAAAAAAGGTACTAAATTTGATATCTACTGAAGTAGCATCCTAAATACTAGCGCACACCCTTATGCTGCATGGGTTTAGCGAGTTGACATCATAATATTTTTTTAGTTAAGATTCTCAGTCTTTTTTTAGCATACCCGTTCTTGTTAGAAACCTTAAAGTCTTTTTTTATTCTATAGAACCATTTTCTTAGTTACGCCTTTTGAGTTTAAGATTCTCAGTCTTCACCGACTAAAGCAAAAATTTTGATATCCTTTTGTTTTTTTACTCATGTTCTTCTCCACTTGCTCGCTGCTTAGTTTATTCAATTTGGCTCTTCTAACCACTATTTATCTTTCTCACACCAAGGGAGAATCTTTTGTATTAAATTGTTCTATTTTTTTATCATCCATCACCCATGAGGTTTATTAAATGATTGTTTCATTTTTATCAGCGATCGACACGATTAATCCAATACATGTAGTTGTTATGATGTAAATGTGGTAAAATATTTATAAAGAAACATGATCCTTATTTTGTTTAATTATATTATTCATGTTATATCCTGGGCCACTATTTGAAAATATTGGTCTTTGTCATTATTTGGCATGATTATATTTCAGATTTTCCGGAGGCAGGTTTTGATTTTTCCTTATCACTTTTTAAGTTTCAAGAAATATAGTGAATCCTTTGTTTTTAATTTAGAAATAGAACTCGGTTGATAAGACATTGACCTTATTCTTATTCATTATACTCGTGTGCTTATGACATTTTTGAGGGCTTATATTTACTTATTTTAGTGCATGATAATAAATATCCAATTAAAATTCACGATACATGACCAAATAAGTATATATGTTGCTGACTAATATGTTGCTAATGCTGTACAACTTGATTTCCATTGTTTATGGTTGCACTTTTTCTTTGCAAGTTACCACCATTATTTGTCTCTCATAAAAGGTTGCATAATAGAAACCTCGATGTCCAGTCGAGGATGGCTGCATTTGTACCAAGAAATATGTTTTCACAAAATCTACCCCAATTTTGTATACTATATCTTGGTGCTTCGCGATAGGGAAGCATCGGAGATGGACGACAATGCGTAAGGGAGAGATAGCAACATCGAGCCAAGTACTAATGTTTGTTATAAGGTTCTAATTTTTTATTTTCTAAACTTTATTGATTCCTATTTATAAAAAATATCTCCAAATAAATCTAGCTAAATAATTATCCCCCTGTGTTTTGGGATGATTTATTGGTTCCAATAGATTTCCAAGGAATGTAAATACCAACGAAATATGTTCTAAAACAAAGTGACACAAAGAGTGAAAGCAAACATTCCATGTCCAGTTCTAATTGACTACTAAGATTTGAAAACAAATAAACAACTGAGGAAGAAGAGCAAAGGAAGAACTTTTTCATCAAGATTTGTCGGGAAGGATACGAGAGGTAGTGCATTGGAAGATTGCGCGTTAGTGTCTCCTCGTTGGAGGATGATGGCCGGATTTTGTGAGGGTCTAAAATCATCCTCACTGATAAGCATAGACAAAAATGTCGTTGAGCCGACCACTCACAAATCTCGTGTCAATCAACAATTAACCCATAAATAAATATAGCAATGTAAAGCAAAAATGTGGAGTTAAGATTTTTATTGTAAATCTACAACAAATGTGTATAGTATGCAAGCATGTGTAGATGTCGAACTCAAGGAGCAAACGGTAGATTGTGCAAATAAATGCCAAATTTGTCATTTTCTCTTATCTATTTATTATCTTTTTATGTGGGTTTTTGAATTTTGTATTTTTTATGAGTTTTATTTTTTAATTACTTTTAGTTATATATGTTTTTATTTTTTGATTATTAAATATTTTTTATTTTTAAATATACTTGATAAGTATATATAAGGCTATATATACAATATAAGGTAATATAGTGATAAATACGACTAAGAATAAATAAAAAATTCAAATTAATTGTTTTTAGGTTTTAAATAATTTTTTATTGTTTTTATGATTTTTAGTTAATTTTGCTTTCTTTTTATATATTTTTAAAGTCAAAACTATCCCAAAACATGGATTAAATAAATAGACCGAGTTGAATTAAAGATTAAAAATAGCAAACATGGTCTAAAATTCTCTAAATCAATTTTAATAGATAGATAAAAATATAAGGAAACTCCAGAAATAAAAATAAATATTTTAGAGTTTCTAGAATTTTATATCTTTTTTATTAGATTTTGGAGCTTTTTAACTTTTTCTTTTTCTATTTCTAGGGATTTTTAGTCTTGAGGTATAAAATAAAATAATAAACAACAGATATTTTTGAGAAAATTTTCAAAATGTTTTTATATTTTTTGGTATTTTGTAAGTCAAACAAGGGTAAAAACATGATCATTTGATTTTTATTAAATAGTTAAAATGCCTAAAATGTAAAAGAAAAAATATGGCATGAATGTACATGCTAACAGACATCTATCCCTATTTTTGCATAAATTTTGGACATGGATGCTATTTTTATTAAATGAAATACAAGCACCAAAATAACATTTACTAGCGACGACATATTTGCAATTAAAAATAAAGTCAGGAATGAATGTGCAAATTATCCAAAAATATACTACTGATATTTAAACTTTATGTACTATTTTACAATTCGTAAAACAACCAAGACATATCTGCAAAATGGCCAGCGCACGTGGGACTGCACGTGAGCTGACCAAGACTGGACCCATTTGCAATACCAATAAGCCCCAGGGGTCACTTCGCAATTATTACAAAAATTTTGAACTAATTTATCTATTTATAGGACTATAAAAAGGGGGAAAATTACGGGGGAAGATATGAAAATTACCCACTAATATCGCTTCATCGGCCATTTCTAATCCTTCCACTTGCCACGCATCGCCTCGCAAGCACACGTTGTCTCTTCATAGATGAGCGATGCAGATTAGACCCCCTCAAAGAACTGATGGTTGCATCTCGACTCGATCCAATGGCTCACCCTTCATTTGGAGTGAGGTGACGATCAAATGTCAGCTGCTCTTCCTGAAGAACAAGAAAAATTAGCGGGCTGATGAACTTTTACGTACTGAATCTTCCTCTTCCATGCTCCCCTAGCATTGCCGAGATGCTCAATCAATGCTCGGTGTTGCTCTGTAGCTGATGGTTGCCTCAAATGGGTTCGGGGCTCCTCAAATGATTCATGGAGCTCTGTGCTGCCCGACGACATGTTCTTGAAGTCAGCTCACCTTAGATGGGGTCTTCAGGTTCTGTAATGATGCACAAAAGAATGGTGAGACAAAGGCGGCGTGACATAAGCGAGGTGAAGTGGAATGGGGATAGTGAGGTCCGACGAGCGTTGGCAGAAGGACCTCGATCTCTCAAATCCAGAAGGAATCAAGGGTGGATGGGTGGTCAGGCTAATGAAGAAATGGAAGGGGAAACTGAGGGAAGTGTAATGGGGCCAGAACAGTGGGCACAAGCGTGGAATGACAGACGGATCTCAAGAGCTCTGGTGAGCTAACTAATCTAACCTATGCTAATGCAGTTTTTAAAAAACAAAATAAACTGTAGAAAATGAAAACTGACACCTAAATTACCTAGAAATGGTAAACACATAGCTTAAACTTGGCCAGGAAGCCAAGGAGTAGGACGTTGCCGGAGCGTCGTCGTGGGTGTACCTTCCTCCTCCTTCTGCCATGCCAACACCTCTGGGACCTCCCCCTGTCATCGAGATGCTCACTTGGCCAAGGGTAGCTGGTTTTAGGATTTAGAAAGTGACCAAATTTACGGAGGTAGATGAAGGTTCTTATTTATAAACACAGTGGGCACCCTTATTTACCTAGGGCTAGCGAATGATTAGGGCTCTGTACATAAGATCTAGGGCTTGGACGAGAATCATGGAATATCAGGGATCAGAAATGGTGAAGGACTTGCGGACGAAGTAGATCTGATGGAAGTGGAAAAAAGGTAAGAAAAGGTGGGACTAGACACTACTGAAAATCAGAAGCTCGGGGGAGGCTGTTGACTTGGGTCAACATTCCTTGATGCCTGATTGGCCCACAGAGGATGCTACAGAAAAAAATAGGCATCTTTATTCAAAATTAATTAATTAAAAATAATAAATGATTTTATTCATTTCTGGTTATAAATAATTTTTTTTACTATTTTATGTAGTATTTTAAAAGATTTTTATTTATTTTTATGGGCTTATTTATTACAAGTTAATTTTTAAGGGTATATTTATATGTATATCCATCTATGTTTTGTATATTTTATTTTTATTTTGTATTTTTGATTTTGTTATTTTATTTTATCAATTTATATATTTATAACTTATTTTTATATACATAAATATATGTTTGTTATATTTTTCTATTATAATATGTAAACTTAAATAAATATAGGTATATATTATATATGTATAAATATAGGTATTTCATCTATGTATTTTTATATACTATTTCATTTTTATATTTTCTTTATGATTTATTATTCTAAATATGTACATATGTTATAAATAATATTTATAAATTATAAAAATATAAATTATAAAAATAATGAAGAATAGATAAAATGAATATTTTATTTAGGTTTGCTATATAATAGGGGTCCAAAACCTAACTTTCTCACTTTAACTCCAAATTGGATGAAACCACCTTCATTAAATAGCTTATTAAAATTTATATACAATTAAAGGAGATTTTAACTTTGAGTTTTTATTTAGGAGATATGAGTCTGAGAAGTTTGGGTTTTGGCGTTTTATTCTGATCACAGAATGTACATTGAAATTATTTTTGTGCAAACTCAATTTTGTATTTTTTACATATTATTATCTATAACCTTCATGTACAAAGTTTTTTTATTTGATGAATAAATAATAAAGAATAAAATGGGTTCCAAAAACAAGTTATTGAAGAATAAAAGAATAGGATTTTTATTTTAAATTTAGCCCTTATATCCCCTACTTTATTCCTTGTCGACCCAATCATTAAAATGCTTAGGTCTCGAGGGTTTAGGGTCATATAATACCTTTAATATTTTATTCCTTTTCTTTTCTTTATTCTATAATTTTTGGCATTAAAACTATATTTTATACACATTTAATGGAATAAAAATGAATGTTAATTTGTATAAAATAATGCTATTTGCATGCATTAGCTAGGGTTTTAAGGCCAAAATGATAGAATAAATGTGATGAAATGGAGATTCATCACCCCCTATACTTGCCTTTGCTAGTCCCTAGCAAACACTTATGCAAAAAGTGCAGGAAATAAAAATAAAGAAAAGAAAAGAAAAAAATTGGATTGATTTTAATTCTCAAACTTGTCTTGATAAAATCAAAGTCTGGAGCTTAAGTCGGACCTTTGGATTTTAGGTGCGGTCAGAACCTTATTAGGAAACAGATTTTAAACACAACATCCCATGAGAATCACAAAACTTTACTCAAGTCTCCTCAATAGCCAGGTCAGTATACTTCAACTCAAAAGCAAACCCTTATTACTATGAATCTATCTTGGACAATGTGTGAGATATGTAGTTCTCCTCGGTTGAAGTGGTAAAAACCAGTCTTCTCTGACATGGTGACCCTAATTCCCCAATCCAACAACTCATTCCTCGAGAAGCAGGGTATTCCCTTCTAAGTTTAAATGACAATCGACTCAAGAAGAGGAGGTTGAGAGAAGAATGGACGATAGCCAGTGTAGCTACCTATCCTAGGATGCTTGACCAGTGCAGCCAAGTCATCCGACTGTAGGCTCACAAATGTATGACTTTGAAGCTCAAGTTTGCTTATTGACTATACAAATATGTACACGATAGACATTTTATTTTCAATCAGGCCTGTCCATGTTTTTGGAGTTTTTGATTTTTTTGAATACTATATACAACTGAATTTACATATGGAATTTTCCTCTTAAGACAGTATATTATCCCTTTTCTGAAGCTTTATTATAACCCACAACTTCTGTCTTTAGACCTCATCACCATTGGATCAACTTGGGGTACAATGGTCACAAACGTGTGACTTCTGATGTTTCCATTGGCTTGTATCTCATGCCGGCAAATCCAACCCTCTACTACTTCAACTGAGGTGAGCAAAGTGAAAGGTGCAGGCGTACAAGATAGGTCATTATCAATAAGAGTTACGCATGTGCTTCGAAATACTGTACTTAGGTAGTCAAGATGATGTTGAACTAAGTCATGTGATCTTAAAGAATTATGTTAACTAGACCATAAGTACCTCAATTCCAGTTCTTATAAGTTTCTTGTGATTAAGTATATTTAAGGACCAACCAAGCTTCAAATTTCGGATTTTACTTAGACTTGTCCAATTATCAAACTCAATCCGAAAAATTCAAATGCTATGCACAATGCAGAAAATATTTCTATGATGTAATTTTCAAATTTTGAACTTTTTTATGGATTTTTGGAAAGTTTTTGCAAATTCTTATGCAATTTTCAAAAATATTTTACAAATATACTTGGGATTTTTAATTTTGCAAATTTTAGGAATTTCTCAAACAAAAGATTTTTGGAAGAAAAGATATGTAGAAATATATACATGGGGATGCATTTCATATTTACAAGAGTTAGGGTTTTTAAGGATTTACACAAGGGATATGTTATTATTTTTATAGATAAATATATACAGTTGGTGAAAAGAGTTTATTTATTAGGATGATGTATATATTCCTTAAACTTATTTGAAAACAATTTTACAAATAATTTTTGAAAACTATAGTTCAAAATAATTTTTCAAATAATTTTTACAAACATTTAAAAATATTTGAAAATCATTTCATAAAGGTTTTCAAACAGTATATATAGAGTTTTCAAAATATTTTTGTAACCATTTTCTAAACTATTTGCAAAATAGTTTTCAAAACATTTTATTTCACATAAAGAAAATAAATTTTACAAACAAAACAATTTTACAAAGGTTGAAAACATTTTACAAAATATTTTTTAAGCAATTTTCAAAAGTTTTTTCAAATAGATTTTCAAACTATTTTTCTAATATTTTGCAAAACATTTTTACCTGATTTATTAATTAATATATAGAAAAAGAATATGAAGAATAATAAACATCTTTTCATTAAATGATTTAGTGAATTATATATGTATATATATAGTATTTTAGCCATAGTTATTGTAAATACAAAAGTACGAGTTATGGCTAAAGTATATACAAAGTATATATGACCCCCTATGCTTAGCTTAAGCTATGTCCTCATAGATCGAAAAGAAAAGGAGAAGACATAACTCGTACCAAGTATATAAAAGCCTATACGACAACGATGAATAAAGAAAGAATGAATGCAAAATAATTGAATACAAAGTCGACCATCCCCCCTATACTTAGGATCAAATAATCCTAAGTATAGCAAACTGTATCTACATGTAGGAAGGGTCGAGGGTGGGAATACACAGATGACAACTCAATCTATCTCCCCCTATACTTAGTGTAAAATATCCCTAAGCATAGCAAAGAAAATCAACATGAGAGGACACAAGCGAGCGGATCAATAACATAAAAGATAAAACATGTTGGGTGAATATAGACATAAGTCCTCCTATACCTAGGGTAAAAGAGCCCAAGTATAGGAAACAACAAGAGTGATGAAACAGAATAAAGAGAACAAAATGATAGGTGCACCCTTATACTTAGGACAAAGTACTTCCTAAGTATAGACACACAGATATGATGAATGATCTAGGGTACACATGGTATACGAAAGAAAGAAGGAATGAAAAGACAAAACATATATACACACACACAAAAGAAGAAAAGACTGGTGAAGTTCAGGACGGTATCTGACAATCGAATACGGTACTTCATCATCATCTCCCTGTGAGAATGGTGACGTAGTTAGAAAAAGACAAACACCCTAATATGCAATCAAGTGGGTGCTAGCTACCGGGGAAAACATATCAAAAACTAGGCCAAGATCTAGTAACATGCAACAGAACATCGACTCATAAGAAAAGAGTGAGAGATCAAAGCCGATATCGTAAGACATGGAGGAGGAAGGATCAATACAAATTCCTCTATGTCGCTCATAGCCTCAGGAAGATGCAAAAAGTGAAGATCAAGAGACTCTCTATGCCACTTGATACCCTGTGGACATATGGTCGACAGATCAAAAAACATCGAATGTCATAAGATACAGCTCAACCTTGCAAGGGTCGTCAAGGTAAGTAGACTCTGATGGGTAAAAGATCGCAGAATAATCAGAAGACTCTATCTTGTGATCCACCAACTTACACAACCAGAGAGGAGACCGAGTACACAAATTAGAAGACTTGGTTTCGTGTTCCACCAGATTGGAGACACCCGAAATAAAACCGAGTACCTAAAAAATGATGTATCCTCCCGTAGATAATCCTGTCAGAACAAAAATCATCCTTACGAGAGTCAAGGAGAGCAGACTCAAAGGAGCCAGATCCATCAGACGGATCAACAGAAGCGGTCTTGGTAGGCAAAAGATCGACTAAATAGTAGAAGAGACCGCAAGATCTAGAAAGTGTCACAATCTCTCACAGATAACCCATGGAGAGTACTGTGAACTAGGCAGAGAATAATAAGAAGAATGTGACTCATCCTTGCAAGGACCGTCAAGGAGAGAAGACTCATAGGAGTCTAGACAGCTAGGATAATCAGTCTCGTGCTTCGACAGATTAGACACACAAGCAGATTCGAGATCGACAGCTCATATCAGATGACTCGGTCTCGTGCTGCACTAAGATGGACACACAAGAATTGAGTGAAATTGATCGAAAAGAAAATGTTGCATTCTTCCACAGATAGTCCTCGGGGAGTAATGCAAACTAAGTCAATGAAAATTAGGGTAATGCTGGCGTCGGTCTCAGGTCCTAAAAATAATCAATTATCAGTAGGAGGGCATAAGACTATGGGAGGGATAAGAGATCATCAGGGCAATTATAGTGCAGTCCCTCAAATCAACCCAATTAGCTAAGATGGATCAAGATGTTAGAAGGAGTTCTTCTAAGTGCTAAATTGGGTTAGGAGAGTCAGGAGATTGAGGATGGATCAACCAGAAAGATGAGCAAAATCATGTGGGCTCCAAGCACAGTCGCTTTGAATCACATAAAGAGATCGTACATCAATCATTTGAATCAAGATGTGAGGAACCTAATAAGAGATCGTACATTCATAACTCATGGAATCATCATCAAATCATCGGGAATCAATCACATCCTCTATTCGGTGTGCAAGATCAAAACTCCTCAATAAAGAATCACACCTATAATCATGCCAAAATCACAATCCTCAATAATATCTATGCACATATCAAAGTTAGATCCACAAAAAATAGCACACCAATCTCAGCATATCAAATCTGTCTGGCTTACTCAACTAGTTCCTATGATCAAAACCTTGATGCGGGCCTTCTCTAATAGCATAGAACTCTCGGGTGAAAGAATGGATAATAATGAAGGGAATGAGGAGGGTGGTCGAGAATGGCGAAACGAAGACAAAATTGTGGTCTAAGAAGAGAGTCTTCTTGAATCGGACCAGAGATACGGCAATATGGGTAAGGAGATAACTGCAAAATCCTATTACAAAAGTGGAGTTCTAGACCCGATATCACAACTCAAATAAAAAGACAATAATATAGGTAAAAAAGGGAGATGGACTCAAAAAAACTCAAAAACTCATGGATCTACAAACTCAAAGAGAGATGAAATGAATGGACCCAAAATCACAATAAATGTATAAAGCAACCTCCATTTTCACCTACTCAACACAGTGAAATGGTGGTCTTTATTTTTTTTCCATTTTTGAGTTAGGTGAGCTTCAAAACAGTTACACAAGCACATAGGTAGGCCTGGGATTTAGGCACTAATCCTTAGTGTATACGTATCAAATATAAAGTGTAGAATACAATGAGAGGGTTGCTCTCCCTGAGACAATGAATCCATTACGTTTATTTTAAAAATTAGGTAGAGTAAGCAGCCCCAATTTTAATTTTGGTTATTACTTTTTTTGGTATTTTTCAAAGCAATCTCCTAACATGTTTCCAATTCCATTAACATCCTAGGTGATCAAAATCAGAGGGAGAAGGTTGGAAAAGCAATGCAAGTTGGGAATCGATGATGCATGCATACTTTGAAGACTTACAATGCCTCACAACTCTCTCCATGTAGGATGAGTAACAGAATTGAAAGCTGCACTACATGAAATGCAAGCCTATGAAATCGCCCTAGAATAGAACATGATATTATCGTGAAGCACCAGATGCTACCTATCTATATATGAGACCTAAGGTCCAGTCTTGGAGACTCCTCAGTGCCTGCCACAACAGGTCCTGCAAGTGCTATGTCGAGCCTCTCGCGACATCTGGTTTCAAGTCTAAATAATCAATAATTAGATTTGACCAAGTCCAAGCACGAATCTATAGGTATATTTAGATATAATTATGGCTTTGGACCTTAATCTATCGTCAAGAAATTCCTAAGTAGGGCTCAATCACACAAAATAGATAAAAATAAAGTCGAAAAACAAAGGAAAAGAAAGCGATGAAAACACGAAAAAGATCGACAAGGCTGTCAAGTGAACAATCACTCAGGCATTGGACCTTGTGAAGTGGCAGTGTCCATGTGAGTCCAAATTGTTACAAACTGAGCGTCACTCTCTCATTTTAATTATAAAATAAATTAGAAATAAAAACAACAATGTAAAGAGTCTGTCTTCAAAAATTCCTCCAAGTCTTCATTTGATGTTCTTTCCTACCAGCTAGGTTAGAAAGCTGGCTCTGCCTTGCTTGGGTGCACAGGTCCTCCTAAGAAGTACTCCCTCATGTAGCGGTTCCTAACAACAAAGTCAGCTAAAGAGGGTGATTAAAAAAGTCACAAATAATATCAAATAAAATGAAAATAAATCAATAAAAAATAGACAAAAGTACAGAATAAACAAACAAATAAATAAAATACAATCTATACAGCATTACTCCCCAGCAACGGTGTCATTTGATGGCCGAGATTTTGCGTGGATCTAAAATTATCCTCACTGATAAGAGAAGACAAAAATGTCGCTGAGGCGACTGCTCATGAAATCTCATGCAACAATTAACCCACAAATAAATATACAATGCAAAGCAAATATGTGGAGTTAAAATTTTATTATAACTCTAAACAAATGTGTATAGTGTGCAAGCATGTGTAGGGGTCGAACTCGGGGAGCAAACGGTAGATTGTGCAAATGAATGAAAAATTTATCCTTATCCCTTGTCCATTTAGTATCTTTTTACGTGGGCTTTTGAATTTTGTATTTTTATGAGTTTTAATTTTTTTATTATTTTTAAATTTATATATTTTTTATTTTCTAATTTTTAATTTCCTTTTCATTTTAAATATAATAGATAAGAATATATAAGGCTATATATATATAACATAAGGTAATATAGTTATAAATACAAATAAAATAAATAATAAAATGCAAATAAGTTTTTTTGGCTTTAAATATTTTTTACTATTTTGGTAAATGTTTTATCTATTTTTCTAATTTTATAAAATTTTAAAGTCAAAACTATCCCAAAACAGGGATTAAATAAATGGGTCGAATTGAATTGAATATTAAAAGTAGCAAATAGGGTCCAAAATTCTCCAAATCAATTTTAATAGATAGATAACATATAAGGAAAATTTAAAATAAAAATAAATATTTTTGGAGTTTTTGGGAACTTTATATCTTTTTTTACTGATTCTGGAGCTTTTTAATTTTTTAATCTTTTTATTTTTCTATTTTTTGGGATTTTTGGTCAGAGGTGTACAATAATAAATAACATGTATTTTTGGGGGAATTTTTTAAAATGTTTATATATATATATATATATATTTTGTATTTTCTAAGTCAAAAAGGCAAAAACATGTTCATCTGATATTTAAAAAATAATTAAAACTGCTAAAATGCAAAAGTAAAAATATGACATGAATGTATATGCTAGAAGGCATCTATCCCTATTGTTGCATATATTTTGGAGCATGGATGTTATGTTTAATAAATGAAATATAAGCGCAAAAATAATATGTACTGATGAGGGCTTATTTGCAATTAAAAATAAATTTTGGAATGAATGCGCAAAATATCCAAAAATATACAACTGATATTTAAACTTTATGGACTATTTACAATTCACAAAACGACGAGGACATACATGCAAAATGGCCAGCTCTCGTGAGACATTACATGAGCAGACTTGGATTAGACCCATTTGCAATGTCAATAAACCTCAGGGGCCACTTTGTAATTATTACAAAAATATTGAACTAATTTAACTATTTACAAGATTATACAAAAGGCAGAGAATTGTGGGGGAAGATATGAAAAATACCCCCTCAATAGCGCTTCATTGGGCATTTTTGATCCTTCCACTTGTCACATGTCGCCTCACAAGCATACAGTTCCTCTTCATGGATTAGCAATGCAGATTAGACACCGTCGGAGATCTGAAGGTTGTAGCTCGGCTCGATCCAACAGCTAACTCTTCATCTGGAGTGAGGTGACGATCGGACGACAGTTGCTTTTCCTGAAGAACATGGAAGAACAGTAGGTCGGTGAACTTCTACATGTTGAATCTTCCTCCTCCATGTTCCCCTAGCGCTTCTAAGATGCTAAATCGATGCTCGGTGTTGCTCCGCAACTGCTGGGTACCTTAAATGGGTCCTGGGCTTCTCAAATGAGCCCTGGAGCTCTATGCTACTGATGAATCTCAGATTCATCACTCTAAAAAGGACTAATTAAGCTAAAATCCCTAAAATTCATTGGCATTTCTTCATTATTATGTATAATTAGCATTCATGCATGTGTCGACAAGAATGGCATTTTATCACTAATTATTGCACAAAATAAGAAGCCAAAAATCCCAGTCCAATTGACCTGTAAAATAGCCTAACTTCTCTGATTTTTAAATAATTCATGCTAACTCCAAATGATCTGAAACCACATCCATTGTGTACATATTACTAAAAGAATAAATGAAAATTTCAAAAAACTCATTAACCTAAATAAGTGGACTAAAAACCCAAATCCTAATGGCAGAATTCTCGGACTAAAATCTCAATATCTTCCTCATCTAGTGTCTGATTTGATCCTACTCACTTTTGAACTAATGTGCATTCAATTACCTTCAAAATAAGACTAAGTTCAAGTGAAATGGAGCTCATATGTGAAAGTTGGGTTTTGGGCCTCTTTTGTACATTTTGTATCTTAGTGGTTTTTGACCTATTATTTTATGTACATAATTGACTCATTTGTTTTATTTATTTTTCATTTATTCTCTTTGATAAAAGTTTTATTAAAATACACAAAAATACAGATCCAAACTAAGCTTTAAATCAAAGAAACTAACTGAGTCTGAGTCTTCACTAACCGTTTGTACAAAAGTAGTAATTTTCATGTCTTATTTTATGTCCTCTTTTTATTACTTAATAAAATTCCAAAAAAATGAAATTAATGTGCAAATATATGTCTTTGATTTTTATCATATTTTTTCAGATTTTTAACAGGCTTAAAAATGACAAAAAAATAAAACCAAAAAATCAAGGTATTCTATGTACATAGAGTACCCCAAAAATATCACTTTGTGCAAATGATCGATTTTAGTTTTGGTCTCTTCATGAACGTTGTAGATTTCGTCGAGACTAACAACTTTCATGAAGCAATTTTTCAATCCGAGGTTATTTGCTCTTTCTTTTTGAATTATCTTTATATTTATTTTTTTGATTTTTCTTGGACTGACATGTGGCAGCTCCTGGAGCTGACACATACCCATTTTTGATCTTTTAAATTCATTTTATTAAAAAAATACTAAAAAAATATAATAAAAATAATAAAAGGGGCCACGTGGTGCGTTTGGGACCATCCGATCTCGGCCGATCGGACGACCCAGAGATCCTCTCCTTCGTTCGGTCCTTTCTTTTTGGGGCGTCGCCGCCTCCCCCGCTAATACCGTGACCATCGCCTCTTCCCTTCCATCTCCAGTTGCTCCTCAATCGACGTCGCCGCCCTTCTCACGCCCACCTTCCATCTACAACCATCAACCACCACGTCTCCCTATCTCAAGCTTCCTTTCCTAATCTACCCCAATCAGATCACCCTCAACCTTGTCAGATCTCCGATCACCCCATCGATCTTGCAGGCTCTTGCCTCTTATTTAAACACCATCTCTGCACCCTCATATGATCATTCGCCCATTCTAAAAAACATAGGATCCACCAACCACATGTGGTGACAACACCTCTGCAGATCTCCAAGTTCGCCTGCGAGATCCGGCGATCCGCTTCCGTGATGCCGTCGCAGCGCGGCCCACCTCCGTTGCTACTGCTCTTGCTCCACCTTAGGTTGTTGAGCTAATGACTTCCTTCCTCCACCTGCACCTCTACATCAGCCTCGACGCGTTGACCCTCAACTGCAAAACTCCATCTCCAGGAGACACACCAACATCCTCTCCAATGCTCCACCGCCAACACTCCACCACCAATGTCGCGCATCTTCATCGACTCGAGGCACCACCATCTTCGCCACTCCAGCCCCAGCCATTAGTCGCTCCACCGACCTCGCATATTCCCATCCAGGAGCTTCACCGCCGGCTGCCACAACCTCCTTCAGGAGCTTCGCCAGCAACCCCCGATCCTCAGCCTTCCCTCGACGATAATGCCTTCATCTTCAGTCGCTCCTCAGCCTGGGAGCCCCGCCCCCTTTTCCAGTCCTCCGCTCGCCAGCCACCGAGCTCCCTACCCGAGACCCTCCCCACATGCACGACACATGCACAGAGGGGACATTTGCATCAAGACCTTCGAAGACCAGCGGATCCACACCCGTACCCCGGGGTCACATGCTTCTCACGTGATGCTTGGGAACATTTACAGTTGACACCCCTGAAGGTTCTCATAATCATCGAAGGACCCCCGTCGACCAGGGGACACATGAGGCGCATGTGTCTCCTTGGGATTTTTGCAGAAATACCCCTAAGGGTATCGATATTTACATTTTAGACCCTGCTCTGCATTTTCTGCATTATTTATTTATTGTAATTACAAATAGAACCTTGATTCTACTTATTGTTTAAGCAACATTTTGTCATCATTTTATTTATCAAATATTAGCATGATGTTCTACAATTAATTCTCTACCATATGGCATGCTTGTAATATTTTTGTGGTTTGTGGTTAATTATTGATTAATTATCTTGAGATAAATTGCATATTTTACCCACTCCGTGCTTGAAAATTTATATTTAATTAGCCATAGCTCCAAAAATTCACGGATCATAGAATTAGTTGTATTTAACATTTGTGCCCAAAAAGAATTGCATTTGCATACATGGTTTACTCTATAAACATCATTTTACATATTTCATGATTTAATTTTTAATAAGTATTAAAACTTGTATTTTTTGAGGTTTAGGATTTTTCTGAGATCAATCACCTAGTGATAGATCTTGGACAATTTTATCCCTTGAAAAATAAAAGTTTTATTATTTATTATAATTAATTATTGAAATTCACTTTGTCTGCATTCATAAATTCATAAAATATTTATCTTATATCCAAAAATTCGAAAAACATTACAGTGCATTCTTTTTATTCTAAGATACATATAGGCCAAGTTTCATAATTTTAGGACATTGTTTGATCGATCTTTACATTTTAGTCCCTAAAATTGTCCATATTTGTATTTTGCTATCCAAAAATTGGCATTGAAATTACAAAAAAACTACCGTCTCAAAAATCGTGCACAAACTTGATAGACATAATTCTAGGTTGTTCCTTTGCCTCCTTGAGTTCAACCTTAGGACTTGCTCAAGTAAAATAAACATAAAACCACACTGAATAAAATAGAATAAATTCTTGTGGTTGTTTCTTGACTGATTTCGAGTTCCCATTGTAATTACAACGACACATTAAAGCTTAATAATTCACACAAATTAAATAGGGCATTTTCAGATTCATCAGATGGCGCCGTTGTCAGGGAGGCAAACGACTTAGATTTTTTCTAAAAAAAATTTTGTATTCGGTTTTCCACATTCGGGTAGTATGACCCCCGACTATTCATTGTATACTTACCATTTTTCTTTCTTTCCTTTCCTGTATTTATTTTATTTCTAGCATTTATTTTCTTATTTTATTTTTTGATTAATTTTTGTGTCATTCTCTTACACTCTCTCTCTCTCTTATTTTTCTTACGAGGTACTTGATGTACGTGGGGCAGTTTCTCAGAAAACTGATGCATCTTCACTAACTTCCGTAAAGCCACATTAAAATTAAGATTGAGTCGAGTTGTGAGAGAGCGTAGAGTATAGGATTTATTCTTCTACAATTTTATTTTTTGTAATTAATTGCTCATTTATAGCGGTGTCCATTTGGACTCTCGTGTGTGTAACAAGACCTTGAACTTTTTCTGTGGTGTGCTGTGGCCTATTTCACTCTCCGGTGAGGGTGGGGCCCGACTTAAGTGGCTTGTAGGTTAGACTTGCACTTACGGCTATTAGAGCTTCTAGAATTTTTGATTGTGCTCGTAGAACCTAGGACCACATTTCATATTATTTGAGATGCACAGTAGATCATTTAACTTAGTCAAATTCAAATAAATTCTTCATGACTAATAGAACTTTCTGCTAGGTGCGATTTTTATCGGCTTGCATTCATTTAGAATAATCTTTCATTTCTTGTATTGCATCCCACATGGAGATTGCGAGGAATCACTGTAAGTCTTCTATCTGAGCATACATCATTGTTTCACGTGCATCGGCTTCTCCTAGATTTCTCCCTCCTGTTTTGCCACGTAAATTTTAAAGGAAATTGGGATTGGACAGTAGACGTGTATTTCTGCTCACCTTAAATTTTCAGTGATCACCTAATTAAAAATGGGACTGCTAAAAATAGACGACTTTAATTGACCCATAAAATCTAGAATTTTTGCAAGAGAGCAACCCCGACCTTGGATTCATTTATTTGTCTGAGTGAGCGAGAGAAGACACTTAAGGTTAGAGCCTAGCTCTGGAATCTTCGTTCAGATTACTGATTCTGAAAACGATTAGCTACTTCTCAGTGAGGATCTACGATTAACCGATAAACTGTCCGGATTTCCTTAGCAGAGTGGGTAGTTTAAAAGACATTGTGTAAGGCTCCGTCTATAAGTAACACGGGTAGTCGTTTTATGGTTCGTACTTACACCCATACTGGCTGATAGAAGATGCAACTAGTCGTAAAAATTTTTGACACCTAACAGCTCGCTAATTTTTTTCCAAGATTGACTTTATCACCAACTAAAATTGAAAAGATAATTTACAGAAATCTTGTAGCTTCATTGTGTGAGTTGGTGAACCTGGGGTTTGTTTTGTATTTGCATTGGTGTGTGTGAACCGAATTCGAAGATCAAATATTGCACACTTGTGCCATCACTCTCCTTGATAAATTTTTTGTGAATATCCTGTGCACTTGCACCGAGATCAACGATGTCGATTCATCATCAACCTCCTCTGATAAAGATGGGATAATGGTTCGAGTACCCATCTGATCTATATTATGAAAATTAATTCATTTCGGTTAGACCCAAATCCTCAAAACCCCCTTATTCCATATATCCTCCAACATTTACAGAAGACACTCACCCTCGAATGAATACAGTCCAATCTACAATTCCTAATCATCTGACTAAATTCAACATTCCATATTTACCACCTTCCCCAACCTTTGATACATATGATCACTTGCCATCCTGGAATGAACCATCTTATTCCCAATTTCTCGCTGAAACTCATGAACCATTCAAAGATCAAATCACTTTTGAAACTCATGACTGCCCGAGACATCAAACCCAACCACCTTCATTCTTTCCTCACAATCTTGTTGGGCCAGGTTCGCAATTCACATAAATGCATCCAGACTGGACCTTAGGGAATAATACGATGGCCCGATGAAACTACAAGGAGAGTCCATACCTAATGATCAACCATATTGGATTGACCCTAACGATCAAATCCCTATTGACCAACCCGAATACCACTCCTGCGATCATCCTACACATACAGAGGACCAGACTGATGATATCGACACATATGCACCATGCATGACTCCATTGTTTGAAGATACGATCAATCATGACCATGTAAGTATACTCTACTCAAAACAACATTGCATGCATGAGTCACAACATGATGTGTATGAGACCTACATATTCCCACAAAACCCTTCCACTGAGCAGACTCCTTCCATAAATTTTGAGGAAAAATTTCCAGAAAATAACAATCATATATTTGATATTCCAAGATAATCTCCTCTCAACTCATATAGGAAAATGGAAGCTGAAATGACTGGATCTCAAATTCAAAAACGAGAACACACGTTGGCTACTCCCATGATTGATCATGAAAAAATTGTGGAGGATGATATTTTCGAGGATAAATAAGAGGTATGAATTAATGGAGGATGAATTTAGAAAGTTCACTGACCGACTAATTTCATTCTATGGTGGCTCGGATATAAAAATAGATGATGAAAAGACCTCCTGTTCAAAACCCTGGGGATATTCAGAAACCTATAGACTATGCTAGGGACAATCCTGACAGCGACACCTCTACCTACTACTCCCCTAGAGACAAATCTGAATCTGGATCGACATATATAAGCTCTTCCTCATATAGGGAACACAACACATCTACACACCACAGAAAATACCAAAAATTTGAAATATTCAAAAACACCTAAAAAATCGAAAAACCATAAAGATATATAAAAATTGAAACTGAAGAAGATCTGAAGAATTTGGATCCTACTTTACGGGAAACACTAGAGAAGAGACTGATTTTTGAACTTCCCTTGATATAGGCCATTGAACACTTCCCCGACCTTAAAGGATTTGTAATGAACAAATTAATGATGAAAAAGTCGGACATGATAAAAACAAAGACTAAAAGACATCTTCATCGACTCGAGCCACCACCATCTTCGTCACTCCAGCCCTAGCCATTAGTCGCTCCGCCGACCTCGCATCTCCCCTTTTAGGAGCTTCACCGCTGGCTGCCATAATCGCCTTTAGGATCTTTGCCAGCGACCCCCGCTCCTCAACCTTCCCTTGACGACAATGCCTTCATCTTCAGCCGCTCCTCCGCTTGGGAGCCCCACCTCCTTTTCCAGTCCTCTTCTCGCCATCCACCAGGCTCCCTGCTCGAGACCCTCCCTGCATACACGACACGTGAGTAGAGGGGTTATTTGCATCAAGACCCTCGAAGACTAGCAAATCCGCACCCGTACCCAGGGGTCACGTGCTTCTCACGTGACACCTGGGAACATTTACAGCTGACACCCCTGACGGTTCTCATAATTATCGAAGGACCCCGTTGACCAAGGGACACGTGATGTGCACGTGTCACCTTGGGATTTTTGCAAAAACACCCTTAAGATTAACGGTATTTACACTTTAGACCCTGCTATGCATTTTCTGCATTATTTATTTATTATAATTATAAATAAAACCCTGATTTCTACTTATTATTTAAGCAAAATTTTGTCATCATTTTATTTATCAAAAATTAGCATCATACTCTACAATTAATTCTCTACCATATGGCACGCTTGTAATATTTTTGTGATTTGTGGTTAATTATTGATTAATCATCACCTGATAAATTGCATATTTTACCCACTCTGTGCTTGGAAATTTATATTTAATTAACCATAGCTCCAAAAATTACCAAAAATTCAGGAATCATAGAAATAGTTGTATTTAACTTTGTGCCCAAAAGAATTGCATTTGTATACATGTTTGCTTTATAAAAATCATTTTGTATATTTCATGATTTAATTTTTAATAGGTATTAAAACTTGTATCTTTTGAGGTATAGGATTTTTCTGAGATCAATCACCTAGTAATAGATCTTGGACAATTTATCCCTTGAAAATAACTAGTTTTAATATTTATTATAATTAGTTATTTAAATTCACTTTATCTGCATTCATAAAAATATTTATCTTGCATCCAAAAATTCCAAAAAAAACAGTGCATTCCTTTCATCATAAGATACATTTAGGCCAAGTTGCATAATTTTCGAACATTGTTTGATTGATCTTTAAATTTTAGTCCCTAAAATTGGCCATATTTGCATTTCGTATTCCAAAATTTGCATTGAAAATACAAAAAAGTTACCGTCTCAAATCGTGCACAAACTTTGATAGATATAATTCTAGGTTATTCCTTTGCCTCCTTGAGTTTGACCTTGGGACTTGCCAAGTAAAATAAACATAAAACCACGTTGAATAAAATTGAATAAATTCTTGTGGTTTTTTCTTTATTGATTCCGAATTCCCGATGTAATTACATCGACACAGTAAATGATAATTCAAGTAGATTAAATAGGTGAATTTTGGACTCGTCATCTACTTGGCGGCCTATTCTTGAAGTCAACTCCCTTTAGATGTGGTCCTCAGGTCATGTAATGATGCATAAAAACTTGGAGAGACAAAGGCAGAGGACCTGCCTTTCGTTTGGGCTGAAGCGAGGTGAAATGGAATGGGGGTGGTTAGGTCCGATGAGCGTTGGCAGAAGGACCTCCATCTCTCAACTCCAGAAGGAATCGAGGGTAGATAGGTGGTCATGTTGATGAAGAAATGGAAGGGAAAACTGAGGGAAGTGTAATGGGATCGGAACAATGGTCACAAGTATGGAAAGACGGCTAGAGCTCAAGAGCTCCAACGAGATTACTAATCTAACCTAGGCTAATGTGGTTATTAAAACTTGAAATAAATTACAGAAAATGAAAACTAACACCAAAATATACCTAAAAATGGTAAACACACAGCTCGAACTTGGTCGGGAAGCCAAGGAGCAGGATGCTGTCAGAGCGCCGCCGTAGGTGCACCTTCCTCCTTCCTTCCGCCGTGCCAACAACTCAGGGGACCTCCCACTATCATGGGGATGCTCGCATGGTTGAGGGTGGCTAGTTTTAGGATTTAGAAAGTGACCAAATTTGTGGAGGAGGATGACGGTTCTTGTTTATAAACACAGTGTGTACCCTTATTGACCTAGCGCCAGCGAATGATTAAGAATATGTACATAAGATCTAGGGCTAGGGCGAAAACCTTGGAAGATCAGGGATCAGAAATGGTGAAGGGCTCGAGGGAGAAGGAGAACAAGTGGAAGTGGGACAAAGTGAATAAAAGGTGGGACTCGAAACTCTTGACAAGTCAGAAGATTGGGGGAAGCAGTTGACTTGGGTTAACATTCCTTGATGCCCGATTGATCCACGGAGGATACTACAAGACAAAGTAGGCATATTTATTCAAAAATAAATTTTTAAAAATAATAAATGATTTTATTAATTTTGTGTTATATAATAATAAATGTTTATTATTTTATGTAGTGTTTTACTATGATTTTTATTAATTTTTATGGACTTATTTATTACAAGTTGATTTTTAAGGGTATATTTATAGGTATATTCATAGATATTTTGTATAATTTATTTTATTTGTATTATTATTTTATTATTTTTTTATTAATTTATATATTTATAACTTATTTTTGTATACATAAATATATAATTTTTATATTTTTCTGATTAAAATATGTACACTTAAATAAATATAGGTGCATTTTATGTAGGTATAATATAGGTATTTCATTTATGTATTTTTATATACTAATTTATTTTGTATCTTCTTTATGGTTTTATTCTATTCTAAATATGTACATATATTATATTAACAAAATTATAAAAGATAATATTATAAAAATAATAGAGAATAAATAAAATTAATATTTTATTCAGGTATGTTATACAATAAGGGTTCAAAACCTAACTTTCACACATTAATTCCAAATTAGATGAAACCACCTTCATTAAATAGCTTATTAAAAGTTATATACAATTAAAGCTGTTTTGATACATTTTGAGTTTTTATTGAGGAGATATGGGTCTGGAGGTTTGAGTTTTGGCATTTTATCTAATCATAAAATGTACACTGAGTATTATTTTTGTACAAACTCAATTTTGTATTTTTACATATTATTATCTACAATCTTCATGTACAAAGTTTATTGATTTGATGAATAAATAATAAAGAATAAAATAGATTCCAAAAATAAGTTATTGAAGAATAAAAGAACGAGATTATTATTGTATATTTGACCCTTATCTCCCCCGACTTTGCTCCTTGTCGACCCAGTCATCAAGATGTCTAGGTCCTGGGGTTTAGGGTCATAAAATACCTTTGGCATTTTATTCTTTTCTTTTCTTTATTCTATAATTTTGGTATTAAAAACTATATTTTATACACAATAAATGGAATAAATAATGAATGTTAATTTGTACAAAATAATGTTATTTACATGTATTAGCTAGGGTTTTAAGGCCAAAATGATAGAACAAAGTGATGAAATGGAGATTCATCAAAGGAGCATGAAGTACACGCTGCCAAGTAGGAGGCAAATCGGTATGGGTAAACATAGGATATGTGAGCAACTGCATGCATAACCAACTCAACTGTGCAATTGAAGCAGCATGACAAAGCCTAAATCGTTGGGAAAATAATGCGGCTCTACAAGGAAGTCAAAAGCGAGACCATGGCTTACCCCTTTTTTCATCACCTCGTGACAATTGTGCCAATGACATCGTTGTTGTTGTTGAATCTCGTGATATAATTGTGGAAGATGTCATCGACATTGGTCTCAATCGCATCAACATCAGCGAAAGCAAGAGGATGTAGAGTGCTGCTTGATGATGGTGTCACAAGCCTTAGAGGTATGGAAGTGACATAATTTCTACGGTTGTCTGAATATGGGAATGACAAGAATGAAGGAGGAAGCCATGGCAATTTGGAAATAATGGGAATAAATATAGGTAATGGTGTCCCTCGAAATGGTTCACCCGAGTGCGATGATGTCTTCTCTCCCCCGGAACTTGATTGTCTAATCTAGTACAATACAGAGGTTCGATGTCGCCACCTCGATGTCGTAGGCAACATGGATTCAGATTTGGCTATCGGTAGAGAGCTGCATCGCCCTGGCTTCCAACTTGGCAGATCATTACTGAGCAACAAGGCACTTGGAGTCCTTATAACGAAGCCAATGCCACACCTGGTGGAGCATCGCTGAGAGAATGGCACCACGGAGGGGTTTATTGCGGGCCTAAGGGTGTCATAGTGGAGATAGATGAGAGTGTGGACGGCGTATTGGCGGGGGATCCCTAGATGGGATTTTGTGGTGTGTTGAAATCGGTAGGTAGGCGGGGACGATGCGCCTATCACACATGCTATTTGTTAGGGCACACGTGTGGGAAATCAACAGTGTTGCTGTAGAGAAATCAATCGCTGGTGGAATGAAGATAGGGAAAATGATTGCACTGAGTTCAGGTTCCCAAAGAATCAAGAGGCAGAGGGGGATGCCGATGGAGGGGAGTGAAAAACCACCCAATCACTACTTTAAAAGAAGAATAGTGTTGTTGAATCGATCGGGTGAATTTTAGCAGAAAATGTAATTATTTTATTATTTATACTCCTAAATTTTGACTATAGAGAAAGTATGGGAGTGTCAAACTTAGGGAGGCAAACTGTTGGAAAACTAGGATTAGATGGTAAAAAACTAAGTTTTATGTGTTTCCTGATTTTTATTTAATTTTAGAGATTTTTTTGGATTTTTATAATTCCTGTGAAATTATTGTTTTGTGATTTTAAGTATTTTGTAATTTTTTATTATTTTAGAAAAGGTTTGTAATTTTATTTGATTTTTATTTTATTAGTTTTATTTCTTATTTTTACAATTTTTTAGATGGTCTTTAAGATTTTTATGGATTTTATGTTATTTTTAAAGTGAAAGACTATTTTTTATAGAAAATTGTGTAGTATTATTGATTTTTAAAATAGAATATGAGATGAAAAAGTTTTTATCTTTTATTGAAAAGTAGGTGAAATAATCTTTAAAATGATAAGTTGTACGCATTATTATTATTATTTAGTTATGATTTTCTAAAGTTTTTATGTATTTCGTATTTTATACTGGTTTTATTATTTAATTTTTATTTTGTTTTCGGTTTATTATTTCAAATATGCCAAATATACTACATGTAATTTTTATTAGATTTTTAAAGGTGTTTTTATATTTTTATGATTTTTAAAGTTTGTTATATTTTTTGGTATTTTAAATGATTTTTTAAAAATAGAAAATCTTTCTTTATTTTCAAAACTGAAGATATACAATATTTATACATATTTTTCTTATATTTTTATATTTTGTATTTTATTGACTATGTATTATATATGTATAGTAATGATATTGTATAGGGGTATTTTTTCTATTTTTTGGAAAATCTTGGGTGTGTGTGTAATATTAAAATAGGGGGTATACGTGCAATTATTCGAGGACATGCGTGCTCACATGCTCCTTCAGCCTGGCTCGATCCTGCTTATAAATAATCCCAGCTCCAAGGATGTTGCCGCAAAAAGATCAGAGTTTCATGTGCTGCGACACGTGAGGTCTTAGCTTCTAGAACTTTAGCGGTGGGGCAGTGCGTGATGCGGTGCCGACACATGGCGTAATGTTATGCGTCTGATCGAATTGATCAAACGATCTCTGTTAAATCTGTATTTCTATCATTCTTCCCCCAAATAGAAGAGACTCCGTGCGACGATGGTGTCAGATCGCAAAGGTCAGTAGCGATTGAGTCAGGCGCTTCAAGTTCGTTTCTCGGTCGACGATAGTTTAGGTGATGTTAGGTTTCAGGTCTGTTTGTGTGGCACCGTTCTAGATCTCGAATGGCAAATCTTCAAAGCTTCAAGGCAACTCTTCGATCTGAAGCAAAGGCAATGGTGTTCGATCGATCGAGGAAAATGTGACCAAAGTTGATCGGATATGAAGCATCGGGTCAAAGAAGTAGCAGCGACGATTTCCTTTGTCAAAATCTCAATCGGTCTGGTGTTGATCAGATACAGAGGTTCTCAAATGTAGTCGAATACGGATGTGGCTCGAATATGCTCATTTGCAAGTAGATATGTGTTCACTTCGATGATCATTCGAAATTATCTCAGCTACTTTCGTGGGTTTGTTGCATCTAGGTGGAAAGGCTTCGAATCTGATGCGTGTTCTTCGATGGCTATTTATATCCTATTAAGCTCCACAAGGCGAGTGTTTCAATCAGACTTTGTTTGAGGTCCTTCGAGGCTTCTCGTCTCGCTCCAGATGAACCTAATGTCTTGCATGTGCAAGCAGGATTTGAGGAATCTATCTTTAGTTGAATGTAAAATATGAAAGTAGATGAACATGGATGGAAATCCTCTGTAGGTGGAAGATGAGGATTCGAGAATCAAATCCAAGAGGATTTGAGGTGATTAGAGATGGGGGAAGGTGGAGCAGCAAAAGATAATCGGAATGGTATGGAGTCGGTGCGAATTCAAATGGATTTTCATATCGATTTGATGTGAAGAAGAAGAAGAAGAGATAAATCGAGGAGAGAAATGGAGGAGGAAGAGGATAAGCGAAGACATTGATTGAGGAGAAGGAATGATGAATGCTAACCTAGAAGGTGTAAGTTGTTGCCTGTGGAGCTGGAGCTTGACTCTGAAGGTCTTTGCCTCAATGGTGTCACGAAGTCATAGGCCGTACACGTAGGAGATGATCCTAACACCAACGGACGTGTCTCTTTCGCCCCTCTGATCCTCGCTACAACTCCCTCAGACGAATCGCTCCTGTCACGAGTGAGAAAGAAGGAGGAGCTCACTGGAAGTTTGAGGAAAAATGGCAGATATCCGAATCGGAGGGGGGTGGCGAGGCTTATATAGGCAAGGGATAAGTGGGGGCCAAGGAGCCGGATGGTGTCACCGCCGAGGGCGGCATCACCGAAGGTTATTGGCGAACTGGCCCTAACGACGAGGTGGTTGGGGACGTTGGCTGGAGGAGAAGAGAAGGGTCGACGATGGGTGCAGGCGTGAGGGAAGAAAAGGGAGCGGGGAAGAAGGCGGGAAGATGAAGAGAGAGGGGAAAGATAAAAGAAAAAATAAAAGAAACTGATATAAAAATAAATTAAATCAGTAATTAGTTTATTAAAATGAATAAGCAATTAAATAACATAAATTAATTAAGATAAAATTAAATAGATAATTACATAATTAGATAAGTAATTAAGTAAATATATAATTAAAAATATAATTATATAATTAAATAACTTAAAAAATAATTAAATAATATATAAATAAATTATCATTTATTTATTTAATAATATGATATTAATAAAGTATATACATATACTAAATAACATACGGTACATTACACATTATACCAATACAGTCCTGAAACCCACATTTTGCATATTAACTCTGATTTTAGCAAAATCAGTGTCATTAGTAGATAATTAAATAAAATGAACTTTAAGACTGAGATATGAGGTCCAGAAAATTTAGGTAACAGTTCGTGGCCTCGGGATTTATTGGTTTTTTGACTTAAAGTATATTTTTATATTTTTATAATGATTTTTAGAAGTGCGGAAGAACTTAAGTTAATCGGAGTTACTGTTAATTAATTAAAAAATCGAGAAGTTTCTACATATGATACATATAGACCACGGGGCCCAAATGCCCAAACTCACCAGTTTTATTTTTTTTGATATTTTTAATAAATAGTATTAAGTAAAAAACTAAGTTTAAAATTGAGTTTGGTCTGTTTGTATTTTTCTATAAATATTTTTGAACCTCGGAAGTCAGCTTTTTTGATTCATTATAATTAATTATTTTTATATTGAATAAATTTTCTGATATTTTTACAAATTAATTTCATTTTTGTGACTAACTTTTGTAAAGGGAGTGTTTTGATTGTACCTTCCTCCCTTTCTTTCTCGGAGTCTATTTCACTGAGTGACGTGCACTTGGACAAGCACAGAACCCACCACAGTATTCTTGCTTCACAACTTTTCAGATGATTTCCATGACTTTTTCGAGGTCAGGTTGTTGATTAGGATTTTTCATTTTCCTTTGACTGCGCCTTTGTAGATAGACTTAGGACGCACAACCTAGATGTTTGTTTGATCACCTAGGTTAAAAACAAAAAGACAAAAAAATCGTTAGACGTTCTTTGAAAATAATAAAAAAAAGGTGATACGTGAAAATTAAAACCGTGACTACTAACATGTCTAACTTTAAAAAGAAACATAAAGGACTCACTTGATTTGGGAGAGCAATCCCCAGCGAATGACTTGCAGGTACTCTCCATATTTGTGAGTGAGAGACGACCCATTAGGTTAGAGCGAAACTCAAATTTATGTTTGATTACTAATTATTTCATACAATTAATTACTTACTCTTCAGTGGGGACTCTCGGGTAGCTGGAAACGGTCCGAGTTTCTTTAGTAGAGTGGGAGGTTTAGAGGACTCTATGTAAGGCCTCGTTCTCATGTAACACGATTGCCGGAAACAGCCTGTACTTACTCCCTTACTGACTGAGAATAGGTGATTCTCTGTAAGAACTCGGGACAGTTTTACGGGGAAGTTTCAAGCATCTATTAGCTCATGTAATCTATGAGAAGACTTGCTTGCCAATTAACCCTAAAAATGAAAAGAAAAATGACCGAACTTTTACGATCATCACCGGGTTGAGTTTGTGAATATGGGGTTTGCTTTGCATTAAATTTTGTGGTATGAGTCCCATATTTCAGATATCTATATCAATTAATCATCTGTCTTATCACGATGATGGATAAGCGATCGCTTCGGTCAACTTTGATCGATCTGCTTTCTCGCGTACCTTCCCATCCATCTAGATCAGTTCGGGATATCTCTCTTCCCAAACCAAAATCTCATCGAGTTTCTTCTTCTTCCAGACGTGACTCAGACCTTGGAAGCTCTTCTCTGATTCCATCTTCTTATTCTTTATCATCATGACCTTCGGTTCGAGAGAATCCTGGCCTATTTCAGCAGTTCCATGTTGATATGGCCGATCCTGATATAGATTCTTTCTCCTTTCCAGAGGATATGGCTGGAAAAGGACCGCAGACTACATAATCTACTTGCATCCCTCGAGATGATGCAGAACCAGATTCGAGAGCAAGGTAGACTGATGAATGATGCCAGAGCGGAGCTGACTTAGCCGCGTGCCCAAAGAGATAACCCAGATGCTAAGAATCCAGGAGTTGAGGAACCTGAGCAACATAATGGAGCAGAGAGACCACCTCGTGGTCCTGACAGAACGATGCAGCAACTCTACAATCCTGGGGCTACTACCACTCATCGGTGGATCCGTCTCCCTGCCATTCACGGAAATTTTGAGCTCCGACCTCAGACAATCCAGTTGTTGCCCAAGTTCTATGGTCACTCAACTGAGGAGCCACATCTGCACCTCTAGGAATTCGAGCTTATTTGTAGCATGGTGCATGATGCATAAGTGAACGAGGACACGATCAAATTGATCACTTTTCCATTCTCCCTCGTAGACCCAGCAACCTACTGGTTGAAACACCTGGGGAGATATGTTTTGACGTGGGAACAGTTGAGAACTACCTATCTGAACATGTACTACCCACTTGGTCGAACGAATGCTGCTAGAGCTATGATTAGTAACTTCACCATGATCGGGAACGAGCAGTTCCACGAGGCATGGGATCATTTCAGAGAGATCATTGATAGGTGACCCCACCATGAGATTACAGAGTCAAACCTAGTTTAAAGCTTCTTTTGTGGATTGACATCAAAACTCTAGGGTTTGGTGAATGCATCTTGCAGAGGCTCGTACTTTTCAAAGCATGAGGACCAAGTTTGGGCCATCTACAAGAACATGGTTGAGAACTACACCACGATGTATCAAACTAGGTTTTACACTCAGACGAAGCCACCAAATTATCACCATCATTATCGAGTGGCATAAATTGAAGGAAATCCTTCTTCTATCATTTCTACTAATTTTAAATCCTCATCTGCTGATATGTGGATCATTTGCCAAAAGTTGGATCATATGGAAATTATTGAGAAAAAGTGCCAGAATTTGGACAAGCTCGATAAAATTGACGAGCTTGTAAGATGCCTAAGTGATTTGAAAACACAAATTATGTGCCTTCAAGAGATTCAGACTGAATCGACCAAGTCTTCAAGATCATAGGCTGATTCAGGAAGCCGAGGCCGAGGCATACTTCCGTGGCCACCTACAACACATATACCATGTGCATTCTGAGCTGGCACATCAGTTCCACCTTACTCGCAGCACCAACAGACACCATCATCTGACACCAAGATGGTGGTGTATCAGAGTGATCAGCTGCTAGCATTTATGCCCCCTGCATATTCTGAGATGCCTGAGCTGGTACAACCAGCAACAACAACCAGGAATACATCGTGATCATCCTGGTTTCCATTGGTCATCAAGAGGTGCCTCTTCCCAAGAGACAACACAGACACAAATGGGGCAAAATAGAGAATCACCGCAACATTCTGGTCCTCTCCAGGTCCAGCACCCTTAGTGGAGACAGAACTCATATCCTTCTCAGTATCCACAGACCTATCCTCCTCAGCAGTCGGTTCCGCAATGTAAAGCCGTGAACACGGCATCTCTCGGATCCTATATCATAATATCCAGCTCGTCAAGAGAAAACCAACATGATTTTGTTTCATGTGAATCGGACTTCGTTTCGATTTGTTATGATTTTCGAAAGAAAGAGAAGTAAGGAGGATTAAGACATCATTAACCTATAATGACTGTCATTAAGACTAATTAAGCATGATTAATGAAACTAATAATGGATTGAAAATTGTTAATGATCATTAGCGAACACTAATCAATAGTTAGCAAAAGATAAGCATAAGCCGCGAAAGGTAAATCGTGATTAGTGAAAGTTAATCACGATTAGCGTTAATTAAGCGTCATTAGAGAATCTAGAATCCTCTGGAATGTTCTAACTTAAGACCTAAGTTTCGGATAAGTTTTGGCCAAAACCATGGGCCAAAACCATGGGTCGCTAACCATGGTTAAGGTTTAAACCATGGTTTTCTAACCATGGTTAGTAGTTTTCTGGAGCCTATAAATACCTCCCTACCCATTTATTCTCTACGATTTCCATTATCACCACCACCCCAAGGGCTAGGGTCGAGAGGTCGGAAGGAGGAGTGGGAGGCGAGGAAGGAGCGCTAGCGAAGCGTTGCTAGGAGAACAAGGAGGAGGAAGGCACGACCCTCTCTTAGTTTGCTTCGTGAGTTAGGTTTTCAATTCATGTTCAATCTCCCTGTTGTTTTCCTTTCGATGATTTTATAGGGGAAACTCTACCGAAATTTTCTTAGAAATATATCCCGATATAAGGGGAAACTCTATAGAAATTTTCTTAGAAATATGTCCCGATATAAGGGGAAACTCTGCCGAAATTTTCTTAGAAATATCACACCATATAAGGGGAAGCTCTACCAAAATTTCAAGAGAAAATATGTTCTTCACGTTCTTCGTGTTTTTCGTGTGTTTTCGCGTTCTTCGTGTTCTTCGTTCGTTCTTCATCTTCTTAGCACGTTTTAGTGTTTTTGATATGAAAATGAAATTCGATCGTTTCAGGATCTCTAAGTCATCCTTTTGAAAGAGAATTACGATAACGAACTATATACAAGAGAGAGAGCTCGATTAGATAACAAAATCCTTCCTTTTGTTGTTTGATTTTCATATGAGATCATTGAAATTTCTGATTTTATGTTCTTTTCTACGAAAAACCCTAATTTGGCTATGTTTGAGAAAATATGAAATGTTGCTTTGTTATTTCAACTAAAATAAGGTTTAAGCAACGAATTGATGCAGTGGCTTCGAAATTTAGGGTTTGGAAGTTAAATGAGCATAATTATGGGTATATAAATATATGAATTAATATATGTGTAAGTCCATATTTAGTATCTTATGGTTATACAAATATAAGGCCGAATTGAGAAATTACATCATGGGAATTGATATTTGTTGGTTTGGATCGTGAAAAACATCATGTATTACATTAAGAATTGACTAGGAGTAAAACTACAGGTCGGACATGCAACCTTTAGGTTTGTCGGAAGGAACCCGTATTGGTGTGACCCTACCTAGGTGGTACACGGTTGCCTTGTTTTGATAAGTGTGCACAAAATGAATGATTTGCAACGTATGGTACCGGGTGCCAATATATTTAGGTTGAATGACAGAAGATGTGGTCGTGCATGTGGAGGCACGGGTAGTTCAATAGCGACCGGGTCATGATAACATGTATTTAAAGCTGCTAGGTTGTGTGATTAAAGGTTAGCCTGAGGTTTTAAGCAACCGGGTCCTTGAGGACGGTGTACTCCTTTGTGTTCCAGGCTGAGGGTTTGAAACTTTGATTAATAAAAAAAAGGAAAATTGTCAGGGTAGTATTGGAGGATTGGTTGAGGCGATGTGCGGCAGCATAAGCTAATCAGATCAACGCAATCTCCAATACCGAAGTATCCACAGCTTCAGAGTCCAAGGATGGTGGGGTTCCCCTGGACTAATCCCTGATGTAGAATAGAAAGGAATATGACTTAAATTAATGAGAAGGAATGCAACTTTTAATTACAAAAGGTTTAGCAAAATTACACAATTTGTTTACTTTTCTCTTCTTTGTTACTTAGCACTCGCTAATTGTTATCCTATGATTTATTGGAAAACCTAACAGGTGTCGGTGAGCAATCACAAGGACTTTAGCCATCCAGTCAGCCACAGTAGCTTTACTCTGTAAGGTAGTTAGTAATATTTCTGTGTATTTCCTTCCAGTTGATGTACATGTAAAGGGTTGTAGTCGGACAATGGATCATGTAAACTTTATTTTGTGAATGGAAAAATATTAAATACTTCTTTTTGAGTATTTTTATTTGCAGTATGTTTCTGAATGTTAGTTATGATTGCTGGATAAATTATTGCTGATGAACCAGATCCGGATATGGGAGGTTCCGACGGTCCATAATTAGGGTCGTAACAGATTGGTATCAGAGCTCGGTGACTCCAGTAATTTACTCAGTAATTGATAACTATGAGCGCTATTCAGAAACTAAAGTTGTCTTAAAATCCTTTAATCTTAATAAGTGACTGCAGCACCATTCACAAGTCATTGTCCCTTATGTACGTCATGTTAAGACATATAGGATCTGACCTTTGGCCTTAACTCATCCCAGGATCATGGCAGACCAAGATGTGTCTAGGCAATTAGCGGCTATGATGGCAATGCTGCAAGAAATGGGGCAAAAGCAACAAGCGTTAGAGGAGAGGCTCAATGCACAAGCTAAGAGACCTGATGCATCCAGACCTGTGGATGCTAGGATTGAAGGTTCTGTCCATCTTTCTGAGGAAGAATCTAGTTACCATCCTTCAACTGAGTCTGCTCCTACCCCAGCTGAAGGAGCAATGGAGAAAGCCCTTCTTAGACACCAAACATTACTAGACAATTACCGAAAGGGAAAGATTCCTCAATTTAAAGTCATAGAGACACATGCTGAGGTAGAACTATGGCTTGATGACATCAGCTGGATGTTGAGAATAATACACGCACCAACAGATACTTGGGTGCACTTCGTTGATTACTCCCTAGTAGACTATGCAAGACGATGAGGGAGAGACATTTCCAAGAAATTAGTAGATCATGTTCTATGGGATGTTTTTGAAGAGAGGTTCCGAGCTCACTTCTGTCCCTCCCATTGAAAAGAATTGAAGAGGATGGAGTTAGCTTCTTTGACTTAAGGATCCAAGAATGTACGAGATTATCATATTCACTTTACGGAGATGCTATGTTACTCCCCAGCTTTCGAAGCTTAACCACAAGAGTGTCTTACCAAATTTGTTAGAGGTCTTCAGGGAGATTTGAGAGAGAAGCTTGCATGTTTTAGAGCCACTCCTATAGATGAAGCCATGGACATCGCCTCTCGTATTGAGATGGAGAGGGATGAAAACCACCAAAGAAGAAGCTTCCACTTTACTGGTGGACCATCTAAACGTAAGGTGGATTATAACTGAAGAGACAATCGTTATCATCCAGTCGGGTGTAATATAAGCTTGCCACAAACATTGGGATAGGAACTATCTGGAAGAAGGGGTTTCTCTAGACCTTCATTATATCCTCACGACTCAGCAATAGTAGCTAGTACCTCAGTGGCTGGGTCTTCAGCTCAAATAGGAGCACGTGTGTGTTTTTACTGTCATCAGGAAGGCCACATCAAGAAAGACAGTCCGAAGTTGAGAGGTTCAGGGTTTAAACCAACCCCAATTAATAGATAACATCCACCTCGAGCAATGGAGCAACCCGAGGAGGAAAATAGGGTAGAGGTCGTGGCTCACAAGGAGCGTCTCCTACACAGCAACCACCACAAAGTGTTGTGGGTTCTAGCTTATGTATTCCTAATGGCCAGCTCAATGCCATTACTGAAGAACAAGCCTACAATTCAAGTACGGTCATACGAGGTATTGTTACTATTCATGGCTTTTCAGTACATGCCTTATTTGATTCTGGTGCTTCACATTCATTTATTACTCGACGATTAGTATCCACTTTGGGTAAGATACCAATAGAAGTACAACAGACCTATCTAATCAAGGGACTAGGAGGACAAGTATTTATAATCCGAGAAATCCTAGATAATTGTATAATACTGATAGCAGGACATCAGTTACCTGTTTTACTACTACTAATCGAAATGGAGGACTTTGATCTTATCCTAGAGATGGATTGGCTAGAAAAGCATCATGCATGTCTTGACTGTTTTCAGAAGACAGTAACATTTCACCTTCCTAACTCGATAGAGTTCCAGTTTATTGGAAAGACATCCAATGATAATATCAAACATATCTCTACTTTGAAGGCACAACAGTATTAGAGCAAGGGTGGCAAGGTTATTTTGCCTATGTAACCACTACATCAGGGTCAGATAGAATGATGGAAGATATACCTATAGTGTGCAAATTTCCTGATGTATTTTCAGAGGAACTACCTGGATTACCACCTGAGCGAGAGATTGAATTTGAAATCTCTCTCACACCTGATACTCAGCCTATCTCTATCCCTCCGTATAGGATGGCAACAGCTGAGTTACGAGAGTTAAAGTTACAGTTGCAAGAACTGTTAGATAAAAGATTCATTTGTCCTAGTACTTCACATGGGGTGCACCTATTTTATTTGTCAGGAAAAAGGATGGGTCAATGTGGTTGTGCATTGACTATAGACAACCAAACAAGAAGACCGTAAAGAACAGGTATCCTTTGCCAAGAATAAATGATCTCTTTGATCAGTTACAGGGTTCAACTGTGTATACCAAGATTGATTTAAGATCTGGATACCATCAGTTGAAAATTAAAGATACAGATATTCCCAAGATAGCATTTTGAACTAGATACGGGCATTATGAATTCTTAGCCTTTTGGAGTGACAAATGCCCTAGCAGCCTTCA